>CM060703.1:232124910-232857410 GCA_030686995.1 Artemisia argyi | reverse complement strand
GACGGTACCACGATACCATTATATAATTAAGGGTACCGTTGGTAATTGAAGGTACCGTCTAGTGTTTTTGACAGTTTTCCAGAAATGTGTACATATGTTATAACATTTTATGCGAAGAATTTATTTCTCAATAAATTCTAAGTTTTATGGAATTTATTCTATCATTCCTAGTTCTAAACGAAGATAATTGAAGGGTTCACGTTTGAGAGGTTTAGTAAGTATATCGGCTATGTTGTCTTCCAAAGGAACCTTTTCAATTGATATGTTTCCTTTTCCTTAATTTTGCAGAAAATTTGAGGTATTTTTTTTCACTATCAATTATTAGGAAATTGGATGACATGTTCAGGTAGCATTGTATTATATATATTAAAAATGCAGGTGATTTTGAAAATGATAATAAAAACAAAAAATATTACGTGTTTCGCTTTTCAAAAATTATGTTTTAAAAGAAATATGAATTTAAACATGTTTTTTATACGTTAAAAATCTAATTCTTATCTTTACAAGTGAACCTGATGTTTTAGTCATTGCATGTTTAATGAAAGTGAACTGACTGTTGCTACAATTGAAGATGTAATTGTAGAAGAAGATTATACTGAGCTAATTGTTGAAGAAGATTATACTGAGCTAAAAAAAACAAAAATTATTTTCTGTAAGATGCATAAGATAGCATTTGATATCAAAATAATGTAAAATTTTTGTTTTTTAAATATTTTGTAAATCATAACAAATCTCATGGATTACTCAAGTTACGTTTTCATGAAATGAATATATTTGCCACATCCTAAAAAAGAGAGTGAATTACACGAATAATTCATGTTGTTTGCGTTAACTTTTTTGCATAGTCCTTTGACTTTTTTTTAGATTGAGATAACTCTAAAATCCTGTACACTGACTATCAGTTGTCCAAATAAAATTAAGCTTGACCGTTGATACTCGACATGTGAGTTGCACTCGCGATTAATATTGCACTTTATTCATGTACCTTTTTTTTATTTAACTTTTGACTCAATAAAGATAAAATAATATTTTTTATTTATACATTTTATTAACACATACAACATCTTTGTCCCAATTTTATTGTACATCTTCTCATATAATATATCTAAAATATATTGTCCATTAACAAAAATAATATTTAGATTTGTAATGTCACATCGTATTTATTATCTATTAAAAAATTCTTTTTTTCTTTTTAACTTTACTTTTGATTCTTCAATTTGTGGTAACTACTTTTTTGTGCTTGAGCTAAATAACATACATTAGTTTCATACTTTAACTATTATTCCTTTAATTTTTGCTCAATTTATTTTATCACTTACATTTATTAAATCTTGAATTTACTCATAATATTGATTTATTCTTATCGCCACACGATAATTAATTTAAAAAACTTTTGTATAATACGACAAATGGAAAGCTTTAATATTTATTACGTTTATTTATGCATTTATAAATCAACTTAATTTCGAGTACACGCCTGAAAATGACTAGTATTCATGGTGCACTTCTTATTTATGTCTCGTCGACGCCTCAATTGATCAAAGGAGGAAAAGGAGAAAGACACTTGCAAAAATGTCTATAACAATAAGGAATCCAATTTACTGGACAATTGAAATCATTACAAGCATTATCGTTCTCGCATGGACGATCCCACTGAGCAAGTGAAACCTGAGGAAAGTGCATCATACCTGTGCGCAAAGCAAATAAAATCACTTTTAATAAGCATATACAAACTCTATCAATATGTGTTTAGCTTAATTAATAAAAGCACGCTCTAAAACTTTTTACAACCAGTGCATGAATAAATAAATTAATGTTATGTACAAAGTATAGGTTGCATAAAAAAACTAAACTACACACAAATAATTATGACTCAATGAAAAAAGATTTTTTATACACAAAACGCAAATAAACAAGATGAAGAGTGTTGTCATTTTCATTGACGCCATCTTCCTCTTTACCGGGAAGAAATTGAAATATTTATTTGTTTGTTATTTTTTTTTATGATAGTTTGTGTTGTTTCTTTTCCTATTTATACACAAATTTTGGCCATCTCGGTCACGTAGCATTAAAGATTTTTTCTTTTTTGAATGTAATTAATAGGATACATTGAATCCACAATAAATACAATATACTCTTTTTGTGGTAATAACTATAATATACATTGAATGATCTTTTATCAATACTATCTATTTATAGGCTATAATATACTCTTTTTGTGGTAATAATATTTTTTCAGGAAAACTATCAAACTCACAATAAATACAATAATTATATTTCACATGTCGTAAGTAGGACTTGAACCCACAACTATTTCGTTGAATTGTTTCTTACAAAATAAAGGATATTATTAAGACACAAGACATTTGATTTTATTGGGGTAATATTATTGTCTGTCGTTTACCTAAACTAGACGAATACATGCATAAAGCGATGGTGTATGGCGGTAAATAATTGTACTTGTAAATTTTTGGTTCTAGCATGACCATTGATTCAAGACTTACGGGTTCAATTTGTAGTCACTACGAGAGAGATAAAAATCTATGCATTAAAAATGAAAAATGATAAAAGTTAGGTTGAGTATTAAACAATATTTGTCATTCCTCTTTCAAAATTATTTAACAAAGCACCTGATTACTCACGCTTTTGTATCTTCAGATGTCTTTGTTACTCGAATTTTGATTCCCCTCACAAACTTTCCCCACGAGTTACACCTTGCATCTTTTTGGGATACTCTGCATACCATCGAGGCTATCGTTGTCTTACCTCTCCAGAAAAGACAAAAACTATATGTTACTTGATAGGCATTACAAATCAGAAAGCTCAACGTTCACCATTCACTACTTCCAAATGCTTTTAAACGCTCTACAGTAAACACACCCTAGTTGTCAATTACTAGAATCACATAACTTAGTTTGATCGAGCTGATATATTACTTCAGCTTAAATATATTATTTAAACATTTACAGAAAGAATTAATTAATTACTAAGGCCAAAACTATTATTCTACAAAAAATAGGGAAAACAAAGCAGGAATAATAAATTTTTTTTATCAAAGTTTTTACCTTTTTGTCGAGGGACTATTAATTTGTGACATAGAGATTATAATGTTATTGTTCATTTTCATATTTTGTTATGTTTTGGAAAACTTACAGAAAAGTTATACTCTCTTCGTTCCAAATTATTGTCTCTAGACAAAAAATATAGAGTTTAATAGAAGTGGGGCCACTACACTATTCAACCAATCAAATATGATCACCACCCACTAAACTCTCTTATTATTCGTTGACAGTCTGTACAAGAAGAGGAATACCATTTTGTGACACCTCAAAATATAAATGGGGACAGTAATTTGAGGATGAAGTGAGTATGTGATGACGCTCGAATTATACATATTTTATATAGCGTTATTTGTTAGTTTCTATATGATTTATATGGACTTTCGATACTTAATTGCATGAATATACATTTCAGGTCCAATAGACAAAGAACTTCAAGAACCAAGGCAAAATGTACAAATCCAATATAATCTTATGATAATGCCTATTCTAAGTGAAAAGAGCGGCAAGCTTATGTCTCAAGTGCGCCGGTTACGGGGACGAATATAATCCTACACAATCTAAGTCAAATCAAGTCAAGTGCGGTGATCTTATATCTGAAGTGCACCGGCCTTCAGCTCTATTAATGACCCTTTGGCTCCAAGAAATCTCTTGAAGGTCGCCGTTGTTTATCTCCCAGATCGCCGGCATTCAGTGTGAAGCCCGCCGACCTTTTTCTCAAGTGCGGCGTATTTCAGTGCCTGACCAGTCAACCTTTGCCTATAAATAGAGCCTCATTTCGCCTCATTTTCATACCAACACTCCTCCCAACAACCAACAAAGCTCTGATAATAATTCATCTCGTGTTCCAATCATTGGGGTGATAGAAATAAAGTCAAAGTTCTAAAAACGTTGAAGTACTCTCTCGATAATAATTGTGGTGATCGCTAGTGACGGTAGCTTCTTCATTACATTAATTCAGAAAGTATGTTGATCCTTTCATACGATATTACCACTGTAAGCATGATTATTAAAGCCATGTTAGGCTAAACTCCTTATGGTTACTTGGATATGTTAATATAATAAAGTGTTTGGTTGTGGTTATGATCTCTTGTTGATTTCCTATTTATGTTACGACCTTGCTGTGTTCTAAACATATTACCATTGTTTATCTCTTTGATTATAATTATTAATTGGAAAGGGTCGAAAGATTCAACTAGTATTTTATAGTTTTCAACATATGTCTATGTGTGTTGATCAATTGAAGGAGAAATCGCTTTTGTATTGAAATAAACAATATAGTTTTAAACATTGCAACTAGTACTTACATTTGTTAACCACTCGTTTAAGGACTAGCAAACATAAGTCTTGAACGCAACTATTAACTTATGAAATGTTATTTTGACGAACACAACTTATCAATTGTTGAACTTACTTAAACCACTGAGATCATTATCATAAGCCATCACTGAGTTATAGCAACTATCCAAGTAATCATATCTGTCTCATACTTGAATTTCAAAAGTAAAACATTTTCATAATTTTTCTAAATCATCTTGATTAGTTAATTGATACATAAGAGCAAACCTCAGTCCCTGTGGAACGACCTGGTCTTACAAACACTCTTTACTATAAACGAGGATTATACTTTTACCCGTGTGTTTTGAGTATTAAGGAATCGGTAAAATTAGTCTTATAAATTTAAAGCTTTCAAAACACATCAAAGTTTTTGGCGCCGCTGCCTGGGACTAGTAGTTGCTCTCTTTATTAATTTATTGATCATTTTAAGTTGCATTTAGATTACATTTCTGTGTTACATTACAAATATTATATGCTCTTTTAAATTCCGTAAACTTAATATCTATTGTGTAATTTTTAGGAGCTATTCCAGGTTGAGGATCATTATTCTAAGTCTAAACATATTCCATTAGAATATTCATTACACAAGATATCAAATATTGTTAAATCATTAAGCATTTAAGCATGATGTAACAATAATATGATGCACATGAAAATCCTTCAGTCAAACTTAGATTTTATTCATGTTCTATCTTTACAAATATGTATATCCATTTAGTCTTTCAAAATGATATATCATATTTTATTTAGATTTACTTACTTCACATGTTTATTAAATAATAAACTATAGTTCCAAGGTCATATGTTTTATTTTCTAAATCTTTCAAATAAAATTTCATTCCAAACTAAGTCTAACATTTTACTTATATGGAATGTTACTCTATATCATATATGATTTAGTAAATCAAACATAATACTCCCACTAGCTTTCAGGAATACTTAGAAATTATCTTATTTCAATTATAAATCAATACACGGATATAATAATTAAACATAAGATTAATCTCCTAGATGCATGCATTTATCTATTCATGGATTATTGCACTTTGTACACTTCCAAAGATTTGCTTGAATTCATAAACTTCTTTTGATTACTTATCGTCCTCGCTCAAGTAATCATTCAAGAAAGAGTTTTTGATATTCATTGTCAAATTTCATATTCATATAAATATGACAATTACCATCTTTGTATCTTTAATATGCTTAGGAAAGAGTATTCAATCATAGTTATTTGCTTAAATATGATTAATAATCTTGTCATAAGATATGCATTAAGATATGTGTACAATTTTGTCCATATGATTTCTACGCAAAGATTTAAACCACTAGGGTTACATAATCTTTGAATAAACTCATCTTCATTCTCTAACCATTAAGAATTAAGATAAACCAAATTTTAAAAATTGGAATATCTTTATGAACAGCATCTATAACATTCATATTATGAGTAGTTTACCCAATTCATTATTTTGGTAATTACTACATCATATAATCGTCAGTATATTCATTAAATATCTGAGATATCCAAGTGGATCTATGAATGATAATTCCATCATCTTGAGGTTTATCATTTACATGTTAAGCCTCATCATGATTTTAAATAGTGTGGTTTTAGAAGATTATGTATCTTTTAATTTTATCTTTTAAGATAAAAACTCCCACTTACCTTTAGTAATATATAGACTATCTATAAATACTTGGCAATTAGAGCAACAATCCAATTTTCTCTTTTAGGACATTACAAATACATATTGACAGTTCCTCATATTCTTTTGTTAATGACCTACACTTAAGTAGCTTGACAAATTTAGAACTTCAATTTTTAAGACTTAATGTGATTCATCATATTTCATAATTCAATAGTGTCTTATTAATCTTCTAGGAGTCTAATTGAGTATTTAATCAATGCTCAATTTTTCTAACCTTGATAACTTTTGGAAGAAAAGAAATCATAGTTATCTTCAATCAAACAATCTAACAAGAGTTTAATTGATTTCCCTAACTGAACATACCATAAATAATAGTATTTCATTAAAATTAATATTGTAAGAAGATCTAACATTATATAAAAGATAACCATAATCCTTTTGGTATACCTATTACCAACTAAGTTAACTTAATGGTATAATAGTATTTCCAAACCAATTGCATGCTTTATAACACAAGTACTTTTAACCAAGTCACTTCATGTTCATGTCTTAGAAAGAAGACATAAACTGTTATAACCCCACTATACATTATTAATCATTGATTAACTCAATGACTTCTTGTATATGTCTTAATTAAAAAACATAACAAGTTAACGTCTTACTTTATTTTAAGTCTTGTAATACTTAAAAGACTTCATGCTTATAATAAGATATAAACATGTATTACTAAAGTATTCTTGAACACCACCATTTGGTTTCAATAGTAAATCAAGTTAATTTATTTACTTCATTTATTTATGTCATTCTAACATTACATAAATATTATAGTTGAAGTTATCTAGTTATCATATTGACACATGTTCTAATAGGTGTCTAATTTAGAAACAGTAAATCATCCATGTACGGTTTCACACATATATGGAAATTCACCTTGTCATTAAATTTTAGCCTGTGTCTCACGTTTACTAAATTTCAACACCAAGTGTTTCTTAGATTAGATGTGTATTAGAATGTGAGTCTCTTACTTTACAGTTAAGAGAATCCTTTACATCATATTCTTATGGGTTGTACCTTGCACACAATAAAGATTTCTCTCCCACTTGTGCATACACCATGTACCATATAAACAACACGCACGCGTTTGTTAGTATGAACAATATGATAATGTCAATTATTTTAGCATAACTAGTAGATATAGAGCTTCTTAATTAACAAGGAAACGCACATGACTTGCCATGGAAATATTAGTGTCTATACATTTGGAAAGTATTTATCGTGAGATGTTCAAAGATAAAGTAGGGTACTACCAAGATAACAATCCTTGTGACTCCCAATGAATTAGAGATCATTACTATAATTCCTTATTCAGTAATACACACACAATACTCCCACTGAATTCGACAACATTGTAAATGTTTCATTAATCCAGTGAAAAGAAATAGTGTACTATTTACTTTCCTACATCTTTTGAAAAAACCCGTTCGCAACAATTATATAGGTACTAAAAGAGTGTATTCTACTACATAAATGTGATTCATCACATTCCAAACAATTAACTTGAAAAAAACTGGGCATGCAATTTCTTTCTGTATAGATCTACCATTCCAACAATTGTATGTAGTATCTTTAAATGGTCAAAGCAAAACAACTAGATAAAATAATCTAATTTGTCTTTTACCATTTTGCAGTAATCAGTCTAGCTTCTAATTTAATAACTCATAAAGTGCAAATAATCATAACTATTAAAGTTTGCTATGAGTTATGTACTTAGAATTTAGAGAATTCTAATCATCCTATTATACCTTTCTCATTCATGAAAAGGAATAGGATTAAGTCTCACACTTCTCTTATAGAAAGAAGACTATGTTTACGGTTCATCATTGCATTAATACATTAAAAGAATTTACAAAATTCAATTTTAGTATTATCGATAATCAATATTTTCAAGAAAACATAATACCCAAGGATATATTCATATAACCAACATATTTTCTTGAAAATCTAGGATCCAACTTTACATAAATTCCACCACATCAGTTGATCTGCTAGTGGTGAAAGTATAAAAGATGGTAATCTGTCGAACAATAATTGACAAACAATTTTCCAATTCCTAGATCATTATGGGATTTACACCAAATTGATTCATCAATTTGCAATGTAAGCATGTTTCATCTCATCTCATGCCCTAAGTTCTAGGTCTCACGCATCAATTTAATTAAGTCGTCTAACTTATAAACTGCAAATTCTCCATTTGTGGTCTCACGCACACTAGGAAATTTACCTTGTCATTAATCTTCGGCCTAGGTCTCACGCATACCAAATAATTAATTCCAAGTGTTCCTTATAGTTAGATGGCATGTAACTTAAATTTTAGGGTATTTAGTTTGATATGACAATCAAAACATGTATAAAGATGCATGCACTCATCTTTATAACATAAGTTTTCAAAACCTTTTTATTACCAATTCTTAAGATTAATACAAAAAGTTTTACTTGAGGTAAAATACCTTAAGATGATTTTGTACAAGAATGAAGGTAAAAGAAAATCGTTTAAGACGTATTCGTAAGTGTGATAACCAGGGCAGACTCTAAAGCTCTTTCCAAGCCTTCTTACCACGACTATGAATTTGTCTTAAAGGATTTAGTTTTAAAACCATGTGTACTAAACATCAATCAAGCAAAAGTTTATGGATTAAATCTTAAAACATGTAACAAAGTGTGAATCTTGCTAGTCTCGCCTTGGAGCGAATTACCGTGCGAAGCGAACCTTTCTTGGCACATAAGACACCGCAAGATTCAATCTTTATCACTTAAAGTTTCACCATTATTAGTCCATATTATTTTTCTTTATAAAATTACCCTTTTATTGCTTACAACATGTCCAACAAAATAAAACAATAAAACAAATAATTAAAGACAAATCAAACAACTAATAATCATAACAATTATAAGGTGAAACAACTAGCCACATGCATTCTTGATTAGAAAAGATCCTAACAAAATCAATTCTAGGTTTTATATGCATATAATCAACAAGGGCCTTCACCTCTTGAAGGAGGTGAGCCACATGCATTGACAAGTCAATTGCGTAGGCCAAAGTCAATCACATACCACATAGCACATAAATTGAGTTTAATATATATTGAGGTCTTCTCCAATTTTAGATCTATCTAAACATGTGACAATAACAATAAACAATTAATAGATCCATGACTAATATGCATGTTTTGTCACGGATTAAAGCATAACAATTACCACAAAGGTCACAAGTACGTTCAATAACTAGTTAATGACCTAGGGTTTCTAATTAATTACAATTAATTAATAAAACCACAAACCCTAATTAGGGTTCATGGAAAAAATCGACCCCAAATTAGGGTTAGGGTTTCGAAATTTTTTTAAAAAAATTTAAAGAAAAAACCCTAAATCCAAAACATGTATCTAAAACTATTAAAGATACGATTTTTATTATGTTTTAGTAATCAATTACATGTTATACATGGCTCGTGATGCCACTGTTAGAATTTAAGTATCATAACAATTACATAATTAAACATATAAACATCAATAACGCGCAACGGAAGCATAAAGATCAAATACTCATAATTAATTAACTGAAAACATAAACAGGAACGTACCATATGCAAGCTTGAATTCTTGATGAATTGGATGAACCCTAATTAGGGTTTATATGTGGATCAATGAATAACCCCTTACCGTTTTGTTATTCGATCCAAGATGTAAACAATAGTGTGTTTACACCACGTTCTTGTACACATAAACTATAACCGAATTAATGTTAATGCTAATTGATGTAAACACAAGTATTTATTTAATAAAACAAACCAATCGAAAAACCCCAAGGGTTTGTATCCGATCGGCCATCAAAGAAAAAGAGAAAGAAAAACAAGTTTAGGTTATAGCATGTGCACAAAAGTTGTGAAACAAATAACCTAAGCCTTGTATATATACTAATGAAAACTTGGAGAATAAGTTAGATAAGGAATGGGTTTCCTTACCCATACCACGACCGGCCACAAGCCCGCAAGGGCTTCCGGATCCTTCTCGACTCCTAATTTCACTTTAGTCCTTAATCTTTGATATATAATGATCATTAGTCAATACTTGTTAATTACTAACATCATTTAAACATTTACTTGTGCTTTAAATAATTAAATATATAACGTTTTATATATTAATTACTATTCATTAATTCATTCATTCGTAACGTGTGCAATCCCGTGGTCTCGGGTTCGATACTAGACATATACCTATTAATATTTATCCACAAACTCTAACATATATGAAGTCAAAAGAACTAATTGATGCATCCTTTGCTATTCAGGACTTGGCAACTGTTGTTCCGAATCTTGAAAACACTGTTCTTGACCTTTTACGGGTAATTTTAAACTAATTACTACCTCATTTCTCACCTGTAAAGGGTTATCCATATACATTAGTTATCATATGCTACGCACAGCTTTAGTTTCCCATTAACTCTTATTTAGCTTCCATCAAATTTTTTTACAGATAATTAATGATATCTAATAGAGTAGAACACTAGTTTGGACTGCTCACTATTTTCTCACGATGTTTAATGTTCTAATTATCAAATATCTAAAGCACCTTGGATAACGACAGAATCATAATCTTGAATTGTAACTTTTGCTATGTTCTTTAGGATATTTTTGAAATTTCGTTCCAATGTTTAGGCCAACCCATTTGTCTATGAATGAATGAATGAGTCATCCAATCTTCCTATTAGGCTAAATCGTTTTAATAAACTTTAAATGATTATTAAGAGGATATATGTTTTGAAATCGAATTTAAATTTCTTGACAAAAAGATTTCAGCGTCAAACCGGTTCAAAGGGTGGTGACTTGTTATTGTGCCCCGTTTTGACATGTTATCTAACTTGCCTATGTTTTCACTTCTCAGTCTCTCGTTGTCTTGCTTTCTAACACGTAACATGGCATTTAAGAAAATGCTGTGCTTGGATCCCAAAAAAAGAATTACAGCTGAGGCTGCACTGGAGCATGAATACTTCATGGATATCTGGTTGTGCCGCGACACTTCACCAGGTACGTACTTTATTTTATTCATTATTAGATCCTAAACAAGTGTTGTACATGTTATCTATAATCATCCTTTAAATGACTATAACACCGTATTGACCAATGCAGGACTTGACTGCATGATCTTCAGCTCTGTAACAACATAAAATGCTTTATTACAATCACCCAAAATAAAAAATGATCAATGTGTGTGCGCTCCAAAAATTTGGACAACCTATATGATTTGTGCTATTATTTTTGAAAACATGATGCATATTTTTATAATTGAGCTTGGTGCAGACTGAGAACGCATCAGTTGGTGACTATATAGTTACGCAACCTGAATTAAGAGTGGACAGCAGGACTAAACTTATGAATTGGGTAATCACGGCTCACAATAAACTGGCGTTACCTAATGAAACATTGTACAAAACAATCAACATCATTGACCGTTTCTTGGCGGCTAATACTATTACTAATAACGAATTACAATGTGTTGGCTTGAGTGCAATGTACATTGCATCAAAATGGCAAGATACTTATTATCGTGACCCGTACACTTTCTACTGTTACTTCTCTGGCGGACCTGTTGGTATTCAAGATGTTATCAACATGGAGGTACAGATTTTGATCCGACTGGGTTGGAAATTAAACGTCCCTACACCGTTTCTTTTTCTCACTTTTCTAATTGAAGCTACTAAAATCAAGCCTAAAACCACAGTGAGTGTTTAGTAATGTTTTGTAGCAAATGACAAGATCTTTTACTCTATTTCTTTTCTTATCTGGAAATTATCTGAAATATATATTGTTTTGATAATGAAATTATTTTTAATGTTATCGTTTTCGGGCAGATGGTGTAACAATTCGCAATTTCAGGTTAATTACTATTCCCGGAAAAATTTCACTATTCACTTTTACTATTCATTTTTCCCGAAAATTTTCCCGAAACTTGATTTTTGTTTCTTGGCCTCGAGTGATAAATCATTTCCATGACAAATTAAAAGTTTGACCTTCATAAGCTCATTTTCGTGAAAGTTATTAAGGAATTACACGGAATTACACGTTTTAGGGTAAAACGTCATTCAAAAATTCTATGCACAACGAAATTCGGTCGCGTTAATTTTCCCCGTATCAGAAAAATGTTTGACACACTCATGATTTATTTGAGAATAAATCATGACTGAGAAAAACATGACCAAAATAAACCTCGGCCGTGAAAAACTGGAATTTTCAGTTTTAAGCGTTTTTACTCAGCCGTAACCTTAGTCTATACCTGCACCGCGTTTCTAATACGATTTGAGTTTTCAACTTATTAGAAAAAGTCAACATATTTTTCCCTCCTCCTTTGACCAAAAATCATTCCTTGATTTTATAAGTCATTCATTGATTTTTAGGCTTACGGTTTGATGTCTAAAAGACATTTAATACCAACCGACACTAGACTGAGCTCAGTCTAGACATTATAAGTCATTTTAAATCATTTATAACCTATTAGAAAAGTAATATTTTACTTTTCTCAATTTTACGCAATATTCGTACATTTTACGTATTACGCGTTTTAGACCCGTGTTTCTAGTTTTAGCAGGGTTTTACCACCCCAATGGAACCTACCACTCATTTTATATTTTATTATGGAGTATTTTGACAAGTTTAATCATTCCTCCAAGTTTCGTATTTTTACGATACCCGGTTTTACGTTTTGTGACGTAACAACTTACGGTTAGCATTTTACGGAGTCGAAACTAGCTCCATAAGTAGGATAATATCAACTAGACCAACTCATTCTTCTTATCCTCATCCAAACCGACTTAGGAGGGGGGGATTCACCACCCTTGTGGCTTGATCTCCTTCCTTATGCTCTAAGATGATTACATGTGTCCAAACTTGCTCACCAAGTGTTGACAAGTCAACCTAACTAACCTCCTCATTTCCTTATAAGATCAAGACTCACTCTCTTCCATTTCTCTCAATACCAATGACCCAAAACAACCATAACTTACCATTTTGATCATGATTTAGCTAGTTCATTCCATTAGAGTTGAAGGTTTAAGTTCCTTGCATGATCCTTAACACCTTTCAACCATAAAATCACCATAAAACACCACAAAAACTCATCAAATTTCCAAGTGTTCTTAGTGAAGATTTTTACTAAGACTTGTTTTTGTGATAGATTAGTGTTTATCAAGGGATTATAAGATAGGGTTTTTGATATGGAAGCTTGGCTATGGTTGGAAAATATTTGAAAGATTAAGTAGTAATTCTTGGTTTTGATCTTGGTTCTAGTTAGTTTCTTCACAAGTTGTAAGCAAACTCTAATACACTTCCTTGCTTAAATATCATATTCATGCTATTTACATATCATTCATGCTATATATTGTCTTGTTATCATGTCCATGATGTATAAAAGTGAGCAAAACAAGTTATTGTTATTGATTGTTAAAACAAGTTATTAAAACAAGTAAACTAGTGATTTTCTTGGTAAGACCTGATCAAAATGATAAAAATATGATATTGAATCATTACATATTGTAGTAGAGGACCTAACAAGAAAAACATAGCAATTTGAACCACCTAAAACGAGTACACGAGTCAAAAGTTATGACGATTTGAAATTACCAAAACTTTGCGGCAAAGCTGCCAAAACTTTCTGTTACAGAAACTTTAAACACGCAAAAAGAGGCATTTCTGGTCCATTTCATGAAAAAGTTAAAACACGAAAGTTGTCCGGAATCACGTTTTCGATCAGGATCAAAGAAGCTCGAGCCTTGAAAACGGTTTCTCAGTGAGATATTTCTCAGTTTCTTAACAGCTATTTACATATATATAAGTCACTATATTATGGTTATACTTTAAAAGGAACAAAAGGTCTTATGACCTATAATCAAGACCACCACCATGGCTAGAGCCAAGGTTGAGTCTCATGACCTTGGAACAAGGACCAAAGGTCATGGCTAGGCCATGACGAAACGACCATACAAGCTTACTTAGGCGAAAACATGAAACAAGGAATTAGCGAGAACTTGAACAAGCAATTTGAATCTACTTCACTTAAAAAGGAACCATGTGATATTACAAGGAAAAATGGTCATACAAGACTTATGAAACTTACCCTAATAACAATCTTCATGTGATAATAAACTTTCCTAAGTTTATTCAAAATTTGGACATGTAACTTTTCGATAAAAACTTATATATATATATATATATATATATATATATATATATATATATATATATATATATATATATATATATATATATATATATACTTTATCAACTACTACAATAGTAGGGAGCCTCATGTGAGGAGTTCATTATGTAAGCCATCGAGATGAGTTGTGGATTTACGAATTAAAGTGTCCTGGCTCCTCGAACGTTTACTAACATGACTTCTGAATTATGTCGGCCCGAACGGTAGTAAACGATATATAAACTATACACGTTTCATGAACCATTTCTTTTCAAAGACTTACACTATACATCATACCACATCATGGACTAAGTGCAAGACATATATTGGCATGTTTATGTTTCCTTAGACATTATTCCAAACCTAAGTTACAACAATTATTCTAGGTTGCTCGTAGAAGTTCTTACGACATATCCATCATTCTCATTATACATCATCCAACTTAAGGTGAGTTCATAGCCCCACTTTCTATTGTTTAACTATTTTACAAACCCTTGGGGGGAATACATGCTATTTTTAACCGAGCACAATGTTTTTAAATTGTATGCTTGCCTGATTGTTTTATTATCACTAAGTACCAGCCTTGCTAAACCGAGATCCTTTATTATGAACCATTTAATCACTAGCAATAGTGAGCGCGAATATTGTGAATAGGCATATTGGGATTGACGAATCCCATTTGTATTGACTAAGTTCAAACAAATGCACTAATATTTGAGATTTAGGTATGTTAGCAAAGTACCTACCGGGATAAATATGCCGATCGATATTGGTACACGTTAACGTTTTGGTGTCATAAGCTTAGTGTATAATACATTTTATGGGCGTATAATAACGTAGCCTACCTGTTTTGTTTTCCAAACATTGGTGTGAGTCTACAAGCTCACACTACCAACATATTGTGTTCAAACGATTTAACAAACTCTATGAATATCACTCAACCTTTGTGTTGACCTCTCAAGCATGTATTTCAGGTTCATGACGATCAAGGATGGTACGGAAGGGCACGGATACTCAAGAGGGCTATAAATTTTATTATCATTCAAAACTCATTTAAATTGTAAACATGGAACCATCTGGGACCTCATTTTGTAACCTCTGATATTTATGTAATTTGAATGATAAATCTTTTTAATACGACTCGGTTAGAGATCGTTTTCTATTATTGTGACTATTGTGCCGTCAAGTAACACCCAGTTCGAATTCCGCTGAATCCATGAATTGGGGGTGTTACAGATGGTGTATATGGTGCATTTCTACACCAAATGCCTGCTGCCCAAAGTGGTACTAATACAAGGGATAACATTCCTCCAAATATGGGAGCTTTGACATCTTCCCTGTCCCGATGTCTGGTGATTTCCCAGTCGTAGGTATAGTTGGGGTAGGATATTATGTATAGATGTATAGATGGAAGACTAGAAATATGATCTAGCTAGTGATGAAACTATTTGTTTTTTCTAGATGTTCTTCCTTATGGTGTTCTGAATGAATTATCGTGCTAGTTATCGGTGTTTGTCAAGGTGTCGAGCTAGTATTTGGTGTTTTCTATAGGGTGTCGTTTGGTTTTGTTTCAGTAGAAGTTCTCTTGTTTCGAGAATAGTTTTTTTTTAGTTTTGGTGTTTTTTATTTGGTGCTTGTAATCGTAGCTTCTCGCTAGTTTTGTATTTCAGTGAAATTATTGATGAGTGTGTAAATACTCATCATTTTTATCGTATCTGAACTGCCAAAACATCCAAAAACACTCAGAAATGCATCAAAATACAGAAATTATCCCAAAAGTGTGTTTTATATGTTTTAAACGCAAAATGTTTAAAAACAAATGAAAAACGAACAAAGTTTGCATAATTGGCAGTTTCAGTCCCTCAAGTTTCATAAATTGACAAAACTAGTCCCTGAAGTTTTAAAATGAAAGAAAAGTCAACCCAAGGCAAAGAAAAGTCAAAATTTATCAAATTTGATCCTTGGGTGAAAACTTTAGGAAAATTACATGTTTGGTCCCTGTACTTTCAAAAATGGCAATTTTGGTCCTCGGGTGTTTAATTTTGGAAGTTTATCATTAAAAGTCCTTGGGTTATCAAAATATGGCATGAGTGGTCCTTATAATACTTTTGTGAAGTTGACACTTTCAGACCCTCAAAATTTCAGGATTTGCAAGAATGGTCCTTGTGGTTTTTAGCCTAACATACAAACGGACCCTTGGTTATTTATTAACCCAAAACACAACCCCTAAAATAAATCCAAGCCCAAAACCAAACTTGGCCCAACATCCAATCCAAATCCACCCCGTTTAATATTCCCCTCCTAGTCAACCCTTCCCCTTTGACCGTCTCTTCCACCTCACACCCCACTCCCAGTATACTCCAAAACACCCCATCATCACCCCTATACTGCTACCACTCCTGCAATACTCAACCCCCCTCCTCCCCTTGCCTAATCAAACAACCATGTCATTCCAAAAGTATCCCTCTGGCTTCAATTATCAGAGAAAAAGACAAACTCCAATTTGGTGCCTAAAATATTTGAACGGCCAAGATTAAATTTTGGTGATCCTGTGGTCAAGATACAAGTTGGGAAAGAGATGATGGGGCTCAGAAACCCTAATTGTGAAGTATAAAAAGAAGAAGAGAAGTTGTGGTGCAGGGGGTCTCCATTTAGTTTTAATTTTCATATTATCTTATTGTAATTTTTAAGTTTAGTAAAATTCTCAGAATTCAAGTATTGTATCAAGCATTTCTATTGCAATTTATATTTTTCTATCAATCAAGCTCAGTTTTCCTTTGCATTCAGTTTATGATTCATTAAAAATTCAAAAAAAATCTTAATTTGTATGAATGTAGTTTGCTGTTGTCACCTTGGACTACTAGGCTCACTTAAGCTCCCATAAAGCTTAGTTAAGCTTTTAGATATCCTTAAAACTCAGTTAGTTATCAAAAATCAAAAGTATAAAAAAATAAGAAAAAAATAGAAATTAAATAAAAAAATGCAGGTTTATGAATGAAGATGGCTGGAGCACTGTAAGTAAGGGATGGCAGTGGTATTAGTACTCCATGGGGAGTGATAGGATGGTGATTATGGTCTTTGGTTCTTTGGTTTAAGCTGGAGTGCAAGTTGTAAGTCTCATTTTGCATTTTCTCATTACATCTGAGATTCATAAGTAGTAATTTAAGATATGTTTGTTTGTTAGTTTGTTATTACATTGCTCTGTCTGATCTTATTCTAGTGGGTTTTTAATAGTTTAAGTATGTTGATTTCATTCTAAGCTCATATGCATTTAATCAGTTCATGTCAGCATAGTTTTGTTGTGCATGCACTTGTTGTTATTATTGGTATTTAGATGATAATCTTTGTTCACTTCATGATTATATGTGTTCATGCATGAACTCCATGGTCCAAAGCAGTCTTATGCATTGAATAATTTAAAACAGTTCATTAAAAAGGAGTGTTTGGATCTGTGGTTTGCCTGAGTCATTGTATGTTTCTGTGGTCCTATTTGGTTGCAACACATTTCTTAGGGTTCATATAGGTTAGAATGGTCATATAAATCAGTCACTACTTGTTCAAAAGTCAAAAGACCCTCCAAAGTTGTCTCATTGATTATCTGTTAGGATTTTATTGAGTTTGATCACCATTGTTGGTGTATAAGTTGTTAAGATAGCTATAAATCAGTACATTTCAACTTCTAATGACATGATCAGTCATAAAAGGCAATCCTAATCTCACAAAAGTCAAACCTTTTGCAAATCCTTTGAAAGTCAAATTGCGAGTTTAAGAAAAAAGTCAATTTTTGGGTGATTTTTCTAGAATTTTGAGGTGTGAATGGGGATCTGAAACTTGTTGTGCTAAAAGTCCCTCACCTTAACTACAAGATCCCACAATCATCTGATTTTTAGAATTTTTTTACTAGCTTGTTTGGAGTCTCAAACTGACCTGCAGGGGAAGTCACCTCCCCTGCACCATAGGCTTGTCAGTCCACCCTTTTTTTTTTCAAGTCCCATTTCTAGTTAACCAATTGAGTTTAGTACTGGATAATTGTTGTTTTGAGAAGCTTGTTAGGGTGTTTTTACATATCTAAGCTTGACACCTCAAAGTTGATCCTTGGACCACTGTTTACTCTGAGTGCAACTCAGTTAACTGAGTTTGCTAGTTTCATGTTCACCATTTAGCCTTGATCTCAGCATTGTTGATTATTTGTTTGTTGTAATTTGCCTAGGCTTGCTTGCTTGTGTTTGGATTGGTTTCATTTGTTGAGCTTATTGGTTTCTTGCTTAGCTACTACTTAACTTGTTCACTATCATTCTTGTTTGATCCTGCTGTTAATCTTGTTGTTGTTAGTGTTAATAATTGTTGTTCTTGTTGTTGTTGTTTCTAATTTGTTTGAGTGTAATAAGTTGGTATAAGCATGTTTTTGCCCTTAGCTTTTACTTGTATGTTTGTTTGATCACTGCCTACCTCAGAATCTTACCCTGAGGTCAGCCTAGCAACCCACCTTCCCAAGGCAACCATAAGCTCAATCCTTGAGCTTATTGCTTGCTCTTGGGTGTTTTAGAAACCCCTCCTAGCACTCTTTTTAGATCACCATCTCACTTGGTCCCTAAGTCACTCCTGTGGGCCCCACCTTGGGCTGCAATTGCCTTGCAAGGCCTGTTTGGCTAGTTTGGATTTAGAATAGCTTATTTGTAATTTTAAGCTTGTTCTGTGGGCTTTTCTGGTTGTTCAAACTTATTTTCAGTGCATTTCACTTAGTTACATCTTAATCCAGCTTTGGTTCTGTCCTGGCAGCTTATGCTTAGCTTCTCCTAAGCTTGTTTGACCAAAAGTCAACTGTCAAGCTAAAAATCTTGCACAGAGCTTATTTTTTGAGCTTAAGCAAAAGTCCCTTCACAAAAGTCTCATATTTTAAGTAGCTTAAGAGTTTTGTAAAAGAAAATTTAGAAACAACAAAAAATAAATAAAGTGATAGCTTCTATTTAAGCCCTTTTGGCTTATTTTCTGCTTATTTATAATCATTTATCATTTTTAAATTTTTCTCAGGTTCTTTTTTAGTTAAAATAATTTTAGGAATTTTTTCAGATTTTTCCTTGGTCATTTAGTATTTTTTATAATTTAATTTAATTTAAATTAATTAAATAATTAGTTTTAATTAATAATAAATAATTAAAAAGTAGAAAAATCAGGTTTTCTGTTTTAAAATTAGTTTTATAATATTTTAGATTTTTTTAAATTTGATTTTCATTTTTCTAGTTAATTTTCATAATTAATTAATAATTAGTGTAATTTAGTTAATTAAAAAGTAATTAATAATTAGTAATTAATTAATAGTAATTAATTAAATAGTTGTAAAAATAATTTTAATTTTCCAAAAATTTTCTTATAACATTAGGATTGTAAAAATATAATTTTCACATTCGTAGGACTTTATTTGCTCACGTTTCACTTTTTATTTTGCGCGTTCGCGTTTATTTTAAATTCAAACGCGCGTTTTTAGGTTTACTCACGTTTCTAGGTTATCTGATCATCAGTAATTGTTCATATAGTGTTTCTAAATCATTTTCATTCCTAATCTCGTAGTTTAATCATAATAATCAAATTCCTGATCCTTCTGTTAAATCACCCGATCACTTAAGACGTTTTTAAATATAATTGCTTACCTCGCTGAGACATAACAACCCGGGAATACACTGTACTCCTTGGTTAGTTGGTTTTAGACGTTTGACTTGGTTGACCAATCACATTGGAAAACTTAGTTGACCGTTTAGACCTAATCAATTATCTTCGCCGTTTAAAAAAAAATGATCGAATTTTAGTTCACGAAGCAATTGATAAATCCAAATTAAACCCAAAATTGCATATGGAAAAGAAGCATAAGAATGTCATAACTTGTTATTGATTATCTAAAACAATTACATAAGCAAACCTTCACATAAATGGTAAATAAGATAGAAGTTGGTCTCGTGGATTTCGGTTAGGGGTGTTCATGGTTGGGTAATAAACCGAACAAACCGAAAACTGAACCGAACCGAACCGAAAACAAACCGAACCGAACTTATAATCAAACCGAATTTGTTAAAACCGAACCGAACTAAACTAAAAATTCGGTTTTCGGTTTGGATATGGTTTTGTCTATCTGAACCGAAAACCAAATTTATAAAAATCTATATAATTAATCTATATAATTAATTTAAAAAAATATAAATGGTGTAATTCAAATACAAAATTCGGTTTTCGGTTTTGACTCATAACCGAACCGAACTTCGGTTCGGTTCGGTCACAAATATTTTCGGTTCGGTTCGGTTTTCGGTTATGACCAAAAATTGTTTTTTAACCGAACAACCCGAACCGAATAAACCGATTAACCGAGAACCGAACCGATGAACACCCCTAATTTCGGTAGTTTCGTGCCATTATACAAAGCGACCCTTAAACACGTACATATATAACACACATGTACCAGTAATGCATGAACTTATTAAACTCGAGCCTTATGTTATGTATACATATAATATAAGTGTATGAAAGTTTGTCAAACATGATTAATAACAGCAATGAATCATTACATTACGGGTTTGTTTGGTAGGACGAAATGTTGTACATCATTTATTCCATTATGCCGTCTATTTCATTCATTTGACATTAAAATCTTCACTTTTCTACAATTCTCGCTGCACTTTTGACTTTTCCAAAAATGTCATATAAACACGTATTATAAATTTTTTTTGGCATCTTCCTCGTGATAAAAACGCAAGCGACTTGTATTTGTAACTTTTATTCATTTAAGATGAATTTATTGAACATTGAGGTTTTTTTGTATAAAATGTTTTATTGTACAAGGGTATAGGAAGGAAATATTGTTTGAAGCATGTTTGCTGGAAACAATTTCATTGGTCCCATATACTAAACTTTAATTTAATTTGGTCCTTTTGTTCTTTAAAATTGTTACACTTTGCCTTTAAGTTCTGTGTTCATATACAAGTTCCTATATAAGTAGTATGCTTTTTATAAAAGAGAACTAGCTACCCTTAATTAACACAAGTAAAGTATATATTCAAAGTAAATGCTGTTTGGGATTGCTTATCTTATGTCCAACTCAATTTTAATAATAAGATGTAAATTACTATTCCGTATTGTTATCTACTACGACATGATAAACAATGTACAACTTTGAATAAGAGTAATAACATATGTATCAACTTATTTTGAAATAAAGTGACGTTTTAGACTGATGTTAATGGTGATTACAATTTTCTGTGGTTATTCACGTCATATCAACGCTAACTCATCTTTCTCTCTTCAAGACTACATACAGACCATAAACAAGTAGTAAGACGATCGCAACCACGACCAAAACAATACCTCACAACAAATAAAAAAAAAGAAAATAAAAGAAAAGAAAACATACACACACAAACCAAATTGAAATTGTGGTCGGGTAGCCAACCATGACATTCATTTGGTTGAGGGTGACTCTGTACGCCCATGTTGGATAACTATCGTAGTTTGTTTATTATGTTTATTAGGATAAGTGTTGAGTCATTGTTTAGGATATGTCTTGAGTCATGTTAGGATAAGTCTTATGTTATCATACTCGATCACCTGTGGTTGGGGTAGTGGGAGGACGCGATCACCAACTCAGTCAGTCGAGAGGTTATGATTGCCATTTAGCATTAGTAAGAACACGCATGCAACCATCTAAAGTACGTATATCCACTTATCATATACTTACTTTGTCAAAAGTTAAATAAATCCATTTCTGAACTATTAACAGCTTGAAATACATTTTGATTTGTTAAAATTTGAAGATAAACCTTTGTTTTAAAACAGCCCAAAGTAAGAAAAAGTTATAAAACTAAAACTTCGTAACTATATAAAACAGTCAAACAATAATTGTGATATAACACTAATGTGACAGTAACACTACTTCAAAAATAATCACTAACTAAAACTTCATAGCTATATAAACATAATCAAATATTATCTTCGTTTCAAAATAATTGTCCACCGACATAAATCGCATAATTAAAAAAATTAAAAATAATTATCACTGTTTTTTTTCTTACTTTTAATAGAGTGACAATTTTAACATTAATTAATTAATTATTGTTTTACTAGAATTTTGTAGTAACAATTTCAAGCAAGTGCCCTGTAGTAATCTTAATTAAAATTTCTTAATTGTTTTAGTAATTGAAAATTAATCTATACAACTCAAAATGAAAATGTGAAAGATAATTTAGATATAAAAGAAGTGACAACAATGATATAATGTTGGCGTAGCGTAGCTCAGTTGATAATAGGTGAAGACATCTTTGCATCTCATATACCCATAATTGCTAAGTTAGTGATGTATATCTTTTTTATCATGGATAAGCAACCGATTGTGAGCCAGTTCAGTTATTAACTTTTTGCACCTAACAATGATATAATAGTGAACCGACAAGGGTAAACTGAAGATGGTGTTATAAGAAAACACCAAAACCCAAAGGACCTAAAACAAACACTACATGAAAAAGTCTAAAACAACGTATCAAGGAACGTATGAAATGTTCAGTCTATGTTCGGATCAGTCTGGTCTAATTAAGTTTGTCGATCCGATCCGGTCTAACAAAGCATAATGATCAATTTTGCGTAACATGAACTGGAACGTACCAAATATGAGTAAAAGAGTGGACTAAAAATCAGACCGAAATATATTCAATTCACTTCTAAATCTACGGTCTATCATGCTCAGCCCTAGATAGGGATGAGCACGGTACCGGTACCGTACCGTACCGTACGGGATTCGGATACCGATACTGAAAAATCGGGTTTTCCCTGTTTTTTTTCGGGAATTTCCCGATTTGATACCGGTCCTGTACCAAATTAGTGGTCCTGATTTTTTTCACCTTATCTTATATCGGGATCGATACCGTTTTGATACTATACCGATACGGTTCCGGTTTAATTCCGGGATTCGGGTTGAAATGCTCATCCCATGACAGTGTGAGTCAGTATTGAACATTGACAAATGTAGATGCTCTTATATGAAAACACCAAAACCCAAGGGACCTAAAAGAAAGAAACACCCCCACGAAAAAGTCAAGTCTACCCCGGGTGATAGACGATAGAAGGATCTAGAACCAATAACCCAAACCCTAATATATACCCCCCACCTTCCCATCCGCCTCCTTCACTCCTCTTCCTCACAACAACCAAACCCTAACCAAATTCTTCAATTCTTTTGATTTAACGATGGCTGACGCTGAGACGTTTGCATTCCAAGCAGAGATCAACCAGTTGCTGAGTCTGATCATCAATACTTTCTACAGTAACAAGGAGATTTTTCTCCGTGAGCTTATTAGTAACTGTTCTGACGTAAGCCTCTTTTTTCACTTTTTTACTTTTTTTTTTTTTTACTGTTTTGATCTGTTGATTGTATTATTTGTTAGGTCTATTTATCAGTGTTTATTGTATGATTGCATAAGTTTGTTAATCCTCTTTTTCACTTTTTACTGTTTGTTACTGTTTGATCTGTTGTTTATGACTGTTTATAAGTTTGTTATAACTGCTGTTTATATTGTTTGTTAGGTTGTTAAATTAGTTTATGCTGTTAATTAGTGGTTATTTAGCGTGTTTATGTTGTAAATATAGGTTTGTAATTCTGTTAGTTTGATTTGATTTACTAGATATTTGTTAGGTTTAAAAATTAGTTTATGTGGTTGACTAGCTGTTTGTAAGTTTGTTAAATTAGTTTATTATTCGGTATGAGGTTAATTTAATTTGTTAGGTGTTAAATTACTATTATCACTGTTTTTACTGTATGATCTGTTATTTATATGATATGTTAGGTTTATTGATCAGTTTACAATTCTGTTAAATTAGCTTAATATTATAACTGTTAAATTATGATATAAGTCACTTTTTTTTACTGTTTGTTACCGTTTTAATATGCTATAAGTTTTGTTAGGTTTATTGATTAGTTATGCAGTCACTTGTTGTAATAGTTTGTTAGGTTTTAGTTACTTTTTACTGTTTGATCTGTTGTTTATAAGGTTTATTGATCTGTTAGTTTGATTTATTAGCTCTTTTTAAGTTTTTTAAATGTATATATATGATCTGTTAGGTTTTTTACATATCGTTAATTTGATGCGTGAACTCTTAATATGATATACTAGTTGTAAATAGGTTTAATTTATTTAAGAGTTTGTTAAATTAGATTACACTGTTAGTTAATTTGGTTTACTAGCTCGGGGAATTTGATGTTTATGTTTATTGATTAGTTTGTATTGTTAAATTAGGGGGTGTTTGTTTGGGCTTATATAGCCGGCTTATGGTTTATTTGATTTTGGGCTTATGTTTCATAAGCTCACTTTCTTTAGCTTATTTTGATACTTATATGAGCTTATTATGACATAATAAACTTTTATAAGCCGAAAATTATCAAAATAAGCCACAAAAGTGAGCTTATGAAACATAATCCCAAAACCAAATAAGCCACAAGCCGGCTATATAAGCCCAAACAAACACCCACTTAGTTTGTTCGTTTGTTAGGTTCATGAGCTTAATTTGATGTCTGAGCTTATCGTTATGCTTTAATTTCGGTTAATTTTATATGTTAATTTGTTTTTGTTAGCCTGTTAAATTAGTTTGTGTTTTAGATTTTGATAGTTGGCTTGTTTTATGGGGTTAGGTAGACTCTGATTTTAAGCTTGTTATATCAGTTTATGCGGTTAGGTTGACTGATAGTTTATGCATTTGTTAACTTCTGTTGTTAAATCAATGTGTTATTAGTTTATGCGGTTGGATTCGAAGTATATTGATCTGATAGTAAAGGGTTCATGATAATGGTTATGTGATTGAGGATGTTAAGTAGCTTATGCTGTTATTTTGAGCTTTTGCCTATTATTATGACCTAACAACTGAACACTATTTACAGGCTCTTGACAAAATCCGATTTGAGAGCTTGACCGACAAGAGCAAGCTAGATGGACAGCCTGAGCTTTTCATCCACATCATCCCCGACAAGGCTACCAACACCTTGACCATTGTTGATAGCGGAGTTGGAATGACCAAGGCTGGTGAGTAAAAAAACACTATTAAATGACCCTTTTGTTTAATTTTAACAGAATATGTTCTAATCCGTTTTTTTATGTTGTTACAGATTTGGTGAACAACTTGGGTACCATTGCTAGATCCGGAACCAAGGAATTCATGGAAGCTATCACTGCTGGTGCTGATGTTAGCATGATTGGACAATTCGGTGTTGGTTTCTACTCTGCTTACTTGGTTGCTGATAAGGTTGTGGTTACAACCAAGCACAATGATGATGAACAGTATGTCTGGGAGTCTCAAGCCGGAGGGTCGTTCACTGTCACCAGGGACACTTCTGGCGAGTCCCTTGGCAGAGGTACTAGGATGACTCTTTACCTAAAGGAGGACCAGCTTGAATACCTTGAGGAGCGAAGGCTTAAGGATTTGATCAAGAAGCACTCTGAGTTCATCAGCTACCCCATCTCTCTATGGGAAGAAAAGACCACTGAAAAGGAAATCTCTGATGATGAGGATGAAGAGGAGAAGAAGGACGAGGAAGGCAAAGTTGAGGAGGTCGATGAGGAAAAAGAAAAGGAGGAGAAGAAAAAGAAGACCATCAAGGAAGTGTCTCACGAGTGGGCTTTGGTCAACAAGCAAAAGCCAATCTGGATGAGGAAGCCTGAGGAAATCACTAAGGAAGAGTATGCTGCTTTCTACAAGAGTCTCACCAACGATTGGGAAGAGCATTTGAATGTGAAGCATTTTTCAGTTGAGGGTCAGCTCGAGTTCAAGGCTATCCTTTTTGTTCCCAAGAGGGCACCCTTTGACCTCTTCGACACCAAGAAGAAGCCCAACAACATCAAGCTTTATGTCCGTCGTGTCTTTATCATGGACAACTGTGAGGAGCTCATCCCTGAGTACCTCAGCTTTGTCAAGGGTATCGTTGATTCTGAGGATCTTCCTCTTAACATCTCCAGAGAAATGTTGCAACAAAACAAGATTTTGAAGGTTATCCGCAAGAATCTGGTCAAGAAATGTGTTGAGCTTTTCCAGGAAATCGCTGAGAACAAGGAAGATTATGCTAAGTTCTACGAAGCTTTCTCCAAGAACCTCAAGCTGGGTATCCATGAGGATTCACAGAACAAGACCAAGCTCGCTGAGTTGCTTCGATACCACTCCACCAAGAGTGGTGACGAGATGACCAGCTTGAAGGACTATGTCACCAGAATGAAGGAGGGTCAACAGGACATCTATTACATCACTGGTGAAAGCAAGAAGGCTGTTGAGAACTCGCCATTCCTTGAGAAGCTCAAGAAGAAGGGTTATGAGGTTTTGTACATGGTTGACGCCATTGATGAGTATGCAGTTGGTCAGTTGAAGGAATTCGAGGGTAAGAAGCTCGTATCTGCTACCAAGGAAGGTTTGAAGCTTGAGGAAACTGAGGATGAGAAGGCCAAACAAGAGGCTTTGAAGGAGAAGTTTGAGGGTCTGTGCAAGGTGATGAAGGATGTTTTGGGTGACAAGGTTGAGAAGGTTGTTGTTTCTGACCGTGTGGTTGACTCACCTTGCTGTTTGGTTACTGGTGAATACGGGTGGACCGCCAACATGGAAAGAATCATGAAGGCACAAGCTTTGAGGGATTCAAGCATGGCTGGTTACATGTCGAGCAATAAGACCATGGAGATCAACCCCGAGAATTCCATCATGGAGGAGCTAAGGAAGAGAGCCGATGCTGACAAGAACGACAAGTCTGTTAAGGACTTGGTTTTGTTGCTCTTTGAGACCGCTTTGCTCACTTCTGGATTCAGTTTGGACGAGCCCAACACCTTCGGCAACAGAATTCACCGTATGTTGAAGCTTGGTCTTAGCATCGATGAAGATGCTGCTGATGAGGATGCTGATGTGCCTGCTCTTGAGGAAGCCGATAATGATGCTGAGAGCAAGATGGAAGAGGTCGACTAAGTTTTTTACCACCTGAATTTTATTGTTGGTTTATGAACTATTTTAGTTTGCATGTTCCTTCTTTTTGGTTATGAACTTTCTTAGTAGAACAAGACAGTAATATCGGTTTTTGGAACAAGCAGTGATATCCTTTTTGTCAGTTTACATGTGTTTTCCGATATCTGGCTTATTTTGTGTTGCCTGCTTCTTCATTTATGTGGTGTTTTGGAAGCTTGTTTTTTTGTTATTTAGTCTTAGAAATACACTTAGCCTTGAAGGTGTTTTAAGTAAAGCATATAAAAAGCCTGTTTCTTTATCAAGTGCAGGTTTAATCGAATCACCCTATTAGACACTGATCTGAACTTTTTTGGCTCTTAAGTGACACAGATTGTTTCGATACTGGTCTTAATGCTACTGGTCTCAAGCATTATACAGAACAACCGGATTACAAAACAAAAATCTTTATTCTAATGCTTACTACCTTATTAGATGTGATATGCACATCTGATTCAGAAGTGGGATAGAACCACATCATCTGCTTTAATTGGTTGTTAGTGTTGTTTGAATATGTTTTAAGAGTGCTCGATACGAGTATAAGGCTTGTTATACGACCTTTGGCTCCTCGACATCACGAAAATGGTTGTTATTGAGTGTTTTTTTTTTTTTTTTTTTTTTTTTTTTCTCGTTCACTTGACTTTTATGGATTTAATATTTTGTTCTAATTGTTTTGTTTACGATTCCACCATGCTGTGTAACTGTGTATCTTCTGTGTAACTGTGTATCTCGTACTGGTCTATGGCGAATTCAAGGGTTATTTTAGTGAGGAATTTGTAGCTAATCTTATGAAGTATGATGTTGATCGACATGAGTTTGTCGTGTGCTTAAACTACGGCTAGAGATTGCATACTAGCTAGTGCAGAAACTATTTTTACACTGGTCAATGGTCATATTTGTTATCTTTACTCGGTCCAGTATTCCACTTCATGTAATGCTAGGCATATGTGGAGAGTTATGGATTTGTCATTCTACTGGTTTATATGGTTCCAAAATGAGAGATAAATTATATAAAAAGCGAAAGTAACTCAGGGTGATGGTTGGCTTTGTTGGTTATCATCTTTACTTCTCATTCAAGAGGTCTAGTGATCAAATCTTGCACTACCTGAAAAAATGTTAAATAACCAGTAAGTCAAATGTTACCGTTTTTGAAAAGGATTTTTTTTAAACTCACTTCAGCTATGTTTAAATACTTTTCAAAATTGACTTTTTTTTTTATCCTTATTCCAACTATGACTGACAACATGAAAGATAGTTTTATAAATAGGAACACAACTTATGTAAGTTACTGGTGGACACACAAAGTTATAGAAGTAAAAAAGTATTTGATTTACATACATAGATCACTTTGTTTATATAGTATGCTTCATTCTCATTACTAAATCTAAAAAATAATCACCCATTCTATTACAATGTCGTACTCCATTCCATTCCATTCAATTCAATTCAACCAAACACGAGTCTGAATTCGTTTCAAATTTTTACAATTTATGCAATAATCTTCAGAAGTAGGAAGCCAAACACCCTTTTAAGATTGAGCTAAGAAAGAAGACTTTAACAGAGGACATGACATTGTTTTACAGCTAAGTGAATCAGCAAGTCCATTGTTAAACTAACCAACAATGAATTTGGTTTTTCACACCAATACAGAAAGCCCGATTGCAAGCCAACATCTGTTCCATGAGTTTGACCATGTCGGCCTATTTTCCGCGGTTTCTACAACATAATAGACTGAGACAAAGCTCCAAAGTAACACGTACTTCAAGCTCACAGTCCATAATCATCCTTTAAGACAAATCATCCCCGCATATCTGTGTAAGTGATGCAGATTGCATTGCAACATGAACATGTACATAAAAAGAAGTACCAAAGGACTAATTGTAGGCATATGTTTTCTGTCGTTATACATGTTATAAAGACAAGAGATTAACAAAAGAGATTAGTCACCAAAAAATAATATAAAGACCTTACTTCAAAAAATCCAAATCTAAATAAAACGTAAGTGATCCAACATAATCATAGACCTTCGACAGAAAGAAAACCTACTAAAAATCTGATACTGTATTTTCCAACAAACGAAAACTCAAGACATATTAACCAAAATAACCAAGAGCGCTGTGGTTAATCACTCCCTTCATCTTGCTCTCTGCATCAACATCAGCTTCCTCAAGAGCAGACCAAGCTTCAACATTCAGTGAATCCTGTTTCCAAATGTGTTCGGGTCATCCAAACTGAATCTAGATGTAAGCAATGAAGTCTCGAACAACAGCATCACCAAGTCTTTCACGGACTTGTCATTGTTATCTGCAGCAGCCCTCTTCCTAAGTTCCTCCATAATCGAGTTCTCGGTTGATCTCCATAGTCTTCTTGCTTGACATGTAACCAGCCATGCTCGAGTCTCGTAAAGATTGCGCCTTCATAATTCTTTCCATGTTAACAGTCCAACCATACTCCCCAGTGACCAAATAGCAAGGCGAATCCACCACAAGGTCTGAAACAATCACCTTTTCCACCTTGTCAACAAGAACATCGCTTGATCACCTTGCAAATTAAAGACCCTCGAATTTATCCTTCAAAGCTTCCTTCTTTTTCTTCTCGTCTTCACTCTTATTGAGTTTTAAACCTTCCTTGGTAACAGATACAAGCTTCTTGCCCTCAACTTCTTTCAAATTCCCGACTGCATACTCATCAATGGCGTCAACCATGTACAAGACTTCGTATCCTCTCTTCTTTAGCGTCTCGAGGAAGGGCGAGTTCTCAACAGCTTTCTTGCTTTCACCAGTGATGTAGTAAATGTCCTGTTGACCCTCCTTCATTCTGGTGACATAGTCCTTCAAGCTGGTCATCTCGTCACTGCTCTTGGTTGAATGGTATCGAAGCAACTCAGCGAGCTTTGTCGTTCTTGGAAAAGGCCTCATAGAACTTGTTGTAATCTTCCTTGTTCTCAGCAATTTCTTGGAACATCTCAATGCACTTCTTGACCAAATTCTTGCGGATCACTTTGAGAATTTTTTTTGCTGGAGCATTTCTCGAGAGATGTTAAGAGGAAGATCCTCTGAATCGACAATACCCTTTACAAAACTCAAGTATTCAGGAATGAGTTCTTCACAGTTATCCATGATAAACACATGACAAAGATCTTTAACCTCAAAGCAACTTATAATTAATTCCCAATGAACAACCTTAACTACATCGAAGCCACGTTAATAAAGAAATACACGTGTCCCCCAAAAAATTGCAAAGAATAATGGGAATAGAGTATGATAATCAGATAAATATCCAACGAATGAAGAAGAACAATAACATAGGCAAACCCGCGTTCCTAAGCAAGACACAGGGTTTTCTACACAGGAAATAAAGGGGTGATGACCCAACCAATCGGATCCAAACCGGAATACAGCATGTGAGTGAGAAAGGTATAAAACGGCTGGGTAAAAAGTTGGGTCAGGAAATGGTTAGCGGGTTGTGGGTAACGGGTTCCCTGCTTTTAGGTGTAATATAAATACAAACATGCCATTCAAAATATGGGAATATGCATTAGAGAAGATGAAAATTTAAAATGAAATAAAAAAGAGGATAACTATTAACAAAAAGATTAAATTGACCAACAAGTAATAAAAAATGTGTTTTATTAGAAAACAAGAAACCGAAATTACAAGCTCGGTTGTCTTTAATTTAAAGAGAACAAAACAAAATAAGACCACATCAAGGACCAAAGTTTCCTAAAAGTCTCCACACAGCTGGGATAGACCCCCCTAGCACGTCGTAATCTCTTATGAGTCGCATAAAGCTGCACGAGGAGTTGTTTCCGAAGGAGTTTGTGTAGCAGCTCCTCCAGACGTCTAGCATTTTCTTGAACATTTTCATACATATATTCATAATCATATATTCGAAGCCTAATCTCATGTTCCCGGGTTGCTTCATCACAGACTAGCCACATCAGACGTGATCTGTCAGCGTTGTCTAAATACGTTCCAGAGTCCTGCAGGCGGATGCATAAATCCTTAAGCGGGGGACGATAGTCAAGCATGGCTTTAATAATTGGTAAGGAACGATCATGCAGCACATGAACTGTGTGATCTGCCTGCACGCCTACATGAGATCAAAACAATATTATATCATGCATGGCTAGCTGTGGGTGATTTAATGCTAAACAAAAGAGCAAATGAATACATACCATAGCTATCTAGGGTTCCATCATCCTGCCAAACTATTCCTCTATAAATCAGCAACTGTTCGTCAGCAGGAATATTAAAGATTTGAGCCGTTAAATACTTAAATTTAGCAACCTTTAAATCGACAGTACTCGATCTAACCGATGACTTGACCCCGTTTGAACATCGTAAGTTTATGTTAATCTCACCTTCCTCGCCCATCCCTGTGCATGCTGTTGTCCCACTTTTCTGGATCGATTATGAATTGCAAATATAATATGAATAAGTAAAAACTAAAATTTCATTAACCATTGTAATGTTACATGTAATTACATATATATAAGGTTCCAACCATTGTGTTGAACCATTGTGTCTTTTCAAAGAATGGTTGTGACCATTCGAACTATCCTAACCATTGTGTCCATTCGGTTTGGTGTTTGTCCCAACCGAAATAACTAGAAGTTAGTTATTAACTTTCTACTTAACATAAATAGTCCTTCTAACTTTTAACTAACTAATAATAATACTAATATGCAATGTGAAGATTATATCGGGTCACATTCTCCTCCTTAATCTTCATCGTTGCTTCTTGTTAAATCTTGAACTCCGAGCATCTGTCGCATTGTCATGAACTTCAATCTTGGTAGAGCCTTTGTTAGTATATCTGCTCTTTGTAGTTCTCCTCTGACATGTTCTATGTTGATGTGTCCATTCTCTACGCATTCTCGAATGAAATGATATCGAATGTCGATGTGTTTACTTCTTCCATGAAATACTGGGTTTTTTACTAATGCTATTGCTGAAACGTTATCGATCTTTAACGTTATCTTTTGTTCTTCATTTCCAGTTAATTCACTGAGTAATCTTTTCAACCATAGTGCTTGACATGCTGCTGCTGTAGCCGCCATAAATTCTGATTTACATGATGATAGTGCCACTGTCGGTTGTTTCTGAGTGCTCCATGTAATGGGTGACTCTCCAAAATAAAATACTACGCCTGTAGTTCCTTTTCCTTGATCAGTGTTGATTCCATAGCTACTATCACTATATCCTGTAATCTTGCAGCCGCCTTCTTTCTTGTAAATTATGCCATGCTCTCTTGTTCCTTTGATGTATCGGATTACTTGCTTTACTGCTTTCAGGTGATGGTCTTTTGGTTCTTGCATCCATCTGCTGAGTAGTCCGACTGAATAACTAAGATCTGGTCTTGTATGTAGTAAGTACCTGAGACTTCCAATTAAGCTTCTGTAATAAGTTGCGTCAACTGATTCTCCATCTTCCGCCTTGACCAACTTAGTACCGGGATCCATTGGTATCTTCGTATCATTACTATCTTCCATGTTTGTTTCCTTCAAGATCTTGTTAATATAACCTGTTTGCTTGATTGTAATTTCTCCTCCTGTCTGTGTAACTTCTATCCCAAGGTAATAAGCTAACAATCCTAAGTCGCTCATTTCAAATTTCTCTTCCATCTGGGATTTAAATAATTGTACTTCTTTCTTTGGAGTGCCTGTAATTATTAAATCATCTACATAAACTCCAACGATAATTGTTGAGTTCTTGGTTCTCCTTGTATATACTGCTTGTTCGAGGTTACACTTCTTGAAATCTAATGATTTTAAGGTTTGATCAAGCTTCACATTCCAAGCTCTCGGTGCTTGTCTTAATCCATATAAAGCTTTAATAAGCTTGTACACTTTTCCTGATTCTCCTGGTTGTACGAATCCTTCAGGTTGTGTAACGTAGACTTCTTCTTTTAAATCTCCATGTAGAAATGCTGATTTTACGTCTAAGTGATGAACTTGCCAACTATAATATGCTGCTAAGGCCAATATCAAACGAACTGTTTCTATCCTAGCAACTGGGGCAAATACTTCATCGAAGTCTATTCCTTGTTCTTGTACGTATCCTTTTGCTACTAACCGTGCTTTGTATTTGATAATATTTCCATGTGCATCTCTTTTGGTTTTAAATACCCATTTGAGTCCAATTGCCTTTTGATTTTCTGGCAATGTAGTAAGAATCCATGTGTTGTTCTTGTTTATTGAATCCAATTCAATCTTCATGGCCTCAATCCATTTATGATCTTTTGATGCTTCCTTGTAGTTACGAGGTTCTTCTTCTATGAAGAGTAAACTAGGTGCTTCAACGACACTAGCTGTTTCGTAGATTGCTTTCAAATCCTTTAATCCTCTAACTGGTGTATGATCAATTCTTCCAGAGCTTCCTAACGAGCTTCTAAGTGAACTAATAGTAGTTTCTATTTCACTTTCTGAGTTAGGTTCGTAACTAAATGTTGGTGGTGTGAATGGTGAGTTTGGTTGAGAGGGGGAGTTTGGTTCTGATAATGAATCTGTTTCTGATGTTGGATCTGGTAAAGGATCCGGTATTGGAATATCATCATTACCTATGTTGACGGGTATTTGGTTTGCATTGTCAACTTCCTCTACTACAAAACTAGTCCAAAAGGTGTCTTGTGTACTTGTATCCTCTCCATTCTTATCCCAATTCCACGGTTTAGTTTCCATAAATTTAACGTCTCTACTAACATATTTCTTCTTGGCTATTGGATCATATAACCTACATGCTTTTGATCCTTCCTCTACTCCTAAATAGATCATTGGTATGCTTCTATCATCCAGCTTCTTTAAGTGAGGTGTTGTTATCTTAGCATAATCTGTGCATCCAAATATCCTTAGGTTTTCTAGGTTTGGTTTCCTACTGTAGAGTGCCTCATATGGAGTTTTATCTACTAGGGCTCTTGTAGGTACCCTATTTAGTATGTAAATAGCGTGTTTCACTGCTTCCGCCCAAAAAGTTAAAGGTAACTTCATGGCTTTCATCATACTTCTAGTAGTTGATAACACTGTCCTATTTCTTCTCTCCACTACTCCATTCTGTTGTGGTGAGTATGGTGCTGTCAATTGTCTAGCTATCCCATTATCCTTACAGTATTGTGTGAATTCATTTGATGTAAATTCACCACCTCTATCTGTTCTAAACATCCTTATTTTCAATCTCAATTCCATTTCTACTTTATGCTTAAATTCCTTGAATGTACTAAAGGCTTGGTCTTTTGAAGTAAGAAAGTAAGCCCACATAAATCGTGTACAATCGTCTACTAACAAGAATATAAGTTTCTTGCCTGAGTGTGTTGCTGGACTTATAGGACCGCAAAGGTCTCCATATATTAAATCCAACGGGTTCTCTGATTTGAATTTAGCTTGGTTTGGAAATGGTGTTCTACTATGCTTTCCCAATAAACATGCATCGCAAATCTGTCCTACATGATTTATTCTAGGTAATCCATTTACTAGACCCTTTCTAGTCATCTTGTTGATATCGTCAAAGTTTAGATGACCTAATCTAGCATGCCATAACCATGCTGGGTTATCTATATTTGCTAATAGACATATAGGTGAGTCTATTCGTAGTTTAATACTGTAAAGTCTGTTCTTAGATCTTTCTACTTTCATCAACAACCTTCTGCTCTTGTCATACAAAGTCAATTTATTCCCATCCATTATAACTCTACAACCTATTTCTGTAAGTTGTCCTAGACTTAGTATGTTGCTCTTAAGGTTCGGTATATAATATACATCCGTTACTACCTTTTGTTCTTGGTTTATACAACCTAATAATATAGAGCCTTTTCCCTTTATTTCTACATATGACCCATCTCCAAAACGTACTCGTCCTGTTATCTTTTCATCTATGTCCCTAAAATGAGTTTTGGTTCCTATCATATGGTTACTCGCACCGTTATCTAAATACCATACGCTTTCATCCTTTGAAACATATTTTCCTGGTTGAATTTGGCCTTCATTCAACAGTACTTCTTCATATTTGGTTTCATGTACGGTCATTAATAGTGATGGTTCTTCATCTTCTAAGATAAGGTTTGAATGTTCCTGAGCTGTTGTGTTTGATCTACATGTGTTCATGAAATGTCCAAGCTTATTGCACTTGTAACATCTAACGGTACTCAAATCCTTTCTATTCGTATTCTTATTTGGGTTTCCCTTATAGTTTGAGTTTCCTTCATGTGAGTTATTTCTATATCTGTTTTTCCGCCAGTTTTTCTTTGAATAATTTTGTTTACCTCCGCGTTTAATAAATTTCTTTCCTCTATCTGAGTGTTCACCCTGTGTGAATAGTAAATTATCCTGGCTTTCAACTTGATTTCCCTTACGGAGTTTTATTCTTTCCTCAAATGCCTTGAGTTTTCCAGTGATCTCATCTAGGGTAATATCATCTAGATCACTAGTCTGTTCTATGGATGCTACTATCTGAATGAATCTATCTGGTGTGGAGTCTAATAGTTTTCTAACTACTAGTGATTCATCCAATGTTTTGCCTAGTTCTTTTGCCTTAGTAACATAACCGTTTAACTTATCTGAAAATGCATCCACGGTTTCATCATCCTTCATCTAAAGGGCATTAAATCCTATCATTAAGGATTGCAACTTTGCTTGTTGCACTTTCTCTTCTCCTACGTGTCTCCTTTTTAGTGAATCCCATAATTCTTTTGCCTTTTTACAACTTGCTACTTGTAAAATTACATCTTCTGATAACGCTTGATATAGAAGGGCAATAGTTGACTTATCCTTCTTTTCATCTATTTCTACGCCTGCCTTAGGTTCTATTGTATCCCATAAACCATGTGCTTCTAATATAACTTTGATTTGTATAGCCCATACCGTATAATTTGTGTTTTTTAACTTAGGGCATTGATATTGTGCAATAGGTGTTACGGGTTTTAGTGTAGTTGTTGCGTTTGCGTCATCGCCCATATTGAAAGTGTTAATGATCTTCACTTTCTAATCCAATGAGAATTCCTAACCTTTTGTGGTATACTTAAAACTACGGGAACAATAATAGTTTTTGGAAATCCTAGTAATAATACGAGTATCTATAATATGAAAATTGTAACGAAATTCAAAGGTTTGAATTTTGTTTTGACCTCGTTGTGATAATTCACGGATTTGAATTTCCTTGTGTGTTCCCTTGTTTTTTGCTTCGTTGTCTTTGGTTCAATTCGACTTTGATCTCCAACAAAAAATAATTCGTACTGAATTTGCTTTCTTTCTTGGCTTCTGCTTCGGACCAGAAATAACAACCAAGGTTGTGTCTCTTCTTTGTGTCGAATTGGTGATGTCGAACCAAAAAGATTTCAGAAGTTCGATTAGATCAACGATAAAACAAACACCACTTTACACGTTCTATATTACCACGCCTTGGTAATTCTTGAAACAAATCAATATCTTTGCTTGTTCCTTTTCTTCTTTGCAGCGAAAACAAAAAAAAAGTTTCTGGTTTTTTTTGTTGCTACGTACGTTGTTGTTGTTGTTGTGTTAAATTCGACACAACAAAATCTCCACACACTTATCTCCAAGATCTTCAATTCCTACGTATACGTTTTTCTTTCACAACAACGATTTTTGCTTTGTGTTAATCTCCAACTAGTTGTCTCTTGTTCTACACAAAGTCTCCTCTTTTCTTCCTCGACACCAATACGCTTGATGTTGGCGTTTGCAATTCCTTACGTAAACTAGATCGTGCACTATCTTTTCTACGCGTTTCTTATTCAACTTTCTTAAGTTTTCTTTGGAAGAATAGAAAGAAAACAAATTTGTCTCTCGCTCAAGAAGGAAAAACGAATTGTCCTTCTCCTTTTCCTGCGTTTTTCTTGGCTTCGGTTTTCAGAATATATGTGATGTTTTGCAGAATTTTGTTTTTGTTTTGGTGTATTGAATCCTTGCTCTTGATGCCAATTGTTGTCCCACTTTTCTGGATCGATTATGAATTGCAAATATAATATGAATAAGTAAAAACTAAAATTTCATTAACCATTGTAATGTTACATGTAATTACATATATATAAGGTTCCAACCATTGTGTTGAACCATTGTGTCTTTTCAAAGAATGGTTGTGACCATTCGAACTATCCTAACCATTGTGTCCATTCGGTTTGGTGTTTGTCCCAACCGAAATAACTAGAAGTTAGTTATTAACTTTCTACTTAACATAAATAGTCCTTCTAACTTTTAACTAACTAATAATAATACTAATATGCAATGTGAAGATTATATCGGGTCACACATGCAACAAAATAAAATAAAATATAAAACAATGTTAATAAACCAAACCAAAACTATCTATAAATCAAACGTCAAAAATTTATTAACAAGATATTGAAAAGATATAGTACCAAGTACCGATTAGATATTATTAACTGCGTTTTGAAATTTTAATAAAAAGATTACCCGGTTGTTTCTGTTTGAGATGGAATAGATATATACACGTACGTACGTGTGTGTGAGGCGGTTTGTGAATGGGCTGGGCTGGGCTGGGTTTCGGCTTTTGTTTGTGTTTAAAATTTAACGAGGTTTTTTGTATACGCAAGTTAGCAAAAAAAGAAGAGTGACGAAGTTTTAAACCTCATTGAGTTTTAAACCTTCCTTAGTAACAGATACAAGCTTCTTGCCCTCAAATTCTTTCAACTGCCCGACTGCATACTCATCATTGGCGTCAACCTGTACAAGACTTTGTATCCTCTCTTCCTTAGCTTCTCGAGGAAGGGTGAATTCTCAACAGCTTTCTTGCTTTCACCAGTGATGTAGTAAATGTCCTGTTGGCCCTCCTTCACTGGTGACATAGTCCTTCAAGCTGGTCATCTCGTCACAGCTCTTGGTTGAATGGTATCGAAGCAACTCAGCAAGCTTGGTCGTGTTTTGGGAATCTTCATGTATACCGAGCTTGAGGTTCTTGGAAAAGGCCTCATAGAACTTGTTGTAATCTTCCTTGTTCTCAGCAATTTCTTGGAACATCTCAATGCACTTCTTGACCAAATTCTTGCGGATCACTTTGAGAATTTTTTTTGCTAGAGCATTTCTCGAGAGATGTTAAGAGGAAGATCCTCTGAATCAACTACCATTTACAAAACTCAAGTATTCAGGAATGAGTTCTTGTTGGGCTTCTCCTTTGTGTCAAAGAGGTCAAATGGATCTCTTTTGGGAACGAAAAGAACGGCCTTGAATTCAAGCTGATCCTCAACAGACAAATGCTTCACACTCAAATGATCCTCCCAATCATTAGTCAAACTCTTGTAAAAAGCAGCATCCGCGTTTAGAACTCAAACCCGCCTCATAACCTAATAATCATGCCCCGCCCCCGCCTCAATTAGTTCGGTTTTGGGTTTCCCCGTCAGGTTCGGGTTTTTTTTGCCATCCCTATTTTTGACTTTATAATTGAAACAGATCGACAAAGCCTCCATAATCTCATACACCTAGTTTCACCATTAGATCATTAGAAAACATGCATAATTTGCGTCAAGTATACCGTCATTGCTATTGCGTTCGTTGTTGTGTTGGTTATCAGCGTGATCCTCGGATTCTTGGCTATCCCTATACTGATTGTGCTTGTAGACCATGCCAAAATCATACACGAGATACAAGAGCACCCAGTACGGGCAGGGGCGAAGCTTCATAGGGGCCGGGGGGGCGCCCGACCCCCCGAAATTTTTTTTGCGATGTAGGGGGTATATAGTTTTCGTGTAGAAAAATTTCGGTATATTCGGTTTCGACCCCCCAAAAATTTCGGTATACCTGAAATATAGCCTTAGGAAAAAAAAAATTTAGATCCCGACCCCCCACTTACAAAATCCAAGCTTCGCCACTGAGTACGGGTGCATTACCACCAGTGCCATGGGCCTATGGTACACCGTACCTGTACCACAATCTTCCTTGTTCTCAGCAATTTCTTCGTCATGTTTATTTTAAGCATCAACAATGTTTTATGTTTTTTTTGCATGGTATGGAATTAAATTGTTTCCGAACTATATGGTGTTACTTCGTATTGCAATAAGCACTTATTCATAGGCACATGTAAAGGTCTGAAAGTATCATATCGCAAAGCTTATATATCGAGACGCGGGTCTGAAAGTATTATATAGCACACAAAGCCACAATAGGAAATCAAAATCTTATTTCTTGACTAATGTCTAACAAATTTCTATGAACAAATGTTATGCTCTTAAAAAAGAAAAATCAAGTCACAAATTAGCTTGTGACATCAAAAACAAGGAAATCAATTCTCATTACGTCTTACTGTTATGGCTTAACCATATGCACAAACGCTGAAGCTCTTTTACATATCTTCGACTCTTGAGTGAAAAACAAAGCTTGGGAATGTGGTCGTAATGTCCCTGTAAACAAATACCAGAAAAAGTAACCTTAGTACACAGTAACTTCCTAACATTTTGAGAAAGGCGGCAAGGTGTACATCTTTTTTTAGTCATATACCGACAAATTAAGCATTTTGACCATCTCACCGTCCACCTTTTTAACCTCTTCTTTGGGTGTTGTATGGATAAAAAAAATTGTGTACAAATGTTATGGAAAGTGAACTTACTTGAGGTACTGCAGGGTCATGTTTTTCAAGAGAGAAGGATGTCGCAGCACAAGGTTTCTCCATTCTTCTTGGTCGATTTTACCATCATGCTTCGTATCAGCTTCCTCAAAGGTCTATAAACAAGTTACCAACTATCACTCGGGTTTCCAGTAAGAATGATAAAACCACATTTTACTTGTGAGCTATAACAAGTTTTCCTAAAAGAGAAAAAAAAAAAAATTAGTACCTTGTCAATGATACTCTCTATAACGTCGTCTGAAAGATTCATCCCCGATTCAGCAAGTGTAGCTACCACCATTTGCTTCACCTACACAATCATTAATCCAATCAATTAAACTAAACGTTCTCGATACATGTATATGTTCACAAATTTAGGCATAGCATTTAAATTACCTCTTGTCTTTCTATGAAACCTTGTTGCTTTAGATCGTAAAGCTGAAAGGAAACTGCAAATCGACAACGACTAATGAGAATCAAAGAAGCAAACAAACATATCATGTGAAAAATATTTCAACTTACAGTTGATCTTATCATCAATAGGGGCGTTTGGATGAAACACCGAGAGTGCACGGGCAAACTCCTCAAATCCCAAGATTCCATTGTGTTTCGTGTCGAATAAGTCAAACACCTGAATTTACGTATCCCAAGTATAACCTTTTAATAACAATTCTATTAAATATTATACTTAAAACAAAAGATGCTTAAAAGGGAACCGTACCCGATCAGCAAACAAGCTCTCTTTTTTATTGGTCTTAAACAATGCCAACTGAAACTTTTCCTGCATTGAAATCAAATAATTAAAACCCGATTTCCACATAAACATACCAATTAAGAATGATTCCAGATTCAATACAAACCTTATTAATCAACCCATCGTCATTGACTGCACTGCTAATCTTCTTAAATAGCTCGTAAAGCGCTTCTATTTCACTTACACTAACTGCATTAAACAAAATGAGTCTTTGTATAAGGATATCTCTGTATGTTTATAAAATCAGTAATAAATATAGGGTTAATAATTAGCAAAACCATTAAACTTTCATCAATGGCAATCTAACCCCTAGATGTTTTTTTTTTCGAAGTGTTTCATTCCCTTAATTGTTAGATTTCAATACAACAGCTTCAATCACTCACGCACGCACACACGCACCAAAATTGACACAAAAAAGTAACGGGGCTAAACCACCAAAATTTTGAAAGTTATACGATTATTCAAGTATTAACCCATAAAGTTATAAGCACAGGTATAGCATAATATGGTAGATTAGTTGCATACAAACTGTCTGGCTAGCGAGAATTGCAGGGTCATCGAGCCCCTGCGATTGTTTAGTTAATTCAAGATCACAGCAGGAAAGTAGGGAAGTGCATAAATGCTTGATCCCTTCTAAGCACTGAGACATGGCCCTTGTTGCAAATCAAAACGCTTCATTGTTATTCCTGAAAACAACGTTTAAAGATAAGTCGGATTACCTCCATATGAACATGAAAACAAGGATCAAAAGCTTTATGAGATAAAGGAATAACCTTTTGACCATTTCCTGTTGCTGCTGAAATCAAATGACTGACGTCCAACTATTTCTGTTAACAGTACACAAACTAAATAAGAATCATTTAATGCCAATTACGCGACTTGATAGTACTAATTTCACATTCAATTCTGTCAATCCAAAAGACCAGAAGTACACGCATTGCAGCCAAAAAGTTTATTTCACCATTGGTGATCTCGTTCAATACAAACTTGATACATATACATAACCATTCAAGAATTTGAAAATTGGCTAGATTTAAAAAGTTTTATCAGCTATAAAAATCATCATAGAAAGCATCTTATACTTTCTAGAGATTAGAAGTTAACCATCAAATCTTGATGCCACAGAAGGGCGCAGGAACAAAAGTCAACCAAGCGGATGCGTATCTCAGAACAAAATATAACGCTAGATTGCTAGGAATCAGCACATATAGAAATTGTCAAAAAAAATCGACTAAGTTTCAACAATTCACTAATTAATCTAGTACCCCGATCAGATAAAAATAATTATAGCCCTCAAGATATCAAAAACCATTAACTCTTTAATGTTTCAGAAACAAGAACCTTTGTTAAAGACTAGCATGGGTCAACTTAGTGAAAGAACTATTGAGTTCATAAATCCAATCATAACGCACATACCCGTATCAAATAAATCATTGATAATCTGACTATAAACAGTTGTAGACCTAAAAATATAAAGAAAAGTTTCACTGCGTACAGGATAAGTAACCAAAATGTGGATTAACCTTAAGAAAGACTAGCATAGATTAAGATTGTCAAGTAACTTATTTAAGTTCAATATTTGATCAAAACTCGGCTACCCAAATCAAATGAATCGACAATAAACTGATTACAAACAAGTTCATACCCTCAAAATCTAAAAAACATGCATCTTTATGGGCTAAGTAACAAGTTCATAGACATATGACATAGACTAACCTTATGAAAGACTAGCAAAGATCAAGATTATCAAAAAAAACCTGAAGGTTTATAACTTAATTATAGCTCAAGTACCCAGACTGAATAAAAGGATTAACTAGACAAAAATCGGATTATAAATGACTCCAGATCTCACAATATCGAAAAGATAGAACCTTTATCGGCTAACAAACAAGACCTTATTAAAGACTAGCATAGTCACATAGATGAAGATTGTCAAAGTGCTGATTAGGTAACTCAATGACAATTCAAGTAAGCAAGTAAACGACTAAACGGAGAAGGATCCGTGTTTAGGTAACCCAGGGAAGTCAAGCCTTTTTGGGGCCGATGTACGCGGCCAAACTGGTATTCCCGTGGCCGTTTACGTACTTTTCCCCGGCCATCTCAAGATGTTCATCCAAAGAGGTTTGAACACTTCTCTCTTCCGAGACTTTGGGGACGCCTTACCACTAGGCCACAATACATCACAATATCATAAAGATCAAATCTTTATACACAAAACGAAATGAGACGATCTCTAACTAACCTTACAACAAACTAGCATATATAAACATTATCAAAGAGCTAATTAAGAGGGTGCCTGTTTCAGCTTATACAGCGGGCTTAATGGCTTATGGCTTATGTGGTTTTCGGCTTATGTTTCATAAGCTCACTTTTTGTGACTTATTTAATAAACTTATATACGCCGAAAAGTTTCAAGACACGAAAAATGAGCTTACAAAACATAAGCCGCAAAACCACATAAGTCATAAGCCCGCTATATAAGGCGAAACAAAACACCCCCTAAGTCCAATACTAAAATTAAACCTTAATTGCCCAGATCATATAAATCGAAAACAATCCGAAAAAAGATCAAATCTTTACACACTCAAATATAGACTACTAACCTTATAAAAGAATATCATATCATAGATCAATAATTGAACACAAATCTCAACAGCCCAGATCACATAACCTTAAAATTAACATGAATCAAACAATTACAAACCTTAAAGCTATCCTTAAAGATTGAATCTTGAACCACTAAAACCTTAAAATAATCAAAAAAGATTGAATCTTTATACACTAAAAGAAACAAACTGAAGTACCCAGATCAGATAAATACCTTACAAGATCAAAAAAGATTGAATCTTTGTATGTTAAGAAGCAAAAAGATGATGAGGGTGTTGTGTTTTAGATTTGGATTAATAGAAAAAAGTGATAATGATGAATGATTAGTGTTGGCCACGATAATGATGTGAGGAATAATAACATGGGCTGGTTGTATTGTGTGATATGATGATATATAGGATAATCATGTGACTGTCGATACTAAGATGTTTGTTTGAGGGGTGTTTTGGGTAAATATGTCTTGGTTTTGTTTTTTGTGTTTCATGATTGGTCTTGGCCCAATGATGTAATGATACTTATGACTTATCTGCCCAATGCAAAATTGCAAATGATCCATGGGACTGGACCCACTAAGACTGAGGACCAGACCGAAATGTTTGGTTCATGTTCGGGACAATCTTGTTCAGTTTGACTTGTCGGTCCGGTCCGGTCCAGTCCAAAAAGTATAATGGTCTGTTTTGCGTAAGACTGAACTGGACCGGACTGGACCGAAGTCCGAATACAAGGAATAGAGTGGACCGAGAACCGGACCAAAATATGTTTAGTCCTGTCCGCGGTCAACTATGATCATCCCTAATGTTGATCGGTTTACACGTCTTGATTCAATTGAGTTAAGAAAATCTATGGCGCATTATGAAAAATATGACGATATATTGCACAGTTTTGAACCAATTGAGTTACATGTCTGAAAAATAATCTTAAAGTTGTTTGTAAGATTTGAAATTCAGTTAGAAAATCCATAGCCCCACCAGAAGTGTGGGTTTGAGTCATACTAATTTTTTGTTTGCTATTTGTTTAATTGTAAGTGTGTCGCAGCCAAAGTAAGAGAGTCATTGCAACATGAGCTCTTCAAAACGTGTGTCCATACATTTTTGGATAATTTTCTGTAGTTCTTAAATTTTGTAGTGCTATCACTTGGTCAAATTTTATGTCCAAAATTATTTCGCTATAGGAATTGAGGTTCTCGCGGGATCATGTTTCATGTGTGATGGTCGTGGCCGTTGTTGGTTTTTAACTTGTGTCATGTTAGGTGTATGCCCTTAATGTTATTGCGTTTGATGGTTCTGGTAGTTGTATCTAAGTATGTCGAATCTTCTAGTCATAGTGTAGTACGTTGCGATTTAGCTCAGTCGCTCAGTCGGTTTTTTATGTTCTCGGTTAGCTTAGCCAGTTTGTTATGTTCGTGTGTATGTAGTCTTACCATCTTGCTAGTTTATCTATATTTGTATTCACTTTCTAGAAAAGAGTGCATCACAATGCCCTCCAATTTGGTCAACTTATGTGTCTAATCTTCTAATCTGTCTTTCTTTTCAAAGTATGTTTAGGGTTCGTTTAGATAATGAAGATATGATTCTAGGTCATGTTTCATGAAAGATCCGACATAGTTTTATACGGATACTGCTAGGCGATAGAGTCAAAATTGAAGTAAGTCGGTATGATTCAACTAAAGGCCGTGTAATTTATCGACTCCGCAACAAAGATTCGAAAGATTAGGTGTTTCCCTATTTATTTCGTAGGAATACCATTAAAATTAAAGTAAGGAGTGGCACAATTAGAGCTTCCGTTCGTAAAATTTGTGAAAAGTGTCGACTAATACTTTGTACGAGACGAATTATAGTAATTTGTTCGAACCCAAGACATAAACAAAGACAAGGATAATAAGGCTCATTAAAGACATGATATACAAATAGGAGATCTGTTTTGACATGAAATGGATATATCCATATATCTCTCACTCAAATTTATGAGATGATAAAAAGATTCTAACAAAAAGCGGTTCTACAACTATGAATAAAAAATATTTTTAGCTCTACCATCTACTTACAATGGGTCACAAAAGGGATCGGTTATTTTTGCATGTCATTTGAACTCGATTTTGTTTGGTTTGTGAAAAAGTCAGATATGATTTCGCAAAGAATTAAAAAAGGCTGTTCAAACCTTGAAATAGAACCTTGTTGAACAAAAAAGAAGTATTAGAATACAATGGATATGCTCTGGGACGGAAGGATTCGAACCTCCAAATAGCGGGACCAAAACCCGTTGCCTTACCGCTTGGCTACTCCCATTTCTATTTTTATTGGATACTTATACTATTAAAGAATAATATTAGTAGGGGTGGAAATGAGCCGAGCCGCTCGTGAAAAGCTCGGGATCGGATCAGTAAAAAGCTCGAACGAGCCGAGCCTAAACGAGCTCGCGCCCGAGCTCGAGCCTAAGTTGCAGCTCGTTTATTAATCGAGCTCGAGCTTTACATAAAAAGCTCGTTTGGGCTCGCGAGCCTAAACGAGCCTAAACAAAAATATGATATTTTAACTTATATACAAGCCGAGCTCGAGCTTATGAACGAGCTCAATAAAGATATATTACGAGCCGAGCTCGAGCTCGAGCCAAGCTTTAACTTTTCATAGCCAAATCGAATAAACGAGCCGAACTCGAGCCGAGCCCGAGCCTATATAATATTCCACGAGCCGAGCTCGAGCTTAAAGTTTAAGGCTTGAAACGAGCCGAGCTCGAGCACGATCCTTTTAAAACCTAAACGAGCCGAGCTCGAGCTCTGGCAGGCTCGGGCTCGGCTCGACTTGTTTCCACCCCTAAATATTAGTATTAAGTGTTCGTCAATTCCAGTCCAACTATAGAAAATATTTATTCTTTATAGAATCTATTAATATAGATTCGTGCCAAGATTTTGGCTTATTATGATGACTAATTCAATAAGAACGTTAGTAACCGATAGTGTTTAGGGCATATGCAATGCAAAGACTTCGAATAGCTTTTTTGTTATTTTCGTCAGTTTTTCCTTAATCGTAACTCATCAAAAACCAACAGCTTCTATGTTGCAAAAGCTTTTTATGATAAGAATTATATATATATAATTACTAGACGAGTACCCGTGCATAGCAACGGACTTTTCTAGCGACAAATGGTTATGATGCGATAAAACATGAAATAACCAAAATGCATAGCAATGGGATATCTAGCGGCAAACAACAGTTATGCATAAAACGTGAAGTAATTAAAATATAATTACAAAAGGTTGTAACATTCGATAATTCAACAAAAAGTAAAATTCTTAAAATGTATCAAATTAAGAACATATAAAAACATTTAATGAAACCGAAAATAAAATAATCACTTGTAAGATAACTAAGAATGCATATTATTGTCACGTAAAAATTTTTAATACACCACATTTGAGGTGTAATATATCAAGATTATAACCTGAAAACAACCTTGCCTTTGTTTAAGTCAACATTAATAGGGCTCAATTTATTGTTGCTAGATTGTTTAACTCCAATAAGCGAGTCACTAAACTACAAGATCAACATAATAATTGTATAAAATGATATTTAGATAATCAAGGGAATCAATTAGTTCAGGTATCTTTCAATTCGAAAAAAGGATATCTTGATGCATGCATATTACTATACATTGTATTTTAGTGGTGAATTTTGTTATTTGTTGGTCTATTAAACTACTTTATCCACAATTAATTTGAACATGGTAGACTTTTATGTCTAATGCTGGTAGACCTCAGGTGATTATAAGTACTCATTTTGTGTTCTTGTCGAAGTTACATACTTGTAGCACCATGTTAGGTTTGTTATCTACTTAAAGCACATAAAGCAACATGTTATTCAACCTTTTGAATCTATTCACGTTAAAAGTAACTGTTGAAGTTTTCTTGGTTAATATAAACTTGAGCAAGTTAAAAGATGGTAATGCACTTTTTAGTTGTAACAAGATAATGTTATTATCCATTTATTTAATCAATACGTGTACAAATGAAAAAGAGGATGAGGTTTATGTCTTTGATATTTTATGTTTACAAATTAAAGTGTTAACTTTCTCAGAACAAAAACACCAAAGGTTCAAATAACTAAAATGACGTAAAACAAAGTACGGATAATCAATATGAAATATCAAAGAAACCAAAGGTTCAAATATTAAAATGACGTAATACAAATTACAGATCATCGACATGAAAGGCAAATGAAATGAGCAAACATGTGTCATATCTTCATATCCTTTAGGGATTCAGCTTCCGGCATCATGGGGTTAAAGTCGATACTTGCTAAATCTGTGTCTATCAAAAAGTTCACTGTAAATAAAGAGGAATGACGCATTTGTTAAATGGGCTTATGTTGATTTTATATGGCCTAATATTATGTGGCCTGACGTTGACACCATTCAATACATAGCAGGTAGTATATGTTATGGAAAACAAATATAAGTATGTATCATTAACATATTATATATATTAGCAGGTAGTATATGTTATGCATAAGAAGATTAGAGTAGATGGTATTTAGAGAAAAAGAAATAGTATATCGTGTTTACCTCAATGTCAAGAGAAACATTAGCAGGGTTGAGAACATTATCAACATCCATATGAGCAAAAGCGCCAAGCATTTCAAAGTGAATCTAAAAAAAATACAAAGACAATGTTAGAAACAATGTAGCAAACATATATGACATATCAACAAAAACAAATAAAGAGGTTTACAATGTCTACCTCAGTTTGAGAAGGACTGGGAACAGGGTCAGCAACACAATCAAAATCCATTTGAGTATCAACAACCTACATTTTTTGATTCATCTAAAATTAGTTAAACAAAGATAGATATAGAAAGTTAGAAGGAGTTGTAGGATCTATGACGTAAATACATTTCGTGAAATACCATCACGTATGTTTATAAACAAAATAATAAACAAAACAATCAAAATAATGAACATGCATTTCGTAAAAACAATCAACATACCATCATGCTTTCTTTTTCTCTCTTTTCTGTAACTTTTCTTGAGGTAAATGTAAATGTAATGAATTGATGTTGGAAGCTTATGCTAATAAAAAGTTTAAAAGGAATGCTTTCTTTTTCCATAATATGTTTGTCAATCATGAAAGCTTGCATCATGTCATTTACATATTATCTTTTTCAACCATTAAAGCTTGCTTCATTTCCATATTATATTTGTCAACTATGAAAACTTGCATCATTTCCATATTATCTTTGACAACCATAAAGCTTGTATCGTTTCCATATTATCTTTGAGTCATGAAAACTTGTATCTTTCTCATATTATGTTTGTCAACCATGAAGCTTGTATCTTTTCCTTATTATGTTTGTCAACTATGAAGCTTATATTGGATTATTAATGTTTGACCAGGTCTGTAGTGATGTCTATAATATGAATATGTTTGAAGCAATTCTTGTGTCAACCATACATGGTATTTTTGCCATTGATATGCAATATACATTGTCAGGAGAAAACTTAAGCTACCCATAGGGTAGTCTACCCACTATGAATTAAAACATAATAAAAACACAATTAATGATTTGTTGGAGGAAATAGGAGAATATTATTCATTCTCTCCCAATGAATCAGTGTCACCTCATCCGGATAAACTACCCGGTGGATAGGTGTATCCATTGTCATTACCTATGAGGCAAACCATTATTTGAAATCAATATATATATTTTAGTGACCGACTGTTTAATTGTGAATTTTTATGTTTGTTTTAAATCAATCGATTAACTTAGAGGCAAGTAACCGTGTATTAATTTCTTTCCATTCTTTCCATTTTCATGCATGTAACCATCTAGCATTTCAAGGGTAGAATAGGCAATACATATTTTCAACATTTCACATTGTTTGACTTATCATTTTTTCACTTTGACCATTTTTCCTTTATATGTAGTATAGATTTCCATTTTCATGCATGTAACCATCTAGCATTTCAAGGGTAGAATAGGCAATACATATTTTCAACATTTCACATTGTTTGACTTTTCACTTTTCCACTTTGACCATTTTTCCTTTATATGTAGTATAGATATATTAAAACGGAACGTCGGTTCCAATATAATACTCGGAGAATCTTCATAAAATATTAATTATCATGTGCCCGTAATGCTAGCCCAATTAAATGGCCCTCTACACACTTGAGGTTTGGCCTGGCTCTAGCCCATTTGCGTTATTCATATACTACGGTACTACCTTCTAGGGGTGTTCATCGGTTCGGTTATCGGTTAATCGGTTTATTCGGTTCGGGTTGTTCGGTTAAAATTTTTTTTTGGGTCATAACCGAAAACCGAACCGAACCGAACCGAGAACCGAACCGAAGTTCGGTTCGGTTATGGGTCAAAACCGAAAACCGAATTTTTTACTTAAATTACACTATTTATATTTTTTTTGAATTTTATTATATATATTTTTGGCAAAAAAAATATTTCAAGCATAAAAAAATGTTTTTTATATTAGTATAAAATTTTAATGGATATTTTTTATATTTAAAATAATATAAATATATAAAAAAATATATATATTTATATAAATTCGGTTTTCGGTTCGGTTTTCGGTTCAGATAGCTAAACCCATATCCAAACCGAAAACCGAATTTTTAATTCGGTTCGGTTCGGTTTTAACAAGTTCGGTTCGGTTATATGTTCGGTTCGGTTTTATTTCGGTTCGGTTCGGTTCGGTTTTCGGTTTATTCGGTTAATTAACCGAACCGTGAACACCCCTACTACCTTCTACTATTTTCTGGCCATTTCATAGCTTCATCCTGAAGGAAACATTCCAGTATCCAGTATCCACTTAACAAGGGTTTCGGTAGGTCTATGATTACTTTTTTCGTTCGATGTTTTGCATGTTCATTGCTCTTTTTTTGTATCCTGTTTAACTAATTGGTGGTCACTTTTTAGGTACTTGTGTTGTTTTTTTGACTGTTGCTTGCTAACTTATTTGTTGTCGATGCATGAACATGCTTGCCCCTAACATGTGGATAAATCCTTTAAAGTTATTGTCTTTTTTCTTGGTTTTTGTCATTGTAAGCCATAAACTGCTAAGTTAAATTATGAAAACAAAAAATAAAGCTTGCAAAAAAAAAAAAAAAAAAAAAAAAAAAAATGATTGTGCTATCCCTTTAGGCACACATTTTGGACACCACTTGCAGTGATACTGCAATAAAATTAAGCTTATAACTAAATGTCAGTGTTTCGTGACCTTCTTCGCCTACCCAAACAGCCGCACATAAACTCTCCCAAAGAAGCTAGACCCGCCGCAACGCGGCGGGGGCTTCCTCCTTGTTGATATTAAAAGTAGAAGGAAAAAAATAAAGTTTTGAATAAAATATACCATAAGCTCCAACCACTTTACGTGGCATAAAGTGGTTTAAAATTTGACGTTTGACAAACTTATCGCTTAAAGTGGTTTAAAATATCATTATGTGCAATGCTAAAAAGCTTTTGAAAAACTTATTAAAATACTGAAAAGTTTTCCTATCAAGCATTTCATTGCAGATGCTCTTAGAAGCGTGAAAGCACTAGTCTGATAATAACTAAAAAGAAAAATCTTTATATTACTATTTGTAAGATGGTGTTGTTAATCAAAAGATGTCCTTAGTCGTTACTTCATTTTGGCGTCGAAAGACGCAGAGATGTCAGCATTACTCTGTCAAAATTGGGTCAAGACGTAAAAACTTCATGGTTTCTCTACAGCTGCTATGACAATTTTTTACTACGTAACTTATACCATACATTAATGAATATAAAACCTTGCAACCAATGCTAACGCGAAAGAGTACATTATTCAAAATTACCAGTAGATACAGTATGTCTTCAGTATCTCCTTATAATTCACAATAGAATCACTAGGATAATGATCTCAAATCTTTTAGTCTTAACCATCATGGGAGCTACCTAGTCTCTGTAAGCACCTTCCTTTTCTTGATCCTTTAGAAATCCTAGAAATGCAAGAAACCCGAAAAAGAAGAAACCGCCAGATGACCACCCACCTCCTCCACCACCACCACCGCCACCGCCATCGTCGTCACGTGGAGGTAGTCCGGTCCCTCCATCGTCAAGGTCGGGAGACTTCTCTTTCCCTTTTTCAGGTTAATTGTCAAAAATGTACTCAGACTTGTGAACTTAATTTCAAATAAAAACAAGGGATTCGACTTATTTATCAGACATGGATATACAAAGATAACACGCATGAATACATGAAACAACCTCTTGGCATCAAGTCTGGAGAAGGTTAAACACTAACAATATGCAAACAACGATACTAGTCTGATTTATACGAAAAGACAGTTTATTACAGATAACGATAAGCAAAGAAAATACGCACTCGCAGTTGCAGATCATGTTAGCATCAAGTCTGGAAATGACAACCACAAGGTTCAGGAACTCTGTTAAATAAAAGTTGGGCCAAAGGCCAGTAATCATATACAAACATTTAATGCATGCTCGGCTTCTATAATGTACCCGAATATCCCGTCGTAAGACAAAGCAATTAAACTTTCAAATATAATGTTTTGCAATGTTACGTAAGTACTATATGGAAGAAGATGTATCTGTGACACAAATTAAGATAAACCTCGACTCCACACGAGCAAGCTAACTTTGACCATTACTCCATTAGTAAAGAACATCAAAAATGTTGTTCACAGGTAACGGAATTGGTACCTTAAGGTCTGATATAAGGTGGAATAACATTAGCTAAACTTCTAAAATTTCTCGATGCCAAATAGATAAAAAGATCATAGAGGTGGTGCAAAGGGAACTCATGAAACTACCTTGAGTGGGAGCAATGGTGATCGTTGATGATTGACGTGTGACTGTTTGAGTCTGTTCTGCACCCATCCTAGCATTCTAAATTGAAGAAAATGTAACATCAATAAATAACTCTGAATAAGTTCTACTACAAATACACTAGTAAAGGACGACGGCAACAAAGATGCCATTCTTTCAGATTTTCCATTTGAATAATACATGAGAGATTATAGAAGTGAACTCACCAATGCTGCAGCACAGATAAAAGCCGCAGACTTCGTTTGTAAACTTTGTTTTTTCCCTCCAAATGTTGCAGGCTGTAATTTAAGTGGTTTTAGTGGCAAGGAGCTATTCACAATAGTCTTAGTTTGTCCCACTCTCTGTAATTCCGACCTCGCTGTAAATAAAACAACAACATGGTACCAGCCTAAAGTTAATCACTTTAGAATATTCTGATGCATAACAAAACAAGTCCAAAATTTATCCTAAAGAACATATCAAATATGAAATGTAGGTATCCTATATTTTTAGCTTGCGAGGAAAGCAAATCATACCTAGTTGAGAGGTGGAGGTAGGAACAACACTTGCATTTAACGCGAACATCGTGATACTAACCTGAAAAGCACTCCACATGAATCCATAAAATTCTGTTAAACTCGATTCACATATCAGAAAAACTTTATGCAACTAGATAAACAAAGAGTCATATAACTGAAACAAAAAACCTTCTTTTAATTTCCAATTTCCTAGCAAACTTTCATTAGTTTGCAGTGCTTGAACCAACTGCTTGTGCTTATTTGCCTAGTTTGGGAGCAAAATTATTAATAATCAGGTCTAGGGTTCAAATCTAACTAGATACACGTTCCCTTAGAATCAATATAAATAGACGTGTACATCTGAGTCAAAGAATCGCCCTACCTCAGTTAGGCTAAGATGTGTACATCTGAGTCAAAGAATAGCCCCACCTGAACAAGGAAAACGCATCCTTTTACCCGTTTTTTACCGTCATATCTAACCTAGAACCAATATAAATAGACTAGACTAAAATAAATTCAGTTCTTATCCAAACACAACACTATTACCTAAAGTGCTTATTGTTAACTAAGCATAAGCAGAAACAATTAGCAATACCAAAGAAATCTATAGTGCCTTAACTACTAAGGGGGTGTTTGTTTAAGCTTATATAGCGGGCTTATGGCTTATGTTTCATAAGGTCATTTTTGTGGCTCATTTTGAAACTTTTTGGCTTATATCATCTTATTATGTCATACCAAACCATTATAGAAAAGGCTCAACATTTATCGGCCAGGCCGCCTTACCTGAACATGGAAAACCTCATCCGTTTACTCATTTATACAATTAATCCCAAACTACTAATATAAAAGTAAAAAAAAATATATTTTTTTTTCTTGCAAATCCTGAATAAAGTTTCAAACTTTAACATATCCAACAGCTTATTCTTCCTAAAAACTTGATAAATAAATAAATAATCTGCAAACTTTCATTAGTTTGCAGTGCTTGAACCAACTGCTTGTGCTTATCAGCCTCGTTTGGACGCAAAATTAACAGTTTAATAAGCAAGTCCGGGCATCCTTATTTTTCTTTTTCTAGAAGTGCGTATTTGAAATGAACATTACCATACCTTTTTACCATCATATCTAACCTAACCTCCTCACAAGAGGTCTAGACTATAGGGTTCAAACTTAACTATGTACACATCTAGGGGTGGCTAGTGAAAGGTTCCGGAACAGACACAGGGACACCTCAGTTAGGCTAAACCATGTACATCTGAGTCAAAGACTCGTCCTCCCCGAACAAAGGAAAATCATTACCAGTTTAGAACCCAATATAAATGAACTAGACTATAATAAATCCGGGTCTTATTGTATTCCCTAAAGTGCTTATTGTTAACTAGGCATAAGCATAAACAATTAGCAATACCAAAGAAAGCGATAGTGCCTTAACTACTAAAGGGGTGTTAGCGGGCTTATGGCTTATTTGGTTTTCAGCTTCTCTTTCATAAGCTCATTTCTGGGCTTATTTTGAAACTTTTCAGCTTATATGAGCTTATCGGTCAGGCCGTCTTACAAACCTCATCCGTTTACTCGTTTATACATCCCAAACCACTAAAAAAAAAAAAAAAAAAAAAAAAAAAAAAAAAAATTCTTCTTTTTTTTTTTTTTTTTAATTTTTACAAACCCTGAAAAAAGTTTCAAACTTTAACATACCCAACAGCTTATTAATCCTAAAAAGTTAATAAACCAATAAAAAATCTACAAAATATAGAAAAAAAAATAGGTAAAAAGTAATTAACATATAAATATGGAGTAATTATTGTTACCTTGTATAAATTAAGATTGTTGTGGGTCGGTTAAGGATGTTTTTCCGGCGAGATTAGTGACCGGATAAATAGGTTGCCGGTGAGTTTTGGGGGAAAATAAATGAATAAATAAAATGAGCGATTGAGAAGAGGGTTCTAGAAGATAGTGCTGCTGCCGAGTTATTATATAGGATTGCTTTTAGACTCCTTTTAGTATTTGGTCTTGTCAAATGTTTCCTTCGAGCACTTGGTAAGGAAAGAGGTCACACCCTGGGTTAAAACTTAACGCACTGTCACGTCAGCGTCACATCAGCTTTTATCTTTTAACCTTAACTCTTGACTTTCCACCCCGATAACATAACTTACATTTAACTTACCTTCACCTCAATTAGTATTTTTAATTTCAACCCCGTTAGAGGGGGTGAGATTTTATTTTATTTTATTTTTTATTTTTTTTTTCAAAGAAGTCACCTTAACGTGGGTTAAGGGCTTAACGTACCAAATTAACTTTTTTTTTGACTTTCATGCCCGGTAAGGTAACTCACCCATTTTTGTTGCTGCGTTAAAACTTAACTCACCCTTTAAGTTACCTTACCGAAGGCTCTAAGGGGCTTTTTTCTAAGGCTCCAAGGGGATTTTTATGCAAAAAGACACCTTCTAAATTTGTGGTTAAACTTTAACCTTTTGCATGTTAAGGGGAAGTTAACATACCGGGTTCCAAAGTTAAGGCCTCGTTAACGAGGATGATGAACCACTTAACGCAGCGTTAAGGGTGAAGGTTTTTGTGAATTAAAGTTTAACACAAAATGGTTAACATACCGCCCCCAAGTTAAGGTTAAACCTATTTTTTTTTGTTAGATTATGATAAAAGTGGGGCCTAAAATGTGTTAAGGTTGAATTATTATAACGGATGTTTTTGGTTAATGTTTAGTGGCTGATGTGGCACCTGGTTAAAGTTTAACCTAGGTTACCTTACCCTTTGCTCTTAGAGCATTGGGTATGCTCGTGCCGTGGGCTTGGTGCCGTGAGGAAAAAGTGTTGTCACGTCAGCAAAAATCTCCACGGCACTACATTCTGGCTGTAACCCTTGGCACCAGAAAATGTGATGCCGTCGTCTATTTTTTTCCATAAAATAAAACATACACAATATTAACTAAAATAAACTTCATTAATTATCTTAAATATATATATATATATATATATATATATATATATATATATATATATATATATATATATATATATATATATATATATATAATGTTTTTGAGTATCAATAAAAAAAATGATTAAAAAATAAAAGTAATTTAGTTGATTTAAAGTAAAACATTTTCTCTCAAAATTGGCATGAAAGTATATACTTTTTGTTTGTTTATTTTTTTTTACTAAAAAAATGTAAAATTAAACATTCATATTTTTTTCATTATTAAAAAGGATATAGAATTTGGATCAAAATATTACCACACCTAAAATGAGCTAAAGTAAAACTGTCATTTTAAAATAAATAAAATAATCATTAATGATTATACTTTTTAAAAATTGTGCATTTGATGTCAATGAATAACTATTTTAAGACGGAGAAATTACATAGTTTTATACTAGGATCCTTGGATTGATGTCGGTGGAAAGTTTGCAATATGTATTTGGTTTTGCTATTCATAAATTCTCAATTTTGATTTGACATGATTATGAAATGATTAGATACTTTTGCACATCTTGAAATTTCTTTTGCTTCCTTAAGCCCTTGTTGGATTGAAAAAAACAAGTCCGTTTTGGACTTTCGGTTTTGATGGTAGTGGGCTTATTAAATGGGCTAATGGTATCAAGGCCCATACTTAAATTTTATGTTAGTTTAGACGGTCCGGTCTCTTTGTAGTTCTAACATACGAGTACATGTTTTGGTTTCAAACTTTTCTTGGTGAATATCTCAAGATTGCTAGGGAAAAGTTCGGAAACAATCACTAAAATACCGGTTATACCGCACACATCAGAGTGAATAATGTCGATTTTCCTCGCGTAACCTCAACATGGATCCCTCTTCGTTTACCCGTCTAGGGGTACAAATCACTTTTATAAAGGTATCACATAAATGTTTCTGTACATTTTTTTAATAGAAATATAAATGTATTGAGACAGAGTTTCTTTTGTATACACAAATGGGAAATCACAAGACAATCACAGGTGACTTATCTGCTAGAATAAACTTGTTGGCCCATATTAGTCAAGGCCACCAATTTCTTATGATGGAAGACCGAAACTCTACTATTTCGACTTATGACTAATAGCATTCAGCCATTCACACTAAATTTTCCGAAAATTGTCATGTAGCTAACCCGGGCGTATCTTTCATGGCTAGTCATGGCGACGACAATGAGGATGAGAAAAAGAACTTTTAGCAAATCTCGAGAAAATTAATAAGGAAATGTGCAACATAAACATGTACATCTTTCCAACTAAAGCTAACAAAGGATAAGAAATCGGCTTTACACCACCAAACTCACTTTCTTTAAAATGGTAATCTATTTTACATGCATGTTCATAAGCAGAAACTGCTTTACATATCAAAAAAATGAGCAAACTTTACACTAACCTTCATTTAATGATATATAAGACTCTATTCTGTTTTGATTTCCTTTGGTTCATCTAAAACAAATTCTAAATACAAATCCTTTATAGCAATAACAACCGTCGTTATCAATGGCCCCATTATCGCGCCCTGCATCATTCATATCATTAGAAAACTGATCATCAGAAATATTAACAAGCTAGTAGATAATATAAGATATATTGTGTTAGGTTTTCTAATATAACTAATCAGTTTGTGTCCACTAACTTAAATCCAGTTAATCATGTTATAAAATGCAATCCTAAATTGTTACCTCGAGTGCAGATGGGAAAACAGCAGCTCCGCCAAAGATACTAAGCCCGGTGAGATATGGATGATGGCCCGGTATATGTTCTTGTATTTCACAATCACCATAGTCAATAAGCACAACATGAATAATCGGTAAACATATTGCCACTATATATCTACCTTCCATCACCAATTGCAAAATGGCTGGTATTGTGGCGAGAAAATAGGGAAGTAATGGGAAAACTGGGCTAACGCTCGCAAGCAAAGTTGACACGTACAAAAAATGAATATTAAACAGTCTAAGCAAAAGACAAGTTAAACACCCTTGAAAGAAAGCAATCTCAACCGTGGCTAACAAAATCCCTGATATCGCTTTGTCAAGTACTTCAACACATCGTGTTCTAGCATACTTAGAAATCGGAAGCATGCACATAACTTGTTCAGTTACACCACTTGAATCAGATGTTATAAGGGCGTACAAAACCCATAGAAAAACCATTGATTGTGAAAGAAAACTAAATAAACCCGCAGCTCCTGTCACAATAGATTCAATAATCACAAATATAAGCTTTGTACTACCACCTAAGATCGACTGACCACTCGCTAGCACTCGTTGTATCACATCTTTCCCTTGAAATGCAATTGCTTTCGCCTTTTCTATTATATCTTCTCTACTAATCAGTACTTCTTTAAACAACGCGTTAACCTCCGGATAAATTTCACCCCATTCACGATTCTTAACACGTCTTCTCAAATTTAGAATCTTTTCAGCAACAGGATTTGGAGCTTCTAATGCAGTTGATGGTGCAGAAGAGTTTGAAGCTCGTTGTGTTGCCATTATATGTTTAATTTCCTCAACAATTTCTGTCATATTATATTGAACTGCTAAACTATCAATTTGTTCATAAACAGTTCCATAAAATTGTGTTGTGTACTTAGCCACCATTGCCTGAATATCAACTCCCATTTTTTCAGCATAATTACTTTCTTCAACGCGCGATTTAACTGAATAAACAGCATCTCGTCCCTCTATGCCAATTTTATACGAAAAGAAGGTGACAGCCATCAAACTGCCAATTATCATTCCCATTATTAATCCAATCGTGACAATTGTTTCCAGCCATTTCAAGATCCCTCGTGTTAAAAACGCGGTATGATGTGTACGTCGTTGTTTTGGCCGTTTAAAACTATAAGTTTTAAACGACGAAACAACATTACTAGACGTAAACATAAACCCTAACCCTAATAAAAAAATTGTACCAATAACCCCACATTGTTCATAACCTATAACAACAACCCATAAAAATACTAATCTTCTTAATAATATGGAAAACCCTCTTTTTCGTCTATGGTGATTAAAATTATAATTTATAACCTTAGCACCAATTAGTTTACACGTTAAATCTTTAATTTCTATAATAGTAGTGATAAAAGCGCGAAAAATGGATGTAGGTATAGCTAATAAAGTATCGGTTAACCCTTGGTTAAGCGGTTCAGACCAAAATGAAACAAGAGATTTATGAATACTACGTAAAGGGATGGAACAAAGAACGGCCCAAAGAAGAGGACGAAGATAATATTCGAGTAATCTGCTTACACCATATAGAACGAAAACAGCGAAAGCAACACCTGTATGAGCCATAGCGATACAGAGCGCCAGGCGGACTTGTGGATCTTCGGTTAAGGAAGATGGTTCCATGCTTGGATATATCGCGTGGTGGCGTGTGTCTCGGGTGATTGTTTTGGCTGTTTTAGGGTGGCTGATGATGTGATGATCGGAACATTAGTTGGTTATGGCGGTTAGGGTTGTTATTTTGGAGGGAAATATGGAAGGAAACATGTTTAATTATAGATGAAAATGAATGGTTTTGGTGCTCTCTAGCCATAGCCATGCATAGATCAAGCAAGTCATTTTATCACAAAACAAAACTTATCATTTTCATTAGTGAAATTAACATGATCAATAAATTATGTTATTCATGTGATTTCAAATGTTTTATATGCATCAAATTAAATAGTTGTATATATAAGGTTATGGTAAACAGAAGTCACTAAAGCTTCACCGAAATTTGTCCTAAGGAAACTATCATTTTGTACTTCTAAGTTACTAATGTAAATGTTACTGGCTCTTTATGTTACCCGTTATTTTGCAACTCACGGTAGCCAGTTACAATCCTACGTGGCATACCTTTATTATTTTAATAAAAAAACATTGACCCATCCCTTATTATAATCTCGGGTCAATCCCAAAGATTATTTGATAATCTAAAAACCCTAAACGCATATTCTCCTCCCCCAAACCAATCAACCATAATATTAACTTGTTTTTCCAAATTGACTTCGAATCAGGGTTGTCATCTTCCAAACAAGATAAAATCAACACCGTAATTAATCCTTTTAATTGTTTAGTAACTCCGATTAAGGTCTAAAAAAGTTAGGGTTTTGTGAAATTAACACTTTTTATTGAATTTTCTAGTTTCAGATGGCAGCTTCATCATCATCTTCCACGTTTCTCATAAAATTTCACCGTGGTGGTAAGGATCCTAACCTTTCTTATGACTTCGAAATCTTGAATGAAATTCCAAATGTGAATTTGCTTGATTTGGGATTTGTTGGTTTGGTTAAGTTGTTAGTAAGTGAATGTACGTCATGTGACATCAAACAGAATTTTTTATTGTCTTCCAGGAGTTTACTTAGAGTTAGGTTTGAAATCCTTAAAAAATGATGTTGACTTAGCTCAGTGTGCTGAATTAGGTGCAAAAAATGATAATGTCATACATATTTATGTGTCTCACTCTGTGTTTGCTTTACATGATGCTACTTCCACTAGTCAAGATCAAAATGTACAACAAAATGATGATAGTGATAGTGATTTAGAGGGTGTTATAATGTATTTGAGTATGATAGTTCTGATGAGAGTTACACTGCATCAGTTGATCATTTATCTGATGGTGAAGAGGAAATTTATGATACTAGGACTAACAAAGCAGACCGTGGACCTAAACCTAGAAGTAAAAAAATGTTTGATGCTAACTTTCTGAGTAGGTTATACAATGGGTTACCTAGGGATGAGTATGCTGAGGAAGATAAGGTAGCTGCTAGTCAAAAAAGTTCAGAGGATAATGATAAGATAGGTGATCACTGGCTAGTACATAATCCTACTATCAAATGGAAGTTAATTAGCCCTCATTTAGGTGAAAAGTTTGAGTCACCTGATCAACTTAAAAGAGCTTTGACATATTATGCTTTAGCTAATGGGTTATAAGTTATATTATCAAGTGAATAACCCTAAGAGACTTCTGGCTAAGTGTTCTAGGGATGATCTGGATAGGAAATGTCCATTTAGACTATGGGCATCTTGGATGCAAAATGAGAGAACTTTTCAAATAAAGACATTGAATGATGAGCACTCATGTTCTAGGACTTATGAATATGAGACCGTAATCATAAGTAACTGGATTACTAGAAACTATGCAAAAAAGATAATGGTTAATCCTTGTATCAAAGTTAAGGAACTTATTGAAATGATTCTAAAAGATATATAAATGCAAGGTCACTATTAGTCAAGCTTGGAGGGGAAAGATGAAAGCTTTAAACCAATATGAGACTTGCTTAGAGGATCATTATGGGATCTTATGGTCATATGCTAGGGAAATACTTGATTCTAATCCAGGGTCTACTTGTTTGATGAGTGTGGATGCTATGCCTGATGGTAAGAACTATTTCAGTAGGTTTTATGTATGCTTTAAGGGGTTAAAAGTAGGTTGGTTGAAAGGATGTAGGAGGGTTATAGGTCTTGATGGTTTCTTTTTGAAAACCATATGCAAAGGAGAACTGTTGTCTGCAGTAGGAAGATATGGGAATAATCAAATTTATCCTATTGCATGGGCTGTGGTTAGTGTTGAGAATAAGGACAATTGGAGCTGGTTCATGCAATGTTTGATGACTGATCTTGGATTAGTAGCTGGTGAAGGATTGACTATTATTTCTGATCAACATAAGGTACATATTCATAATTGGACCCTTCACAATTTTACTATCTATTATGGTTCACATGTTCATTACTTGACTTGACTGTTTGCAGGGTACTGTTGAAGCTGCCAAAGAAGTTATGCCTTTGGCTGAACATAGACAGTGTACAAGACACATCTATGCTAACCTTAGGAAGAAATACACTGGGGGTTCAATACAGGAACTTGTTTTGGAAAGCAGCAAAGGCCAAATATCCTACAAGATTTGAGAAGGTCACGAAAGAAATTCAAAGCATCAGTAAGGATGCACACAAATACCTGATGGACAGGCATCCTGAGACTTGGAGTAGAGCTTACTTCAACATTGATAGGGCTTGTGATGCTGTAGAGAATGGGATATCTGAATGTTTCAATGCTTTGATAGTGGATTCAAGAAGGAAACCTATCATAAACATGTTAGAAGACATCAGGGTTTTCTGTATGGAAAGAATGCAAAAGATGAGGGAGAAACATGAAAAATGGAATGATAATATCTGTCCAAACATCAAAAAGAGGCTTTAACTGTTGAAGGATCTACATAGGTAAATATTTATTTTTTTATTACTTATAATAATATACTGTTTTTTATTTTACATACCTATTTTTTGTTAATTGCAAATCTAGGAAAGTCATTCCCAGTGGTGAAAGCAGATTTGAAGTTAGAAATGGTTTTGAAGGGTTTAAGGTGGATGAAAGAGCAAGGACTTGCAGTTCCAGGGCTTGGCAGTTATCAGTCATCCCATGTCAACATGGTATAGCTGCTATCTATTTCTTACAGAGAGAACCTCAAGATTATTTGTCAAGATGGTATAGCAAGGAAGTATTTGTGTCAGCCTATAACCATTACATTCAGGGATGAATGAAAGGGATCAATGGCCTGCTACTAAATATCAAAAGCCTTTGCCTCCTATTAAGAGAAGAATGCTTGGAAGGCACCACACAAGAGAAACAGGGATGCAACAGAAGATGATAGTAAAAATAGGACAAGGATTAGTAGAAAGGGACAAACCAACCATTGCACACCCTGTCACCAAACTGGACACAATCAAAGGTCTTGTCCAACTAAGCCTGCAGGGCCCTCAAGTTTGAGGAATGAGTCTCCAAGAGGTGGTAAGGGGTCTGTGAGTTCTGGTAAAGGGCCTGCTAGAAGTGGTAAGGGGTCTGTGAGTTCTGGTAAAGGGCCTGCTAGAGGTGGTAAGGGGTCAGTGAGTTCTGGCAAAGGGCCTGCTGGAGGTGGTAAGGGGTCTGTGAGTTTTGGTAAAGGGCCTGCTAGAGATGGTAAGGGGTCTTCAACAACATCCACCCAAGAGAGGTCAACACCCAATACTATAAGTTCAGGGCCTGCTAGAGGTGGTAAGGGGTCAGTGAGTTCTGGCAAAGGGCCTGCTGGAGGTGGTAAGGGGTCTGTGAGTTTTGGTAAAGGGCCTGCTAGAGATGGTAAGGGGTCTTCAACAACATCCACCCAAGAGAGGTCAACACCCAATACTATAAGTTCAACAAGAGTGCCCAAGTCTACCCCCAAAAATGTATCAACTCCCCCAGCTGTATCAACTCCCCACATGGTTTTGAGCTGTTTGCATCAGAAATTTCAACACCAAGTGTTGGTTGTGTAAGCATTAGAGGTAAGGATTAGAGGAGGTGGTGTAAGGATGAGGGGTGGTGGTGTCAATCTTAGGGTAAAAGAAGCACACTATGTTATTCTTGTTGATAAGAGCCAATTAAGGTGTGCGAATGGCAAGGTTGTTAGAAGTAGAGGGAAAGGAGATGGTTCAAAAGCAAGAATGTATCTTGGTGTAGTAAAACCAATTGGATTTGGAGTGTCTTGGGATCTAATTGATGGAGAGCCTATGTTAGGAGTAAGTATTTGCTTAAAATTTTGTACACAATGTAGATTTGGTTTGTATTATACTAATGTTCCATTTTATTTGGTATTTTATTTTGTAGGACACAATGGGTCTTCCTAAGCCTGCATGGCCATTAGGAATAACACCAGAGGATTGCATCATTCATTCTCAGTCTGAGGCACAATCTAAGATTTCATTAACCCAGTCACAACCACTCCCCTCCCAAGAACAAGATGTGCAAGATCAAGTTGAGCAACAACAAGCTGTGCAAGAACCAGAATTAAGTCCAAATGTGCAACAACAAGCTGATGATAATTCTGATGAAGAACCAATGACACCACCTCATGTTAAAAGACCTGAATGGATCAAGCAAATTCTGTTCAATAAGCCACTACCACCTGGACCTGGATTGGATCCAAGTGATGCTATTTCAGTTGAATAGTTGTTATATTTGACTTATATTGGCAAGCCACATGTTAGGCACTTTTGTACATCTGCCAATTTAGTTCAGTGCTAAAAATATGCTATGTAAAATGATACTTAGTAAAACTGACTTAGGATGCTTGGTCAGTGGCGGAACCAGGAATATATGATGTGGGGGGCAACTTTTTTTTTGACAATAGCAACAAGATGCGGAAGAAAAAACTAGAATCGTAATTATAAATCCAAGTATTTTTACTTAGAGATGAATGATTTATAAGACTTTAGAGTGTTGAATGTTGGGTGTTAGTATGTGGGTGGGGGCAATTTTAGTTTTAAGTGAGGGACACTTTTAAAAAAAGGTCAAAATTAAAAAATATTAACACTAAAATATCAACTTTTTGACTAGTCATAGGGGGCACCGCCCCCCAATATTTACTTAGTATATCCGTCCCTGTGCTTGGTGATTACTTTGTATAACTGAATTAGAATGGCTTGCCAAATGTGTGGCAATTTTGTACATCTGCCATCTTTCAGTTATTTTGTGTAATCACTTGAATTATGTATGACAAGTAATGGATGAATATGATCCAGGTTATGTTATCTTGTGTTGTGTTGTTTTTTGTTACATGTTCAGTTATTAGAATGCAGTAAACAAACTAAACATCATATCTAAAAAAAACTTATTAAACCATAACAAACCAACATTTTCCTTACTTCTTTGGCAAAGGCATAACATGATACCAACATTACATAATACCATACACAAACTACATTACACTATACCACAAACCAAAAAGAATCTTACACCATATCACACCACAACTTACACCTAACCAAAAGAACCTTACTTCTAAACTAAAAGAAGCTTACACCTAACGTGCCATAACTAGCTTCACAAACATAAAGAAACTTAAATAAACCTAATGACCAACATGGTAACAATCAACACAATCAACATCCGATTTTAGAAGGTAGATCGAGACAGCTGATTGTTGGCTTGAACAAGATCTTGTTGAGCATTAATCACATTTAAATGCATCTCATACATCCTTGCTTGATACCAACGATTTGGTAATGGAGCATCAACCCATTAAAAAAAGTTGCAATTTTTTGTTGGATTCAAGTAATTAGGGCAACCAAGAAACCTTCTTGCGGGGTTATGCTGTGTCCAAGATGTTCACTGCCTTGCAACTTCACCACAGCCACATAAGACATTCATTGTAGAATTCATGGGTGAAGGGCAATCAACCGATAACCCTTCCACCAAATGACCTAAGTGGCAAATTCATACGTATAATTACCAAATTAACAAACCCGTTTACTTTAGTAACCTAGAAGTACAAAATAAAACTTTGTTTCCTTTGGACAAATTGCGGTTTTCGTGTACCATAACCCTTGTATATAATAGCTAGCCATGTCGTTTAAACTATATGTTTTATAATTTGTAGTTATATTATTACTAGTTATAATATCGGTGCACACACGATTTTTTTTTAATAATATTTGTTAATTATGTGTTATTATTGATTAAAAACAAAAAACTGAGGGGCTGTTTGACAAAAACTACATGATTTAGCACTGAATGATTTAAGATCTGAATGAGTTAAAGACTCTGAACCAAAGTGTTTCTGAATGAAATTTTATTGTTTGACAAGTATTCTCAACACGTCTATCGTGTAAAACTAATTGTTGAAAATTTTAACATTTTTTCTTGTACGGCATATATTGTTCTTTTCTTTTGTTAGTATATATTTAATTACGTAATATTTTTGCACATATTAATTTATATGTTTATATTTATTGTTACAACAACTCATAACATTGTTAGAATAATATACCGGTGAAGGAAATAAAGTTGCAAAACTTAAGTGATTGAAATCAAAAAGGTAATGAATTAATAAAACGTAATAAAATACGAATGTGGAAAAGGATAGTAGTTATATATAAAATTATTCATTTAATAATGATAAATGATATAAAAATAGTCTTTGGAAGAGGCGCTGTATCAATTTGCATATCTTGATAGATTAGACACCTAGTGTAATCATTAAAGGGTAGAAATTTTTTTATCAAACAACAAAAGTCACTTACCGAATCAGTGACAAGCCCATTAAAAGGCTATCAAACACCCCTTTAATGTGTCACAAATGAATTTACTTGATGGACTTAATGACATATATTCTTATTTATTTATTAGTTTTAGATAATGACTTTAGATTTCAAATTATCTTTCATTGTTCAATTAAAAAGGCATGCAGTAAAATTTTCTAGTTTTGTTATAATTGTTATTTTAAAATATAGTCTTCATCAATATTCTAAAGATAGTTTTTAACATGCATGAAATGTTAGTAATGATCACAATCTAAATTTGATTACATTAGTTTGTATTCTTGATTGCATTAGTGCTGTGATATTAGATGTTGGTTGGCGGTGTGTGGTGGTTGCTTAGGTAACGAGACACCAATGGAGAGGGTATTTTCTTTTAACCGACGTTGTGTATTTTTATTGTTTAAATAATTATTTTCTCCATCGTAATTGATATCTGCATGTGTCTTGCATGCGAAGTAGTTCAGACATACATCAAGTTTAGTTTAGATACCGTTTGCATGTTCTTGGTGTGTTGATTTTTATTAATAATAATTACAACTAATGATTTTTATTCATATTTTTTGTTCGATATCTTTACTAAAACTTCAAAGTATTTTTCTTTTCTTCTTAGAAAAACACATGTGTGCATCGGTTTTTGTTTTCTCTTTTATCTTTACATATATATGGGACAAGATTTGGGTTGTACTTGAGGCTTCGAAAGCTGTACCATGAAAGGGAAATGCCACTTGGCACTTAGAAACGCCACTTGGCACTACTCATGCTGACTGGATATATCAACAAAAGGCCACTTGGCATACTCATGCCTCGCTGTCCATTTTCTGCTATCCTGAAATTGAACTAAAAAATTTGCTACCTATGGGAATCGAACCCTGGTCTATGCTCCCATTCAACATAATGTTAACCACTAGACAAAGTTGGTTTTTGTGTTAGATGCATACAATCTTAAATGGTCATGCTTTACCTTTTTCCAACCTTTCCAAAACACAAACACATTGAAAATCATATCACAATATTTGAATCACTTTCATAAACAAAAACCATAAATTTCTCCCTTTGATTTCGTCTTTTCTTTTGAAACTGAAGTTTTTGAATTTATTTTTGAGGTGGATAAACCTAAAATCATCAATAAACCTAAAATCATCACATAAACAATATTACACCAAATCAATTCGATTTCTTCATTTTCAAACGCATTCATTTCAGGAATCCCTTATTTTTCATACCACAAAATAGCGCACCCATGATGATCACGGATGATAAAGGTATGTGTTGACAATTGTTTTTTCTTACAATTTATAGCGTTGTTTATTAAATTGTTTCTTTTAAGAATTAACTAAAGTGTTTGCCTAATTACGATTGTTTAATTTTGATCTATTCAATTGATTTATCTTTGATTCCAGTTACCATGGGTTTGATAAATTCGTAAAATGTTCGATGAATTGCCTAAAAAAAATCTAATAAAGGAAGATCTTTTTCCTGTTTATGATGTCAATTTGTGATGTTTCTTTATTTTCTACATCAAGTTTAATGAAAAACTAATAAAGAAAGTAATTATATGCAATATTTTATATCAATATGTTTAATTATTGATTTCTGTTTGACTTAGTTATCACAGGTTTGAGGAAAAGTTCTCTAAGTGTTCGATGAAAATGCACGTTGTGGCTTGCTATGGAATAACCAGATTCTAAATTGTTTCCAGCACGTTTGATCCATGGTTCTTGGACTTGATGATGCTGTGTTCATGATCTTGGACCCTGCCACTCGTGAGTGCTACTGCTTCTTCTTCTCCTTAATCTGCTATTTGTTCACTGGCTAAATATATAAACTACTGCTGGTCGTACCTATTAACAAGTTGAATTGAAATCACATTTTGGCTTATCTAACAGGCGTAACAGATCACAAGTTTAAGGAATCCATGATCAAGTGCTACCGCATGACCGCAACTTCCGGTAACAAAATAAATCCACTTCTATATACTGTTAAAATTGGATGGGTTTCTACCATTTATCAGTTTTATTACCTTTTCCTTATTGTAGATGATGTCCCTTTTTTCAAGCGACACCATTAGTCAAGTGAAACCGTGGTTGCTGAAAGTGGTGAAACTTTTTAATTTTTTACTTGACCTTAATTAAGATATCTTCATAACCCAATTAAGTTGTCGCTGCTTAAATTAATGCGTTGTGTTTGTTGTTCCATAGGTATTCCAGATGAAGTGATAGAAGCTCACTCAAGGCATTTCATAACTTATTTAGTTGGTTGAAAGGCTTTGTATTATATTTCGTCAAATTCAATCTTAGCATGATATCATCTATGTTGGAACTTGACTATAAGTATATATCACAAATGAACAATAAGATGAGAGTACCGTAAGATTTTATGCATACACTATGAACAATAAAATGTAGCTTATTCCTAAACTCTTCAAATTTTAAATTTTTAAGGAATCAAAATCTATCTTTTTCTCAGATGATTGTAAGTTCATAACACCATTGTCTTCATCCTCTGTTTTTATCAATTTATTATTCACTGTGAATTTTTATTTTAATACTTGTCAAACTTATTTTATTTTATATTTCTGTTTTTGTAGTTCAACATATCAATCCATACGGAAGACATAGAAAGATCGACTATTTTGAAATTGAACCTATGGATTATGAAAAGGTATCATGCACATATTTGATTCACTTTTGAGTTTTTCGTTATGTTATGTTTTCAGTTTGATTCGTTTTTTGTATTTTGCTAATTAGTTGTTATGGTTCTTTGTTCATCCATTCTTCTACGGTCTTCTTCATCTGGTTATACCAAAAAGCTAGCATGCTTGCTTTGGTTGATTGGAGATTTTTTAAGGAAGAAGAACAAGTCGTATGATACATGGTTAAATGAACATCATGTGTTTGATAAAAATGCTCTTATCATATTATCCATCATTTTTAATTCATTTGTTTATCATGTCATTTAGCCTTTTTAACTTGATAAATGAACTATGCATTATTTGTAGACATCTAAAGATGGGAAAGAAATATGCATTTTATTGTGTGTAAGAAATTGACTTTGTGTTCTTTGTTTCTGTAGGGTGGATAAGTCAAAGCATGGATCACCAGTTCACTGTTTTCTTTTTCTATATTCTTCATATTCGGGATGAAGTTCAGCAAGAGTTCTTGGCACAGGGTAATGATACCATTTGTTTTTAATATAGATTTTTGTTGGAATGTCAAATATTTGATATCATCTGGTTTAAATGATTTCCAGTTGCTTTTTGCTCTAATGCGGTTTGTTCGGAATCTTCTTCGAAACCCACACATACATGTCGAGCCTTATGTAAGCGAATACCTATGTTTATAATATTATTTTCTAAAGTAATACCTTTATTTGTAATATCATCTGGTCTCTAAAATGTTGCGCGATCCTGCGGCTGCACCAACTCATGCCACCTGTTATTACATGCACACTTGAAAAAAGGCTAGGAAAACGAATTGCTGACAACCATTGGGAGGTTAGAGACTTTGCTGCCAACCATGTTGCCCACATGTGTAAAAGGTGAAACTTTGAAGCATTTTTCTATTAATGTTGCTATTTTTAAGCTTATGAAGTTGACATGCTTCTTATTAACAAGTTGCAATATACTTTTTCCATAAAAAAACAAGTTGCAATATATTTTGCAATATACCTGTGATTTCATTGACATTGGAACTCCAGGTTAGTGTCTTTAACCATTTTCAACACATCTTACTATTCACTTTCATTTTAATTAAATTTCTATTTATGAACATTTTATTTAGGACAAGGCAAATAATATAGGTCGAAATGGAGTCCATGCCATTAGTGAATTCGCTTCAGAATCAGTTCCTGAGTTTCTGGAGTCCATGCCATTAATGGGCGAACAACCATGCCCTTGGAACATACTACAGGTGGCGAAGAGCCGACATCAAGGTGCCAAAGACCACAAAAAATGCTACTTGAAAGCCCGTTATTTCATCTCTTCCAGGATATAACAACACCGCAACCGCAATTGCCACTGCCTTCACTACCAGTATGTTACGGTTGCTCGATCTCATATCAATAAGAGCTTTATTGCTTTAAATGTTCGAACTAAGCCTCATCCATAGGCCAGTAACTGCTTAGATCTTTGGATGTAACAATAAAGAATAAAGATTGCAAACTTTAGTTTCAAGCTGGATGACGCGAAGATTGCAAACATAAAACTGAAGATAGATCTTTAGATGTAACAATAAAGATTGTAAACGTAATCCTTTCGTCACAAGTAAGTATATTTACTTTACATTCCACTGGAAATTCTTGAAGACATTAACAAGTTTTCGACTGAATTTGATAATAACATAGAAAAAAAGTAGTGGGCTAGCCACATGGGAACTAACAGATCCATCAGAATGGCTGGAGGTATGTATCGTTATAAGGAAAGTCTAATTGCACATGATGGTAAAGGTATGTTAAGGGTCTGATTGTTATTATGATTTAATTTCAGGTTAGCCGTTGGCAGTAACAACGAATTCAAGTTTGTAGGATCGATGAAGTGAGCTACTATGCTTTCGTTGTTATAATGAGGCGTAAGTGGATGGAAACGGGTATTGCAATGAATTTATGCATGTTTATGACTATTTTGGATGCCAATGGGAAAAAATTTGATCCTATTTACTTACTCTCATGGTCTTTCATTTCATCAAAACTTACACTTTAAGAGGTGATGAGGCGAAAGGTGTACCGCTTTTAAGGGGTCATTTAAGCCCGAATTCGTGATTATTTGATCAATTATTGCCCTAAATCGTTCCTTTTGTCATTTTAGGTACTTTTGGAGAGAAATCTGGAAAAGGAAGTATTTTGGACGTATTTGGAGCATAAAAGTGAAGAAAACGACAAAGTCTCAAAATCCTTGCTGGGAACAGTACCTGACGACGTCAAGGGTTTGCTAGTGACGGCGCCAAGAGTGGCAAAAGAGGTGGAAGTGGAAAATACACGTGATGATCCAAAATGTTTTTAGGCTATTTGGCCTGACGGCGTCACCAAGGCCGTCAGGGTCCAAATATTAGTGATTGCCCAAAGTGTTTTTCTACATGACGACGTCAGAATTGGATATAGGCAATACGAATTTCATCTTGGCGGCGAGTTGACGGCATCAGAGGTTAATACATGACGCCGTCAGGATGCATAGTATATATATATTTTTTTTCCAATTTTTCATTGTAAAGTGTGGAACTTTTGGGGAACAAGTTTTGTAAAAACCCTAGGTCGAATTTCCTGCATCTTGAAGGGGTTTCAAACCCTTCTTTCTTCCATGTTTGAATAAAGATAAGTACTTCATTAATCATTCAATACGTCTATGTATTGTTTGATTCTATCTCATGTGTATCTTTCTTTTAACATGTTAGGCTAGGCTTTTATTGTGTTTGCTTAGATGTAGTGAAACCTAGATGTTGATTATTGGTTGATTGTTTGTTTATAATTGTTACGGATGATTATATTCAATGTTTGGCTTAAGAAAACTGACAGACTTCCATTAGTAACTTGCTTGAACGTTTTAACAAAGATGATCGGAGGTGTACTACGATTTTTGGTTGTATTTAATGCGTAAGAGAATTCTAATGATCCCATGTTAGGAGCTTTTAACGGCTCGACATAGGAGTGAAGTCGGATATTATAGAGTTAGGGAATATTGTACACGGCCCTACGACTAGTATTAAGGAATATAACCCGTCATCCATGCAATTGTAACAAGCTAATCAACCTGTAAAAGATATCTAGGGAGTAATGAAATCTAAGTAAACACAACTTATCTCATTATTGTTTCCACCACATTAGTAAAATAGTTTAATTTTCATTTCTTTTATTTTATTTTGATTGCATTGGTAGTTAATTGGGTTAGTTGGCTAGCAACTAATTCCGCCCACTCATTCAAAACTCGAGATTTTACTTGCTTTCCATAAAATATAAAAATACAAAAAGAATAATCCCTCACCTCTAGACCTAGTTTAGTAAGCGTTCTAATCCTAGCGACACTATTCCTGAGTTGAACGATCAATCCCCCGGTACTTGTCACTATACTATACTACAACGATCAGGTACACTGCCTGGTGGGGGTTGTAAGCTTCTAAAGATCCATTGAGAGGTAAAACCTGTTGCGAGGGCGCAATTCCCACGTATAAAGTTTTTGGCGCCGCAGCCCGGGGAATAGTTATTGTCTAGGTTAGAATTTCTTTTTATTAGGTCTACTTGCTAGATTCCTTTCTAGTAAGGTTTTATTTTTATTTTTAGGTTTTCTTTAGTCTATCTTATTTCTTCGTTTGTTTGTTCGTAACCTTTACCATCCGACATCATGGAAGGTGGTAATATATTTGATCCCATCAACCCACCACAACAAAACCACCCCCAAAACCCACCACTAGCAAACTAACCTCCTATGCCCCGAACTTTAGGAGAGTATTCCCGTCCTAGCCACCAAGGCTATCGAAACACCATTGAGCTCACTCAAGGAGCCAATGTGTCTCCCTTGCGATCCGACACCATCCGGTTGGTGCAAAGCGGATGTGCATTCCATGGACTTCGTTCCGAAGATCCTAATCAATATCTCAAGGATTTCCTAAAAATCGTAGATTCCATAGACCTTGATGTTGCAACTAGAGAGTCGACCCGATTACGTCTATTCCAATTCTCTCTACGTGATCAAGCTAGTCAATGGCTTGAACGTTTACCCGCGGGATCCATCACCTCATGGGATGATCTCATTTCTCGTTTCCTTGCTCAATTTTTCCCACCGGGGAGAACTACCAAGCTTAGAAATGATATCTTGATGTTCCAACAACGTCAAGGTGAAACTCTATATGAAGCATGGACTCGTTTCAAGGACTTACTCCAAAAATTCCCTCATCATGGCATAGATCTTTGGCTCCAAGTCCAAATCTTCTATGACCATATCAATCTCTCCACAAGGCGAACCATTGACTAATCGGCCGGTGGCAAGCTTACAACCCCCACCAGGCAGTGTACCTGATCGTTTTAGTATAGTATAGTGACAAGTACCGGGGGATTGATCGTTCAGCTAGGAATAGTGTCGTTAGGATTGAAATTAATCTAACTAGGTCTAAAGGTGAAGGATGATTCTTTTTATGTTTTTATATTTTATGAAAAGCAAGTAAAAATCTCGGGTATTGGGAGAGTGGGCGGAATTAGTTGCTAATCAACTAACCCAAAAGCTACTAATTTAACTAATAAACAAGAAAATAAACTAAGGTTCTACAAGATAAGTGAAGCATGTCTACCCATGATATGTTACTCCTTGCTAGCTATCCAATCCTACCTATTGAATTGTAACCTTGTTTTAATTGACGGGTTGTATTCCTTAATACCATTGATGGGGTGGCATACATAACTCCCCAATTCTATGAGCTCTTATCTCCTCCTACACCATGCCCAGCACAACTATAGGGATTGTAAACAGTGGCTCATGCATTAAATACAACCAATAAAGACCTAGTACGCCTCGGTTCATGTTTCTTAAGACGTTCAAGCATGTTACCATTTGGAGATCTGCCAGTTTTCTTAAGCCTAACATATAAATCATTCAATCAAAACAAGAATCAATAGGAAACAAGGATTATAAACTAAACCAATTAGATCTATCGAAGTGTCACGCCCTAATTGATGAAGATAGACACAAACATCAACAAGGAATCAATAAGATCTAATCAATCATATACAAGTTTCACACAATCATAAGTAGACACAAGATGAATTAGCAAAACATAATCAAAGAAAGACAATCAACAAGAATAATGAAAGACATAGTTGAGATAGAATCATCAAACCAATACATGATGTTTATGGAGTGATTGAAACCCTCTAAGTTGCTGGAAAAACACCAACCTAAACCCAGGAATCGACCTTAGGGTTTAGGGCTTACAAAAAGTGAAGTTATGAAGTTATATTTATAGGCATGTTTTCTGTCGGCCTTCTTGACGGCGTCAGCCCGTTACTCTTGACGCCGTCAAGACCACTTTTTTACCAAATTGTAGATCTCTTCGTCCTCTTCGCGTGGGCTTTTGAATCACCTAAATCCGAGTTCGTATGCAAAAGTTATGACCAAAACAATATCAGCTTCTTCGCGCGCAAGTTTTGACAAATTTACACGTGACGGCCTTGGTGACGCCGTCATCAACCACAGTATTTTATTCTTGGGACTCTGACGCCGTCAAGAGCAACTCTTGACGCCTTCATGCACTGTTCCCAGCATAGAAATTTAAGACTTTGTCGTTTTCTTCACTTTTATGCTCCAAAAACGTCCAAAATGACTTCTTTTCCAGAATTCACTCTCCAAGTACCTAAAATCACAAAAGGAACGATTTAGGGCAATATTTGATCAAATAAATTCGGATTCGGGCTTAAATGACCCCCTAAAAACGGATCATTTTTCGCCTCATCATATACCCTTACACTTGAGATTTGCTTGTCCTCAAGCAAATGCGCTTTTATTCTACTCAAAAGACAAGTTAGGGGTCATTTAACACTAATATAAAAGTAATTACAACAAAAAATCGTTCCACTAAAGACCAAAGACAAGCACGGAGGTCATACACTAGCACCTCACAAATAGTGTTTAGATACTCACATCTCTCGGGTGTAATAAAGTAATACTCCGTATAACATTATGGAAATGGGAGAAATCTCTCACTACCTGTCATAGCAAAATAGATTACCATAGGCTTGGGAAAGGATCAAACCTCCACCACATGGTGTAAGCACCTAGGATAAACTATCAAAGAGGTCTTTTAAAGGGTTGTAACGTTAGGTATAGGGATATGAATTACAAGGTTTTGTTGGATAAAGGAAGTTTTACTGGTGGCGAGTTAACAATCTTAGTTAATTACATGAACAATGTGGCGTTGCTAAGCCAAGACTAGACTCGACTTAAGCTAATAAATGAAAAATAACAAAAACATAAAATGAACATAGAATGAAAAGGGATGGTAGTCCGTATGTTTTTTCTCTTTTTCTTTTTTTTTATTATTTTTTTTTCTATTTTTTTCCCTTTTTTCTTGATTTTTTCGATTTTTTTTTTTTTATTTTTTTTTATTATTATTTTTTTTTTTGCATACACTCTTACCCTACCATCCGAAATAATACATCATAGGGGATGAGAGTTCCCCTTACACTTGAATCTTTACATACTTTACATTAAACTAAGCTAATGACTCGATTTAAGAAAATCAAAACACTTGGAGCACTTTTAAGATTAACGTACATATGGGGGTAATAATATTATGTTCTTCCCCATTACTTCATAAAATAAGTACTTACCCATGAGTCCCAATCGTCCCAAAACAATATGTACAAGGATATGACTCGACTTAGCAACCATGTAATCAATTAGAAAGTTAACTTAGGGTTTAACAAATAACAATAATGCACTAAAAATGAGCGCATACACGGAAGGCTAAGGCGATTTGGTTGTACATTTAAGTGGGGTGTAACAAATTCTTCCTTTAAGTAAAATGCTTAAAGTTAGAAACGAAAAGATAGGCTCGGAGGGGTGTACTAGGGGTTTCGTGTACTAAAAATGAGTACAACGCTAAGGGTTTGGGAAAAATTAGTTGACTTAACTAGCCAAGTAATATGACTTAAATGGTCAAGTAATTATGATACGGGTTTAACACAAGGGTGATCCTAATGCCTCTTATCATGTAGTAAATCCTACCACACGAATGTAGTCTCACTAGCGGTCTCGGGATGCATCACTAACGCAAGTTCTAGAATCTAAATGCTACCGGTACACTCATAAGCACTAATAATGAATGCTTTTCCTATCAAATCTAAAGGCGAACCTCACATTTTTGGGTGGAAAATTTTTCTGAATATACGGTTATGTGCTAGTCATACAATCTCCTATCCATGAGACGCTTGCTATGGTTAAAGTTTCACTCCTAAATGTTGTAAAAAATTTTAAATTTGGCGCTAAAATTACACTAACAAGTATTTCTCATAGTTTTATTACACATCTACTATTAAACAAAACAAACTCAAGCGAAAGTGCATATGTAAGGTATCATCTTTTTACCCTCCCCTTACACTTAAGATGAACATTGTCCCCAATGTTCAAGTAAAGAATGTAAAAGTGAAAAAGTAAAGAGAGTGAAATCAAATACTCCCCTGATTCGCTCGGTATGGATTATAGGTTGGCCAGGTTAAATCTTCCTCCAAGAAAATGAACAATCAAAGCTTCCCTTCTAGAATATAAATCATCTCCTTGTCGAACATAACCTGTAAATCCTGAGAAAACAAACAAAAACCCAAAGCATCAACCCGAACAAAGATAACTCACAACTAGATGTAATTCCAGACTTAGGAATAGAAACAAAACAATTAAAGATATAATGCTTGTGGAATGAATGTTTGCAGATTTCCTGGAGTTTATAAAACTAAAGAATCAACAAAAACTTTAAGACTCCGTTAGAAAAACAAAACTGGTAAAATTTCCAGATTTTTACACGTGACGCCGTCAAGAGTAAACTCGTGACGCCGTCAGAAGTGACCTGCAGAAATTCTTATGTTAAGTTTCCGGAAAATTTCTAGAAAAACTTCGTCCTACTTCCTGGAAAATCCTGCAAAACATCATTATGACTCGATACAAGCATTTGACTCTAACAAGTACTAATACACATGTCCATTTATTATTGTTGTGGTTCATGCTCAATTTCGTTCTTATAAACAAATTTGGATCTCCCTTACACTTATCTTTTGCAAAATACCTTTATATGCAATTAAGACGAAGTAAAAAACAAAATAAAGCATTTTCACAATTTACTTTGAAACATGAGCCAAAAACAATAAAAATAAAACATTCATACGGAAACAAATAAAATCAAACAAACAAACAAACAAATAAAAACATACAAAACATGGGTTGCCTCCCAAGAAGCGCTTGTTTTTGTTCGAGTCACGAGCCTGACTCTACCCTTATTTAATAGAAATAGAGGAGGTTCTCCCTACACTTAGGATTAAGTGTGGGTGAAAGTAGCGATACACACCCTTAGGGTGTGAATATGCCACGTGAGGTGAAGGGGGTGAGTGAATTGCTTCCTTCATCCTAAAACTACCCGGATAATATTGGTTGATGGGTGGGTCGGTTCCTCTTTTGTCTCCTAGAAATATATCTAAGGATGGAAAAGTGTGTAAAGATTGAGGTTCCGGTTCATCAACACTAGGAAATTCCCTAGAACTAGGAGTAAGGTTATCACTACAAGTGTTCAAACCTATAGCCTCAAGTGGTGCCTGGTCCAAGGGTTCTACCTCCATTGGAATTCCTAAAGTTTCTTCTACTTCTTCCGGGTAAGTCACGGGCGGTGCGTGTTCCTCAAATGATGGTTGAGTATTTTGTGGGCTTATGTTGTTCACCTCATCATTCCATGTATCAGGATCTAGCCCTAACATTCTCCCAAGTATCTCACGTGCTTCTCTAGGCATCTCAACTTCTATGTCCGAATCATAAGGATCATCTTCAATATTCTGACTGCTATATACAAATTGCCCAAGAGATTCATCATCTGTTTCTTGAGATTCATCATCATCAATCATAAAACCTAGGTCTTTTTGATCAATGTGATCATGCTCGGCTAAATCCTCCTCAATTGTATTCTTAGGTAGTGATAATAGCAAACCTAGTGCTTCATCCAACTTATGATTTGTTGCAATGGCTCTCTCCATAATTCCTTGGCAAACTAGGTCGCATTTCCTATTGGCCTCACTAAAACTAGATCTTAAACATGGAGGTTGTTCATAAGAATCTATCCTAGGTGAAGGCTCATATGATTCATAGGTGTCTCTAAATGAGGTATTTTGAACTCTTTGGTGTGTTAGCCGCTCAACCCTATCTTGTAATCTTAGAAGTCTAAGTGTAAAGTCCATTTGAAGCAAATTACAAACAAAATTACAAAGAAAAGATAGACTACGAGAAAGCTACAAAGTAAAAAGAAAAAATCTCACTTGATAGGAATCTAATGAGTAGACCTAATAAAAATCAAATTCAACCTAAACAATAACTATTTCCCCGACAACGGCGCCAAAAACTTGATGTGTGGGAATTGCACCAGGCTTTACCTCTCAAGGGATCTTGAGAAGCTTACAACCCCCACCAGGCAGTGTACCTGATCGTTGTAGTATAGTATAGTGACAAGTACCGGGGGATTGATCGTTCAGCTAGGAATAGTGTCGTTAGGATTGAAATTAATCTAACTAGGTCTAAAGATGAAGGATGATTCTTTTTATGTTTTTATATTTTATGAAAAGCAAGTAAAATCTCGGGTATTGGGAGAGTGGGCGGAATTAGTTGCTAATCAACTAACCCAAAAGCTACTAATTTAACTAATAAACAAGAAAATAAACTAAGGTTCTACAAGATAAGTGAAGCATGTCTACCCATGATATGTTACTCCTTGCTAGCTATCCAATCCTACCTATTGAATTGTAACCTTGTTTTAATTGACGGGTTGTATTCCTTAATACCATTGATGGGGTGGCATACATAACTCCCCAATTCTATGAGCTCTTATCTCCTCCTACACCATGCCCAGCACAACTATAGGGATTGTAAACAGTGGCTCAGGCATTAAATACAACCAATAAAGACCTAGTACGCCTCAGTTCATGTTTCTTAAGACGTTCAAGCATGTTACCATTTGGAGATCTGCCAGTTTTCTTAAGCCTAACATATAAATCATTCAATCAAAATAAGAATCAATAGGAAACAAGGATTATAAACTAAACCAATTAGATCTATCGAAGTGTCACGCCCTAATTGATGAAGATAGACACAAACATCAACAAGGAATCAATAAGATCTAATCAATCATATACAAGTTTCACACAATCATAAGTAGACACAAGATGAATTAGCAAAACATAATCAAAGAAAGACAATCAACAAGAATAATGAAAGACATAGTTGAGATAGAATCATCAAACCAATACATGATGTTTATGGAGTGATTGAAACCCTCTAAGTTGCTGGAAAAACACCCACCTAAACCCAGGAATCGACCTTAGGGTTTAGGGCTTACAAAAAGTGAAGTTATGAAGTTATATTTATAGGCATGTTTTCTGTCGGCCTTCTTGACGGTGTCAGCCCGTTACTCTTGACGCCGTCAAGACCACTTTTTTACCAAATTGTAGATCTCTTCGTCCTCTTCGCGTGGGCTTTTGAATCACCTAAATCCGAGTTCGTATGCAAAAGTTATGACCAAAACAATATCAGCTTCTTCGCGCGCAAGTTTTGACAAATTTACACGTGACGGCCTTGGTGACGCCGTCATCAACCACGGTATTTTATTCTTGGGACTCTGACGCCGTCAAGAGCAACTCTTGACGCCTTCATGCACTGTTCCCAGCATAGAAATTTGAGACTTTGCCGTTTTCTTCACTTTTATGCTCCAAAAACGTCCAAAATGACTTCTTTTCCAGAATTCACTCTCCAAGTACCTAAAATCACAAAAGGAACGATTTAGGGCAATATTTGATCAAATAAATTCGGATTCGGGCTTAAATGACCCCCTAAAAACGGATCATTTTTCGCCTCATCATATACCCTTACACTTGAGATTTGCTTGTCCTCAAGCAAATGCGCTTTTATTCTACTCAAAAGACAAGTTAGGGGTCATTTAACACTAATATAAAAGTAATTACAACGAATAATCGTTCCACTAAAGACCAAAGACAAGCACGGAGGTCATACACTAGCACCTCACAAATAGTGTTTAGATACTCACATCTCTCGGGTGTAATAAAGTAATATAACATTATGGAAATGGGAGAAATCTCTCACTACCTGTCATAGCAAAATAGATTACCATAGGCTTGGGAAAGGATCAAACCTCCACCACATGGCGTAAGCACCTAGGATAAACTATCAAAGAGGTCTTTTAAAGGGTTGTAACGTTAGGTATAGGGATATGAATTACAAGGTTTTGTTGGATAAAGGAAGTTTTACTGGTGGCGAGTTAACAATCTTAGTTAATTACATGAACAATGTGGCGTTGCTAAGCCAAGACTAGACTCGACTTAAGCTAATAAATGAAAAATAACAAAAACATAAAATGAACATAGAATGAAAAGGGATGGTAGTCCGTATGTTTTTTCTCTTTTTCCTTTTTTTTATTATTTTTTTTTTCTAATTTTTTTTCCTTTTTTCTTGATTTTTTCGATTTTTTTTTTTTTTTTTTTTTTTGCATACACTCTTACCCTACCATCCGAAATAATACATCATAGGGGATGAGAGTTCCCCTTACACTTGAATCTTTACATACTTTACATTAAACTAAGCTAATGACTCGATTTAAGAAAATCAAAACACTTGGAGCACTTTTAAGATTAACGTACATATGGGGGTAATGATATTATGTTCTTCCCCATTACTTAATAAAATAAGTACTTACCCATGAGTCCCAATCGTCCCAAAACAATATGTACAAGGATATGACTCGACTTAGCAGCCATGTAATCAATTAGAAAGTTAACTTAGGGTTTAACAAATAACAATAATGCACTAAAAATGAGCGCATACACGGAAGGCTAAGGCGATTTGGTTGTACATTTAAGTGGGGTGTAACAAATTCTTCCTTTAAGTAAAATGCTTAAAGTTAGAAACGAAAAGATAGGCTCGGAGGGGTGTACTAGGGGTTTCGTGTACTAAAAATGAGTACAACGCTAAGGGTTTGGGAAAAATTAGTTGACTTAACTAGCCAAGTAATATGACTTAAATGGTCAAGTAATTATGATACGGGTTTAACACAAGGGTGATCCTAATGCCTCTTATCATGTAGTAAATCCTACCACACGAATGTAGTCTCACTAGCGGTCTCGGGATGCATCACTAATGCAAGTTCTAGAATCTAAATGCTACCGGTACACTCATAAGCACTAATAATGAATGCTTTTCCTATCAAATCTAAAGGCGAACCTCACATTTTTGGGTGGAAAATTTTTCTGAATATACGGTTATGTGCTAGTCATACAATCTCCTATCCATGAGACGCTTGCTATGGTTAAAGTTTCACTCCTAAATGTTGTAAAAATTTTTAAATTTGGCGCTAAAATTACACTAACAAGTATTTCTCATAGTTTTATTACACATCTACAATTAAACAAAACAAACTCAAGCGAAAGTGCATATGTAAGGTATCATCTTTTTACCCTCCCCTTACACTTAAGATGAACATTGTCCCCAATGTTCAAGTAAAGAATGTGAAAGTGAAAAAGTAAAGAGAATGAAATCAAATACTCCCCTGATTCGCTCGGTATGGATTATAGGTTGGCCAGGTTAAATCTTCCTCCAAGAAAATGAACAATCAAAGCTTCCCTTCCAGAATATAAATCATCTCCTTGTCGAACATAACCTGTAAATCCTGAGAAAACAAACAAAAACCCAAAGCATCAACCCGAACAAAGATAACTCACAACTAGATGTAATTCCAGACTTAGGAATAGAAACAAAACAATTAAAGATATAATGCTTGTGGAATGAATGTTTGCAGATTTCCTGGAGTTTATAAAACTAAAGAATCAACAAAAACTTTAAGACTCCGTTAGAAAAACAAAACTGGTAAAATTTCCAGATTTTTACACGTGACGCCGTCAAGAGTAAACTCGTGACGCCGTCAGAAGTGACCTGCAGAAATTCTTATGTTAAGTTTCCGGAAAATTTCTGGAAAAACTTCGTCCTACTTCCTGGAAAATCCTGCAAAACATCATTATGACTCGATACAAGCATTTGACTCTAACAAGTGCTAATACACATGTCCATTTATTATTGTTGTGGTTCATGCTCAATTTCGTTCTTATAAACAAATTTGGATCTCCCTTACACTTATCTTTTGCAAAATACCTTTATATGCAATTAAGACGAAGTTAAAAACAAAATAAAGCATTTTCACAATTTACTTTGAAACATGAGCCAAAAACAATAAAAATAAAACATGCATACGGAAACAAATAAAATCAAACAAACAAACAAACAAATAAAAACATACAAAACATGGGTTGCCTCCCAAGAAGCGCTTATTTTTGTTCGAGTCACGAGCCTGACTCTACCCTTATTTAATGGAAATAGAGGAGGTTCTTCCTACACTTAGGATTAAATGTGGGTGAAAGTAGCGATACACACCCTTAGGGTGTGAATATGCCACGTGAGGTGAAGGGGGTGAGTGAATGGCTTCCTTCATCCTAAAACTACCCGGATAATATTGGTTGATGGGTGGGTCGGTTCCTCTTTTGTCTCCTAGAAATATATCTAAGGATGGAAAAGTGTGTAAAGATTGAGGTTCCGGTTCATCAACACTAGGAAATTCCCTAGAACTAAGAGTAAGGTTATCACTACAAGTGTTCAAACCTATATCCTCAAGTGGTGCCTGGTCCAAGGGTTCTACCTCCATTGGAATTCCTAAAGTTTCTTCTACTTCTTCCGGGTAAGTCACGGGCGGTGCGTGTGCCTCAAATGATGGTTGAGTATTTTGTGGGCTTATGTTGTTCACCTCATCATTCCATGTATCAGGATCTAGCCCTAACATTCTCCCAAGTATCTCACGTGCTTCTCTAGGCATCTCAACTTCTATGTCCGAATCATAAGGATCATCTTCAATATTCTGACTGCTATATACAAATTTCCCAAGAGATTCATCATCTGTTTCTTGAGATTCATCATCATCAATCATAGAACCTAGGTCTTTTTGATCAATGTGATCATGCTCGGCTAAATCCTCCTCAATTGTATTCTTAGGTAGTGATAATAGCAAACCTAGTGCTTCATCCAACTTATGATTTGTTGCAATGGCTCTCTCCATAATTCCTTGGCAAACTAGGTCACATTTCCTATTGGCCTCACTAAAACTAGATCTTAAACATGGAGGTTGTTCATAAGAATCTATCCTAGGTGAAGGCTCATATGATTCATAGGTGTCTCTAAATGAGGTATTTTGAACTCTTTGGTGTGTTAGCCGCTCAACCCTATCTTGTAATCTTAGAAGTCTAAGTGTAAAGTCCATTTGAAGCAAATTACAAACAAAATTACAAAGAAAAGATAGACTACGAGAAAGCTACAAAGTAAAAAGAAAAAATCTCACTTGATAGGAATCTAATGAGTAGACCTAATAAAAATCAAATTCAACCTAAACAATAACTATTTCCCCGGCAACGGCGCCAAAAACTTGATGCGTGGGAATTGCACCAGGATTTACCTCTCATGGGATCTTGAGAAGCTTACAACCCCCACCAGGCAGTGTACCTGATCGTTGTAGTATAGTATAGTGACAAGTACCGGGGGATTGATCGTTCAACTAGGAATAGTGTCATTAGGATTGAAATTAATCTAACTAGGTCTAAATGTGAAGGATGATTCTTTTTATGTTTTTATATTTTATGAAAAGCAAGTAAAAATCTCGGGTATTGGGAGAGTGGGCGGAATTAGTTGCTAATCAACTAACCCAAAAGCTACTAATTTAACTAATAAACAAGAAAATAAACTAAGGTTCTACAAGATAAGTGAAGCATGTCTACCCATGATATGTTACTCCTTGCTAGCTATCCAATCCTACCTATTGAATTGTAACCTTGTTTTAATTGACGGGTTGTATTCCTTAATACCATTGATGGGGTGGCATACATAACTCCCCAATTCTATGAGCTCTTATCTCCTCCTACACCATGCCCAGCACAACTATAGGGATTGTAAACAGTGGCTCATTCATTAAATACAACCAATAAAGACCTAGTACGCCTCAGTTCATGTTTCTTAAGACGTTCAAGCATGTTACCATTTGGAGATCTGCCAGTTTTCTTAAGCCTAACATATAAATCATTCAATCAAAATAAGAATCAATAGGAAACAAGGATTATAAACTAAACCAATTAGATCTATCGAAGTGTCACGCCCTAATTGATGAAGATAGACACAAACATCAACAAGGAATCAATAAGATCTAATCAATCATATACAAGTTTCACACAATCATAAGTAGACACAAGATGAATTAGCAAAACATAATCAAAGAAAGACAATCAACAAGAATAATGAAAGACATAGTTGAGATAGAATCATCAAACCAATACATGATGTTTATGGAGTGATTGAAACCCTCTAAGTTGCTGGAAAAACACCCACCTAAACCCAGGAATCGACCTTAGGGTTTAGGGCTTACAAAAAGTGAAGTTATGAAGTTATATTTATAGGCATGTTTTCTGTCGGCCTTCTTGACGGCGTCAGCCCGTTACTCTTGATGCCGTCAAGACCACTTTTTCACCAAATTATAGATCTCTTCGTCCTCTTCGTGTGGGCTTTTGAATCACCTAAATCCGAGTTCGTATGCAAAAGTTATGACCAAAACAATATCAGCTTCTTCGCGCGCAAGTTTTGACAAATTTACACGTGACGGCCTTGGTGACGGCCTTGGTGACGCCGTTATCAACCACGGTATTTTATTCTTGGGACTCTGACGCCGTCAAGAGCAACTCTTGACGCCTTCATGCGCTGTTCCCAGCATAGAAATTTGAGACTTTGCCGTTTTCTTCACTTTTATGCTCCAAAAACGTCCAAAATGGCTTCTTTTCCAGAATTCACTCTCCAAGTACCTAAAATCACAAAAGGAACGATTTAGGGCAATATTTGATCAAATAAATTCGGATTCGGGCTTAAATGACCCCCTAAAAATGGATTATTTTTCGCCTCATCAGTTAAAATTTTGAATTCATTTAATTATTATGAAATAAACATTTTCCTTTAATTACCAAATATGTTTTTCTTAAATATATAAAATGTTTATACCATTTTATATAATTTGTAATTAGTAAATAAACCTTCCTTTGATCATAAAATGTATTAGGCACTTGTTTATTCATACCTTAAGTGAATTAGTTGGATATAATGATATTTTGTTACTAAATACTTATTTACGTAATGATTTTACGTTTAATGATTTTATATTTTGTGATCGTCAAAACATAGGGATATCGAAAAATATTAATAACGTTTTTACGCATTATTTATATCAACAGAAAGGATTACATGTCTTTGTAGGAAACTTCACTTATATTACCGACTTTGTGATTGTAGAGAATATTCGTCCGGTAATAGATGGTTGCTTAGGTCAAGTAATATTCGGAAGACCGTTTGTTGAAGCCTCTAAGATGAATTATGACCCGTCCCTAGGGATAGTTAGATTCAAGGATGAGAACGATGAGATTGCTTACCAAATGCCCTATAAGATTGAACAATACTATCTTCTATCAAACCTTGAAAAGGAACAAAAGCAAGCGGTCTACTATAGGAATGATGAGGATAGACGTAGAGGAGTAGATTATGTCATGAGTAGAATACTCGATTTCTACAAGGAATGTTTGCAACTAGGTCCGGAATACAAAACTAAGATTGCAGATGACCTAGAGAATGAAACCAATGACGAGGTCACGTAATAGCCCATGACCTTGAGTCTAGCTACAAGACTCGTAAATAAAGAAAAGCGCTTCTTGGGAGGCAACCCATGTTTTGTGTTTTTTTATTTGTTTGATTTTTATTTGTGTGATTTTTATTTGTTTGATGTTATTTGTTTCCGTATGCATGTTTTACTTTTATTGTTGGTAGATCATGTTTCAAATTAAATTGTTAAAATGCTTTATTTTGTTGTTTAACTTCGTCTTAACTTCATATAAAGGTATTTTGCAAAAGCTAAGTGTAAGGGGAGACCCAAATTTGTTTATAAGAACAAAAATGATCATGATTCGTCACAATATTAAATGAACATGTATATTAATAATTGTTAGTGTCAAATGCTTGTATCGAGTCATAATGATGTTTTGCAGGATTTTCCAGGAAATAGGAGATAAGTTTTTTCAAAAATTTTCCGGAAACTTAACATAAAGATTTCCGCAGGTCACTTCTGACGGCGTCAGTGTTTAACACCCGATGGCGTCACGTGTAAAATTCTAGAAATTTTGCGAGTTTTGTTTTTCTAACGAAGTCTTAAAAGTTTTTGTTGATTCTTTAGTTTTATAAACTCCAGGAAATCTGCAAACATTCATTCCACAAGCATTATATCTTAAATTGCTTTCTAGGATTTGTTAGTATATATATAGATTGCCGCCGATTTTACGCGAGGTTGCCTTGATTGTTTTTTCAGGTTTAACAGGTTATATATGACAAGAAGCTGATTTATATTTCTGGAGGGAAGCTTTCAACGTTCATTTTCTTGGAGGAAGATCTAACCTTGTTGACACACTATCCACATCGAACGAATCAGGGGAGTATTTGTTTTCATTCTTTTACCTGTTTTACTTTTACATCCTTTAACTAAACATTGCGGACAATGTTCATCCTAAGTGTAAGGGGAGGGTAAATGATGATACCTTATAGGATACAATTGCACTTGAGTTTGTTTGTTCGATGGTAGGTGTGTAATAAAACTAAGAGAAATACTTGTTAGTGTAATTTTAGCGCCAAATTTAAATTTTTTTACAACATTTAGGAGTGAAACTTTAGCCTTAACAAGCGTCTCATGGATAGGAGTTGTATGACTAGCACAAAATCGTACCATTCAAAAAAATTTTCCACCCAAATATGTGAGGTTCTCCTTTAGATTTGATAGGAAAAGCATTTATTATTAGTGCTTATGAGTGTACCGGTAGCATTTTGATTCTAGAACTTGCGTTAGTGATGCATCCCGAGACTGCTAGTGAGACTACATTCGTGTAGTAGGATTTACTACATGATAAGAGGCATTAGAATCACCCTTGTGTTAAAACTCGTATCATAATTACTTGACCATTTAAGTCATATCACTTGACTAGTAAAGTCAATTAATTTTTCCCACACCTTAGCGTTGTACTCATTTTTAGTACACGATACCCCTAGTACACCCCTCCCAGCCTATCTTTTCGTTTCTAACTTTAAGCATCTTACTTAAAGGAAGAATTTGTTACAACCCACCCAAATGTGCAACCAAATCGCCTTAGCCTTCCTTGTATGCACTCATCTTTAGTGCATTATTGTTATATATTTAAACCCTTAGTTAATTATCTAATTGATTACATGGTTGCTAAGTCGAGTCATATCTTGTACATATTGTTTTGGGAAGATTGGGACTCATGGGTAAAGTACTTGTGTTATGGAGTAATGGGGAAGAACATCAAATTATTACCCCATATATGCATTAATCTTAAAAAGTACTCCAAGTGTTTTGATTATCTTGATTCGAGTCATTAGAGTAGTTTATTGTAAAGTATGTAAGAATTCAAGTGTAAGGGGAATGTACATTCCCTATGATGTAATATTTTGGATGGTAGGGCAAGAGTGTATGCAAAAAAAAAAAAAAAAAAAAAAAAAACATACGGACTACCATCCCGTTTCATTATATGTTTTTGTTATTTTTGATTTATTAGCTTAAGTCGAGTCGAGTCTTGGCTTAGCAACGCCATATTGTACATGTAATTAACCAAGATGATTAACTTTCCACCAGAAAATATTGCCTTTATCCAACAAAACCGTGTTTTCCATATCCCTACACCTAACGTTATAACCCTTCAAAAGACCTCTTTGATAGTTTATCCTAGGTGCTTATTCCAAGTGGTGGAGGTTTGATCCTTTCCCAAGCCTATGGTAATCTATTTGCTATGACAGGTAGTGAGAGATGTTTTCCATTTCCATATTGTGATATATACTTTATTACACCCGAGAGATGTGAGTATCTAAACCAAGGTTGTCAGGATCGCGATCCTGATCGTAGGATCGCACGATCCTACGATCCCACACTCAAAAAACGATCAGGATCTTAACGGGATCTTAAATCAGGTAGGATCGTTCAGGATCGTAGGATCGTGGGATCGTTTACGATCCGATCCTGTTGCTAACCCTTTTTTTTTTACTTTTTTTTTCCTATGCGAAGCATTTAAGCCCATGTTTGATTCAAAAATCCTAATCACAATCACTAATTCATTGTTTTTCACATCTGACCATTCGGTTTAAAGTGACAGATGCTCATTATAGGAAATTAGCATTAGCATTGGCTAAATTAAGTATGAAATTATTACGATAATGGCTAACAATATTTTCATGACAACTACATGCTACTTTTACCAACACACATATGATTTATTAATTTATATTAAGTCTTGCGTATGTACATTTCAAATAGTATAAACTAAAAACTAGTTTATTTATTGTTCACCACGAAGCAAACTTTAAAGTATGGGCATTCTTTTTATTAAAAAAAAAAAAAAAAACTAATTCTTAATTGAAATACACCAAAAATCTCAGTTTCTTCTTTGATAATTGCTAGTTTGCACCATCGCTAGTTTATAAACTTTTATTATGACTATGTCTGTATTTCCTTTGTATAAACATGAGTGGTGCACATATGTAGTATCTCTTTTATATCCAAATTGCTCATTTAGCGATTGAAACATGAAGTAACTTTGTGCAAGTATATATTGCAATATATCTAATGTTTTACTAATACGGTATTTGAACAAGGAACTTATTGTTTTAGCATCTATTTATATTCGTTTATCATATAAAATATTATATAAAAATATATATAAGTATAGAAATACAACCCCTATGCAAAAATACATACATTTTCATAGGATCTTACGATCCCGATCCGATCCTACGATCACGATCTTGCAAAGCAGAAAACGATCCTAGGTAGGATCCCGATCCTGACAACCTTGATCTAAACACTATTTGTGAGGTGCTAGTGTATGACCTCCGTGCTTGTTTTTGGTTTTTAGTAGAACGATTATTTATTGTAATTACTTTTATATTAGTGTTAAATGACCCCTAACTTGTATTTTGATTAGAATAAAAGCGCATTTGCTTGAGGACAACCAAATCTCAAGTGTAAGGGTATTTGATGAGGTAAAAAGTGTACCGCTTTTAAGGGGTCATTTAAGCCCGAATTCATAATTATTTGATCAATTATTGCCCTAAATCGTTTTTGATTCGTCGTGAAAACCAATTATATAATAGTAGTATAGTATCGAAGTGATCCGTAAGAAATACGGATCACCCGAGTCGTTTCCCAGTGAAGGTGTGAATGAAATTAAGAATATCGATTCGTGTAAATCGTGTAGTGAGAAGTGGTGAAAAAGCAAATAGTGATCAAGTAATTCAAATATCAACTAAAAACTATGAAATATGCAAAGAGTACAAGCTAGTAATGCACCAAAGTCTAAAACGTAAAAAGGGAAATGCAAACGCGATTATTAAAACGTAACGTACGAAATAAAACGCGAGTTTTAAGCTATACTAACCCTACGAACTTGGAAATAATTTTAAAAAGTAAAAAATGATAAAAGAAAATTTTGAGAAAAAGAAAAATATTTTTTTGACTTTTTAATAATTTTTTATGAATTAAAAACTAATTAAACTATTTAATAATTAAAAGAAAATGTAAATAAAGTGAGAAAAATGCAAATTTAATTTCTAAAATTCTAAAATAACTGAAAACTATTTTCTAAAATATTTTTGGATTTTTCTGATTTTTTTGGATTTTCTAATAATTAAAAAGTAATAAAAAAGTGATTAAAAATGAAAATTAAATAAGAAAAATAGCAAATCAACTCAGAAAATTATGAAAATTTTAGGGAAAATCTAAAATATTATTATAAACTTGAGAAAAACATAAAAAGTGAAAAATAAGCACTGGAAGTGCTTAATGTCTTAAAAACAGCTTATTTAAGTGCTTATTTATAAGCACAGTTAACTAGGGTTTGACCAAACTTTTACCAAATACTTTTATGACTTAAGTGAGCTTATATGAACAGAAATCAGACCAAATGATGCACAGGAACACAATTAACAATCAAAGTAGCTTAAATAAGCACTAGCAGAATAAGCCAAGGCCAAATACCAATTGAAATAGTTACTATGGACTATAATAAGTTCAGAACAATCAATAAACCAAACTTGTGAACTGTAATAAAGATTTGCAGCCCTATCTAAAAACAGATAATTAGCCTAATCCTACAAACTAGATGATCAAATAAGCTATGCTAATAAGCTAGAAAGGCAAAACTAATGGTGGAAATTTGCTTACTACCACTATAAGAACACAAAACAAGCAAGAACACAGATCCTAGATGCAATCTACTAGTCCTAAATTACCCAAGAAGTTGGGTAGGGACTGATGGTGCAGGGCACCCTTGGTGTCAATAAGCCAGTTTCAAAAGGCTTTTCAGATAAGCAAACCAGTTCCAAAGTATGATTTTCTTTTTGAAATCTATTATTTAGGTACTGAGCTTTCAAAATCAACAAACAACAATGATTTCCAACTAAAATCAAAGGCTACACAAACTCATAAAGTTATGACCAAATTCTGAGTACAAAACCTTTTTGACTTTTTGAATGAAACAGAATGTTGACTTTTATGGATTTAGATTATACTAAAATGATCACTTAGATGAAAATAAGCTATATTATGATTAATTTAAGCTACTACTAACTAATTAGCAACTACCTATGAGATTTTGTAACCTAAAATGCTTAATATACTAACTGTATGATGATTGAAACTAGATTATGACTTTTTATAAAGAAGACTACTAATTTTATGTTTTAACAACTCTTAAAATATCCTAAGTGAACTATTTAAACCACTAACAGCCTCTGAACTAGGCTTTATATCAGCAAAACACAGCCAACCAAACACCCCTTAAAGTCTGTCACAATGATGAAAACATTACAGAACCTACAAATCAACTCCCAAACCAATCCAAGCATGCTTAATATGATCCAATCACATGAAATACATCAGAAACACAGATCATTAAACACCAAAACACAAAAATCTAAGATATCACAGACATATGCTTAAATCAAACAGTGACAAGAACAAATCACACAATAAATATCAATTATGATCAAGAAGCTAGTATTAAGCAATAATAAGCAATATTAAGCTATAAGCAAACTACAAACTCAGAAGATAAGCTACTAAATTAAACTATAAAGGTTGAATGTAAAATGAACACTTACAAAGCCAATCCCCCTCAGCATGAAAAGAGGGGGTTCACTATGCTTGCCTGTCTCTTAGACAGGACAAATGGCACCTTTATGGCTGCCTTTTACCACCAATAAGCTCAGCTTATTCAATAAGCTGAGCAGGTTGACTTTATTTGACTTTTTGCTTTTTTGGATTTTTTTTGAGAAAGGAAAACCAACAAGGCTCACAACAAGCTATATAAGCTTGAATGAGCTTGTGTAAACAACAAACAAACACTGAAGTAGATTTAGAAAAGAAAAACAGAACATACTTTTTTTCTGGTTTTTGTAAAATTTTTAGATTTTTTTTGGTTTTTTTTTCTTTGAATAATAAACAACAATAAGAATAATAACTACTGAAGCAGAAGATTGAAGGTATATTAATAACAAAAGAAAGATACTTGCTTTAAAAGAAATAAGACGGAAATAAGTGGTAAATAAGCAATAAGCTGAAAAGTAATAAGTAAATAAGCTATAATGAAAATGAAATAAAGAAACCAAAATAGACTTTCATTAATATTAAAAGTGAGTTACAAAATAAAAATGGCAGAGTAACACTACTAAAAACTCTACACACCTAAACGTATCAGGAGGGGGCGATTATATAGGGGAGCCCAAGGTGAGGGGTGTTAGGGTTTAGAAGAGCCTAGAAGGGAATTTGCAGCCACAAATCTTCAATTCCTATCTCAATGTCGACATCCCACCAAATAGTATCCATTAATTAGCACCTTATCTTGTATCCACGTAGGAGGAGCCAATCAGAGGTCTTCAATCAGCCACTTGGAAGGAATTATGACACCATCTGACACGTTGTCAGCTTCTAGAAAGATTCTAGGTACGAGGTTTGGATTTGGATAGGTACGAGGTAAAAAATGGTGGGTAATTTGTGGGGGAAGATGATCCACAGTAAATGGCGCATAGGGTATTTTTTTTATTGTTTATTTGACTGTGGGTTTGGGGGTTTGACTTCCGGGTAATACTAATAGGTTGGGTCGGGTTTGGTTATGGTGGGCTTGTTGTGTAATTGGGCCAGCAGTGGTGATGGACTTTGTATGATAAGTGGTAAATGGTTAAGTATGTTTTATGGATCCGGATGTATGTTGAGTATTAACCAAGGGACCAAAGTTGTATAATCTGAAAATATGAGGACCTTTTCTGCCAACTTCTCAAATATTATTCCAAGGGCTCTTTGTGACATTTCTTGAATGATGAGGGGCTTCAGTTGCCATATTTCCAAAATATACTTCAAAAGGACCAAAAGTGACAACTTTGAAAGTTGAGGGACCATATGTGTAACTTCTTCAAGATTATGACCAAGGGCCATTCTTGTAATTCTTGAAACTTTGAGGATTCCATTTGACTATATGAGCTTTACTTTGACCACTAAGCTTCCCCGGCTCCGGCTTTTGAAACTTTTCCAAATCTCATGCTCGTTTTGTCATTTTCTCGTGATTTTTCGTCCTTTTCTTAATATCCGTTCCTGCACATTCACAAACATAAAAACACACATTCTTTGTCAATTTTGGTTAGTTTTTGGTTTATTTGGTCCAATTTTGGCTTAGAAAAGGTGAGTGAATAAGCACTCACCAAAATCCCCCGGACTAAAGTATTGCCGTGTCCTCACGCAATGTGATCAATTCACGCTCACGAGATAAATAATTTCAAAACTCTTTCTACTAACTTTGAAAAGTAGCAAAGAGGTTCAAAAGAGATTACAAAATCATTTATTCCCGCAAACGCTCCGTTTTCCAAAATTTATTTCTTTATTCCACTTTATTCTATTTTTGGACTTTTCACACTTCATACTTGTGACGGTTTGTTGAACTTTCATTATTTTTGCAATAATTTTTAGGGTCTACGAGTAGAAACACTTCTATTTAAGAAGTGACCGTACGGATAAAAATCGTCATCCTTGATTTTTCACGAGCTCCCAAACTAAGCGTAAAAACGAGATCACAGCTTATCTACAAATTTAATGCTAACACTACTCATAAAAGTTACTCGTGGAAACTTCTTACTCCCATGTCCTAAGTTTTTGTATCTCAATATTTTACTTTTATTTGAGAAATGAATCGCTTCATACTTTCTCGTTTCGATACTTTTTAGTCCGATAGTGATACCTAAGTTAAAACGATAAATAGTTATTCATTTTCTCTCAAGAACCACTGCAATAGAAATTCGGTCCACATCAAGGAATTTGGGGTACATACAATATCAAAGATATAAGTTGCGGAGTACAATCACGTGCATCTCATGTGACTGATTACTAATCACTTATCACATGCACCTCACGCGCCAACAACTTATTTACATACAAACTCTTATTCATCATAACTATCAACTTTCATTTTTTTCTTTTTCACTTTTTTCACTTTTCTCATACTTTTTTCATACTTTTCACTTTTTTCTTTCTTGACTTTTCTCATAACATCAATGGAAGCTTATAGGGTAGCTCCAAAACCACATAGATAATCAACTTTTGACTTTTGATTTTTTTCACTTTTTGCTCTTATTTTTGATGTTCCTTGATATGTACCCAACTTCTAAAGCAAAAATTCTCTTAAGAAAATAAAAAACTAAATATTATTCAAACCGAAATACCACTAATTAACCTAGAACATCTATTATATATTGGTGACGTATCTGATGGGAGTAAAAAGCCACGAGTACCTCTTATGAGCTCTAAAGAGAACCACTACTCCACGTTTAGCATTAAACTTGTAAATAAACTCTATCATTTCTCGTTCTCTGCAAATTTAAGACCTCAAATAATGAGATTAGCAGATGCTTAGCCAATAATCAGCCACGCATATATAAAGTCAAATACGGGAGCTTGCAAACTCTTGGAAAGAATTCGCGTTTTGTAGCTCCTAGTGTAAATGACTAGCGAAAGCTTTTCAAGCCGTGCAAGTATAAAGTCAAGTACGGGAGCCGACAAAAGAGTAGCTCCTAGTGTACAAGGCTAGCACAAACTTTTATGATTATCATTGGTTAAGGGAACAAGCTAGGGCTCAACACGCCCGGTCAAGTCAAAATATTTATTCCCACTCTCGCCAACAAGAAATTCAACAAGGTGTCAAATCACTTATTCAAACTTTTATTATATTTTTGCACAACTTTTTCAACTTTTTCTCATTTTTTGTGCTTTTTCATGACTTTTTCATTCAATTTTCTTCAAAATTTTTGAATTTTTTCAATATTTTCATTATTTTATTTTATTTTATTTATTTATTTATTTTTTTTGAAAAAATGGAGTTGCAAGAGTACACGACATGGTGAAAAATGCAAGGTCAAATCGAATCGAAGATTCACCCCCCGGACTAGAATGAAACATTGTCCTCAATGTTTTAATGGGTAAAGGTAATCCTAACATAAATCTAGGCCGTTTATTAATTATGCCAAAGAAAACGTTAGTCGAAAAGATTTACGGATATTGGATTTCCAATAGCATCGATGAATGAGACTCGAGTGGAGAGAAAGACAAAACCACGATCACGAGAGTCATCATAAATCGGGGACAATCCTGGACAATCATACACAAACAACCACGAAACCCAAGATTGGAAGAGGTACCCCCTCCTCACGTTATTTATTAGAAATAAGAAAATTAAGAAGATGAAATTGGATAAGCATGGGTTGCCTCCCACGAAGCGCTTTGTTTTTGATTACCGAGTCACGTAGCTTGACTCGATCCCCGAATTCATTCGTCCTTGGGGAAAGTTTGGAGATCCGGGACTACCATGGTTGGTACGTCCCCTCCGAAATAGTGTTTCAAACGGTGACCATTCACCTTAAAGTTGGGACCATCAAGTTGAGCCAACTCAATGGTACCATAAGGGAACACTTGTGTTATGGTGAATGGTCCAGACCAACGGGTTTTAAGCTTACCCGAGAAAATATTCAAACGAGAGTTAAAAAGAAGCACTTGATCACCAATGTTGAAAACGCGGTCTTTGATCTTGGCATCATGAAGTCTTTTTGTTTTCTCTTTATAAATTAAAGAATTCTCGTAAGCTTGATCATGAAGTTCGACTAATTCGTTCAATTGAACTTTTCGGTGATCACCCACGGTTTTTAAGTCAAAATTTGCATGTTTTAAGGCCTAGTAGGCCTTGTGCTCAAGTTCGATGGGCAAATGACAAGCTTTCCCGTAAACCAGCTTATATGGAGTGCACCCAATGGGTGTTTTGTAAGCGGTCCGGAAAGCCCATAAACATCGTCTAGCTTATCGGCCCATGAGGCACGGTGCTCACCTACAGTCCTTTCTAATATCCTTTTTAAGCCACGATTGGACACCTCCACTTGACCACTCGTTTGTGGATGATAAGCCGTGGAAAGACGATGTGTGACACCATATTTAAGCATAACTTTAGCGAATTGGTCATTGCAAAAATGGGTCCCACGATCGCTTATGATGGCTCGAGGAGCACCAAATCGGGCAAAGAGACTCTTAAAAAATTTCACAACTACTCGGGCGTCATTGGTGGGGAGCGCCTTCGCTTCAACCCATTTTGATAAGTAATCGACGGCCACGAGAATATATTTGTTACCCCTAGACGACGGGAATGACCCCATGAAATCGATGCCTCAAACGTCAAAAATCTCACAAACTTGAATCGCGTTTTGCGGCATTTCATCTTTTTGAGAGATTTTCCCTTGACGTTGGCAAGAATCACATGTTTTCACCAATTCATGGGCATCCCGATATATCGTCGGCCAAAAGAAGCCGGAATTGAACACTTTCTTTGCGGTGAAGTTGGCACCATGATGTCCCCCCGTGGGTCCACTATGACATGCCTTAAGTATTTCAACGACATCCGTACCGTGAACACACCGCCGGATCACTTGATCCGCACAGACTTTGAACAAGTAGGGGTCGTCCCAAAAATAATGTTGGACATCTTTAAAGAATTTCTTCTTTTGTTGGGACGACATCCCTTTCCTAATGAAATTCCCCGCATGGTAATTCGCAAAATCGGCGAACCATGGGGTACTTTGGTCAATATTAGACACACTCCCAAGTGTCTCGAGAGGAAATGCATCGTTGATTTCCTTGTTCTCGAGAACACTTTGATGGGGGTTCTCAAGTCGTGAAAGGTGATCAGCAGCAAGATTCTCAGCTTCTTTTTTGTCTCGTATTTCGACATTAAATTCTTGGAGCAAAAGAACCCACCGCATCAAGCGTGGCTTAGCATCTTGCTTTGCCATTAAGTATTTTAGGGTTGAGTGGTCCGTATACACTATGCACTTTTTAAGGAGAAAATAAGACCTAAATTTTTCAAAAGCATAGATAACCGCTAACATTTCCTTTTCGGTAGTTGTATAATGATGTTGGGCCTTGGTCATAGTCTTACTTGCATAGTGTATCGGTTGAAAGTATTTATTCTTACGTTGCCCCAGAACTGCACCAATGGCATAATCACTTGCATCACACATTAGCTCAAATGGTAAGCTCCACTCGGGGGCAACTAAGATTGGTGCCTCCGTTAACTTCTTCTTTAAAACATTAAATGCATCGGCGCATTCATGTGTGAAGTTAAACGGAGCATCTTTTTCTAAAAGGTGGGTCAGAGGCCGGGCTATTTTGGAGAAGTCTTGTATAAAACGTCGGTAAAAGCCAGCATGACCAAGGAAACTTCGGATTCCTTTGACGGTCGTAGGATGAGGTAGCTTAGCAATGACATCGACTTTTGCACGATCTACCTCAATCCCAGATTTGGATATCTTATGGCCGAGGACTATGCCCTCTTTAACCATGAAGTGGCTCTTCTCCCAATTTAGAACCAAATTGGTGTTTTCACATCGTATCAGCATTTTCTCTAAATGGGAGAGGCAAGAGTCGAAAGAATTTCCGTAGACGGAGAAGTCGTCCATGAACACTTCCATGGTTTTTTCGATCATATCCGAGAAAATAGCCATCATACACCGTTGAAACGTGCCCGGAGCGTTACATACGCCAAAGGGCATTCTCCGATAGGCAAACGTTCCATACGGGCAAGTAAAAGTGGTCTTTTCTTGATCCTGGGGATCAATGGGGATTTGATAGTACCCAGAGAAGCCATCCAAGAAACAATAGAACTTATTTCCCGCTAACCGTTCAAGCATTTGGTCCATAAAAGGGAGCGGGAAATGGTCTTTGCGTGTCGCATCATTCAACTTGCGGTAGTCGATACAAACTCTCCATCCGGTCACAAGTCTAGTCGGTATAAGCTCATTATCGTCATTTTTCACAACAGTGATTCCGCCCTTCTTTGGAACACAATGAATTGGGCTAACCCATGAACTATCCGAGATCGGATAAATCATTCCAGCGTCAATGAGTTTAATAACTTCCTTTTTGATCATTTCGTGGATTAGTGGGTTAACCCGTCGTTGTTGTTGGACGGAAGCTTTGTGATTATCATCAAGCAGAATCTTATGAGTGCAAAATCGAGGGTTGATTCCCTTAATGTAGGATATTTGCCAAGCAATAGCACTTTTATGCTTCCGAAGCACATCTAAGAGTCGTGTCTTCTCCTCATCTTTAAGGTCTTTTGATATTATAAGCGGTAATTTATCATTTTTTTCCAAGTATGCGTATTCGAGATGAGGAGGCAAATCCTTGAGCTCGAGCTCCGGAGGATTCTCAATAGACGGCTTTACTTCTTTTACGTTTGCCATTTTTAAGTCTACCGGAGGGGAAGAAACAATCGGTTTTTCATTTAACAACTTTTCAATTAATAAAATATCCCCCTCCGGATCAAAGTTATTATTATCAATTTCCGGTGAAAATGATTCATTTGAAAGACAAGCATTTATTTCTTCCCAAGCGAGATCACTTCCCTCAAACGGAGTGAGGGAAGGGGAAGAATCGGAGACGATCGGTTCAAAAGAAGGAGTGGGATTGCCACTCGAAGTATTTTCGGTAAAACCAAGAAGTTCTTGAGAATACTCCTCCGTAGCTTCATCAATAACATCGATTCGGTTGACGGAAGCAACATCGTAGTCGGAGGAGTATCTCGCGGTTTTATCAAGGTTAAAAGTGACAGCTTCATTTCCAACACTTAAGGTAATCTCCTCGTCGTAAACATCAATTAAAGCACGACCGGCCCTTAGGAAACCTCTCCCGAGAATGAGAGGAACCCGGGGATTGGCATCGAAATCAACAACCACAAAATCGGCAGGGAAATGGAATTTCCCAACATTGAAAAAAATATCCTCGGCTATGCCAATTGGACGAGACGTAGATCGGTCGGCAAGCTCGAGGGTCATAAGCGTCGGTGTCAAGTTAGGGAGAGACAACTTTCTCCAAATCGACAATGGCATTAGGTTAATGCTAGCACCAAGATCGGCCAAGGCGAAGCATTAAACCATACCCGGAAAATTGCACGGTATAAGAAACTTGCCAGGGTCTTCAAGCTTTTCCGGTAGCTTTTTAAGAAGAACCGCTGAGCAATTCTCGTTCATTTGGGTTCTTGACATTTCAAAAAGCTTTTGCTTATTATTTAAAAGTCCTTTTAGCATCGAAGAAAATTTGGGCATCAAAAGTATAGCATCCGCGAGACTTATATCAAAATGCAATTCTTGAAAAATCTGATAAAATTTCTCCATTTGGTTTTTATCTTTCTCGCGGTGCTTTTGTTCGTTTAAACGTGACGAATAAGGCAACTTTGTTTTAACGGGCATATCTTTTTCATAAACAACTTTTTCCTTTCCCTTGGACGTCGGGACCACCGGAGGTTGGATGTCTTCGGTCCTTCCATTATTAATAGGAATTTCCGTATCCGTTGTCGCCTCGGGTTCACGGGCGACTACCTTGGGAGGTAGAGAAAAAGAGGTAGTCGGAGCCGTTGGTCCATCATAAGAAACACCACTCCTTGTCGTGATCGCTTTAGCATCGCCCCTCGGGTTAGCGATCGTGTTGCTAGGCAAAGTTCCAGAGCCCGAGGGTCGATCATTTAAACGCTTGTTAAGATCATTGATTTGATTAGCTAACAACCTTGTTGTTTCCTCTTGTTTTGTCATAAAAGCTTGTTGGTTTTGAAGCAATTGCTTAATCAAATCTTCCGTGGGCGACGGATTTGGAATAACAGCTTGATTTTGATTATTGAAATTTTGCCCACAGTTTTGAAAATTGCCATGATTCAGATTTGCATTGTTAAAATTCCCTTGATTATTCTGAAAATTCCCATTATTTTGAAAATTGTTCCCTTGAGGCGGGGCTTGGTTTTGATTTCCCTGAAAATTCCGATTTTGGTTTACACCTTGGTTTTGAAAACCTTGATTTTGCCGGTTTTGATTTTGATTAACTTGATGTGTACGGTTTTGCACATTGTTATTATGACTCTGATTTTGAAAACCGGGTGGTCCAAGATAATGGCTTGAATGGTAGCTGAGGAGATTTCGATCTCCTTGAAGAGGTGGGTAACCGTTGCCACCCATGTTTGCAGCATACACGTTCTCTTGAGCATAAGCTCTGGTTGACGGACACTCGTTATACGGATGTGGACCACCACAAGTAACACAACCTTGATTCACAACATTGACTTGATGACTTGGTTTTTCAATGGACATTGCATCAACTTTCTTAGTTAAAGCCACAATCATATTAACCAATTCATCATTATTTTTACCATTATTAGACACTTGTGGTTTATTTCTTGACATTCTAACACGAGCTTTATTCTCAATTATCATGAAAGCATCATTTGTATTTCTAGCCAACAAGTTCCCACCCGCAGCAGAGTTGAGTGAGTCTTGGTCAACATGACTCAACCCATTATAGAAAGTGTCAATCTGCTGAAGGGGTGTGAACCCATGGTTCGGACATTTTTCCATCAAATCTTTGAATCGGTCCTAAGCTTCACTAAACGACTCATCAAAAGCTTGTTGGTACCGAAAGATTTGGGAACGTAGATTAGAAGTTTTAGAAGGAGGATAGAAATAATTCACAAACTTGGAAGCAAGATCATTCCAAGTGTGAATCGAATTGGGCGGTTCCTTTTCCAGCCAAGTCCGGGCTGCTCCTTTTAAGGAGAAAGGAAATAACTTCAATTTCACCACATTGTGAGGAACTTGATTCATTCTAATAGTCTCAGCGATGTCGGTGAAATTTCGGATGTGAGCATAGGGGTCTTTGTTATCAAACCCGTGAAAGGATATACCCGTGATTAAATTGAGTAATCCGTGATTGATTTCAAAGTTGGCATTGATGTCCGGAATCACAATAGCTCTCCTCACACCATTGAATGGTGATTGGAGTTGTTCTTCCATCGGACGCGGATCAAATGCCGGTTGTTGTCCCGTCGGCGGGATAACATTGTGCTGCGGACCACCCATCGGGGGGGGGGGGGGGGCGTTGTGTTGTTCGTTATGGTTCATCCCCTTGTTGTCAAGGAAATGAACCCGACTCGTATGTCGTAAAACCCGCTCGGGGTTTGAGAGCGGAGAAGTAAGATTCTCAGAAGTAGAACGGGTGTGCATACACCAAAAACAAAATTAAAAAGAAAAAGAAAATAGAAAAGAAAATTTTTTTGTTTATATTTTTTTTTTCATTTTTTTTATTTTTTTCTCAAAAACTTTTTATTTTTTTGTTTTTCTTTTCTTAAAACGTAACGTTAATCGAAAACCGTTTCTTTCAAAACCACGCGCGACGGGACGGGAGAGAAGAATGGATCTCTCTTCAGCTAGCAATTTAATGTCTTAGCTATCCGTATTTCCCGCTTATTCGGTTGTAGTAATTGAAATAGTCCGATAAACAACTAAATTACGTTTTCGTTTGTTAGGTCACCATTTATGTAAACACAAGTATGATGTTGAAAGAAATAAGATGAGAATGAGAGATGGTTGATTATGAGACAATATGAAAAGTGAAAGAACAAGAGTTTCCTTAAGATAATCAAATAACCAACAACTTGAAATGTTACATAAGCTTTCTATTTATAAGGGAGGAGTAGGGCAACACTCCCTTCCTCCCTTATCATTCAAATTCGTGGGTTTTCAAGCCCATAGGGCTTGTACACTTAAGCCTTGTACTCATAAAACATAATGAAATAAATACTAAAGCAACCTATTACAAAAGGTAATGACCGAGACTTGACTGAATACAAAAGTATGATCCCAACAATCCCCCCCTAAGGGTCGGTCATCACGGTTGCTTGACGTCTTCATCTTTGTCGTTGACTTGTGACATGTAAAACTCTAGACGTCTTTAAAATGGTTGAATGATAATGAATGTACTTTGCTCTTTGTCTTTGTTCTTTGGTGATGATGTAGTGATTGTGTCACGAAGTTGTCTGCCATTCGTCACTCCTGCGTCTGTGGTGGTTGTCCGCCATTCCAACATACTCATACATCTTCGGACTTATACTTTCACCTGCACGAAGTTCCTTTTCTTTCATTAAGATCTTTGTCTTTATACTTTGTAGATTCTTATTATTGGTGTAGAATCTTTCTTTGAACTTTGTGGTGCTAAGATCTTTGGGGGAGCTTTCTTATGCTTCAAGATGTATGTATGAGCATGTTGGAATCTACCATCATGGAAGTGAGGTACCTGCGAGTAAACAGTTAGCAATAAATACCGGTACTTACAGATAAGGAATTAGAGTTCATCAACAGCATATTGTGAAGACTCCTTCTAATCCTCATCCAGGCCGTTCCCATATCAGATACTCCCGAAGGAGCTTACGAGACCTACTAAGTAGCTCAATGACTGGGTGAGTCACTGGGGATCACTCCACGACTGTAGATCGTAATGGAACCACCGCAAACACTAAGCGTAACCCTTGTGGGGTTACCGAAGTGACCTGCTGTCAGGGCTGTTTGATGTTGACCCTCAGGGCCGGCTTTAAGGGAGTGCAAGAGGTGCCATTGCACAGGCCCACCGCTTAACGAGGGCCACAAAATTCTATGCACTTTAATATATATGTATATACACAACATGAGGCTTGAGTTTAATTAGTTCACGCACTAGTGATATATGTTTATTTTGTATGTGTTTTTAATGGTCTCTTTGTGGTGTGGCACGGGGCCACCAAAATCCATGAGACGGCCCTGTTGACCCTGGCAGGATTTCCGTTCAATCATTGAGAAATACATAAGTAATCCTCTCATAAACGTTCTCGGCAGATTGCTAAGATCTGCGAAGGACTCGATAGTTTACAGCTGGTGTCCATTGATGTAGAACACCTAGGTTTCCTATGCGGAGACTAGGGAGGGGTCTCCTGCTTCAATATCAACTGTCTCTAAGAGATAAGTTGATAGGTTACGCTGGTTCCCCGTGAGAATGAAACAAGTCCTTTTAAGAGAACTTGAGTGGTTAAGAAGGTTTAGTGCATTGCGTCACTGGGTCCATGACGACTTTGTCTTCAATACCGGTGTTGAATTTTGCAACAACCAGTAGCATACGTATTGAACCCGGTGTCTGCCCTAAGGTTGAACATATGGAGGGCTATTTCTTTTCACCCTTTCTTTACTTTTCTTTTAATTCTTCAACTCCTTCTTTCCCTTTCATTCATTTCTCCTTTTTTTTTGTATCATACCTAAGGACTTCTAATTCTAACTATGGGAGATGTCCTTGGGTAGATCCCTCCGGCTCTGGCGGATCATAGGACGGATATTCCTATCTTAATCACCTTATAACTCCGACAGTAGCCAAGAAACCTTAGATTGAAAATCTCTCAAAGTGTTTGTGATAATCAAATATTTTGGTTAACACTTTGAGAGTTTCGTATACACTTTTGAAGGGCTCCCCCTTCACATGTGCTCATAAGTATTTAATAAATCTGCACATGCGGGAGGAGCAAGCATTTTGAATTGATCCACTTTCCGTGAACAAGACCGATTCGAGACACGCTTACATCACTAGTTAGACTAGCTTGAAGTTATTACCCGGCCTGGTCGAGTCCACTGAAAGTTTCTTGAGACAGTACATTTCTACTAAGACATATCCTTTTCGAGACACGCTTACGTGGTTAGTTAAAGAGATACATTGTCAGCTTTTAGGTGACAACTAGCTCTAGTAACTAACTTGATGTTATTACCCGTCGAGGATAAGTCTTTTCGATATTACTAACTTTTATTGTCTCGTCAATTCCTGGGTCAATACTGAGTCTAGCTCGCACATGATACAACTTTAAGCTTTGACTTCGTATATTTTAATCACTTTTTCATTTTCTCCCCCTCAAAAATAGCATATAAAATGATGTTTTTGACAATCTTTTAGATTAAAATATGCCTTTTGAGTCTTACGGGGAGATTCACCAAGAACTTTAGATTTTGAGCAAAGTATTTTGTTTTGACAAGTGCTCCCCCTCAACAAGTGATTAGGTCTTATTGAGGTGAAATACTTGTCCTTTTGAGCAGAATTATGAAAATTCATAAACATTTGATTAATTCTACTCAAAAGTAAGAAGCCTTCGCTCCTTATTTTTAGGATTGAGGCACTGATGCGTACCTCAGGGTCCTTTCTTTACAAGTTTGGGTTGTGCACTGTAATGTGTACACAAGCCATTATGAAGTATATATTTGACAAATCAAATCAAACTCTTACAATTTTCTACCAGTCAGGTCTCTGAAATGTCAACACCGGAAACTTCTTTCTGCCTCCCACATAACTTTCCAACCTTCGAAACTGATCCCTGCGCTTCAATCTGTTCTCAATCCTTAAGATGAATCTACGAGCATCCCTGGCCTCATTGGTTTTCCACCTTTTAGATTTACCCAGAGCAATGTCATCCAATCTGCTTTTGATTCCATCTCTGACGAACTTCAAGGTTTCATCACAGAACTTATGGATTTTGTCGTAAGCCATGAAGCAGTTGTGACCGTTTATACTGCGGTAAGTGAACCCAAATGGTTGCCTAATCAAGGTGTATTGAGGTAGATGTTGGAGGTCGGGGATGTCGAACATGTTGGGTTTGGTGAGATTGATCTTCTTCTGATAACTTTCCACTCCTAATTGAAGATCTTCTACTCTTTCTCTGATGACTATCTGTCTGATGAAGATTAGGAGAGCTTGGATAAAGGCAAGCTGCATCTCTTTAGGCAAGCCACAGAGTTTTCCTTGAACTTTGAGCAGGTACATGTCTTCGATGTCATTGAGAAGTAGTCATGGAAAGTCTGACTCGGAAATATCGTACTCCTTTTCATCAAGTCTTTTCAGTGTGATTTTGTTGAGGAAGGGGTACCCAAAGTGAGTGACAGTTGAAATGAACTGAATTAAGACTATCTTCAAATCACTTGTCACATCGCCCATCGTCTGATTAAGTCTGCTTCTTCGATAGTACTGTGCCCGGTTGTCTGGCCAATGATGTATATCGTAAAGTGTGTTCCGGTCATATTCAACAACTTTGTCAACGAATAATGCTGAAGCTTTTTCTTCGATGGCATTGTTGAGATATCGAGCTGTAGTGAGAAAGGCGAGTGAGGTAACGTACTTCTTCTCAATCTTGCTGCCAAGTTTTAGAAATTCCAAGTCTGTGTTGAAGAAGAACTTGTACGGGATCTTCGGTTCCTTAGGCTTCCCAATCATAGGTAGTGGTTTGGACCAGTCAGTAATGTAGGGTGCGGTTTTCCTTGTGACCGGATCGACATAAGATTCAGGATTGATCCAGTCAATATTGCTTGACATAGCTCGAGCAATATTTTCCAGATGATACTCAAGTTCGATTGAGTTAGTAGACCGGTCTTTCAGAAGATTGAAAGCATCATTCTTGATTCTTCGCAGCTCTTTCTTATTCATCTTTTTCATTTTAAACTTTTGCTGAATTAATTGAGCATATTCCACCGTTCGACCATCTTGAGGTTCTTGATTATCTTTAAGTGGTGGTTGCGAATTGATCATCTTCTCAAACCAGGAGTATTCGGCACTATCGTCTTGGTCTAGCCATTTAAGGACAGTTTTCGGTTTCTTTTGTTCTGTGCCTTTTGGTGAGGTGTCCGGTTTGGGTTGATGATGCTTTCCTTTCCTTTCTTTCTTCTTCTTCTTAGAGGACGGTTCTGGAACTTCATCGGGTTGAGGAATCTCGTCACCACCGGTGTATTCAAAGTGGTCGTGTGCCTTGGGAGCAGAACCTGATGCCTTCGGTTGTTGTGAGGAAGTTGTTGTTGTTGGAGGGATGACCGGTGTTTTAGATTGAGATGAGGTTCCTTCGGCTTGTTTCTGTTTCTTTGCCTGAGAATTAGGATCACTGTCTTCATCATCTCTTGGACGTTTCAGTTTGTCCGCCTCTGTGCTGCAAGTCTCTTTGGTCATCTTGTCTTTCAATGTTTCCAGGACTTTGGCTTCTTCAGGAGTCAAGGTGAACGTGCTTGCCAGCTTGTCCAAGAGTTGAGCTTCCAATTCATCCATAGATAGCCCTGGTAGTGGAACAGTAGACTAAATGTTGTTCCATATATTGATGTGCCTGAGCTGCTAATGTGGCTTCCAAGTTCTCCTGTACGTCTTTAGCTAAGAAAGTATCAACTTTGTCTTGCAGCTCTTGGACGTTCGAATTTAGCTTCGTCAATTCAGAAACTTGGGTTACTAGTGTAGCAACCTGATCTTCCAGTCTGTTTTTCCTTTTTTCATGTACTCTTCTGAATGCTGACTTTAGTAACTTTGATGCAGCAGAGGCTTTGGTGCTTGGTTTCTTGATTGATTTGTCATGTGTTGATTCGGATGCAGGAGGTGATGACTGTGAGGATTCAATAATGGTGGTAGGGTCTTTGTCATCTCCTCTTTGTGGTTCGGGTTGATCAACTTTTGTAGCTTTAGCTGCTTTCTCTATCAATCTCTGTTCTTCAGCCAGTCTTTCAGCCTCGGCTTTAAGCCTTAATTCTTCAGCAAGCTTGGCTTCTTCTTCCCTTTTCAACTTTTCTTCAGCCAGCTTGGCTGCCTCTTCAGCCTTCCTGCTCTCCTTCATACGGATAGTTTCTTCCAGTCTAGCCTGTGCAAGTTCTTCAAGTCTGGCCTCCTCAACTTCTTGCTTTTTCCTTAGTTCTTCTTCTTGAGCCCTTTCTCTGAGCTCCATCTCTTCTACAGACATCAACCATGGAGCATCAGTATTCATGTGATCTTCCTCTTCCTCTTCTCCCGTTGCTGAAGCATTAGTCATTTCAATGTCTGTGGGAGATACCGAAGGATTATCGTAGGCAACTAAGTCAGTGTTGATCCCTGTGGCAGTATCTGGAATGCTGCTTGATCCGCCAGCTTCGATAGTTTGAGAGAACACTGGAGGTGGAGGTAGATCATCATAGAAAGCATCAATTTTGCTGTGGAGGAGACCCAGCTTGAGAGCCCTTTCATTTTCTTCTTCAACTGAAAGGCCTACAGATTCTTGTTCAGCAGTTACTGGTTCCTTCATCTTCTCTCTCCTAATCCTTTCTTCTTCCAAAATTGTTTGAGCTTCAGTGAACGGTCGTTGATTGAGATATGCTGGGTATTCGGCATGATCAGCAAACTCATCAATGTTTTTCTCCCAATCTTCGAAAGTCAAGTCTTTATCATCAATGTCTTCCAGATTGACATCCTTGTCAATGTTAGCAAATGCTTCCCTATACACTGGACCTTCGTCGGATTCGGTTTGTTCAGAGTCAGATGGTTTAGGAGAAGGTGGTGAGGGGAACCACCCAGGTTCAGGAATGGATGCAGGCTTCTTGGCAGGAGTCCTTCTCTTGAGAGTACCCTTCTTCTTCTTAGACTGAGTAGAACTACCAGAGCTCCCTGTTTTACTGCCTTTCTTTCCCTTCTTTTGCATGCAGGAGGGTAGAACAACTTCGTCCAGGAAACCCACTTTGTCTGCTTCAAGAGCTTGAAGGTAATACTTGAAATTCGGGCAAAGCTTCACTTTGTCATTCAAGAGACAGTCAGGAAATTTCTTTCCTTGCTTGCGTGTGCTGGTGTCGAGTCTCTTGACGACTCTGAGAGTATCTTCATTTCTGAACGTGTTCTTATCTTTGTCATCAAGTCTCTGTGGGATATCGTCATACTCACGAAGGAAGCTTTCGATGAGTAGTTTTGTGAAGCGGACAAATGGAATGTTGGTGGTCTTGTGTTGAATGTGCCACACAAGGTCTTCCCAAATGATACTAGCATAATCAACTTTTTTCACATTAGCCACTGCCCAGAAGAGTTTGAGGTGTTCGTGGCCAGTGTCTCTGCCAGACAAGGACTTGGCAATCAGAATGTATAGGGTTCTCCATGGTTGTGGAAGATACCTAACGTTGACCCTAGAATGTCTTGTAACAACTTCTTCTGATTCGTCATAGCCAATATCCCGTAACCACTCTATCAGCTCTTCTTCGGTGGGGACTGGATCATATGCTTCATCTAGGCCAAGTTCTGGTAACCCAAGTACATTCCTAAACAAATCAATGTCCACAGTGACCTGACGGTTATGAAGCATACAGGTGAAGGAAGCCTCCCCAAGATCTAGCTGAAGTGTATGCCAAAACTGGTGGATGTAGAAGCAGGAGACTGAGGCAGACTTGGTGAACAACAGCTTGTTGGGGTGATATAGAAGAGCATCTACTGCAACAATACATGAGGACTCGTTGCAAGTGATTTTGTTGAAGTTGATTCAGAGGTTGTTCTTTCCAATCTTTCTGGTGTAATCATCTGGGAATGTCTCTTCCCATGAAAGTTTAGGTTCAGGTTCTGGTCCGTAAGGAATGTCGTTGTGTTCTGCCATCTGAATTGATCACAAACAAACACAAACATGGCAATTGTTTACTTTGTTAGCAAAGACATTCAATTACATTATGGTGCACACATATTTGATTGATCAGTGGGTGTTTGTGTGTGAAAAACTTTTGTTATATGACAAACTTGTGTTATTATCACATGGTAGAAACTTATAACATTTGAGTTACAACATGAGTTTATCATTACAAGAAGTTACACTTTGGAAATTTTACAACACTTAGAAAAAATTCTTGATTTGGACAAGTTTACCCGTAACATGAAAACTCTACGCGTAACATGACTTAAGCGTAAGAAGTGAAATTAGGCGTAAGTGCAAAAGCTACGCGTAAACTTATATGTTACGCGTAAGGTGAATCTTATGCGTAGGATCAATCTTACGCGTAGGATAAAATCTTAGGCGTAGGAATTGAGCTTATGCAAAGGATTACACTTAGGCGTAAGATATAACTTACGCGTAGGTTTTGACTTATGCGTAAGTTCAAGACTTAAGCGTAAGAATTATCATTAAGCGTAAACATTGTCTTTTCCAAGACAATGTTTGTCCACGTGTCGAATCTTACGCGTAAGATTCAATCTTACGCGTAGGATGAACAACTTGCGCGTAAAAATGCCATTTTCCAGAAAATCACCTTGATCTATTAGAGTTGTTTGATTCCTGAAAGTGTACAAAACATTACCACTGATCAATATTCATATTAACATACTTAAACCCCACTTTTAATGCGTAAACATGCCAAAATATGAGTTACGCGTAGAAACGCATGAACACACAATCATTAACACAATCAAACATGATTCTGGGTTGAAATAAGTTTAGGGCAAGTGATCCTTACATCCTAAGGAACATGTGGTCCAAGTTATAACACCAATTGACCACAAAAACACAAGATCATAACTGCTAGTGCGTTTCACCCCTAAAACTTTGATTCATGAACAAGAGATGTAATTGTTGCAATTAAACCACATGTATGAGTTCCTAGGCATGTAATAACACAATCCTCATCACTAATTTCAAACCTAAAGCACAAAATCAAGAACCCCTAATTTCATCGTATGAACCCTAATCCTCAAATCGATCAATTGATGTTTCTGGGTGAGTTTAAAGATTAGATACATGTTTATAAACATATAAAGATCATATCCCATCAATCAATATAGCCATAACATCAACAATAATCTGGGTTCAAGATCTACGCATAACCCTAGATCTAATTAGTCGATTAGGACAAATTGAACCGTTGGATTAGAGTAAAATTAAAAACCATTGTTCATAATGATAATCTAAACATGTTACAACTTACAGATTAGAGGATTAGTGATCAGATTATTAGGATGATTGTGAGCCGTTTGATCGAGTAGGTGAAAGTGATAAATGTTTTGCAGGTGCAGTAAATGGTGTGGGTCAAATGTGTTTTGACCAAGAGTTAAAACTTGTTTGGTAATTTGACACAAATGGTCCCTTAACCTTAACTTGCATACACTCCTAATGCCTAAACACATTATCTCTTTTAAATTTCGTTAATAGCACCAAGTTATGATAAGAACAACTTGTGGTACTCCCCCTCGACCTTAGACCGTAGTCAAAAAAATACTGAAAAATTTATTATATTGGTCAAGGAGAGTAACCCGAAACACTTTTTGAATCAACACTTTTGATAAAACGTATTTATTTTTTTGGTAAAATGCAAGTATAAAAGTTAATATATTTTTTGAGAAATTTGAAAAATTACTTTTCCTCCCCCTCAACACTTGTTTTAAATAATTGAAGACATTTTATAAAATAGTGTTGAAAGAGGTGGTTTATACTTGCATTTTTTTTTGAAAGAATATTTACAAAGATAGTTTTGATGTTTGACGATCAATTGTGTTTTAAAAACTTTTCCAGATCATCTGGAGTCAAACATCGCATACCAATTTGGTGAACTAGACTAGCAAACCTTGATGGTGCCAAGGATTTGGTAAGTAAGTCCGCCAATTGGTACTCAGTCCCAACAAAATAAAGTTCAACGGTACCCTTTTCCACATGCTCTTTGATGAAGTGATATCGGAGATCGATGTGTTTGGATTTGCAATGATGTACTGTGTTGCAGGAGATAGCAATTGCACTCTTTGAATCACAGTAGATTGGAATCTTGTTGAATAGGTAGCCATAATCCTTAAGTTGTGATCTCATCCAAATGACTTGAGCACAACAAGCAGACATGGCTACATATTCAGATTCTGTAGACGACAGTGATGTGCAGTCCTGCTTCTTTGATTGCCATGACACAAGTTTGTCTCTGAGAAATTGTAATCCACCAGATGTACTTTTGCGTGTGTCTAAACATCCTGCATGGTCAGCATCTGAAAAACAATTAGTTCAAAACCAGAATCCTTCGGATACCAGATTCCCAAGTTAATGGTTCCCTTTATGTATCGAAGGATTCTTTTGACCTCACTGAGGTGTTTTTCAGTTGGTTTAGACTGATAGCGAGAGCACATGTAGACAACAAATACTATATCAGGTCTACTAGCTGTGAGATACATGAGGGACCCAATCATACTTCGGTATTTGGTAGGGTCAACTGGAGTCCCATGTAAATCAGCATCTAGTTTTGTGGTATAGCCCATTGGTGTATTATAAGTATCACAACTCATCATTCCATGTTTCTTTAAAATTTCAAGAGCATATTTGGACTGATTTATAAAAATTCCACGGGGTGATTGATGAACTTGTAGTCCTAGAAAGAACGAAAGTTCACCCATCATGGACATTTCAAAATTATCTTTCATTAATTTTGCAAAATCATTAGAGTAACTTCTTTTTGTTGAGGCAAAAATAATGTCATCGACATATATTTGAACAACAAGTAAGTCCTCCCCGGAGGTTTTTGTAAATAGTGTTGGATCCACCGATCCTTTAGAAAATTTATTGGCCAGCAAGAAAGTGGACAGTTTGTCATACCATGCCCGTGGGGCTTGTTTAAGTCCGTAGAGTGCCTTTTTGAGTCGGTAAACGTGATTAGGACGCTCAGGATCAACGAAGCCGTCAGGTTGGCTCACATACACTTCTTCACGGAGTTCTCCATTAAGAAATGCGGTTTTCACATCCATTTGGTAAACAATCATGTTCCTGTGTGCAGCATAGGCCAAAAAGATCCGAACAGCTTCATGTCTAGCCACTGGAGCAAAGGATTCAGCAAAATCAAGTCCTTCTAGTTGAGAGTATCCTTTCGCTACCAGGCGTGATTTGTTACGTATGACAGTGCCTTCAGCATCTAGCTTGTTCTTCCAAATCCATTTTAACCCGATGACAAAGACTCCGTCAGGTCTTTCAACTAATTCCCAGACTTCTAATCTTATGAATTGCTGAAATTCCTCTTGCATAGATTCAATCCAGTTGTCATAAGTCATTGCTTCTTTAATGTTCTTAGGTTCTTCTTGACAAACTATGAGTGCATAGATACAAGTTTCTCCATCAGTGTGAAGTCGTTGTCTTGTCATTACAGGTGCATCTGGATGGCCAATAATATGAACTAGTGGATGGTCTCGAGTCCATTTGTGTGTTGAAGGGTGTAGTTGATATGTATCTCGCATGTTAGCAGGATCCAGATTGCGTGTCGACGACTCAGTTATATCAGGAACTTTAGGAGTTGGTGCAAACGGGTTAAAGAACGCATCAGGATCATGCTCTGCGGGTTGTGGAACTGATTGTGGTGTTGGATCTTCAGCTGGATGGTGGGAAGTAGAACCAGTTTGTTCTGCTGTAGATGGTGATACAATTGGAGGACCGTCTCTCGCAACACTTGTAGTTGTTTGTTGAGGTGAGTCTGGTACTGGAATGTTATCAGGTTGAGCAGTGGAATTAGGTGAGACCTCAGTAGGACGGTATTTAATTGTGTCATCAAATAGTGGAGCAAACAAGGTTTCTAATTCTTTGCGGTTGAGTGGCAATGGTTCAGCCGAAGGTTCCGGAGAGTTAAGACGGTTGAATTCGGGTCCTAAGTTGTGTTGCTCAGAAGCCATTTGTGTGAGTTCATCAAAATTAGCGTGAATGGTTTCTTGAATTTCTCTTGTACGACGATTCCATATCCGAAAACCTTTGGAATTTTCACAGTATCCAACGAACACTCCGATGTCAGCCTTTGCTTTAAGTTTACCTAAATCATCACGATCATTTTTCGGATAACAAAGTGCTCCAAATACATGAAAGTAATCGATGTTCGGTTTCCTTTTGTGAACAATTTGATAAGGTGTTTTGTGATAGCGTTTTGTGATCATGCAACGGTTTTGGGTATAACATGCAGTTGAAACAGCTTCCGCCCACAAGTAATCTGGTAATTGAGCATTAATCAACATAGTTCTAGCAGCTTCCACTAACGTCTTGTTGCGTCTTTCAATAACTCCATTCTGTTCTGGGCTTCTAGGAATAGATGTTTGATGTTCAATTCCCACTTTCTCGAAGTATGACCGAAGTGTCTGATTCTTAAATTCAGTTCCATTGTCAGTTCTGACTATTCGTGCCGTATTGCGTAGCTGAACTTGAATTTTAGTGAGAAAGGTGATGATCATTGAAGGAGCCTGATCTTTACTTCGTAGAAAATAAACCCAAGTCCATCTGGAATAATCATCCACAATTACAAGAATATAGCGTTTACCGTTGATACTTTGAACACGCATCGGGCCACACAAATCCATATGAAGCAATTGTAACACATGATTTGTACTATGCTCAGGTTTATTAGGAAAATGAGCACGAGTACTTTTTCCTTGTTCACAGGCTGGACATAAGTGATCTTTGGTAAAGCGGAATCTTGGAAATCCCTCAACAAGTTTATAACGAGCAAGGTCAGTCATAGTTTTGAAATTCAAGTGCGAAAGACGTTTGTGCCATAACCAAGAGTTAGTCGATTCTGCTTTAGAGAGAAGACATATCGGAGAAGTAGCAATCATATCTGACATTGATATTGTATAAAGGTTAGAACCACGTGAGCCAGACATTAGATCGTTTCCTTGTAAGTCACGAACGAAACAAGTTTTCTCACGAAATGCGACTTCTAGATCCCCATCACAAAACTGACCAACAGAGAAAAGGTTGTGTCCAAGGCCTTCCACATAATAAACACGACTGATTTCAATGTTCCCACTGACATAGTCACCATATCCCATGATTAAAGCGTAATGATCATTCCCGAATCTGACAATACCAATGCACTTTGAGACAAAGTTTTGTAACAGTTTGAGATTGCCTGTCATATGTTGGGTGCATCCGCTATCAACAATCCAGAGAACAATCTGTACCACCTGCATCACAAGAAGAAGACACGGATGGAACAGAAGTAAGGGTGGAACCCAAAGAAACTGCGGGTTCCTGTTGGTTAGAAGCACATGTATTCAACAATTTAGGAATCCATTTAAAGTCTGGTTTGTGTTGTAACCAACTTTGCCAATTCCAACTAGTTCGAGCTTTCTTAATGGTGAATTCACTAGTGTTTGGCTGATTCCTGGACTTGTTCTCTGCACTTATGGGGGTAACATCTACTTCATTAGAAATCGTAGAAGGCGGCTTTCCTAAGATAGACTTAGAGGCAGTAGTGGGCCTAAGAGGAATGCGTGTCCTACGTTTCTTATGACGATTAAGTAGAGAATTAGCTATACATTTTGTATGATCACCAGATGAAACGCTTTTACGACAAAACACACAAGATGCATTAATATTCAAAACATTCAAAGGTTCATCATTCGTTACATTTAGATTTTGATTACAATTTGCCAGATTAGAATCTAAATCTGATGCAACATGGGTTTTATTCAAATTTCTAAGTTGATCTTCTACTTCTTGAGCTTCTAGTGATCCTCTTTTACGTTGCCAGAGCCTATTCTTCCTTTTACTTTTACGCTTGGTTCTGCTAACGCTATTAGTGGAGACTAGTCCTGTAGAAGTGGAGTTATCAACATTAGTGGTTTGAACAATATTTCCTTTAGTAGTTTTGTCTAATTGATACAATCCTGGTGCTATCACCGTGGTGTCAACCATTTTTCCTTTTTGGAGTAGCTTAATTTTCTCTTTCAAATCGATGATGATGTGATTTTTGTCCTGAATTTCAGACTCAAGTAAACCATTGCAATATCTGATGTCATCGCGGTTTTGTTGCCAGTCGGCGTTTTCAATTTTTAAATCCACAATTTCTTTCTCGTATTTGAGACACAGACTTTTGAAAGACTCATTGTTTTTGCAGAGTTGACAAGAGTTTGAAATATTTTGATTTTGAAGTTTCAATTCCCTTTCAAGACTTTGAGCTTGACACCATTCAAGCCTTTGTTTGAGTAGACAAATTTCTTTTGAAAACTGTTTTGTCACATCATCATTTGTAATTCTCAACTTATCATTTTCATGTTTGAGTGTCTCAATTTCCTCATTCAACAAGTTATTATCAACACAAAGATCATCCATAAGCATAGAAGTACCAGATTTATAGAGATCATTCATGATAACATACAAAATATCAGCATTGAGAACTTGTTCCAAGAGTCGATCAGCATCATTTTTTAAAACTCTATTTCTTTGCTTTTGTACCAAAATCTCATTTTCAGTAGAATTGAAAACGTTTATCATATTTTTGACCTCGTTTTGAAGTTCCTGATCCCAACGTGTAGCACAGAGACGGAGGTGTTTGACAATTGGCAACATTTGTTTTTGAAAAATATCTCTCTTTTCTCGTTCGTAAGCGGACTGAAAAGTTTCAACTTTTATTTCAGAATTGCGTGCAATTGTTTCCTCCAAAATTTCGATGTCTTCCATAAAAGTTTTGTAATAATTTAAGACACGACAATTTTTTGGTAAAGGTGTAATTTCACCGGACGATGGTAAAGGACCATTTATTTGTGCTACAGTTTGGACAGGGGCTGCATTAGAGGATGAAACGTATGACTCTTCGACAAACCATGATTTCTCAGGTAATTCCTTTTGAGTAACAAAAGATTTAGAAATATGAGGAGCTTTTGAATAATCATATGGTGTCCAATATTGAACGTAACTCATTTTAGATCGACTCTCGTCTTCAAGTTCTTCTTCTTCTTCAGTATCAAAAACAACAGCACGCACAATCGTATTATCAAGCAAATGGTCCATACTGTAAATTTTTGGAATTTCTTTGAATGCCGTGTGAAGAAACATTGAATTGTAATCGCCAAGTGCAAATCCTTTATCGGGTCTCGGTTTTAAAGTAAATTTCTGAATTGTTGTGACAGAGTTCCCGTGTTTGTAAACAATGTTACGAAATTCTTTGAGTTGTTTTTCAAGATTAACGATATCACCGATTAAGTCATCTATATACTTCCTTTTTCGTATTTTATGTTCACAAAACTCCTTTTTACAACTTGACAATTCTGTTTCTGTTTTTGAAAGTACTGTTTGAAGACGTTCAACTTGCATTTTCAATTCACACTTTTCACTTTTGAGTTTCGAAATCAACTTTCCGTTTGACTCAATTAAATTTTACATTTTGCGTTGAAGATCTTGTTCTTTGTTGTAAGAATCTTGAAAAGATTTTTCAAAACTTTTTGTATGTTTAATCTTGTTTTCCTGATTTGAAAGCTGAATTTTATAACACTCAATATCTCTTGCAAGTGACGCATTTTGTTCTTTTAAAACTTTGTTTCGCTCGTTGCATTTTATGATTTGCAATTGTTGTGCATCCAGTTGTTTAGATAACAATATTAGGTCAGGGTCTGGATCAAATGATGGTTCATGTTGTTCTATATGATCATGTTTATCATTCTCAATAGGATCATCAAATGAAACAACTGTGTCATCATCAAATATGACAACTGTGCTTATTTGTTCATCTGTTTGAGAAGATGAAGATGATGTAGATGGAACAACTTGCGCCATATCTGATTCAGAAGCAGAGGGTGAGGCTATTTCATGTATTAGGCATGCTTTTTGGTCATGTACCTGAGACAAGCCGTCAGTGTCATACACTGGACCTGAATCATTAAACTGAAGTTCCTGCATGTTGGCCATAAGCATCACAGCTGCATTGGCTTCCAGATCTTCCATATCATCATCATTGTACACATTTGCCATGAAGTTGTTGTCTTGTTCAGGGAAATGTCCATCTTTTTCATCTTGAAGAGCCATGAGTAATGCCTGCTTGTGAAACTTACTGCCCCGAGTTTTTGGTTTGGGACATGCTGTCGCTATATGACCTTGTTCATTACAATTATAGCACCATACTGCATTCCCTGAGTTGTTCCTGAACCCCGCATTGTTACTAAACCTCTGACCATTCCCAAAGTTTCCTGAAGAACTTCCTGAACCAGATCGACCATAGCTACGATTCTGAATTTCCACTCTTCCATCATTGACAACAGCTTGATTCCTTGTGTTAGAAGATGAACGTTGACGGTTGTTTGTTTTGTTGGAGAATTTGCTAAAAGCACGAGCAATAAGAGCAAGTCCCTGATTCAACGTGTTAAAGTCATCATCGTCATCGTCATTGGAATTTGAGTAATACACTGCATCATTGTTGTTTAATGGAACAAGTTGAGTAGAAGCATGCTGTGGAGATGAATCATAAAGGACCATTTGGTTCGAGGTAGAAGACTGTGGATAACTGAAGTAGTTCTGCTCTTGAACATATGCATGATTTGACATTGGTGGTGGAGCATAGGGAGATTGAGCTACGAGAGCTAAAGAATTTGGTGTTGGTGTTGGTGTGTATCCTCCTCGTAGAGCTCGATCTTTTTCAACTTCAGGTTCATGGTGTTTCAGAAAATCATACAACAAACCATATGGAGCATCATGAAGATTTTTGGTTTGACGAACAAATGTCACATATTTATGCCAATCTGGACCAAGACTACCGACGAATTTGGAGTTCACTGCTATCCTCGGTACTGTGATTTTGTGACGTTCCAGATCATTGACCACATTTGTGAAACGATGATAGTAGGATTCAAGTGACTCTCCTGGTTCAATTGTGATGTCTGTGTATTCCATGTAGAGTTTGGATTCCATATCATCTTTGTTCAATTGAGTGCCTTCCATAAGGAGATGAACATGTTCCCACATAGCTTTGGCTGTTTTCTGAGCATCGACACTTCGATAAATTGGATTAGTATTCCTTGAAGTATATAAGCCATTGCGTACTCATCAGCTTCACGATGTAATTTCTGTTCTTCTGTGAGTGCAGATTCTGGAAGAGGTCTATCACCAGGGGGACGTGGAGGATCAGCATTTGGATCACCAACGTCAAATCTTATTGGCCACTCAAATGGTCCTTCAAGTATCACTTGCTTTAAGAATTTCCCATGAGGTTTCTTTAGTTCAAGAAATCGTAAGAATCGACTTGACCATTAAACATAGTTCCCAGGTGTTAGCATTGGAGGTGTTTCAAGTGATCCTGCCTCATGTCGGGATTGTTGAGTTGTAATAACTTCACACATTCTGTCAAACCAGTGAGGTTGTTTGGAGGAAAACTGAGTGTTTTGTTGTGGCATTTGATATGGTTGTTGTTGAGGAATGATTTGATGTTGCTGCATCATGAGATATTGTTGTTGTGGATTAAACAGTTGTTGTTGAAAGTGTGACTGTGAAGGTTGTTGATATGATTGTTGCTGATTGTATTGTTGTTGCTGATATTGCTGATGTTGTTGCTGAGGATTAGAGAAGTAGTAATGAGGTGGTTGAGACATCTTTGAACACTTGTGTAGAAATGGATCTTTGTAGAAGATTGAAATGCACGTTCCTTTGATCAAGTCCAAAATCCTTGGAGTAAGTTGAATTCTTACGCGTAACTATAATCTTACGCGTAAACTTTTAGGTTAAGCGTAAAGAGTAGTTTAGGCGTAAACAAAAGAGTTTATGTGTAAGTTTTCTCTTTACGCGTAAGTTTTGGCTTATGCGTAAGTTTAGACTTATGCGTAAGGTTAAACAACCAAACAAATCTTCCAAACTTATCCAAGCTTGAAAGATATCCGAAGTCGAAGTATTCCACTAACTTATCCAAGCTAGGGAAGTACTGAGTCACCGTAACACAAGGAGAAGATCTTTGTTGAAAGGTAAGCGTAGATACTGAACCTTACACGTAAGATTGACTTATGTGTAAAGTTTATGCGTAGAGGCAACTTCTGCGTAGGATCTGTCTTCTGCGTAGGACTCACAACTTACACGTAGAATCTTAAGCGTAGGAATCACAACTTACGCGTAGAAATAGACTTACTCGTAGGTTTCAGGCGTAGAAGACCAAAGTTACTCGTAAGAAAAGGGTTTTGACCTTAGTTACTCGTAAGAAAAGGGTTTTGACCTTAGTTACTCGTAAGAAAAGGGTTTTAGGCCAAAAGTTACTCGTAGAAAGGACAAAAAGTACTGTTCACAGCTTTTGAGTCGTACTATTCACTTTAGTTACGCGTAAACTGGTCAGAAACTTGAAAAATCTCAAATTTTTGAAGAAAAATGCTTAGAAATAAGGTACTTTTGATCAAATAACTTCACCAATACTTAGAAAACACTAACTATTGAAGATTTTGCTACCAAAAACTAGTTTTCCAATATCAAAGAAGCTATAAAACCTTAAAAAAACCTTAAAAATCACAACTTTATGCAAAAACTAAGCTTCAAATCACTATATTAACCTTGAAACTTGTCCAAGCTTCAAGATTTGAGTGAAAGAAACAAAGAAAAATGCAAAAAGATGAAGAATAAGCACCAAGTACCCACGTTAAAACCAAGAAACACACTTCAATCTCTATTAGGCGAATGATACCACTTGTTAGGTCACCATTTATGTAAACACAAGTATGATGTTGAAAGAAATAAGATGAGAATGAGAGATGGTTGATTATGAGACAATATGAAAAGTGAAAGAACAAGAGTTTCCTTAAGATAATCAAATAACCAACAACTTGAAATGTTACATAAGCTTTCTATTTATAAAGGAGGAGTAGGGCAACACTCTCTTCCTCCCTTATCATTCAAATTCGTGGGCTTTCAAGCCCATAGGGCTTGTACACTTAAGCCTTGTACTCATAAAACATAATGAAATAAATACTAAAGCAACCTATTACAAAAGGTAATGACCGACACTTGACTGAATACAAAAGTATGATCCCAACATCGTTATATTGGGAGACTTATTTGGTTTACAACGCCCTTTCTTTCGATCGAGTCGAGGCTGTAACTTTTATTATTTTTTTGGTATTTTGTAAACACTTTAGGAAAAGTGTTTTGAATTTTTCAATTTTTATATAAATATATATACAAAATAGAGGAAGGCTTAACAAAACACGATTTTTCAAAACAATATTCAAAAATTCACTTCAAGCCTTCCCTGGCAGCGGCGCCAAAAATTGATTCGTCGTGAAAACCAATTATATAATAGTAGTATAGTATCGAAGTGATCCGCAAGAAATACGGATCACCCGAGTCGTTTCCCAGTGAAGGTGTGAATGGAATCAAGAATATCGATTCGTGTAAATCGTGTAGTGAGAAGTGGTGAAAAAGCAAATAGTGATCAAGTAATTCAAATATCAACTAACAACTATGAAATATGCAAAGAGTACAAGCTAGTAATGCACCAAAGTCTAAAACGTAAAAAGGGAAATGCAAACGCGATTATTAAAACGTAACGTACGAAATAAAACGCGAGTTTTAAGCTATACTAACCCTACGAACTTGGAAATAATTTTAAAAAGTAAAAAATGATAAAAGAGAATTTTGAGAAAAAGAAAAATATTTTTTTGACTTTTTAATAATTTTTTATGAATTAAAAACTAATTAAACTATTTAATAATTAAAAGAAAATGTAAATAAAGTGAGAAAAATGCAAATTTAATTTCTAAAATTCTAAAATAACTGAAAACTATTTTCTAAAATATTTTTGGATTTTTCTGATTTTTTTGGATTTTCTAATAATTAAAAAGTAATAAAAAAGTGATTAAAAATGAAAATTAAATAAGAAAAATAGCAAATCAACTCAGAAAATTATGAAAATTTCAGAGAAAATCTAAAATATTATTATAAACTTGAGAAAAATATAAAAAGTGAAAAATAAGCACTGTAAATGCTTAATAGCTTAAAAACAACTTATTTAAGTGCTTATTTATAAGCACAGTTGACTAGGGTTTGACCAAACTTTTACCAAATACTTTTATGACTTAAGTGAGCTTATATGAACAGAAATCAGACCAAATGATGCACAGGAACACAGTTAAGCAATCAAAGTAGCTTAAATAAGCACTATGTATAGCAATAAGCACTAGCAGAATAAGCCAAAGCCAAATACCAATTGAAATAGTTACTATGGACTATAATAAGTTCAGAACAATCAATAAACCAAACTTGTGAACTGTAATAAAGATTTGCAGCCCTATCTAAAAACAGATAATTAGCCTAATCCTACAAACTAGATGATCAAATAAGCTATGCTAATAAGCTAGAAAGGCAAAACTAATGGTGGAAATTTGCTTACTACCACTATAAGAACACAAAACAAGCAAGAACACAGATCCTAGATGCAATCTACTAGTCCTAAATTACCCAAGAAGTTGGGTAGGGACTGATGGTGCAGGGCACCCTTGGTGTCAATAAGCCAGTTTCAAAAGGCTTTTCAGATAAGCAAACCAGTTCCAAAGTATGATTTTCTTTTTGAAATCTATTATTTAGGTACTGAGCTTTCAAAATCAACAAACAACAATGATTTCCAACTAAAATCAAAGGCTACACAAGCTCATAAAGTTATGACCAAATTCTGAGTACAAAACCTTTTTGACTTTTTGAATGAAACAGAATGTTGACTTTTATGGATTTAGATTATACTAAAATGATCACTTAGATGAAAATAAGCTATATTATGATTAATTTAAGCTACTACTAACTAATTAGCAACTACCTATGAGATTTTCTAACCTAAAATGCTTAATATACTAACTGTATGATGATTGAAACTAGATTATGACTTTTTATAAAGAAGACTACTAATTTTATGTTTTAACAACTCTTAAAATATCCTAAGTGAACTATTTAAACCACTAACAGCCTCTGAACTAGGCTTTATATCAGCAAAACACAGCCAACCAAACACCCCTTAAAGTCTGTCACAATGATGAAAACATTACAGAACCTACAAATCAACTCCCAAACCAATCCAAGCATGCTTAATATGATCCAATCACATGAAATACATCAGAAACACAGATCATTAAACACCAAAACACAAAAATCTAAGATATCACAGACATATGCTTAAATCAAACAGTGACAAGAACAAATCACACAATAACTATCAATTATGATCAAGAAGCTAGTATTAAGCAATAATAAGCAATATTAAGCTATAAGCAAACTACAAACTCAGAAGATAAGCTACTAAATTAAACTATAAAGGTTGAATGTAAAATGAACACTTACAAAGCCAATCCCCCTCAGCATGAAAAGAGGGGGTTCACTATGCTTGCCTGTCTCTTAGACAGGCCAAATGGCACCTTTATGGCTGCCTTTTACCACCAATAAGCTCAGCTTATTCAATAAGCTGAGCAGGTTGACTTTATTTGACTTTTTGCTTTTTTGGATTTTTTTTTTGAGAAAGGAAAACCAACAAGGCTCATAACAAGCTATATAAGCTTGAATGAGCTTGTGTAAACAACAAACAAACACTGAAGTAGATTTAGGAAAGAAAAACAGAACATACTTTTTTTTTGGTTTTTGTAAAATTTTTAGATTTTTTTTGTTTTTTTTTTCTTTGAATAATAAACAACAATAAGAATAATAACAAATGAAGCAGAAGATTGAAGTTATATTAATAACAAAAGAAAGATACTTGCTTTAAAAGAAATAAGACAGAAATAAGTGGTAAATAAGCAATAAGCTGAAAAGTAATAAGTAAATAAGCTATAATGAAAATGAAATAAAGAAACCAAAATAGACTTTCATTAATATTAAAACTGAGTTACAAAATAAAAATGGCAGAGTAACACTACTAAAAACTCTACACACCTAAACGTATCAGGAGGGGGGGGGGGGGATTATATAGGGGAGCCCAAGGTGAGGGGTGCTAGGGTTTAGAAGAGCCTAGAAGGGAATTTGCAGCCACAAATATTCAATTCCTATCTCAATGTCGACATCCCACCAAATATTATCCATTAATTAGCACCTTATCTTGTATCCACGTAGGAGGAGCCAATCAGAGGTCTTCAATCAGCCACTTGGAAGGAATTATGACACCATCTGACACGTTGTCAGCTTCTAGAAAGATTCAAGGTACGAGGTAAAAAATGGTGGGTAATTTGTGGGGGAAGATGATCCACAGTAAATGGCGCGTAGGGTATTTTTTTATTGTTTATTTGACTGTGGGTTTGGGGGTTTGACTTCCGGGTAATACTAATAGGTTGGGTCGGGTTTGGTTATGGTGGGCTTGTTGTGTAATTGGGCCAGCAGTGGTGATGGACTTTGTATGATAAGTGGTAAATGGTTAAGTATGTTTTATGGATCCGGATGTATGTTGAGTATTAACCAAGGGACCAAAGTTGTATAATCTGAAAATATGAGGACCTTTTCTGCCAACTTCTCAAATATTATTCCAAGGGCTCTTTGTGACATTTCTTGAATGATGAGGGGCTTCAGTTGCCATATTTCCAAAATATACTTCAAAAGGACCAAAAGTGACAACTTTGAAAGTTGAGGGACCATATATGTAACTTCTTCAAGATTATGACCAAGGGCCATTCTTGTAATTCTTGAAACTTTGAGGATTGCATTTGACTATATGAGCTTTACTTTGACCACTAAGCTTCCCCGGCTCCGGCTTTTGAAACTTTTCCAAATCTCGTGCTCGTTTTGTCATTTTCTCGTGATTTTTCGTCCTTTTCTTAATATCCGTTCCTGCACATTCACAAACACAAAAAACACACATTCTTTGGCAATTTTGGTTAGTTTTTGGTTTATTTGGTCCAATTTTGGCTTAGAAAAGGTGAGTGAATAAGCACTCACCAGTTCCTTTTGTCATTTTAGGTACTTTTGGAGAGAAATCTGGAAAAGGAAGCATTTTGGACGTTTTTGGAGCATAAAAGTGAAGAAAACGACAAAGTCTTAAAATCCTTGCTGGGAACAGTACCTGACGACGTCAAGGGTTTGCTAGTGACGGCGTCAAGAGTGGCAAAAGAGGTGGAAGTGGAAAATACACGTGACGATCCAGAATGTTTTTAGGCTATTTGGCCTGACGGCGTCACCAAGGCCGTCAGGGTCCAAATATTAGTGACGGCCCAGAGTGTTTTTCTACATGACGGCGTCAGAATTGGATCTAGGCAATACGAATTTCATCTTGGCGGCGAGTTGATGGCGTCAGAGGTTAATACATGACGCCGTCAGGATGCATAGTCTATATATATTTTTCCAATTTTTCATTGTAAAGTGTGGAACTTTTGGGGAACAAGTTTTGTAAAAACCCTAGGTCGAATTTCCTACATCTTGAAGGGGTTTCAAACCCTTCTTTCTTCCATGTTTGAATAAAGATAAGTACTTCCTTAATCATTCAATATGTCTATGTATTGTTTGATTCTATCTTATGTGTATCTTTCTTTTAACATGTTAGGCTAGGCTTTTATTGTGTTTTCTTAGATGTAGTGAAACCTAGATGTTGATTATTGATTGATTGTTTTTTTTTATAATTGTTACGGATGATTGTATTCGATGTTAGGCTTAAGAAAACCGGCAGACTTCCATTGGTAACTTGCTTGAGCGTCTTAAGAAACATGATCGGAGGTGTACTACGATTTTTGGTTGTATTTTATGCGTAAGAGAATTCTAATGATCCCATGTTAGGAGCTTCTAACGGCTCGACATAGGAGTGAAGTCGGATCTTATAAAGTTAGGGAATATTGTACACGACCCTACGACTAGTATTAAGGAATATAACCCGTCATCCATGAAATTGTAACAAGCTAATCAACCTGTAAAAGATATCTAGGGAGTAATGAAATCTAAGTAAACACAACTTTTCTCATTATTGTTTCCACCACATTAGTAAAATAGTTTAATCATTTCTTTTATTTTATATTGATTGCATTGGTAGTTAATTGGGTTAGTTGGCTAGCAACTAATTCCGCCCACTCCTTCAAAACCCGAGATTTTACTTGCTTTCCATAAAATATAAAAATACAAAAAGAATCATCCCTCACCTTTAGACCTAGTTTAGTAGGCTTTCTAATACTAGCGACACTATTCCTGAGTTGAACGATCAATCCCCCGGTACTTGTCACTATATTATACTACAACGATCAGGTACACTGCCTGGTGGGGGTTGTAAGCTTCTCAAGATCCCTTGAGAGGTAAAACCTGTTGCGAGGGCGCAATTCCCACGTATCAAGAGGCCTTAGAACTTTTATGATTTCAATGAACATGTAAAAGGGTGACACAAGTGATCCAGTCTTATCCTAAAATCTTTGCTGACTTTTTTTTTAGTAAAGGGGTCTTTGCTCCTTACATCAATGATATATAATATATGTCTCTAAGGCAACTTTGACTCGAATCGTCCAAGTGTTGGTAAATTATGCAAGAACATCTGGAAATTATGAATAAGTTTACAAATAGGTGAGTTTGAACACATTCTCAAGGCATGTTAACATGATAGTTTCAAAAATTGAAGAGATTGCGTCTAATCAAATTGGTGAATTTTTTAGACTATTGATGTATTGGTTAGGAATGCTTGTATATCTAAACATATTAAAAAGGTGTTTCTTGCATTTGTTGCAATACTTACCCCTGATGTACAAAATGTACCGCTAGGTGTCAAGCCAACACAAATATATCTGTTCTCATGTTTATATCAGTTGTTCATAGTGATTTTTCTGCAATTGCAGACCAATGAGTGCACCAGTCCCTTTTAAAGAACCAGTAGCAGAGAGCCTTGCTCTCTTCAAACCTTCATTGGTGCGCGTCCATGACTTCCTTGAAAAGAGGCGCCTCAGGTATTTTAACTCACTGTATAAGACCGTTTAAGTAAAAAAAAAAAAGAATTTTAGTTACATACAACTCTCAATCTACATGTTGCATTTGTTTTTCTACATGACTGGCCGTAAATTCACTCTCATGTTTCTGCCACTTGCCATAAATATAATGTTCAAGAAAGAGTTTGTGGTGTAGATAACGATCTTCGTGTATTAGACTTTCAACTAAAGAAGGTCTGTATTATACTTTCAACGAAAAATGTCATCTAATTCCTGTAAGATATTGTTTTTTTGTTGGAGTAGTAAAGAAGGTCTATATTAGACTTTCAACTAAAGAAGGTATGTATTAGACTTTCAACTAAAGAGGTCTGTATTATAATTTTAGCTAAAAAAAGTCATCTAATCCTGTAAGATATTATTTTTCTCTTGGAGTTGAACTAACGTTCAATGCTGATATAACTTGCAGGCTGCTTCTAGCCGAATGCCCACAGTACCATTGGGCTTACAAAAGTTAGCAGTTTATACAAAAGAAAGATATACAAACCCGCAAAAATGGTAAATTCATTGAGGTTCTTTGAAGCATAAATATGGAAACTTGAACCATATAGTTATACATGGATCGTATTGTGGGTAGTGTGATTTATGTAAGATTATATAAGTGTTATCTGAAAAAACTATTTTGTTTTTTAATGTGGGTCAAATGGGTTGGTCTGGCTTAGGGTCAACCACAAATATAAGTTTAGTATTTGTGTTGATAATCCAATACATTTTCCTTTGATGTGGGCCAAACCATGAAACTATTCATGGGTTGTTTTTTTTAACAAAATCCTAAAAAAAGTTTCCACAATATTTGATATGGTCAAAGCGGCACATGCTTTTCCAGAAGCGTAATCTTTTTCCTTTATGATACTCGGAAGTTCTTATAATTTCATTAATATTGTTGACATATTTTGAACAACCTTCAACCCGCTGGCTTTTAGGCTAATCTTTTTCTGATTTTACCTACTTATCATGATTGAGATATAACATGCCAGCTCAAGTTGACATATGTATTAGTTAATGGTTAAAAATTTCTCCCTTTTATCCGTATGAGTTATGCACGGTAGTTTATTACATGACATTGCAATCAAAGTAATCTCTAATCTGATTCAATAACACCCACACCCCTCCAAATGTAGGAACTTAGGGAGCATCGGGACAAATCACATGCTTGGTTAAGGTTTGATCACGGGAAAGAAGTCACGAGTTCTATAGTGAGACAAGAAATCATCAGTTTTCATCTTATCAAGACCTCCTTCGAACTACGGTTCCTTTAAATATGAAATCAAATTGTATTTTGTTTCAAGATCCGGGGAGTTGAAAACGTATGTGTAGCATTATTTGACTAGACTTGCCGTGGGATTTGTTGGTCCGTAGAAAAGATTAAAGAAGTCCATAGACAATGTGGACTTCTTGATAACGTTGTTTGGTCGATGTACATAAATTACATGAATTACGTGAACACTTTTCATTCTTCTATTTTACATTAATTATATAAACACTTTCCTTTTTGTTTCCAATTTTTGTGTCTAAAATATTTGTCGTTATTTACTATTTATTTACGTCCAATTAAACTTCGTTAAATAATATAATGAAGCTAACCCGCCCATCGGGCGGGTTATGAAGCTAGTATATATATATATATATATATATATATATATATATATATATATATATATATATATATATATATATATATATATGCACAGTTTAAAGGTAACAATATGTTTGGCAAAAGTAACTGTTGCTGTAACTGTAGATTGTGCTGGTGCTGAAGATTATAAAAAAAAATTATTTTTATAAGCTACATGAAGTAACCTTTGGTTTTAAAAGATTATGGAAGATTATTTTTTTTTGAATCTTGCCATACAAAGATTATTTTTTAAGTAGCTTATTTTTTGAAAAAATAAGCAGAATCTCTCAACAATCTTGTGTGCCAAACATAGCCGCTTTTTCTATTTGTTTTGTAAATGATCTATTATTTAGACAACCAAGCATATTATTAATTTATTAGTGGTCAGGTTTGGTTTATGGGTTGTTCAGCGCAACTTCAGTTTTTTATTTTCAAATATTAATGGTTACACGAACTAAACTATGTTTAATGTACATATAGTTTTTAACAAAATATTTATTAAAGCGTACAAGGATGAACTATATGTATTCAAATTTAGTACTTTTTTACATGTCTTGGACTCGTGGTTGACTTAGATACTTTGTTTATTGTTTTTATTTGGATTATGCTTATAAGCTTTAATACCTATATATATATATTTGACCCAAAAAAGCAACGGATGAACAACAAACATACCATGAACAGATACAATAGCTTCCATTTTTTTCAGCACATAGAAAGAGTCGTCTGGCTTCATAAAGTTGTGATATTTCAACTGAGTCATCTCCCCACCGGTTTTTGGGTCAAATTGTCATTTATAGAAACTGCACAAAAAGTTTATTGCATCGTCTTATGCCACTATAACTCAAAACCGAAAGCAGAATGGACTAAGATCCTACTCATCATTTTATTCATTTAGTATGTGGATTATACTTAATCATGTGACCTCATTAATCATTTAGTATAGATGAAAAATAAAATGACAAATATATTTGAAAACTTATGATTCACTCACCTTCCATTCATCATTTGGTGGATTTTCTTTTTTTTTTTTTTTTTAAAAAAAAGAATTTTGGAGGGAGACTTGCCTTAATTAATGCAAGCATGTAAATAATAGTACGTTTTGTAAATAATTCATAATTGGTTAAATAATCTTCAATGATCATTTAAAAGCAATGTTTTGAAAACCGGGTTCGAAATTGACCCGGTCGAGTCACCGGGCACCGGGGCACCGGTTCTACCGCCGGGTCAACCCGGTTTTCAATTTATTATTTTTTATTTTTTCGACCGGGTCAACCGGTTCGACCGCCGGGTCAACCTGTTCGACCATCGGCGGGTCAACCAGGGTTTTTATTAAATTTTTTTGAGAAAACGAAACCCGGCCGGGTTTCAAGAACCGGGTTGACCCGGGTCACTCAAAACCCGGCGGGTCTAACCGGTTAACCCGGTTTTAGAAACCCGGGTTGTTTTGACCCTTTTTTTAGCCGGAACCGGTCGAACCGATTAACCCGGCCGGGTCGACCCGGGTTTAAAAACACTGTTTAAAAGGATCAAACATTTGTCTAAATTAAAATATTTATAATCACGATACCCAATCCATGACAGAAATATTTACATACCTTTCTTATAGACCTTTCTCTATTATTTTGTATAAACTTGTTAAACCTTTCTCTATTATTTTGTATAAACTTGTTAAACTTTTATAAAAATCTCACAAAGCAAAAATGCGTTAAATTTAGAAGAGATTCAAAATGTCAGATTTTTTCATTCCACATAAGCATGAAACACATCTTTACGATAATTAGCAAAATGATGGAAGCTTTTAATATATTGAATACAAGCTAGCCAACTTTTAGTAAGATCTTACTTACGAAACTTATCATGCGATTTACAAACGATGAAATAAACGAATTACTCCATCCGTCTCAAAACTATTGTCATGAGATATATAAATGATAACATAAACCAATTACTCCATTCGTCTCAAAATTATTATCATGAAACAAAATCACACAGTTCTATAAAAGTGTAACTACTACATTTTTCAACAAATCAAATAGAATATTCAACTACTAAAGTCTTTTTTTATTAGTTAAAACGAAATGTGGAAAATTATTTTGAGACATTTAAAAAAAAATAAAAATATATATATATATATATATATATATATATATACTATAATTTCGAGATAGATTGGATAGTTTAGTTGTAAAACAAAGACATAATTTAACTAACTAATGACACAAATGTAAACTAGCTAGACTGAATGTATACCCACGAAATATATTACTAGTATTTCTAAGAACAAAGTAATACAATAGTATCATAGATTTAAAAGAAAGAAATACAACCAACTTTAAATAAGATTGTGCTATGCCATCGCTATTTTTGTGCATTATTTTGTATATTAACGGATTTTTAGTTTGTTACACAACAAGCAAATCTTTTCTTTGTCTTACATTTGGCACAAAAAATCTTTTACTCTCAGAGGTTCTAGCACTCTTACCTATATATACACCGAGTCTTGACACTATGCTCATTCATCACAACTCCTTCAAAGAAGTTGTAGTAATTTATAATTAATCAAAATATGTCGATTGTTCCAGTTCGGTTCTTTTTTCATATACTTCAAACAATTTTGATATTTCAGATTGTTTGTAGTGCTTATCGTCCATATACTGAGTTCTCAACCGTGCTGGAACATAACGACAATGTGGGATACGATACCGAGGTTATATCATTTGATCGTCATGTTCCACCTCCTGTATATCCTCAAGGTAACCAATTTCCCTGCCAATCTTTTTCTGATATTGATGTCATATAGTTTGTTTTTGCTTTTTTGAGTTACATGCATGGTTTATTAGTTAAAAATGGGTTATTGGAAATAATAGAATGGTTCACTCTTTTAATAATTTCTGAAGCTAAGATGTATTTGAAGTTATTTCTTCACAAATCACAATTCAGCACGCGACCTACAAACATGCATGCATACGTTTAAATATATACCTGTAGTTTCATTTATAAATTTTAAAAAAGTTGGTAGGATTTTGACATGATAAATTGATAATGTCAAAATTTTACTGATTTTTAGTTTCAAGATTCATAATGGACTAAAAGGAATTCCTAAAACTGTACAATGCACTTGACTTCTCTCTCTCTCTCTCTCTCTCTCTCTCTCTCTCTCTCTCTCTCTCTCTCTCTCTCTCTCCTATTTTTATTATTTTTTTATTTTTATAAAAGCAATGCTAGATCCACAAAAGTTTTACAAAATTATATTCGCATAATGATTTGGCAAATGAATGTGAAATGTAGGAAAGAAAAAGAAAATTATCATGTAAAATTTTGTAAGGTCTTTAATTTGAGAATGTAGCATTGCTCTTTTTTTAATTGCACAATTCGTATGAAATGGTGATCTGAGTACAGTAATGATATGACTGAATTTTAATTTTGTTATATTAGGACTTAAGGACTTATAATCTCAGTAATCTGTGAATTATCTCTATCTCTACCAGATAACTTTTTTCTTAAAACTAAAAAAATTTAAATGCTAAAGTTTAATTACTAATATACTCTCAATTAAAAGTGATAGCATCATTAAAATAATAGTATAAGTATTCTTTAATACTCAAAATTTTGTCATTTTTCGTTTCTAACTCAATAATTTTTTTTTCTCTAACAAAAATTAACAATTAACAGTTGCATCAAGGGTTACACCAAAACCACATGTATGCAATTATAACTATTTGCCACTACACATCGTCGCTATGCGCGGTTATGCGTCTTTTAGTATATTTAAAAGATATGAAGAGCTTACTTCTTGATTTATACTTCTGTTAAATAATTATCTGTTTAATGTGCAAGATTTGAAGACAATTAAATTCATTTTTGTAATATGCATCAATTGCTAATAATTAGTTTAGAAACATTAAATTAATAAATCTCAACTTTCTGGTGTGCCTAGGTGGAGAATTTGCAGTTGGGAAAATTGATCTTGGAGGATTAGAGGTGTTTAGAGCAAAGTTTTTCAAGAAAATTTGGGAAACAAGGAGTGGTGGACCAAATGGTCTTGGTAAAATGAGCCAACTAACATTCCAAGAGGGTTCCATTTGCTTGGCCACTTTTGCAAACTTAGCAATTTTAAGGCCATGTCTTCAGTCGTCCTTACGGCTAAAGACACTACAAGCGACCTATTTGATAGTGCCCTAAAAAGTCCCATCGACTACACTCTTATTTGGACTAGTAAAGGTTTAAATATCGGACAAAATGTAGATGGCTATATTTGGCTCCCAATAGCGCCGGTTGGTTATAAAGCCATTGGTCACATTGTCACAACGTCACCAAAAAAACCCTCGCTTCACAAGGTCATGTGTGTTCGATCCGACTTAACAGACTTAACTCAAGCGGACGAAAGGATATGGGGTTCAAGTAACATAAATCTGTATACCACAAAGCCAAGAAGTACTAGTGGACTAAGTGTTCCAACAGGTACATTTTTAGCATTAAGTGGCTCGAATAGGCACAAGTTAGCATGTTTAAAGATGGTCAAGAGTGATACTTCTTCTGCTCAACCTAATCCTCAGCAAATTCAATCTATGATAGATACTTATGCTCCTTTAGTCTATTTTCACCCTAATGAAGAATTATTCCCTGCATCTGTTCAATGGTTTTTTGAAAATGGGGCAAAGCTATACCAACTTGGCAAAGATCCATCGCCTGTGCTCAATAATGGTGAGAACCTTCCGAATAAGGGTTCAGTGGATGATGCATTTCTAGATCTCCCATCTGATCAGTCTGAAAAAGATAGGGTGAAGAAAGGTTCTTTGCCCGATGCAAGTGCTTTTATACATGTGAAATCTGCACTAGGGGGTACGTTTACTGATCTAGCCATATGGTTGTACTATCCTTTTAATGGCGGAGCGAAGTTTCAGCTAGGACCTTTCACCATTCCCTTAGGAAAGTTAGGGGAACATGTTGGTGACTGGGAACATATTACATTAAGGATCGAAAACTATAGTGGGAAATTAACTCAGATCTATCTATCTCAACATGCCAAAGGAGTATGGTTTGATGCTAGTGAATTTGAGTTTACTAATGGAACAAGGCCAGTGGTATATGCATCCTTACACAGTCATTCACATTACAATGCTCCAAATAAGAACACGCATTGGGCAGCTGGAGAACTTGACTCAGGTGACAAACAAATACTAATGGACGCATTCACCAATTCTTATCCAAGAAAATCAATCTTCCATTGGGGATTTGGTCTTAGAGATGACACTGACAAAGGCGGTAATGTGTTGGATATTGCAGCAAAGAGCTATCAGGTTTCTGCCACTTACAACAATAGTGGAACGCCGCCATACTGGTTGGATTATACAGGTAGATGGGGTCCTAAAGTTAGCTATGATACTACTGCAGAAGTCATGAAAGCCGTACAATATTTGCCACGCTTGGTTAGAAAACTCGCCTTAAAAATTTTGAATAAGCTCCCTGATGAATTATTTGGTAATGAAGGGCCTCAGGGTCCTAAGATGAAATCCAGTTGGGATGGAGATGAGAATCAATAATAATTTTAATTCCAAATTTTGATTAAGTTGTTCGGTTTCTCTAATCGTTATATGTAACGTAAAAATTCGATCAACGGATGTGTTGATCGTATTAATGGAAGTGTTTAAGAGATGGTACTTCAATTTGATCGAAAATTTAATTAGTCAATTTGCATGTCTCTAATAAGTATTACTATCATTTTTAGTTACATATTATCATATTTTTAGTTATGCAATTTCTATTCCATTTGTATAATGTAAGTTACAGTATTTGTTTACATTTATTTGTTTGGAATGCTTTTATAAACTTATGTTTTCAGCAGATATGATTGCTGATTCGATGTGGTTAGAGTTGAAGAAGTTTGAACACATAGCTTCAGTTGATTTTTGGACAGTTCTTTCATTTATTTGATATAAATAAGTAACTCTTTTTTCAGTGAGCATCAGATGAAATTCCATTAAGTAAATAGAATCAATCACAAAGTTAAATATTGAATACTTATTTATAAAATCTAGCGGGGTACGTAGCCGTGCGTTGTAGCAATAAGTATTATGTAATCAAAATTTTTGGCGAATAGTAATATTTATTCGATTATATGTTCTTTGTGATAATAATTTTATGCATGGCGAGAATTTTAGGGAATAACTTATCGCACGCTATCTCATATACCTAACTAATTATGTCTAAAGTTTTAATACAACTAAAGTTTCAATATCAAATACAGTTTAATATACAAATAATACACTTTAATATATAACAAGAATAACGCAAAATTATTAAGTAAAGTAACATACCAAAACAAATTATTAAGTTAATAATAAAAAAAAATCATATTGATTTTAGGTTTGATGTTTTGATCCACTCATTGAGAAGCTACGTTTGAATGAAAAAGTGTGAATGTAGACGCACCTGCAAGTTCTCAATATTCTGTTAAGCTTAGTGACTAACATGCATTTCAAGTCCTCGACATAAAAGGTACATGCAAAGGAGGAAAGAGCATGGGCGTCCGTGGAATAATGTCAAATTTCACTAGTAACGGTGTAACCGGTTATTAATCTAGTTTTAGTTCGTTAACATAGACTTGTAATAGTGATTAACTCGATCTCAATTTGGCTGGAACTGATTATTCGTCCCATCTTTCGTAGCATATTTTTATACATCATCTTCCCATTCAAACTTTTACGAAATCTTCCCCAAGAGTTAAAAACGAAAAATGATAAAAATTTGAGTATTAAAGAATACTTATACTATTATTTTAATGATGCTATCATTTTTAATTGAGAGTATATTAGTAATTAAACTTCACTAGCTTTTATTGGATGAACGTAATAAATTTCTTTTGGATTCATTTAGTTTTAGCAATTTACCTGTGCGTTTGGTGCATGTTGGTAGGTCTACTGAGGAACTTTGCTCATGATGTTGGGTTTATTGGGGCTACTACCATGCTGCAGCCTTCAAATTGATCTTAACACTCCTTCATATCCTCTCAAAGCATGTGTATTTATCTGTTATGTATTCTATTTAATAAAAAGATTTATGTGATTCAATATAACAATGTCTAAATTTGTACTTTGTAAACAAAAACATCACTAATTACTTATTTGAGAAATTTAGCTTCTTGCATCAGGTTACAACTTCCATGAGTTGCTTTTATAGTGTTAAGTTGATGTGTGTTAGAGCTGCTATACAAAAACAAGCGGATGGTTTAGTGTATTTTCCGAAAAGACAAATATATACCCAACTTTAGACATTGCCATATTATGCTCCTTATTTAGTTGGAAGAAACACAATTTATTATTTAGTTGGAAGAAACACATTCAAAGAACTTGAATATCATTTCGCCATGAGTATATGCTACAATTAGCTTACTAGCTTAGGTTGCTATTTACATCCATGGCATGTCTTCTGTTGTTCATTTTGCTGCAATGAGGGAGTAATATAATTAGTCTATTGGAAGAAGATATCAATAAAACTGAGCGATCTAATTTGTTAATTGAATTATTCGATTGAAGTTTATGGCAAAACAAATAGATTTTAAGATGGAGTCTAAAACTTAAAAAAATGAGTTACTGTTTAGGTTAATTCAGAAATGCGGAATTTTGATGCTTCTTATTCATGTAGATTAGTAATTTCCACTCAAGTTCGATTCATATCATCTGCAATTAGTTTTGTGTAGGGATGGTGGATGACTAATCAAGTGGTGGCCAAGTAGATGGTGGATGACTAATCAAGTGATGGATGACTAATCAAGTGGTGGCCAAGTAGATAGCTAAACCATGTTTGTTAGGTCTCAAGTTAAACCAATTGGTGGTAACACCAAGGCTTATGCTTCTACAACAATGTATGTCATATTTTTAGATTCTACAACTATTTTCATAGTTACTCATAAACATCATTAGAATCAACTCTAAGAAGAAAAAATGGAACTCAAGAGGATGCATAAGAGAGCTACAAGAAGCTTTGACATACCTCAAACTTCTAGAACATGTAATACTAGATATAGGTTGCAATTTTGAGCCATAATAAAGTTTATAGCTAACAGGGGAACGGGTCACATTGGTCTAAACAGGTTGAAAGTAAGAATTGACGCATTCATTATATATAACAATTGGAGAAAATGTGACTCTTACATATTTAACCAGGATAACTAAGTTACTAAGGAAGTGTCAGGGACTGCTTCTTAGAACTCCTAACTTTATAGGGGAAATTGTGTTAAGTGCCAAGCGTTGCATTATGGAACAATTTATCATGATGACGATGGTAATGATGTCGTGCCAATAGTATGGCTATTCTTTATGATGAGAATGGTAATGTTGTCAATAGTATTATAACCATTTTTACTATTAATGTTTTCAAAGTCTTATTTTAATTAAATTTAGTAATAATCGTAATTATTGATGCTACATATGAAGATTTGCGGAGGGTTTAAAATTGCAACATTTCAACAATACTACACGTTGTGAGCTTGATTTAAACAACTAAGCACATGTCTCACCTGACTTGGCAGTTGGAGACACTCAAGGCACTATCAGATTACATGCCCAACCCGATTGTGGAGAGTTAAAGTTTGACTTTATAAAACAACTCAAAGAACGAGTATTGAAATATGCTTTTTACAATCTCCTTTATATTGTAGTCAACTTTTAGACCGTAAACCTAAACATTATGTCTTATCATATGTTGTTTATATTAGTCTATGTTACCGATGATGAGAACTAAATGAGGTGGCTACTAGAATAGTGGTCGTTTGGGCTCAAGATTAGGGAGATCGTATTTTGCCTTGAGGAAATCAGAAGTACTCTTTTACTGGTCAAAGTTAAAACATTAAATTATTTGATTGGAATCTTTGACTGCGTAGAAGGAATTTAAGTGGTTATTTATCAAACCAGGAGGTGCTATATATTCTTTGACGATGCATCTCATTGCTATTATAGGAATTTAAAGAACCAAAAGGACAATTTTATGCTATTAATGCTCTTTTAGAAAATTGTATCATAAGTGGTAATGTAAACATGAATACAAAAAGATTGAAACTTCAGGACAATTATAATGTTACGGAAATAAATTAGAAATCAAATTTAAAAATATATAATGCATAAATCCCGCCCGTGCACGTGTATTATAACTAGTATCCTTATATGACGTTATACTAGTTAAAAAAAAAGAATCTCATTGTTACTTTTAAATGATATTGGTAATATATCAAGCATACATAAAATGAAGTTGTACAAAATAAATAAAAGTTAACCATACATTGTAGGAAATCTTTACTTGTGTGTGAATGGTTTTTATCTGAATATCAATCTGAATAGTGTAATCACTTTCAGAATAAAGTATTTTGATTCTATATGCCTTGGGTTCACGAAATCTTTAATCGGATAGGACAGATTGTTGCAATTGAAATCTTAGGCACTAGAAATCAATTAGAAAACCTTAGAGTATTTTAGGTCTAGGTATTGAAGTACATCTTTTTTCATCAAACATTGCATCTCTTGACTCTTTAACTGAATTAACGGATATATATTTATTAGTTTCTAATACATAGAATCTATAAGCATTGGAATGCTCATCATATCCAAAAAAGATGCAATCAATACCCTTTTCACCCAAAATTATTCTTTTGGGATCCGGTAGTCTTACGACTGCCCTACAACCCCAAACTCGTAAATATGCCAAGTTAGGTCATTTTTTATACCAAATTTCATATGGAGTGACTTTGTTCCTTTTATTAGGAACTCTATTTAATAAATAACAAGCCGTAAACATGGCTTCACCCCAAAATCCTTCACTCAAACCCGAGTAAGACAACATGGAATTAATCATTTCTTTAAGAGCCCTATTTTTCCTTTCGGAAACACCATTTGTTGTGGTGTATAAGGAGCCGTAGTCTAATGTATGATTCCTACGGATTGAAAATAGCTAGGATCATAATATTCACCACCTCTATCTATGCTTTAAGTTTTAATTCGATCATTTTGTTGCAACTTAACCTCAGTTTTATATATTTTAAATTTATCTAAGGCTTCATCTTTAACATGACACAAATAAACATAGAAAAACCTAGTTGCATCATCTATAAAAGTGACAACATACTTTTTATTCCCTAAGGAAGGTGTAGCATCAAAATCACATAAATCAGTATGCATCAACTCCAAAACATTAGAATCTCGTTTTATTTCTTTGAAAGGTTGTCTAATGATTTTTGTTAACAAGCAAGTGTTGCATTTTTCTAAGTTGATATCAAATTCTGGAATTAAATTATCCTTTGACATAGCAATCATACGCTTATAGTGAACGTGTCCAAAACGTGCATGCAACATAAAAGAATCAACAACTTTAGAAATAATCATGCAAACACTACTACAATTATCAAGAACTGAATTAAGATTTACCATAAACATGCCCTTATTATAGTATCCGAAACCAACAAATACACCATGTCTTGATAAGATATACTTATCAGATTCATACACTTGTCTATAACGAGACTTATTTAACACGGGACCGGACATAAGGTTCTTCCTAAGCCCTGGTACATACACAACATTAACTAAAGCAATAGTTTTTCTTTTAATTCAACATTTCCACGTCCAAGTATTTGCTTGGTTGACTCGTCGCCCATATGAAGAACGGATCCATCTTGCACCGGATGAAAAGTATCAAACCAACAACGATTCATACATGCATGACAAGTTACACCTGAGTCAATCCACCAATGATGTGTGGGATTGCGCCCTCGCAAAAGGTTTTACCTCTCAAGGAATCTTGAGAAGCTTGCAATCCCCACCAGGCAGTGTACCTGACCGTTGTAGTATAGTATAGTGGCAAGTACCGGGGGATTGATCGTTCAACTCAAAGAATAGTGTTCGCTAGGGTTAAAACTCAATTAAACTAGGTATAAAGGTGAGGGATAATTCTTTTTGTATTTTTATATTTTATGGAAAGCAAGTAAAAATCTCGGTTTTGGAATGATGAGCGAAATTAGTTGCTAATCAACTAACCCAAATAACTACAAATGCAAATAAAATAAAATAACACTAAAGTAAATGTGGAGAAAACAATAATAAGAGAAAATGTGTTTACTTAGATTTACTACTCCCTAACTATCTTTTACTGGTTGATTAGTTTGTTACAATTGCATGGATGACGGGTTATATTTCTTAATACCATTCGTAGAGCCGTGTACGATATTCCCTAACTCTATAAGCTTCTACCTCTTCCTACGTCGAGCCGACTACTAGCTCCTAACATGGAGACTTTGTCGTTTTCTTCACTTTTTCGCTCAATAAACGTCCAAAATGCTTCCTTTTCTAGATTTCTTCTCAAAAGTACCTAAAATGTCAAAAAGAACGATTTGGGGCAATATTTGATCAAATAATCTCGACTTTGGGCTTAAATGACCCCCTAAAAGCGGTACACTTTTCGTCTCATCAAATATCCTTACACTTGAGATTTGCTTGTCCTCAAGCAAATGCACTTTTATTCTAATCAAAATACAAGCTAGGGGTCATTTAACACTAATATAAAAGTAAATGAAACAAATAATCGTTCCACTTCAACCAAAACAAGCACGGAAATTATATACTAGCACCTCACAAATAGTGTTTAGATACTCACATCTCTCGGGTGTTGTGGAAAACTAGAAGGGGGGTTGAATAGTTTTACGTCCTTTTTAAATTTATTACCAAAATATTTTGTAGCTTATTAAAAACTTTCGATTCGATCTTAAGTGAATTCAAGCAACAACCAATATAAGCAATTCTAATCTAATAATGAAAGTATTGAAATAGAATGAAGAAAAGATAGAGTTAGAAAGATCAAACCACAACACGCGAATTTATAGTGGTTCGGCTACAAGGACACCTTCCTTGCCCTACTCCACTCCCCGAGTACCACACTCGAGAGTTTTCTTCACTATGTCAACAAACTCCTTATGGTGGAGAAACCTTACACGCCTTGGCTTACACGAGTTAACGACACTAAGCTAAATGTCGAGTTCTAATCGTAGCTAGAACCAATCTCACAACTTCTTCAAAACTTCACACCTTCTTCACACCTTCACAACTTCTTCAAGAATTCACACTTTCTTCACACCTTGTCAACTTCACACCTTCTTCTATGCACAACTAAGTCACAACTACTAAACTACTTTACAACACACCTAGTTTCTACAATCAACAAATTCACACAACACTTTTACAAATATCTAACATTACTACAATATGAAACTAGCTAATCACAACACTACTACAATTTGATGGATATAGAGGAGTGTTCTTCTTCTTGCACTTGAGTGGATGAAGCTTTGGATCACTTGGAAACAAAGACTTATGAATTATATGATCAAAGGATTTTAGATCTAGAAATGGAGGTTGGATCAGAAAGTTTATATTGCAAAAAGGTGAAAAAAATATGTGAAATGATCTAATATTTATAGGGCCAGAAAATACTGTTCTGGAGCGTGCTGGTCCCCTTAATTAGGGGGCGGTCCCCTTAATGATTAAGGGGGCCGCCTAGTAAAATTAAGGGGGCCGCCCTCCTGAACGTTGGAAAAGTTTTTCAGGATAAAATTTGCCCTTTTTGGTTGGAAATTTGAAATCATATCTTTGTGGTTTAATATAACAATACCAAAAATGATTTACAAATATATATAAAATGTTTATATCATTTTATAAAATGTTATGTCTTAAGACAAGGTTTCCTTTGATCATGTAATGCATAAGATGCTTAGTTTATGCATACCTTAAGTGATATTAGATGTAGAGGTAAATATTTATTACTAAATACTTGTTTACGTCTTAATCTTGACTTAATTTCATTTGAGTTTTGTGATTATCAAAACATAGGTTTATTGAGAAATATTAATAACGTTTTTAGACATTATTTATATCAACAATCTCCCCCTTTTTGATGATTACAAAACTTAAACTCATTAACTCAAAAATTAGTTTTCAAACAAGTATTTTAGTGAGTTTATATTTACTTCTCCCCCTTTTTGTAGAATCAAAAAGGTTATGCCAACAATTTTCAAACGTGAAAATTTGACGGGAAGATATCTCCCCTTGATGTGTACTCCCCCTCGTTTGGGGGCACCAAGAGAACGAGCTATGGAATGCTTTGCAAAACAAAAATATTAGAAGCACAAGTATATACATGCAAACATATATAAGGTGATATGAAAATAATTAAGCATGTTTGAAAGAAAGCATTCATATTAAAGAGATGGTTGTGTCAAGACACAACATACAAGTAGCAATAAGGATTACAAGTAGAAAAGCTAGTACACAGACTAACAACTAGGAAAATACATCATCATGCAAAGAGTACATGGTCTTCATAGAGCTTGCAAGCAAAAGGGTGGTAGAGGCTTTATTTATTAAGCATATCATATGCTTAATTTGGAGAGCATGATGGTGATGGTGGAGGAATGAGTAAGAATTGTGGTGGAGGAATGATTGGAGAGGATGGTGGTGGTGGTGGGTTGGTAAGCAAATGTTCAATATATGAAAACATATATTGAATTTTATCTTTAAGACCAAAGATGACGGTGCGGTTGTGGATGCAACAAAGACAAGTATCCCCATGGGATTCAAGTAGCCTCCAAGGCACGGGATTGGCATAGAATGGTGGTGTAATTGGTGGAGATGAGAGATGAGCAACAAGAGGTGTTATTGGTGAAAGTGAGATGGTAAGATGGGTGGAGATAGGTTCTTGTGTAAGATGTGGTGATGATACTTGTGGTAACAAGTGTGAATTGATGTAATCATTGATTGATGAGGTTGAGGGTATGGAGGATGAGGAAGTTCCATGAGTGGAAGGTGTTTTGGATGGTGCATTAGGTACATTTGGAGATGAGCATTTTGGTGGAGGTGATGGGGTTTTGTTGTCTTCATTTGTTAAGTCAATGATGAGTTGTTTAGGAGGAATGATTACAAGCTTTTGTTTCTTGGAGGCTTTGGAGTTTGAGGTGCTTGGTGGAGTCATGATGATTTAGATGATGAATGATGAGATGAAAAATGATGATTATGGAGGGAATTTATAGTATGGAAATGGTTGATTTAGGTATGTATTTGAAATGGTTGAATGAGATTCTAAAATCAGTTGGGTTAAGATGGGAAATGGTAGCTGATACTAGAGAAAGGGTTCACAAGATGCAAAAGAAAACAGTGAACCCAGTTCCAGATGGCCGGTCCCCTTAATTGTAGGCCGGCCCCTTAATGATTAAGGGGACCGCCTAGGGAATTAAGGGGGCCGCCCATCTGGTGTTTTCCCAGACGACCAGAAACCCAAAATTTACAGAATTAGGTGATTTTTCAAGTGTATATTTCCAGCAAGCTCTATTAGAAGTATATACTCTAGGAATGATGATATATAAATATATATATAACCAAATTACGCATGCAAGTTAACATATTATATTCCACTTTGAAAAGAAACATAGCATAACATTAAGATAGTAGCATGATAATAGTTAAAGTCTAAACATCATCCAAGAGATAAACAAGAAATAACATAAGTATTTCCGAATAAATCGGACAAATAACAAACCATACAAATGTCTAATAGAAACTAATAATAATAAGTAGCAATACATCAATATCATCTACTTCTTCTTCTTCTTCCCAATTATCTTCCTAAACATCTTTCCAACGGATTTGAATCCTCCTCGAAGTTCTTCATGTATTTGTTGTTGACGGTTGATGATGGACGTTAGACGAGTGAAGAGAAGCTCATCGGTACGTTCATGAGGAAGAGGAACTTGATACTCGGTATCGTCAATATCGGAAAGATTTTCAACAAAGGTCGTGGGGGATGGAGTACTAACACGTGAGGTGTTTTCCTCCTCATCATCAGCATCCTCAAGATGAGATGTAGAACCACGAGGCCTAGAATACAAAGGAACACGAGATTTTCCTTTGTCACTTCGAGAACGACGAGTACGAACAAGAGTATGTTGGTTCAAAGTAGGAAGGATATGAACGTAGTAATCTCTTTGAAGATGTGGGTAATGTTCCATGACATAATGATAAAGTCGTGTGAGGAACATACCGTAAGGAAGATTGGCATTTGGGGTGTTTTTGGCGGACATGATTCGATGAACAAAAAGATAAGCCAAATTGTATTGCTCTTCAGCAACTACACAATATAACATGTGGGCAATGCTCGCCGTGACATGATCACGATGACCACCAGTACCAAACGCATTCTTGCGAATAAGTTCTTCCCACTTTTTCATATCTTAGCTTAGCTCTTTGAGGAGGATTTGATTTGCATGAATATCGACATTCTTCGACTTGATTACTCGACTAGTCGTACGACGTTCTAGTTCAAGCATTCGACGAATGTCTTCAGGACTAGGAATCTCAGAATAGTAGGGGCCATCCTGAGGACGATTTCTTTCAAGAGAGGAAAGATCCCATTCATTTGAGAATACGGCTTGGCCGTTGTATGGGATTCTAAGAATTTGTCCAAATTGAGCAAAAGTAAGAGTGATGAATTGATTTTGAATCATGAAGGAAATAAGGAGATGACCATAGGGATCGGTTTGCACCGTCACTTGGCTATAGAAGTCGAGGATAAAATGAGGAATGATTGGTTTGTTGATTTGGTAAAGACATTCAAAACGAATATTGGAGAACATTCGTTCGGTTTGATCAGTTTCATAGAAAGATGGATCGACAATTCTTCCTTCGTGAATGTTTCTATTTTCAATGGGACGATAGAAACATGCAACTGAAGGATACATGCCGGGAGTAGAAGAGACATTTGGAATGTATTGTTTGGTTTTGGAGACATCACCAACCGTGGTCTTAGGCATTTTCACCTAAACAATATAACAACAAAAATAAAATCAATATAGAAACAACTATCATGCATATATATGTGGAACGAAAATCTACTTCGACACAAAAAAATATTCTATGAAGTAGTTTCACAATGTTCCTTTTATTTGATTTTAAACTCGTTTAGAATATATGATGTGATGATATCATAATTCATTTCGAAGTAAGGCTAGATATATATTAGATTATATATCTTGCTTTTTCATAAGAGTTTGACACAACATAAGCATGTTTAAAAGGTTAAAATGCGAATTTTCGTTTTCAAAATATCTTTTTCGAAATAAACCAAACGCTCCCTTAACTAGATAAAAATATCCTAAAACATCAATATATATATATATATATATATATATATATATATATATATATATATATATATATATATATATATATATATATATATTGATTATATATCTTGATGACATCTATTGATTCTAATAGTTTTAACAAATTTTATGAGCTAGTTTTAAGTTTCAAATAACTACATACAATTATAGTTTGTTCATGAACCAAACGCCCATGTTGCGTTCATGAATCATTTTACAACGAATTGAAAAGTATGTTTTGATTGTTTACAACATTGAACCAATGTAATGTAGTAAGTTTTAACTAGTTTTTAAGAGTTTTATCAACAATGTGCCTTTTGAAAAATGAAATTCAACAAGGGTTTATGGGCGATTAGAGATTTTGACAAAATGATAGGTTATACTAAGTTTGAGTTGCAATACATCATCCTAATCCTATGGGAAGCATTTGGTTGTTCAATTCCTAGCTTCTATTTCACTAAAATTCGAATTAAAATAAATTTTAATAAAATGCCTAATTATTGATTAGACACCAAATTGAATGAAATGTGATGAAATGTATGTTGGAAAACTTACAAAAGATTTTGTTATATGTTTGGTTAACGTTTGCCCCTTGCGAAACAACCCCGGATTGGTGATATGGTGGAGGATTTTGATGGTTTTGGGTATTTTGGTTCGTACTCAGCAGTGGTGAGGGAGAAATAGATGAACAAATGGAGTGTTTGGGAAAAGATTTAAGGTGGAAAACGATTTTGGGAGTGTCAGATGGCCGGTCCCCTTAAACATTAAGGGGACCGCCCCCGATAACAAGCCGGTCCCCTTAATCTTTAAGGGGGCCGCCCATTAAATTTTGAGATTTCGCGGTTTCAAGTTTCTGGAACAAACATATTAATACGTATATAATTAGATTTATAATATATCAAAAATACGTAAGCGTTAATTAGCACGATGATGAAATACTTAACAATTTTAATTACCGTTTCGATAATTAAAGTGTACCTTTGAAAATTTTGGATAGAATTATCAAAGTGTTAAGTTGATGAGTGGTTTGAGGTGTGTTCGGGAATATGTGAATAAGTGTATATATGTATAAAAGTATAAATGTGAGTGAATGATGGGTTGATGGGTGAGGTTTGAAAGATGATAACGGAGATAGAATATAGTCGGCGAAAGGAGTTTGTTTCATCCATAGTGTTCACGTGCGAAGGTGTTCTTGCATGATAATAGTCCACTTGACTCATATCCCTTTACCATCATGAGTCTTCTAAAAGTGGACTTAATAGAATTACGCGAGGGGGAAGGAAAGGGTTCGATAACAAACAATTTCCTGGAGTTCTAGAAAGTCAACTAATGACGTATCTAGGTTATGTGCAAGTATGTATATATATATATATATATATATATATATATATATATATATATATATATATATATATATATATATATATATATATATATATATATATATATATATATGATTGAACAAATAGAGGAAAATAGCAAGCTATATCTATACAAACAACGTAATCAAACAAGGCATATTTATCTAAGCATGGCAATGAGTTGTGAAAGAATGGCGTACCCGGTGGTCTTCAAAAAATCTTCCAAATCATCAAGATGACAAATAGACTTTGAAAAAGTCTATGGTGAGAAAACTTCAAGATTGCCTCAAGGAGTGTTCATCTAGCTATTCGGTCCCCATTGCCTCTTTTGTCCAAAGTTGTTTGGTCCAAACATGTTTAACATTTGACTAGGATGCATGAAAGGTGGTAGTATACCCCAAGGATGTAGCTTTGTTGATAGTTCCACATTTGATTACTATTGTTATTGTAGTTTTGCCTATTTTGGTTTCTTCTTGGTTGAGGTGTTTTAGCCCTAGGATGAGGGTTATTTGGTTTTCTAGGTGGTGGAGTTTTAGATCTTGTCTTAGGTTTAGAAGATCCTACTTCGGTTTTTAAATATGGTTTATAAAAAGCTTTAACTTCTTCATTGTTGGCAAGAGGTATTTTTCTATCATTAATGAGTATATACTTAGGATTAGATTTTAGAGATTTTTGTTCATTAAGTTCATTTTCGAATTTGACATTTTTAATCTCGCTTGTTGAAGTTTCATTTGAGTTAAATCCTAAACCGGTTTTATCTCCGGATACTCTTTGAATGCTTATTATTTTACTAAGTGAGTGACTACTATTTTCAAATTTATCAAGTTTGCGAATTTCTTCTCTAAGTATTTCGTTTTCACCTTTAATCTCTTGACATGATTTACATTCTTCAAAAATTTCTTTACCTTTTTTAAGTTGATGTATTTTAATTTTTAGTTCTAGTACTTCATTTTCCAATTGATTATTTATGTATTTTAGTGATTTGTTTTTGGCCATTACTAGTTGTCCTAATTTGCATAGCCTATTATACTCATTATCTAGGTCTTTTTCATCTAATGATAAGCTTTCATCACTAAAATATTCGGTTTCGGAACGTACCTCATTTGATGTATTCGCCATAAGACACTTCTATTCTTTTGTCGTTTCTTTCTCATCTTCATCACTATCACTCCAAGCTCCTCCAACAAAAGCTCTTTGATTTTGATCACTTGTCATCATTGGACATTTTCCAATGAGGTGATTTGGATCACCACACTTGAAACATTTCCTTTCATTCTTGTTGTTCTTGTCATCCTTACTCTTTTGAAATGTTTTCTTTTCATCATGCGGTTGTCTTACGAATCTTCCTCACCTTTTGAAGAATTTCTTGAAATCTCTTACGGCCATGGCGTATTCTTCGTCATCACTTTCGGAAGATGAGCTATCTTCGATACTAGATTCCTTTCTAGCTTTCAAGGAGATTGACTTGCTTTGCTCTCGTTTTTCTTTGACCATTTCGGAATCCTTCTTAATAATAACTTCGTAAACTTTTAGATTTCCAATTAATTCATCAAGTTGCAATGTTGACAAATTCTTTGATTCTTCAATAGCCGTCACTTTAGCTCGCCATTTTGGATGAAGAGCCCTAAGAAACTTCCTAACAAAATTCTTACTAGAAAAATTCTCATCAAGTGCTTTTAAACTTGTGATGATAGTGTTAAATCTAGCAAAAGCATTATCAATTGATTCCTCTTCCGGAATCGTGAATTGCTCATATTGTTGAACAAGTAGATCTATCTTATTATCTTTGACTTGACTATTACCTTGGTGAGTTATTAGTAAAGAGTTTCAAATTTCTTTTGCGGTTTCACACATAAAGATTCTTTCGTACTATTTACGTGGTAGCGCATTATAAATAATCATTTTTGCTTCATTATTTTTAGCAAGTTTTCTTTTTAAATCATCATTTTGTTTTTCAAAAGGTACACTTTCATCTTTCTTTGTTTCGGGGTTATTTTGAATAGGTAAAAAATCACCATTAGTAATAACATGCCAAAGATCTAGATCTTTTGACTTCACATAAGTTTCGAATTGATTTTTCCAATATAAAAATCCATCACTTTCAAATAGTGGTGGTCTTTACATAGATTGCCCTTCTAAATATTTATTCAGATTTCATAGATCGTTACAAGTTTTAAAATACAATATATTTTAAAGATCTTACTAGACGTGGCTCTAATACCAATTGTGGAAAACTAGAAGGGGGGTTGAATAGTTTTACGTCCTTTTTAAATTTATTACCAAAATATTTTGTAGCTTATTAAAAACTTTCGATTCGATCTTAAGTGAATTCAAACAACAACCAATATAAGCAATTCTAATCTAATAATGAAAGTATTGAAATAGAATGAAGAAAAGATAGAGTTAGAAAGATCAAACCACAACACGCGAATTTATAGTGGTTCGGCTACAAGGACACCTTCCTTGCCCTACTCCACTCCCCGAGTACCACACTCGAGAGTTTTCTTCACTATGTCAACAAACTCCTTATGGTGGAGAAACCTTACACACCTTGGCTTACACGAGTTAACGACACTAAGCTAAATGTCGAGTTCTAATCGTAGCTAGAACCAATCTCACAACTTCTTCAAAACTTCACACCTTCTTCACACCTTCACAACTTCTTCAAGAATTCACACCTTCTTCACACCTTGTCAACTTCACACCTTCTTCTATGCACAACTAAGTCACAACTACTAAACTACTTTACAACACATCTAGTTTCTACAATCAACAAATTCAAACAACACTTTTACAAATATCTAACATTACTACAATATGAAACTAGCTAATCACAACACTACTACAATTTGATGGATATAGAGGAGTGTTCTTCTTCTTGCACTTGAGTGGATGAAGCTTTGGATCACTTGGAAACAAAGACTTATGAATTATATAATCAAAGGATTTTAGATCTAGAAATGGAGGTTGGATCAGAAAGTTTATATTGCAAAAAGGTGAGAAAAATATGTGAAATGATCCAATATTTATAGGGCCAGAAAATACTGTTCTGGAGCGTGCCGGTCCCCTTAATTAGGGGGCGGTCCCCTTAATGATTAAGGGGGCCGGCTAGTAAAATTAAGGGGGCCGCCCTCCTGAACGTTGGAAAAGTTTTTCTGGATAAAATTTGCCCTTTTGGTTGGAAATTTGAAATCATATCTTTGTGGTTTAATATAACAATGCCAAAAATGATTTACAAATATATATAAAATGTTTATATCATTTTATAAAATGTTATGTCTTAAGACAAGGTTTCCTTTGATCATTTAATGCATAAGATGCTTAGTTTATGCATACCTTAAGTGATATTAGATGTAGAGGTAAATACTTATTACTAAATACTTGTTTACGTCTTAATCTTGACTTAATTTCATTTGAGTTTTGTGATTATCAAAACATAGGTTTATTGAGAAATATTAATAACGTTTTTAAACATTATTTATATCAACAGGTGTAATAAAAGTATATATCACAATATGAAAATGGAAGATATCTCTCACTACCTGTCATAGCAAATAGATTACCATAGGCTTGGGAAAGGATCAAACCTCCACCACTTGGCATAAGCACCTAGGATAAACTATGAAAGAGGTCTTTTAAAAGGGTTATAATGTGAGGTGTAGGGATATGATAAAAACGGTTTTGTTGGATAAAGGCAATCTTTATTGGTGGCGAGTTAATCATCTTGGTCAATTACATGTACAATGTGGCGTTCCTAAGCCAAGATTCGAATCGACTTAGGCTAATCAAAAACTAACAAAAACATAGAACAAACATAAAAGGAAACGGGATGGTAGTTCGTATGTTTTTTTTTTTCTTTTTCTTTTCTATATATATATATATATATCTACATTATATATAACAGGAGGCATTTGAAGGAAATGCCCAGTCATTGTCCAGTCAATGCCCAGTAATTCAATTTCAGCCATGTCATCAGCCATGTCATCACATTGTCGCCATGTAAGCAATTTTTAAAATTTATTTTGTATTTTTATAATTAATTTTAGAAATTTCATTAAAGAATTATTAACCTTTTCAAGGTTTCGGAAATAAATTTTAAAAATGATGCTAACATGTTTCGAACCATGGATCTCTTGGTTTGTTATCAAGATTTTTTACCACTAGACTAGGTTAATTTTTGAATTATATGAGGCAAAACTAAATATATAATGTTTACCAAGTATTAATGATATCTATCTTTTCCCTAAATATATTTCCTAATAAATATAAAACCCACGCAGGACATTTTTTAGGGTTTTTGTTTGACTGTTCACATACACAAAAAAGGTACGACTCTTTCCCTCAAAACCCTAATGATGAAACTTTGTTACTGTATGTTTCTTTGCAGGTTTTTGTATGTTAGACCTCTTCCTTGCAGGTTAGTAAGTTGTTATTTTGCTGTTATATAATGAACGACTTTATGTCCTTGAGTATCAAAGATGTTGTTGATCAATTATTTTATTTTTCTCAATTGAACAACACATAAAACGCATGTTATTAGAACTCATCATGATCTGTTTTGACAGCTACTATATGACATCCTTGCTGAAACCATGGTCGAACCTTTTTACAGGTGATTTGTATGGTTTATCTCACTTGATGGAATGATATATGGAATCTGATTGCCCTGTATTTATGTTTCAGCACGTATGTAAAGCGATTTCATTTATCATCATTATTGATTTCAACATATATGTATTTCTTTTGCCCTAATCTTTATGTTTTTTCTTTCATGTTTAAATAATCAATGAAAGCTCTCTCATTTTGTTTACATATAATTTAACTTAATTCAAAGTAATTGTGTATAAGAATTTGAATGAGTCACCACGTATAAGAAATCTTGGGACTACTTATACAAGTTGTCGAAAATGGTGACATACATCAAGGTATCTTTCGATGATTTCTTTTTAAATATCATAAATTTGTTAATGTTAAAGTAATGCCTTTATTTGTGTTTTTTTCCCCCTTGATTTTATAACAAATGTCAAGGTACGTATTCAATTATATTTAGTGACCAAGTGAAAGTGTTCAAGCATACATGTGATTGTTTATTAGAAGCTACTGTAAATATTAGTAGAATGTGAATCTTACTATGCCATTTGGTGCAGATAAATCGAGAGGAGTTATGGTTAACCTTTGACCAAGAAGCTTAAGGTAATCAAACTTTTTCATAATGGTATAGTAGGATATCGTAGATGGTGTGACGTTTGGTTATATTCTTTCAGGATACGGACTTCAAAGAATGGAAGCTTGTGATTCAGGAAATAACGAAGTTTATGAGAGTAGATATGGGTTTTATGAATATTGATGTTTGGTTATATTCTGTCAGGATGCGGACTTCAAAGAATGGAAGCTTGTGATTCAGGAAATAACTGAAGTTTTTGAAAGTAGACACGGGTTTCATGAATATAAGGCCTTTAATATATAGCCTACCATCCTAATGAGGTTAACATACTTTAAACATGTTTGCCACTATGCGGTCTTAATATACTGCATTTTGACTTTTCTTATGCCCTGTGAATCTTTTAATCAGGTTAAGTTCTCCTAGATGACTCTAGAAAACTTCCAAATGCTTCAATCTTCGAAGTGGGAACCCAATGGCTCATTCTATAAATCAAGTGGAACTATGTCTACCAGTACTGGTCAAAATGGGGGTATTTTAGGCTCTAATCGTACTATACTGTTCGATCATGTTTCTTAATTCTTTAAGGTTTAATTTTTTAAAAAAATTAATGAATGAAAATGGATTTTCAAACATCTTATAAAACTGACTAAAGTGTATATTAACAAGCACTAGATGGTGAGGTTCGTGGGCCAATATTAGAGATTGTGAGGAAAAAAATCTAAGGCCCTTCACTTTGTACCTGCAGAAACAGAAATGAAAGCTGTATGTGAGATAATCAGCGTTAACTATTCACATCGACTAGAGATGCACCTATGTCTACATGACATCATTGAAAGTTATGGACGTACACAAGATCATGTAGTGCTACAACAATAGCGCAGAAGTTAGGAATACCACTCCTCATAACCTGGAAGAAAGAACAAGCTATGTAATCATCAATATAAGCTAATGCCTATCATGAACACAACCTAGGATATTCAACCCCAGTCTCTCCTAGAAGCATTGTTGTTGGTGTTAGTGAGTAATGGTCATAGCCCTGAAGTTTCGCATTCGGGGTGGGGGCATTGGTATACTTTAAAGGAGCTTGAAGATGCTACTGATGGATTTGCTGATGAGAATGTGGTTGGTCAAGGTGGTTATGGTATTGTTTATCGTGGTGTTGTTGCTGATGGTACTCAAATTGCTGTTAAGAATTTGCTTAATAATAGGTACTTCTTTTGTACTTTTTGTTTTTAGATTGAATTTGGTCATTTTTATACAAACTGGATATCTGATTATTAGCCTATTTGGTTTTGTTAATTAGATTGTTAGGGTGTTTGAAATTGCTTATTTACACTAATTATTAAGCACCCCATCAGTTAAAAATAATTATTTAAATTCATTACATTTCATGTTTAGTTAGTTAATATGAAATTTCTTTGGCATTATGATTTGTGGATACTGTAATTGGGATTGCGGATATAGGTTCTTAGTTGTGATTTTTGGAGAATTAGGATGTATAACATTGAATTACTGAATTATATTATTATATGTGACCAGTTGAATATGATCATTGTTATGGTCGTTTCATGTTCCAAAGGACTGTTTGGTCAATCGGTCAGGTCACGGGTCGTGCGAAACAGGTGATTGCAACTCCAGTGAATTGGAGTGCAACGAAGGATCATCAACCTCACCTGTTACACTTGCAAAGTTCACCTTCACCTCATTTTTTGGCTGTAAAGGACCCCAGTCAGGATCTAGATTGAACACGGGTTTACATAAAAGGGTCATTGTGGGAAGGATTTGCATATTCGGAGGGTGGGTGGACTGATGAAGCTTATGAAATTCAGAACCCTGAAGCCTTTTTTAAAGATGATTATTACAAGTTTGGGTTCAATCCTGAAGTTGGTAGTGTGGGAATGCCAGTCGCTGCAACTATTAGAGCAATAATGCCTCAAGAAGAATGGGAGATTCCTTTGTTTAATAAATTACCAAGTGGATATATAGAGGAAGTTTCAAACACTATTTGGACATGCCCATATCTATGATACAACTAATTACTGAAGTAGCAAAGTTAATGGAAATCTGATACAACTATATCAGATACAACTAAGAACACAAGTCTGATACAACCCCATCTAATATCAAACAGCTGATCAAGAAAGTTCACCATAATTCACCAATACCATAACCCCATGACTACATTTCCTAAGTAAAGGTTTGATCTTCATCCTTTAAATTTTATTATTGCTGAGTTACTTTTTAGACACTTTCGACATTTATTAATTTTTAATATCGTTGGGGCCTCAAATTTTGTTATGGGATAATCCGTTATTTGTAAATATTACATTTGTTGGTTAGTTATTTGTGGAAATATTACCTGTAAGTGGGAGTTGGTTGTAGCACATGATCAATGCATATGAATACACCGTTGTCATAATTAATGTTTTATGTATAGAGGACAATGTGAGATGGAATTCAAAGTTGAAGTTGAAGCGATTGGTAGAGTTAGGCATAAAAATCTTCTAACACTGTTAGGTTATTGTGCTGAAGGAGCACATAGGTACGCTTTTCGCTTAATTTGTTTTCTGCTCAGATAAGAGTACTTTACAATGTTTTAGTTTTCATTTTTATTGATTGAAATGGATCTCTATCAGATAGGACTAAAACGGATGCAATCTTGAAACCCTGTAATTTGCAGAGAGTAATGCCACAATAGAGGTTGAAATTATTATTTATCTTTTGATTTTTCTTTTTCAACAATACTATTTGCAGAAAGTGAATGGCCTGAAATTTCCTCCTTTTATTGTAACAAATGTTCTTGGCCCATAGGTGAATTACAATTAACAGCGACTCCTGCAACTTACTATTACTTCAATCCACCGATTCCCAAAACAAAACAGCTGCTTAATGTGTATGTGTATAAATGCCACATTAAATTATTAATGCGTATACAGACAGATTCCTGATAACTTTTCGCCTATACTAACATATACAACTGGGTTCATGCAAGGCCACCACCACCGTAAGTGCAAACTGAGAGGCTAGCCAATTGGGAATAAGAAAGACTTTGGAACGCTATACCGTTGAACATGCTTATGCAAATAGACCCTGAGATGCAACAGGTTTATACATCTTCATACAGCGTTGCTTCTAAGCACGTACACAACTAATGATTTTTAAGTTTGGGCAGCGTGTGTGCTTCACGGAAAACGCAATGCTTCTACAGATTGACGTGACAAACGTGTGGTATTATAAAAAATGTGAAACGTGTGGCAAAATATTAGACAAAAGATATGCACGTGGGCAGTGTCACGAATATGGTACAACACCGAATCCTGAATACAGTTATATCCAAAACTGATTCCATAAATATTCATATACAGTATCAAAAAAGACGTAGTATTCAAATTAATTAACATATACCCATATAATTTTTTTTGCAGTTATTGTTTCAAAGCAGTTATCTCATACGGAACTGCTAACTCAGTGCTCACTTGCTTTAGTCCTGAAATGGATTCGTTGGTTAAGGACTGTAATGTTGTGCTACGAGAAATAAAAAAAAGGATCTATATGTTATCATTTCAGAATGTTTTATTATTGTTGTATGTTCTTACAGTGTTTAAGGATAGTGGGAATAAAATGCATTTGGCTAAATAACCAGTTATAGAAGTAAATGTACCAGTTCCTATTGCAGCTGGGTTACTTCTTTCACAACTGAATCCCTAGCAGCTTTTGTAGTTTGAACTGCCAGATTCTGCATTTAAAGGATGATCGTTATTAGTATCACCCATCTCCATTTACCATTGTTGTAAAGAACAATAAAGTGGGAGAATAATGGTCAATGAACTCACAGAGATAAGAGGTTTGTTTGACATTATCTTCTGATTTATCCTGATCATTACGAGCAATATAGACACCCTAAGTTTGCATTCCTCTAATTGCTTACCAGCTTCCTTGGTAAACTGAATACAAAAAAGTTATTAATCATTTCAATCAAGTGTTAATTGAACATAGCATAGTATTAGCAAAATTATTATTCTTATAGTATTTTGTGGCAGCTCTTCGGAATTACTTTCTGCAGGCAAATTATAAACTGAGGATATAGTTATTTTGTGGCTCCACCAGGAAGTGGTGCTCTAAACTGGGGATATAGTTATGGAACCAAATTCTCCTTTAGGTGTGTAGGAATCTGTTGGATTATATGTTTCCTTTTTTGTGTAATTAGCTGAATCTCCTTAGACTTGGTACATCTTATGCATGCTCGATTTAGGTCATGTTTCATACTTTTTTAAGTTACGTTTCTCTTCCTAAATGACTGATCTTTACCTACCCTGTTATTAGGAACCTCTGCGTGGTTTAATATCAAGTCAGCTAAGAAACCATCTCAGTCTCTGAATGTGCATATTACAAGTGAACTGCAGGCTGTAACTGAAAAAGTAAAGTTGTCTTACCTTGCTGCGGATCAACCTTCTACTGACCACTACACTCCTTATATGAACCCAATGCAGATTCCTACAATTGAGGGCACCTTCTCTACATTCATACCTACTGATGTTCACTAAGTTCCTTTGGTGTTTCATGACAACCTGTGTGAGAATAGCACAACCATCAGCGTGGGAGACTACGGTTCATGTACAGTGTTACTCAAATTGGTGATCTTTCCATTTACTGATACCCTTTCTGGAAATAACACTTTCATCAGTGAGTGGTGTCGTAGTTGACTTTGTTTAGATTTTAACTTATAGAAGCACATATTTATACACTTTACCTTTGGCCATTGTAGGTTCTGGCTTTGGGGAAAAATAAGTGATACATTTTAAGACACATGTGTCGTAAATGTTCATATGAAACTCATGTTAAAAATGATAGTAACTATATCACTGTATGTGCCTCAGCAACCAATACCATAGCAGCTCTAATACAAATCTGAAATATCATATGAGGGATCGCTCTGGCACTAGGCGGTTCAGTAGATGAATTCGAAGGCAAATTAGCTGGAGATCCATTTTGGGTATTTCATATAATAGGTTACCTTGGTGCCTCAACTATAAGTGCACACATCGACTCAGTGAGCCGAAAGCTAACAATGCTTTACAAGGTTGGTCGATTTGTCAAGAATATATTATTTAAGAAAATACAATGTCATAAGCATGCCATTGTTACAATTTTAAATCTCTATTGGTATCTGTCGCAAATCATTTTTTATAGCTGACTTTGCCATTATTTATTTGCCATGTTGATTATTCAGGTTGAACCGGGGGCGTGTGATCAAAGTTTTGGCATCCAGGTTCCAGAGTTTGCAAACTTTCCCAAAAGTGTCATTTCTCTTGCTAGAGAAAAAAGCAACGAAGCTGGAGGATTTCTCACCTCTTTTAATTGTTGCGGATGATGGTGAACAAAAGGTTACGTTTTTACGTTTTTATTTTCTTTTAGTTATTTAAGCACTTATGCTACTATTAAATAATTGCAGTCAATTATTTGTTTTTTTTGCTACCGGATTACTATTTTCAAAATACAGTTGTGACCCATTGGGTTGTATTATCGTAAATGGGCGAGCTAAAATATATATAGCCAAACGATGAATGGGGGAAAATGGGTAGAAAGGGCTAAGAGTTGTCTATAGTCAACAACTGTTTACAATAAACACTTTCTATTTTATGTTTCTATGTTCATGTACTAATATAAAGTTCATATATACAGGCATCACAAGGTTAACATGCTATCAGGTTACATACTTACATATATGGCCTCATCTAAAATTGCCTATAATTGGGACCAAAGCAGCGTACAACCCACAAACACGGGATATGATATTGCAATCATTCGAAAGGTTCAAATTAACTTTTAATTTTCTACCGTCCAGTAGCTCCATATGAGACTTACAAATTTGGAGTATCAATAAATCGTGTACCTGTCACTATAAGATGTCCACCCCCGTTCTTTCAAGCATGTTACACTGGTATCAAACCATTTATAAAATGCTATCATTTGAAGTAGTCTTGTGATGTTTTTGAGGGATACAACATCATCTGCCTCTGTACTCTAAAGAGTTAACATCCTTCCATCCATATAAATGCACCTGAATATTATACTTTATGATCTCTTTACTAAGACATCAAATGTTAATACGCTCTAAGACATAATATGTTCCAAGGGCTGTTTGGACATAAAAAAGTTTAAGGGGCTGTTTGGACGGAACCTGTTTCATGGGTTGTTCAGGCGAAAAAACTATTTTAGGGGATGCTTAGTCATTATTTATTTCAGGGGTTGTTTGGAAAGATTTACTTTAGGGACTGTTTGGACACAAATACCAAACAAACAATCCACTTAGGCTTTTTTTGTAGTAATCTATCATTAATATCTTATACGTTAGTAATGTTATTATAATGTACATTGTAAACTGATAATTTTAGATTCTTTATCATGTTGTATCATATAAGTTTGTGAACCCATTTACGATAATAACTGCTTATTAATGACATGTAGTGGGGTTAATACAGGTTCCCCATTTGAGGCCTTCTAAATACAAGAGGTCAATACTTTCAAAGAACCGAATAACTTTTTATAGAGATAACCGTTGGTGCTGTAATAGAAAGGTATAACTTTTTAACAGTTTTCTTTATTTTCTGCTTGAGATGTATGTTTGGACAGTGTTTTTGTGTTTGTTTACATATTGTACGTGTCTTCTTCTAGTTAAAAGGTGGTACTTTTAAGTAAAGATATTGTATTGGGAAAAAAAGAGGGTCATCGCGATAATATTCGTAACAAGGAGCAGGCTACATTTTATATGTGTTTAAGCAATGTGGCTTTTTGAATAATTTTTTTGTGGAGTTTTTTTACTTTGAATTCTTCTTTTTATTGTTTGTTGTGTATTTAACTTAAGTATCTTGGCTCGGATCCTCAATCAGATGTTAGCCCATTCATTGGTACATTGAATAAGAATTTGGTACATGGAAAGATTGAATGTTTTATGCTGCAACAAACATAGAAGCTAGACAAACGACGCTATCTATGAAGAAGTTTTTGTCTTTAAACATATAAAGTTTATGTATATTATTTTCGCTATAATCTGTGTCATCGTATCATATCAACAATTACCAATAAACTACATTAATAGTGTTTATAATAATTTTGTTTCCAGTTATTTTAATTAACATATTTGTCACTATTTATTATTTATTTTACGTGAAAATAATTTTGTCAAACAATTACATGAAGCGTACCCGCCCATCGGGCAGGTTATGAAGCTAACAACGGGTTTATGAGGTATCAACCTAGACCTACCTTTAATTATTGCTCGGTCTAAAATGAAATGTTATTATTTTTTGTTATTTTTTTTCAGGATTTTGTTCGTTTACCTTGGAAAAACCAATCCAACAAAAACGTGAATGATGTGCCCCTTGCTTCTTCGGCTCCACCAGGGAGTGGTGCTCTAACCCGAGGATATAGTTCAGGTTCAGCGCAATTGAACCCTGCAATTTTCTCATCTAGCCATGATATGGAGCCAAATTCTGTAAAACTCCTTTAGGTGGGTAGGAATCGGTTAGATTATATGTTTCCTTTTATTGTGTGTAATTAATTAGCTGAATCTCCTTAGACTTGCTACATCTATGCATGCTCGATTCAGGTCATTGTTCAATTCTAACGAGTCAAAGGGATGATCTAAAAAAGTTGGTTTAGAATATTGCATGAAACCTCTTAAATTTCTTCATTTTACTTAAATCTGAACAGAGGTTAGGATGGTTACGGGTGGCAATCTTCTAATGGCCATAGACATCGCTCTAGAGTGTGGAATACTTGGGTTGGATGCCAACGCCACTAAGCCAAACTTGATCGAAAGGAAATCATTATGTGCCTTATCATAATTAAGCTCAAAGACTTGACATAGCAGACACGATATCGATATGTGATACCACAAGAATACTCTATTAAGAAACATAAAATTTAGTTTTTTTTGTTAATATGCTTAAACACTGGTCATCAGCTGGTCTTCACCGAATGATAAATTATTATTTGTACAATCTCTTCATAAGAGAGGACATATGGTCGCGATTACCGGAGATGGGACTAACGATGCTCCTGTTTTACATGAGGTAAAGTAAGTATATATTTTTTTTTAATTAGAAAAGCTTTAAAATGTGTTAGTTAATAAGAAACTTACTTCTCTCTTCTTTTATAGGAATATGATTTCAGCTTAATTACGAAATTCCGACATAATTGCTCGAGATGTAAATAACTTATTCGAAGGAATTTGCTTCATTAGCTCACATGAAGAGTATTAGACAAGGGTTAAAGAAGGTTCAGAGTTTTTTGTTGGGTTGCAAAATAAGATCTACGTAAAGAAGCTTCATTTTGCATTTAAGTTTAAATTATATACTATATTCTTACGAACAACTTTGTAACTTTTAATTGTTCAATAAAAGTTGACGTTCATTTATTTTCATCGTTAATGCATTCAATATAAAATTAAGTACGTTTATATCTTATTTTTCATTAACTTATTTTTTTAGCGATAATTATAAGTCATGCCCACCCAACGGTTTGAAACGTCAAAATGTAAGTCAAGCTCCCCTTTTCTTAAAATTTTTTAAACGGAAACTAATACTATAACAAAATTAAATAAAATCGGCATCCTTAAAAATAATTTTCCGTCAAATGACACTATAAAAATTATAATTATAAGTCATGCCCGCCCATCGGGCGGGCTTCGAAATCTAGTATATATATATATATATATATATATATATATATATATATATATATATATATATATATATATATATATATATATATATATGTATATATTTTGCATACACTCTTACCCTACCATCTAAAATAATACATCATAGGGAATTTGCATTCCCCTTACACTTGAATTTTTACATACTATACAATCAACTATTCTAATGACTCGAATTAAGATAATCAAAACATTTAGAGTACTCTTTAAGATTAACGTACATATGGGGGTAATATATGATGTTCTTCCCTATTACTTTATAACAATAGTACTTTACCCATGAGTCCCAATTGTCCCAAAACAATATGTACAAGATATGACTCGACTTAGCAACCATGTAATCAATTAGATAATTAACTAAGGGTTTAAAAAATGAAAATTCAAGGCTTCAGAAAACCACTTCAAATTTTGAGTTTGTTAACACAAAACATGTAAATGAAAACCAAGAGTTTTTGAAACGAGCAAACGAACTTGAAAACAAACTTCGAAAATTGGGACAGACTACTCAGACTTTCAACATGTTACCTACTAAAGACGATGACATTTCTAAACAAACATTTGGACTTGGTTTTGAAAATACTGATCATTTGGAAAATGATTTAAAAAATGGAAAACCGTGTTTTTTAAACAAAGTGAAAAAGCTGACACCTATTTTGTATAATGCTGAAGATATGGGAAAAGAATTGTCAGATGATCTTTTGTTTGAGTCTCAAGATATTTTAAAATCTGAAGAGGAAAAACGTTTGAAAGTAAAACAAAAAAAACCCCATTCTCATACCATGGCTTTGTGTATGGTTGTACACAATTGACAGATAATCCAAAAGAACCTTTCAAAAGAAAAGACACAAATGTGAAAAGATATTTCAAAGAAGCTCGAGTTGCTACTTATGATGCTAAGTTACGGCAAAATAGAGCAAGGAAACAATTTTGTAATCTTAAACATCACATTGAGCAAACGTTGAAAGTCATTGGTGTTAAGCAACAATACAACATTGATGGTTTCTCTAATCCACTTTCATCGGACTTACGTCTAAAAATTGAAGTCAAAAAGATTTTAAAAGATGAGATTGAACCTCGTGTAAAGATATCAACTTAAGTTTTGATCACTTTGAAAAATATCTTGTCACTGAAATGAAAGAAGATTTAAAGTACGTTCACTCTCTTGAAGACGAATTTGATGAAAAATGCTTAATACTTGACATTCAAATAGAATTTTTCACAAATCAAATAGAGTCATTCAAGTCAGTATCTGTCAGCCATGAGTAGGAGAATGTGCATTTTGAACAAACATCTTCTTTGAAATATGAAAATCTTTATCTCAAAAAGAAAATCACTGAGCTTTCAAAAGATGCAGCTGATGTCAAAGAAGAACTGTCAAAAAGAACTGCTCAGTTTCACAAAGATTTAACAAAACTCGAATCACAAAGTATCTCTTTCCAACTAAAACTGCTAGAGAAGAATGAGAAAATGTCTTCTGAAAACTCTTTGACATCGGTGCTTAAAGGAAAAGAAAAGATTTTTGAAGAAAATTGTGATGATACCAAAATCAAGTTTGATCTTGATGAACTTGATACAAAAAATATTGAGTTGGAACATGCTGTGGCATCATTACAAAAAGAAAATGAGCATTTGAAACAAACTTACAAAAACTTGTTTGATTCAATCAAGCGGTCAAGAGTTCAGAATCAAATTTCAAACAAATCTGACTCTCAGATCGCACCAAATCATCTTTTTGAAAAAGAAAATTTTGTGCTTCAAAAGAAAATTGTTGAATTGGAAAAGACGATTGCACAATAAACCAAGGATTTTGGTGATGCAAAAAATGATTTTTCAATCGAAACAGACAAATATGAAAAATATTTTGCACATCTTGAAAATCAAAATGCTTCTTTGCATGAAAAACTGGCATCATCAGATCATCTTTCTCTTCAAAAAGAATACAATGATTTGAGAACTTCATACAATGCCTTAAAAGCAAAGTTTGATGTTCTTAACCGGTCAAAAGAAAAATCTCAAGTTTCAAACGAGTCTAAACCACAAGTAAGTGTTTCAGAAAAGGTTTACACGGGTGAATCTTCAAAACCATTTTCAAAAAGGGTTTCTCAGTTTACTACCTATTCTTTGCGAAAAGGAAGGAAGTTTTATAAGAGACCAAATTTTTCTGAAACATTCACTCCTTAAAAGGTTTCAAATGCAAGTGCTTATAAAGAAAAGAATCAAGGTTTTCAAAATCCATACTCTCGTTTTACTCCGGTAAAGCCAGTGTGGGAACCAAAGCAAAGCCATTCAAAACATTTGAAATATTCATACTCTGAAATGCTTCCGCTACAATAAAAGAGTGGGTATGCTTTGAAAAATCCAAAATCTAGAAGGTTTCCCTTCATCTCAAAAATGAATTTTCAAAATGCAACACCGAGTTTCAACAATGGATGGAAAACTTCTTCCTCAAGTTTTAAAACTCCAAGAGAGACACCGAGTTTCTCAAACAATTTTCAAAAGAAAAGGGTTCTAAATCACCGTTGATTCCACGAGCTTTATTTCAAAATGAAACACCGGTTTCAAGTCCTCATTGGAATTCAACTTCTTTGTCTCGGATTGACACAACTTACAAATGGATTTCAAAATATGGTAAACCCGTTGGCGCCGTACTTAAATGCGTTCCAAAGGTTATTGTCTAATCTGATCTCATAATGACTTCTTAGTATTTCTACTAAGGACTCGGACTTCAACATAATGACTTCTTAGTACTTCAGCTAAGGACTCGTTCTTCAAAGAAAGGAAAGTGCTTAAATCAAAACAAAGGTTTTAAATATTTTTTGAGCACTTATCCTAAAAACATAATGGCTTATGGACACATAACAGTGCAGAACCCGCAATTTTCAAAGAAAGGACCCTGTTGTAAATTTTGTTGCGACAATCCTAAATGAAAAAGAAGACTTCTCACTAAAAGATTATTAATGTCTTCTTAATCTTGAGCATAATTTATTCAAAATGTTTCAAAGGTTTTCAAATCTTTTCAAAATTTTTCTCAAGATATTACTCCCTCAAACCCTTAAAATTCAATATTTATTCAAAATTTTATATTTTTGAGGAGGAGTAATAAAAAGATGTTCCAAAAAGTCATGCTCATAAGAAACAAATTCGGAAATAACAAACTTCCGTTTCTCCCATAAGCTATCTAAAAACAAAGGTTTTAATTAATCGGTATAAAAAATACCATGGATATGCTATTTTTGAGGGGGAGAAATGTGACTAAAATGTGATCGTCTTGAATCTCAAAAGAGCTCAACTTAGATATAACCAATGAATTGACGAAGCTTAAATGTCATTAATCGAAAAGACTTGTCCTAGATGGGTAATAACTTCAAGCTAGTCTAACTAGTAATGTAAGCGTGTCTCGAATCGGTCATGTTCACCGAAAATCAATCAATTCAAAAGTTTGAACTCTACCCAACATGTGCAAATTTATCTTGAAAACGTATAAGCACATGTGAAGGGGGAGTATTTCTGAAAAAGCAAAACTCTCGAAGTGTTAACAAAAGGTGTTTAGAATCATAAATACTTTGAGAGATTTTCACAAAAAGGTTTTATGGCATGTGATCAATAAATCTAGGATAATCATGGAGTTATAAGGTGATTAATGTTAGGTTTATGTCCAATGATCCACCAGAGCCAGAGGGATCTACCCAAGGACAATTCCAATTGATTAGAATTAGAAGTCCTTAGGCATGATTGAAAAAAAAAGGAGTAAAGAAATGAAAGGAGAAAGAAGGGGTTGAAGAATTAAAAAGAAAAGTAAATGAAAGGGTGAAAAGAAATAGCCCTCCATATGTTCAACCTTAGGGCAGAAACCGGGTTCAATTCATATGCTACTGGTTGTTACCAAGGTGACACCGGTATTGAAGACAAAGACGTCATGGACCCAGTGACGCACTGCACTAAACCTTCTTAACCACTCAAGTTCTCTCAAAAGAGCTTGTTTAATTCTCACGGGGAACCCTGCATAATCTATCGACCGCTCATTACGAGCCATGTTGATATTGAAACAGGAGACACCGCTCCAGTCTTCGACGATAAAATATGCACTTATTTAGTCTAGAGCCTCGAGATAACATCAAAAGATCTCATAGGAACACATGATACTTCTACACTGGTTGTTCAACATTAAGGACGCCATATGTAAACTTAAGAGTCCTACGCAGATCTTAGCAATCTGCCAGAACATTTATGAGAGGATTCACTTATGTGATTCTCAGTGATTGAATGAAAATTCCTGTCAGGGTCAACATCAAACAGCCCTGACAGCAGGTCACTTTGCTAATCTCTTGTGGGTTACGCTTAGTGTTTGCGGTGGTCCCAAAATGGTCTACAGTCGTGAGGTGATCTCCAGCAACTCACCCAATCGTTTATCTACTTAGTAGATCTTGCAAGCCCTCTCGAGGGTATCCGATTTGGAAACGGCCTTGGTAAGGGTTAGAAGGTGTAACACCCTAAAAATTTGGTACATCGGAAGACTCAACAAGCTTTCGGGGTGCTACAGGGATTGGTTTCCATTCAATGTCATGAAAGAACGAGATAAAGTAAACATAAGAAAAACACAACCAAAACGGGTTTTAAAGTTTACATTTATCCCAAGAATTATCCAAAGTAAGGCCCAAAAGAAATAAATGTAGGTCCACAATTATTTATCAGAGTTTTAGAAAATAGATCCATAACCGGGTGCCATAGCCAAGCCTCCAATCCAAGCATCTAAAGGGCATCACTTAATTACCTGAGAAAACGTGCTAAAAGTCAGCTTTCGCTGGTGAGATCATAGGTTTAAATTCATAATTCAATATATTGGACATATACGCAAAACGCTTGCTAGCTAGACTAGGCCTCAATCATCCAACCAAAATAATCCAACCAAATCGAATCAACCCTATAGGTGCACACTATAGTCCAATAACCAAATCCAATCAAATCAATCTATATGTGTAAGGATATGACATACCCAACATGCGTAAGGATACGACATGTTCATCTTACCTAGATCTAGTCTAGGCCTCGTTGTATAGCTTACCTAGTTCTTGACTAGGCCTCGCTCTATAACCAATCAAATCAATATGCATTCGCAAGGATGCGACATGCCTAACATTCGTAAGGATACGACATGTTCGTGCATTCGTAAGAATACGACATGCACTGCATTCGTAAGGATACGACATGCTTCTCAACAATTCAATTCAATATGCATACGCAGGGATGCGACATGCTCTACACTACCTAGTTCTATAAGCATAGCAAGTTTTAAAATAAATAAAGCGATAATAGTCCACATAAAACATTTGCACGTTTCTCACCCCAAGTATTGAAAACAGAGTTCAAGAGTAAAAGTGGGGCTATGACTCACCTCAAGTCCAGAAAATCCTCAAAAGAAATCGATAGAAGAAAGACGTAAGCAAACTCAAGTAACGACAACTACAGATTCGACACTTCCTAACAATATCAAACTCGTTCAGAAATCATTTCTTCAAAATCAAATATTCCCATTCCCGAACGTATTCCATTTTTACTTTCCAAAAATATCCATTTCTCGAATTAACTTCATATTAATTTGAAATTCGACGTTTGGTATCCATATGGATGAAGGGTCGACACAACTCAAACCAAGAAGCCACAACGAAAAGGAATAATAAACCATCTATAGGTCTAATATTAGCCCAATATATCATTTAAATAAATCATCGAAGTTTATCAAATCCGTCGATTGGATAATCCCCCATATTTATTTTCGTAATATATCGCTCCAAGATTATACCCAACCTAAAGCACATAGCACAAAGAATACTATATGGTATATATCGTAGTCCAATAAATTCCCTATATATATCGTCAAATTGGCCAAATTCCACGAGATATATAGTAATTTATTATCCTAATACATGTACCACAACCTATGGTGTCGTAGGATACGATGCCCATTAATATACTCATTTTATATAGCTAAATAACTCGATTTAACCCGTCGGTTAAATAAGTCACGTAGTTATATAAGATGGATATATTAATCGTCATATATCTGTGACAACACAAAAGGCACATAATAAAGTCCACTTGGACTTAGGTAACCACAACTCGTATAACTCGATAAGTTTTCCAAATTTATAAAAGTCATCATGTTTTTATTTATTACTCACCCGACGTATTAGTTCTCGGCATTATTTATAGTTATTATCTATAATAATACTTCGACATTTATTGCACTATTTGCATAGTATAATAATTATCGTTATATTATTATAACGTTTACTCGTGATCGTTTTATTACTAATATACGCATTTATATATATATGTACGTTTATCACGTCTATATACGTATATAAACGATTATATTATCAATAATATTATTACGAGTATTATTTTTAATGTTTGATTTTAAATATTTATCGAGTCATAAGAATTTGGTCACATGTCCGAGTCATCACTCTCGGCTCATAGTCCAAGTCCAAAAATAATAACCAAGATCAATCCCAAATCCACGTGCTACAACATGAGGGTCCGACTACGGCACCCGACTAATCCTATCTCCGTCATTCTAAGTGACCGTCTCACAATCGGTCCCCAAATCCACACTCGTCAACACAACTCCAAAAATCAAATCACAAGTATACTATGTCGAGACCACAAATTGTCTCAACCATCCAATGCTTCGGTCCACAAAGACATGCCACAATAATAATAATAACAATAAATCAACAACAAGAAATCATCAAATATGCATATTATATGGTTTGGTTTACCACGCCAAACCCGAGCCAAACGACCCACTTGGGTCTCGGCACACCAAAACAATCACAACATCAAATCGGTCACCAAATACAACCAAGAATCAAACAATAACGGACCAAGAGTCCTCTTGGACTCCCAACGAGCCAAGAAAAGGGTCACACCGAGACCATAGGTCTCGGCCAAGCTCCAACGAGCTAAAACCCACAACCAAACGCGACCCATAATACAAATCGAGCACCAACTCGAGTCCAAAATCTACACCCAAGATACCAAACGGATTTTTGTGACCAAATATCATTTCCCCATCACTTATAATTCGAAACCCAACAAAAACAACACGTGTGGACACGGATTAAATCACGAATCGAGGCACACGAGTGAGATTCGTGGCCACTCACCTTCAAAATCGACTCCAAACTTGATTTCTTTAAAAACTCAACAAGGTTAAACAAAAATGGTGGTGTTAAAGTAGTGGTATTAATTCGTACGGGGTGTTAATGGTGGTTTTAGAGCGCGTGGTTTATACCAATAGATAGATCGGGAAAAGGTGATTAAGATGGTGGTGTTGGTTTGTTTGTGAAGGCGGTGGTGGCGGCGTTAATGGGGGTTTTGGGGTGGCGGTGGTGGTGTTGTAAAAGAAGAGAGAGAGATGTGAAGATTATGAGGGTGTTGGTGTTGTGTTGCTTTTCCCAGAACCCACAAGGACGATTTTGTATTATACTCTTAAAAAAAATAGTTTTTATTAATAATAATAATAATAATAATAATATTAAGGGTTAAAGTGGGTTAAGTAACCCGGTGTAAATACACGGACCAAACCCGAAACCTTTTAAAACGAATCAACTATCTCGAACCAAAATCATTCCAAATAATCAAAAACCTCGCAACACGTTCTAAAAATATAAATATCCGAACCAATATTAAAATAATTAAAATTGTTAGGTTATCCTAGTGCCGGAGTCAGTGTAGTGCCAAATAATGATCTCAAAAATAAATCATCACGAATGATCCGAACGAAATCATTAATAAATAATCAAATTCCATAAATAACGTACGATAAAGATCACATTCCAACGTTCACAAAAATCTTGTCACAATAAACTTTTCAAATATTCCAAAATTATTAATTTTAAAGTAATGCGAGTTTTCAAAATGGCTCCCTAATTTGCCAGTTGTCACATCCTCCCAGCCTCAGAAGAAACCCGTCCCGGGTTTTACTCAGAACAAACCATCTACGAAGTAAAAAGCTTCGGATATCTCTTGCGAAACTCATCCTCATGTTCCCACGTGAATTCCGGTCCATGCAGCGAATTCCAACGAACTTTGATGAGCGGAATACGACTTCTCTTAAGTCGTTTAATCTCTCTATCCAATATCTCAATCGGCTCTTCCACAAAATTCAAACTCTCATCCACACGAATATCCTTAATTGGTATAACCGGCGTTTCCTCCGAAAGACACTTCTTCAAATTGCTAACATGAAACACATCATGAACTTTACTCAATTCCGGTGGTAATTCCAACCGATAAGCCACGGGCCCAATTCTTTCCAAAATAAGAAATGGTCCAATGTAGAGGGGGTTAAGTTTCCCACGTTTCCCAAAACGTATCACACCTTTCCAAGGCGAGACTTTCGGCATCACTTTGTCTCCAACCTAGAATTTTAGGGGTTTACGTCTCTGATCAACGTAACTTTTCTGCCTATCTCTAGCTGCTTGCAATCGATCTCAAATTTGCGTTACTTTCTCAGTAGTTTCCAAAATAAGCTCAGGGCCTGTGAGTTGGCTATCTCCAACTTCAGCCCAACCAATAGGTGAACGACATTTACGACCATATAAAGCTTCAAATGGTGCAACTTTAAGACTTGTGTGGTAGCTATTGTTATAGGGGAACTCCGCAAGGGGTAGATATTTCTCCCAGCCTTTACCAAAGTCTATTATACATGCACGAAGCATATCCTCCAAAGTCTGAATGGTTCTCTCACTTTGACCATCGGTTTGGGGGTGATATGCAGTACTCATATCAAGTCTCATCCCCAAAGCGGTTTAAAGTGATCGCCACAACGCTGACGTAAAGCGGCTGTCACGATCAGAAATAATTGATATCAGAACTCCATGACGAGAAACAATCTCCTTCACATACAACCTCACAAGTTTGTCAACACTATCATCTTCACTAATCGCCAGGAAATGAGCAGACTTAGTCAATCGATCCACAATTACCCATATAGCGTCACAACCGCTAGCTGTCTTTGGTAATTTGGTAATAAAGTCCTTCGTAATTCGCTCCCATTTCCAAACCGAGAGTTCTGGCTGCGTCAATAATCCTGACGGTCTTTGATGTTCGGCCTTAACCTTAGAGAAAATCAAACACTTACAAACGTACAATGCTATATCTGCCTTCATATTTGGCCACCAATATAACTTTTTCAAATCCTGGTACATCTTATCAGACCCAGGATGAATAGAGTATCTTGACTTATGCGACTCATGCATAATCAACTCTCGAATTCCTCCATACAATGGTACCCAACTTTGCTCTCCAAAACATAATACTCCATCAGAACGCTTAACAAATCCCTTCTCATTTTCTGCCATCCCAAATATGTTCTCAGCAGGTCGATTTTCTGCTTTCAACGCTTCCGTTTGAGCTTCTAATATTTGAGACGGCAATGGCGATACGATAGTCATTCCTAATGACTTAACTCGTAACGGTGGAATTCTCTCCTTTCGACTAAGAGCATCAGCAACAACGTTTGCTTTACCAGGATGGTAACGAATTTCACAATCATAATCGCTTAGCAACTCAATCCAACGTCGTTGTCTCATGTTGAGCTCTTTTTGATTCAAGATATGTTGTAGACTTTTGTGGTCAGTAAACACTACGCACTTGGTACCATACAGATAATGTCTCCATATCCTCAAGGCAAACACCACAGCACCTAACTCCAAATCATGGGTGGTGTAGTTCTTCTCGTGCTTCTTAAGCTGTCGAGAAGCATAAGCTATCACCTTCTCTCGTTGCATTAATATAGCTCCCAAACCTTTATGCGAAGCGTCACAATAGACGACGAAGTCCTCATTACCTTCAGGTAACGCTAAGATAGGAGCACTACACAACATTTCCTTAAGTAGTTGAAATGCTTCCTCTTCCTTATCTTCCCATTCATTTTTAACACTCTTTTGAGTCAATTTGGTCAACGGTTTTGCTATCTTTGAAAATCCCTCAATGAATCTTCGGTAATAACCGGCTAATCCCAAAAATTGACGAATTTCTGTTGGGGTCGTAGGTGCAGCCCAATCTTTAATCACTTCAATCTTAGCAGGATCTACATGAACTCCTTGTCTATCAATCACATGACCTAGAAATTGTACCGTCGGAATCCAAAATTCACATTTAGAAAACTTGGCATACAGTTTCTCTTTCCTGAGCAATTCTAAGATAAGCCTTAGATGCTCCTCATGCTCCTTCTCACTCTTCGAATAAATTAGAATGTCTTCGATGAACACAATCACGAACTTATCCAAGTAAGGCTTACACACCTGATTCATGAGGTCCATGAATACCGCCGGTGCGTTAGTCAACCCAAACGACATCACCTGAAACTCATAATGCCCGTAACAGGTTCTGAAAGCCGTTTTCGGAATATCTTCCTCGCGAACTCGAAGCTGATGATATCCTGATCTCAAATTGATCTTCGAATACACACTCGATCCTTGAAGCTGATCGAACAAATTGTCGATCCTCGGTAACGGGTATCTATTCTTCACCGTTAACTTGTTCAACTCTCGATAATCAATACACATACGAAACGATCCATCCTTCTTCTTCACAAATAAGACCGGGGCTCCCCAAGGTGAAGAACTTGGTATTATAAATCCCTTTTCGGCTAACTCTGCTAATTGTTTCCACAACTCTTCCAGTTCAGTAGGTGCAAGACGATAAGGCGCTCGTGCCACGGGTGCAGCACCAGGTATCAACTCAATCTGAAACTCTACTTGTCTAGTAGGCGGAATTCCCGGCAAATCATCGAGAAACACATCCAAAAAATCAGGAACTATAGGCACATCTCCAATGCACCTTTCCTTCTTCTCCTTCCCTCCTTTCTCAGAAATTTAAGCTAAGAAAATGCAACATCCTTTTTCCATTAGCTTTGGTAATTTAGTGCAAGATATGACCACTAATCTAGATGGGCCTCTCAATTCCTTTCGATCTCCTGGTATGTTCAAAATCTCCTTGCCGTAAGGCTCACGTACGATCTTCTCATCACAAAGTATATGAGCACGATACTTCGACAACCAATCCATACCAATAATGACATCAAAACTTCCTAACGTGACGGGCAGAAGATCTATGTTGAAAGGACGATTCAGAAAGTTTAACATGCAACCGCGAATGATAGTCCTAATCCTCTCTATGTTCCCATTAGCTAACTCTACATCATAACCAATTCCTAAGGCCATCGGGGGTTTCTCTAGTAAGGGTGCAAACTTAGTGGACACAAAACTCTTATCGGCACCAGTATCAAATAGTATGGAAGCATAACGATTATTGAGAAGGAACGTACCAGTAACGACGTTCGGATCTTCTCCTCTCTCGTTCCCAAGTGCATACAATCTTCCATGAGCAGTTCCAGCTTCCACACGTTGGTCCCCATTATCTTGTCGTCCACGGTTTCCTCCAGCTCCACAGTTTCCATTATTGTACCCATTACCACCCGATCCTTGATTTCCTCGGTTCCAAGATTCCATACACTTATTCCTATAATGTCCCTTCTTTCCACATCCATAACAAGTAACATTTGCCTTACTCATAGTTTCAGGAGTAGCTTGAACCATAGCAAGTGGTCGAGCTCTACAATCCTTAGCTATGTGTCCTATCCTAGAGCAATTCTTGCACATCATAGTACATCGTCCAGAATGATTCCTATAACATCGGTTACACTTGGGTGCATTTCCATTGTAGCTCTTCTTATCTCCATCTCTAATAGCATAAGCCCTAGTAGTTGTTTGTCGCTTGTTTCGACGATCATTACCCTTAGAGTGATTATCCCTCTTCCTCTTTCCATTCTTGTCTTTCTCAGCTTCTTCCAATACCAACGAGTCCATCAATTGTTGAGCGATCGTGATAGCCTCATGAATGTTTGCAGGCTTAGCAGAAATCACATCGTTCCTTGTAGCTACCGGCAAACCATCGGTATACCTCTCAATCCTTTGAGTCTTAGTCCTACCATATCGGGACAAAGTAAGGCTAACTCTCGATAACGGCGATTGTAAGTTTCCATATCGGTACCTTTCAACTTATGGTTCCAGAACTCAATCTCCAACTTCTTAATCTCATTCCTTAGGTAGTAAGTCTGAATCAGCAAGGACTTAAATTGCTCCAAAATCATAGCATAAGCCACATCACTCCCAACCGAATTTCGGTAATTATTCCACCAACTTAAAGCTTCATCCTTGAAAGTAAAAGAAGCAAACTTTACCTTCGCATTCTCCGCACAACCACTGACATTAAACACTGACTCAGTCTTCCCTATCCACCTGACCAAGTAGACCACTCCTTCAGTTCCACCAAACTCAATGGGTCCACAAATTTAAAACTCCTTGTAGTTACATCTATTAGCACGAACAGGTGGAAATGTTCCAGCAGAATTGTTGGAATGATTTGACTTAGCTAGTAGCTCAGCAACTCGTTGCTCCACAAGTTGATTCATCATTGCTTGATCCACAGTAGGTGCGTTAAGTGGAACATGATCATTGTCTCCCTGAACATCAACATTTTGATTCCTTTTGTTGCGGTTAGTAGTGTCCAGGTTATCAGGAGTAGGGGTCTCAACATTTCGAGTAGGACGGCGTCCTCGACGACCAGGGGTAGTCGTTGTAGGTCCAGTTCTGGTAGCTCTAATAGGGTTTCGTCATGGGGCCATTGATCTGAAACATCATACAAGGTTCATCAGTCTCCGATAGAACTTATCATATGCTCAACAAGAATTAAATCAACGAAGCCAAGTCATGGAAAGAATATCGACAATACACCACAAGACATCAATAAAGCGAATAGGGACTCAATTTCCGCAATATCCAAAAACCACATAATACCATATAATAATAACCATCAACCATACAATAAAGATCCAACATCGTTCCAACTACAGAGAAACACAAAAGATAATAATCGTTCCAAACGAGGAGAATAATCAACGTAAAATACATCAAAATAGGATAACTAGCTTTTCTAACCGAACACTCCTCGGTGTAGAAAGCAACAAGATAACATAACCCAAACATCTAGCCACGCTGCTGGCGAAGGTTCCTCAACTCCTGCCTCAAGCCCTCAAGCTCTCTCCATAGTGATCCTAACTCCACACCATAGGTGTCACTATCTCTCTTGAGGTCAGCCACCTCCTTCTCCAGCTCGGCATTCCTCTGCCATAACTTGCAGTCGGCCTCTCGAGCTGTGACAAAACCTCGCTGTAAACCCTCAATATGCTCGTGAATCTCCATCAAACCTCTCCTCATCTCAGTAACTCTCCTCTCAGCCGTAACCATGTCAATCCTCAACTCCTCAATGAACTCAACGGTCACCCTATCAATCCGCTCAGACATACGTGTAACTCTTTCGCCAAGATCAGTAATCTGATCCCACATCCTACCAGTCTCACCTAACTCTGCATGCTCAGCAGAAACCTCAGAAGGTGCATCCGACGCAACGGGACTACCAGGTGGCAACTCAAAAAAAAACGGATGATCAGGTGAAACAGGCTCTATCAGATGTATAGGTGAATCAGGCTCCTCAGCCTGAGCTGGCGGCACTAACAAATCATCATCATCAGGCATCTCGTCCTCCTGAGGGTCATCCTCCTCCTCAGGGTCATCATCATCACCCTGCTCAGCCTCCTGAGGGTCATCAGCCTCATCCTCACCCTCGTACTCCTCCTCCTCCTCATCGGAAGAGTACGTCATCAATCGTCGTCTCCTAACAGGTGAACCATGTGGAGATGTGGTAGGTGATCTAGGACGACGACGCAATGATGCAGGTGGTGCATTTGACAGGAGAGTGTAAGCATCCAAATGTAAAGGTGGTGAAGTAGGGCGTACCGACATACGTGCCGTAGCTCGGTGGGCAAAACGTGGAGCCACACGAGCCAAAGCCTAATGAAGAGTAAGCTGCCTCGATGTACCAGGGAGCCCTAGAGAAGATGAGGGTCCTTGCGTAAATGCAGCAGGCGGTGCAGAAGTAGAAGCTGTCGGTGACACAGTAGCTGAATGCATGGCAACCCTGTAAGGATCATCAGGAGCCATGGTGATCTGTGCTGGGCGTACAGGTGTAGTAAGAATATCCTCAACAACGTCAAACATACGGGAGGCCATAGTCTGTGACAACGGCGTAGGGTAGGTGTAAGTGTTTCAAAACAACTAAACCGCGAACTCAAAATACCATATCAAAATCATCATATAATTCCAAATCATATATATCAAGAAAGATTTAAAATACCGCATTACTAAAATCATTCGTAAAACAATTAAGACATATAATTCCTCAAAACGCATATAATTTCTCAAAACGCCATCATATCACTAAATCAATAAACCTCAAATCCTCAAATCATCTCAAGAATCCCATATCCAATAGTCATCTCAATATACCTCGATATAAACAATGATGCTTAGGCTTGGCGGGCTGGCGGGCAATGGTCGAGGATCGTTTTCAATAAAAATTGGTTATAGTTTAGGTGTCCATTTACCTAGTTCTCTATAACCTTGGCTCTGATACCAATCTGTAACACCCCCAAAATTTGGTACAGCGGAAGACTCAACAAGCTTTCGAGGTGCTACGGGGATTGGTATCCATTCAAAGTAATGAAAGAACGAGATAAAGTAAACATAAGAAAAACACAACCAAAACGGGTTTTAAAGTTTACATTTATCCCAAGAATTATCCAAAGTAAAGCACTACAAGAATTCTGTTAAATACCCACGAAAATTACCCACAAATGTTTATTTGTGGGTATTTACCCATAAGTTACCCACATGTTACCCACGATTAGGGAATCTAAAAACAAGTCATATTTAGTGACGAATTTCCCACGAGCTTCCCACAAAATTACCCACCGTGTTAAAATTAGTGGGCAATTTGTGGTTAAATTATTGCTGGTAATAACATTGCCACAAAATACCCACAAGTTGGGTTATTATGGGCAAACAATGTGGGTAATTTCGTGTGTAAACTATTTACCAGCATATTACACACGCCTTTTAGTTGTGGGTATTTTTCTCTGGGAATTTTGTAGCTAAATATATACTTAAACATTTACTCACATTGTATTTATGTGGGTAATTTCTCCTGGGTAATTTTTCATGTGTAATTCATGAGTAAATTTTTCATGTGTAATTCTATATTAGAGGATAAATAGGCCTATTTATCCTGAGCTTGGGCCTATTTATCCTCTAATAAATTCATGAGTAAAATAGATGCCGACGACTTTATCCACTATTAGTTTTGTGGGTAAATTTGTTGTTAAATACTCATAGTTCTAATGACATCTATACCAATACATTTACACATGAAAAGCCCATTGTTGACGGATGAAAAGTCGATTGGACCTTCAAATTTACCACGATTTTACACATAAATTAATAGCTAGTGTTTAACATATGACAAAACATATGACCTATCAATTGTGATTAGTGAGCTATTACCAAGTTTCTCAGACTCATAGAAATACTCATTTGATCAAAATTGTCTCAAATTTGTTTTCAATAAAATTTTTTTTTCTTAAAATGCAAAAAGAAAGAGAAATAGAAGATAACGTTATATTATGATTGGCCAAAACTGTATAAAAAACTACTTTGAAATTTCATCTCGAAACACTTTTAATAAAAAGTTAAAAATACGTAACATGCCAAATACCAATGTTTCGCCGATTAAACTGCCAGGTCGAACCGGTTTTATACTCATGTATATTTCTTTTTATATTTAATATGCAATGTTAGATGTCACATGATTTACCCGACTTTATCTCTACATATGTTTGAACCGATTAAAAAAGATTAAGAATATATCGGTAAACTTTGTTTTTAAGCTTTATATCTATAATATAATAATATAGCAAAAAATTAAAACAACAATCAACAATCTATATTAAAACTATATTAGTTCACGTTTCTAAGGTAATTTATAAATCTAATTTACTGTTTTACAAAATTATAATTAGCATCAGTCTTTACTACTTCAACTTGTCAATTAAACTTATAAAGGCTGATGGGAAAAAAAGGTTTTGTTACATTTTGATAAAAAGTCATGACTCGGCCGGGTGTATCAAACTGGGTCCACCCGGGTCAACAGAAAACCGACGGTTCAATCCAGTTCTTAAATAACCAAGAAGTAGGTCACATTTGGCCCGGTCTCCGAGCCGGTTCCAGGTTCAACCGGTTGAACCATCCGGGTCAACCCGAGTTTTAAAATCCACAAAAGCTGTGAATTGGCGGGACCACCCTGACTCCGGGTGCATTTTGGCACCAACCATTGTTCATCGAATAAGAAATAGCTCCGGCAACTCTCCTGGCCCAGTGGGTTACCAACTGGAGTGAGAAAGAGCCGAGACTCGAACTCTTGAGCTTCAAAATTTCTCCAGTGGTTCTATGAGTTTTTCGGAGGTGGTACCAACTAAGCCAAAACCCTTTGGTGTTTTAAAATATTGCCAAATACCCCTACATAATAGTTATACTAATTTTTTTAACACTGTGTGTACAAGACATATAACTAGCATACTACTTTCTCAATCATCAAATAAAGGGATAGTTCCAAAAATGACTAAGTTGCCTAATTGATGGGGATTTTTTATTTTGGATTTGAAATTTTTTATTTTGACCAGTTGCTTCGGTTGCCTAAAACGTGTCGCCCCTCATGGGACGCCAAGTATCCCAAGTTGCCCAAAATTTGCCCAAGTTGCCCAAAATTTGGCGGCGTTGCCCAATAAATCGCTACTTGGCGTCCCCCATTAAGTGTTGCATTGGGCAACTGGTCAAAATAAGAATTTTCAAATCCAAGGTTAAAAATCCCCATTTGTCATTTTTAGAATTATCCCTCAAATAAATGTCCACATTTTTATTTTTATTTTGTCCCAAAATAAGTATTTATTTAGTATCTTAATCAACTAAAAGAGACTTTAGTTGGTGGTATTAATGATATAAACACGATTGAAATTTTACAAACAATATTTCATTAGTTATAAACGTAAGTAATAAGATAAAGAGTCGAGTTATTTAAAAAACCAAACATTCCTCACATACCAAGGACTCATCACCACCATCCATCTAAAAAGAAATCAACGGTTGAGATTAAAAGCATTTAATATTTCACCTATTTTTTATAATTTAAATATCTCTTAAACCGTTAATCGAAAATAATTACACCATCGCGACGAGCATTTAATTATCTTTCTATAGACGGGCATTTTGATATATTTTCGACAATTTTTTTTCTCGTTTTTTCACGTTTTTTTTCGTGGCCGAAAAAATCATATATGATATTACATATCATATATGATATATCATATATGATTTTTTCAGTCACAAAAAAAACTGTGAAAAAAACGAAAAAAAAAAATTGTCGAAAATATATCAAAATGCCTATCTATAGAAAAATAATTAAATGCTCGTCGTAACGGTATATTTTTTTTCGCTTAACGATTAACGGTTTGAATGATATTAATATTTGAAAAAAAAAAGATGAAAGTAGGTTTTTTAAATTGTTGGGATTAATCTTATCAATTAGATCAAATAAAGATGGACAGAAAATGGATGGTGGAAATTAGTCATTTGACCCTCAAATAATCTTATATCTAATACAAAAATAAAAACTAATGATTCTTATCTTTTTAATAATGGAGGGAAACTTCCCGCTTAGTTATCCAAAATGAAAATTGAATGACTTTTAAACTTGATTCTATCCCACTTTATCATGAAATTCCAAATGCCTTTAACTGCCTCACGTCTCTCCCCAGTCACCACAAGAACTTCGCTAGCAATTTTACATTTTAATGTCACCTTCTTCTCGTACTTGAAAAGTGCCTTTCACTAGTTTTTGTATTTATCTACAATGAAGTAGAATTTTTGCACCGGATTAAAGTTGTATACTTTTTTATGTTCAGTTACTTATTTACTCCACATACTTTTTATAATAGAAGTATAATGTTTGTAGGTACTACTAATTTACTAATGATATGGCAGAGGTTGAATTTGGTTAAACTTAGATCTCGATGTATAATTTTGGAACCAGAGAGATATAATTGAGAATGGTAAACTATCTATTACCGTATCATTTTTAATTTAATTATATGCTTCATATGATAGAAATGGTATAATAGTCTCTGGCCATGTACGTCATTTTGCAGGTGGTTTTTCCTTTCTGGAGTGAAGTTCGTCCACATTCTTCCTAAGGTATGCGCATAACTTTCGTTAGACATGATTCCTATATGTATACTTTAAATCATGTATGGTGATTAGTAAATATATATCTTGTACGATGCTATCAGGTTTGTTTTCTATAGTCATCAATATCTTGGTCTGTGCTTGCACTTGTATAAATGTTTTACACAACTAGGAATTGGTACTCTGTCTTTCTGTATATGACTGCCACACAACAAATAGTTTTGGTTACTTACATGACATTAATATTGCAATTCATGATGAAGTTTAATATACAAAGCTAGGGGCATACTGATATTTTGTCATTCAAAATAGAGTATACGAGTATATGTTATAGGTTCATATTCATATTTATTAAAGTCATTAGTAAAAGATGGACTATTCAATACTAACAATCTCATATTGTAATATAATGGATGCTAATGTGCTTTGAAGATTGGGATTAGGGCTGTCATTCGGGTTGACTCAGTCAGGTTCGGGTCAACTCGGGTCGGGTCAAGCCTCCAAAAAAACATACCCGAACCCGACCTTGTTTAGAACTTGGGTCAATTCGGGTTGACCCGATTGACCCGAATATGATTTTTGACCCGAGTTGACCCGAAGCCGGTCGGGTCGGGTCGGTTTTTATGACACCCCTAGTTGGTATCGTTAGACCACTAAGTAATAGTCTAAAAACTTATTGTTTTTCTTTTGATCTATTCCTGCTAGATAAATGGTTTTTGAATCGATTGAACATGATAGTGTCATAAACATTTGAAAATATATGAAGTTGATTTAATCTTTTTGTATATTATGATATGTAGGGAATGATGGAACTGGTGTTTCGATTTTCAAGTGAAGATCAACATGTGAAACATATAAACGAGAAATGTCACTTGACCAATTCAACTAGGAAACCTCTATGGTGGACCGATGGCTACATATTGTTATACACCATACATATGTTCTTGATACATTAGTGATTTTTGGAAAATCAAATATTGGCTGTGTAATGTTGATGTTTTATTTTTTGAATGAATGATGGATGAATTGGTGCTTTTAGTTTGTATATCTATGTGATATTAATTATATAACATTGTTTCTAGTAGGTATTTGAGTTTTGAGTTATTAATTGACGAGTACAATTCAAGCTGAAATGAATTATGTAGCAAAATGGTACGTATTTCATTTTCCTCATGGATTGTCCTGTGACTATATGGCGGATAAACTATAAAATTGAAACACACTTTCCCACCAACTAATATACAGTATTACACACCAATATATTTAGGGAAAATTTACTCACGGATTACACATGATTGAATTGTGGGTATTTTTGTGGTCTCTTATGAAATCCCACGAAAAGATGTACCCACGAACATAGCATAACCACCCACCAAAAATAGTGTGGGAAACATACCCACCACGTGAAAATTTTGTGGGTAAAAAATTAGCATCGGAGGTTATACCCATGTATATGGTTTTGTGGGTATTATGTGGGTATTAGCAAGTTACCCACGAATTTTAGACTTTTAGCCACGATTTTCGTATGTGGGTAATCGAGCGATTTCTTGTAGTGAAGCCCAAAAGAAATAAACGTAGGTCCACAATTATTTATCAGAGTTTTAGAAAATAGATCCATAACCGGGTGCCATAGCCAAGCCTCCAATCCAAGCATCCAAAGGGCATCACTTAATTACCTGAGAAAACGTGCTAAAGTCAGCTTTCGCTGGTGAGATCATAGGTTTAAATTCATAATTCAATATAGTGGACATATACGCAAAACGCTTGCTAGCTAGACTAGGCCTTAATCATCCAACCAAAATAATCCAACCAAATCGAATCAACCCTATAGGTGCACACTATAGTCCAATAACCAAATCCAATCAAATCAATCTATATGTGTAAGGATACGACATACCCAACATGCGTAAGGATACGACATGTTCAACTTACCTAGATCTAGTCTAGGCCTCGTTGTATAGCTTACCTAGTTCTTGACTAGGCCTCGCTCTATAACCAATCAAATCAATATGCATTCGCAAGGATGCGACATGCCTAACATTCGTAAGGATACGACATGTTCATGCATTCGTAAGAATACGACATGCACTGCATTCGTAAGGATACGACCTGTTTCTCAACAATTCAATTCAATATGCATACGCAGGGATGCGACATGCTCTACACTACCTAGTTCTATAAGCATAGCAAGTTTTAAAATAAATAAAGCGATAATAGTCCACATAAAACATTTGCACGTTTCTCACCCCAAGTATTGAAAACAGAGTTCAAGAGTAAAAGTGGGGCTATGACTCACCTCATGTCCAGAAAATCCTCAAAAGAAATCGATAGAAGAAACACGTAAGCAAAATCAAGTAACGGCAACTACAGACTCGGCACTTCCTAACAATATCAAACTCGTTCAGAAATCATTTCTTCAAAATCAAATATTCCCATTCCCGAACGTATTCCATTTTTACTTTCCAAAAATATCCATTTCTCGAATTAACTTCATATTAATTTGAAATTCGACGTTTGGTATCCATATGGGTGAAGGGTCGACACAACTCAAACCAAGAAGCCACAACGAAAAGGAATAATAAACCATCTATAGGTCTAATATTAGCCCAATATATCATTTAAATAAATCATCGAAGTTTATCAAATCCGTCGATTGGATAATCCCTCATATTTATTTTCGTAATATATCGCTCCAAGATTGTACCCAACCTAAAGCACATAGCACAAAGAATACTATATGGTATATATCGTAGTCCAATAAATTCCCTATATATATCGTCAAATTGGCCAAATTCCACGAGATATACAGTAATTTATTATCCTAATACATGTACCACAACCTATGGGCGTCGTAGGATACGATGCCCATTAATATACTCATTTTATATAGCTATATAACTGGATTTAACCCGTCGGTTAAATAAGTCACGTAGTTATATAAGATGGATATATTAATCGTCATATATCTGTGACAACACAAAAGGCACATAATAAAGTCCACTTGGACTTAGGTAACCACAACTCGTATAACTCGATAAGTTTTCCAAATTTATAAAAGTCATCATGTTTTTATTTATTACTCACCCGACGTATTAGTTCTCGGCATTATTTATAGTTATTATCTATAATAATACTTCGACATTTATTGCACTATTTGCATAGTATAATAAATATCGTTATATTATTCTAACGTTTACTCGTGATCATTTTATTACTAACATACGCATTTATATATATATATGTACGTTTATCATGTCTATATACGTATATAAACGATTATATTATCAATAATATTATTACGAGTATTATTTTTAATGTTTGATTTTAAATATTTATCGAGTCATAAGAATTTGGTCACATGTCCGAGTCATCACTATCGGCTCATAGTCCAAGTCCAAAAATAATAACCAAGTCAAATAAATAAATCAACTCCGTCCAAATCAATCCCAAATCCACGTGCTACAACATAAGGGTCTGATGAGGCGAAAAATGAACCACTTTTAGGGGGTCATTTAAGTCCGGAATTAAATTTATTTGATCAAATATTGCCCTAAATCGTTCCTTTTGTGATTTTAGGTACTTTGGGAGTGAAATCTGGAAAAGGAAGCAATTCGGACGTTTTTGGAGCATAAAAGTGAAGAAAACGCTAAAGTCTTAATTTTCCTTGGACAAAATTACACGGATGGTCCTTGTGGTTTACACAGATTTCATGCTTAGTCCCTATTTCATTTTAATTACTTTTTTTCGAAATTATTTTTTTACAAAAATTAAATTTTTTTCGAAATTAATTTTTTTTAGAATTTTTTTTTTCGAAATTAATTTTTTTAGAAAAATTAATTTTTTTTTAAATTAATTTTTTTTTCTAAATTAATTTTTTTTCGAAATTAATTTTTTTTTACAAAAATTACTTTTTTTTCGAAATAATTTTTTTTTCGAAATTATTTTTTTCCGATATTAATTTTTTTGGAAAAATTATTTTTTCCAAAAAAAAAGTAATTTCGAAAAATTATTTTTTTGGAAATTTTTTCGAAATTACTTTTTTTTTCGGAAAAATTATTTTTTTGAAAAAAAATTAATATCGGAAAAAAATAATTTTGAAAAAAAAATTAATTTCGAAAAAAAAAGTAATTTTTGTAAAAAAATTAATTTAAAAAAAATCAATTTTTCTAAAAAAATTAATGTCGAAAAAAAAATTAATTTTTCTAAAAAAATTAATTTCGAAAAAAAATTAATTTTTCTAAAAAAAAATAATTTTTGTAAAAAAATAATTTCGAAAAAAAAGTAATTTTTGTAAAAAAATTAATTTCGAAAAAAAAAATTAATTTTTGTGAAAAAATTAAATTCGAAAAAAAAATTAATTTTTGTAAAAAAATTAATTTCTAAAAAAAAGTATTTTTTGTAAAAATACTAACGAGGGACTAACGGTGCAAAAAATACTAGCGGAGGGACTAACGGGCAAATAATAATTATACACTTAACGGTCAAAGATAACGTCCATCCAAGTTAGGGACCAAATGCGTGCAACGTTTCCCAAAATAGGGATCTCTGGTGTAATTAAAATGAAATAGGGACTAAACATGAAATCTGTGTAAACCACAAGGACCATCCGTGTAATTTTGTCTTTTCCTTGCTTGGAACAGTAGGTGACGGCGTCAAGAGCAATTTCCATGACGACCTAGTATAGATTTGAAGGCGTCAAGAGGTAGGGCGTAAAGAGTAAAATGCATGACGGCCTGAAAAATGATAACACATGACGGCGTCAAAAGTAGATCAAGGCAGTCCGAGAATTATTTTGGCGGCGAGGTGACGGCGTCACCTATTTGGTCTTGACGCCGTCAGACCCTATTTCCTATATACAGTTTTCTAATTTTTACACATTAAAAAGAAAAAAGTTTTGGAGAAACCCTAAGTACGAACTTGGTGCGAATTTTACAGGTTTTTCAAGGGTTCTAAGCCCTTGATACCTTTCATGTGCAATTGAGATAAGTATTCTTTTAATTCAATCAATATGTCTATGTGTTGGTTGTCTATATCTCTTGTCTTAATTCCATCATGCTAGGCTAGATCTTTCTTGTGTTTGCTTGGATCTAATGAAACCTAGATGTTAATTATGTGTAGATTACTTGTTTATAATTGTTTTGGATGAATGAATTATATGTTAGGCTTAAGAAAACTGGCAGATCTCCAAATGGTAACATGCTTGAACGTCTTAAGAAACATGAACCGATGTGCACTAGGTCTTTATTGGTTGTATTTAATGCATGAGCCACTGTTTATAATCCCTATGGTTGTGCTGGGCATGGTATAGGAGGAGATAAGAGCTCATAGAATTGGGGAGTTAAGTGCGCCACCCCATGAATGATATTAAGGAATACGATCCGTCATCCATGCAACTATAACAAGTAATTAACGTGTAAAAGATGTCTAGGGAGTAGTGAAATCTAAGTAAACACATTTTCTCCACTTATTGCTCACAATCTTAGTTAATTTAGTTTAATTTCATTGCATCTTAGTATTGGGTTAGTTGACTAGCAACTAATTCCGCCTAAATCCTTCAAACCCGAGATATTTACTTGCTTTCTAAAAAAATATAAAAATAAAAAAATAATCATCCCTCACCTTTAGAACTAGTATTTAGGTTTTCTAATCCTAGCGACACTATTCCTAGCTGAACGATCAATCCCCCGGTACTTGTCACTATACTATACTACAACGATCAGGTACACTTCCTGGTGGGGGTTGTAAGCTTCTCAAGATCCCTTGAGAGGTAAAGCCTGGTGCGATTCCCACGTATCAAGTTTTTGGCGCCGCTGCCGGGGAATAGTTATTGTCTAGGTTAGAATTTCTTTTTATTAGGTCTACTTGCTAGATTCCTTTCTAGTAAGATTTTATTTTTATTTTTAAGTTTTCTTTAGTCTATCTTATTTCTTTGTGTCTTTGTTTGTAACTCTTCACCACCCGACATCATGGACGATGGGAACATCCTTGAACCCGTCATCCCACCACAACAAAACCCACCACTAGAACCTCTTAGGCCCCGAACCTTAGGAGAGTATTCTCGACCTAGCCACCAAGGCTACCAAAACACCATTGAGCTCACCGGAGCCAATGTGACCCCCTTGCGATCCGACACCATCCGGTTGGTGCAAAGCGGATGTGCATTCCATGGAATTCGTTCCGAAGATCCAAACCAACATCTTAAGGACTTCCTTAAAATCGTAGATTCCATAGACCTAGGTATTGAAACTAGAGAGACAACCCGATTACGCCTATTCCAATTCTCTCTACGGGATCAAGCTAGTCAATGGCTTGAGCGTTTACCCGCGGGATCCATCACCACATGGGATGATCTCACCACTCGTTTCCTTGCTCAATTTTTCCCACCGGGGAGAACTACTAAGCTTAGAAATGACATCTTGATGTTCCAACAACATCAAAATGAATCTCTTTATGAAGCATGGACTCGTTTCAAGGACTTACTCCAAAAAGTCCCTCATCATGGCATAGATCTTTGGCTCCAAGTCCAAATCTTTTATGACCATATCGATCTCTCCACGAGGCGAGCCATTGACCAATCGGCCGGTGGTAAGCTACGTGATCTTAGTGCGGAACAATCATGGGAACTCATAGAAGATCTTGCTCTCTATGACAACGAAAGTTGGAATGATCCCCGTGATTTGAACAAAACGGTCAAGGCAATATCTTTGCCTTTGAACAACTCTAGCACTCCCGACCATAGGATCATGGAACTTGAGGACCAAGTCAAGTTTCTCATGAAAACTTACGAAGCTCCTAAGCCTTCAAGCCAAGTGAACAAAATCACTTCTTCATGCGAATTATGTAGTGGTCCCCATGACACTCGTGATTGTGTGGAACTCCCCGGAACAGCTTTTGCGGACTACGCATCCTCGCGTACCGACGAAGCGGGAGATAAGTGGTACACTTTCAAGCCCGAGCCAAACCCTTATGGTGATTCAGACAACCCCTCTTGGAAAAATCACCCAAACCTTAGGTGGAAGCAAAATCAACCCAATTCTTCCAATCCGCCTAATCGTTACCAACCAAACGGTCCACCCTCCAACCGTACTTTCAACAACAATCCTTCTAACAACTATGGTAGTACCAACAATCTTGAAGGATTGATGTCTAAGTTTATGGCATCTCAAGAAGCTCGCATATCTAAGTTTGAAGCCGATTTCAAACAAAAGCAAAGCGAGATGACCACCAAAATTGACGCATTGTTGAAAGTTCTCAATGACCGAGAAATGGGAGCACTCCCAAGCGACACGGTCAAGAATCCGAAACTAAACGTTAATTCCATATCTTCAGTTTCGTCACCCACTTTGTGTCCACAATACTACTCGGTTAAATCAACGAGCACGTGTTTCAAACAAAACCAAATTCTTTAAAAGGACCAATCAAATAAAACACCCGATATAGAACCGGTCAAAAGTATAGTTGAAACACCTCCTATGCAAGACCTTGATGATGAATTCAAGGAACTTCACCTTGAACGCCCCGCCATTGATGTCTTAGCGCGTGCTCCTTACTATAGTGCCCTCCTAGAAAAATATGAGAAGTTTAAACTAGGTAAAAATGGGACCGCCTTCGTTCAAAACAAGTTGCCTAAAAAGCTTAATGATCCGGGTATATTTGTTTTGCCTTGTAAGATAGGAAGATCCGAAGCTTTCGACACACTAGCCGATTTAGGGTCAAGCCTTAACTTGATTCCCTTATCCTTATTCACCACTCTTAAGCTAGGAAAGTTAGAGGAAACGGAGGTATTAATAGGGCTAGCGGATGGGAGTATTGCCCACCCGGTTGGAATGATTAAGGATGTAGTTTTTCACGTAGGAAGGTTAAATATATTAGCGGATTTTCACGTCCTAGACATGGTTAGTGACACTACATGGCCATTATTGGTAGGGAGAGGATTTTTAGCATCCGCTAGCGCCATGATAGATTGTAAGGAGTCTAAGATAGCGGTAGGTGAAGGCGATACTTGGTCGGTGTATGATGTAAAGAAGCCTAGTTATGATTGTGATGATGAACCGACACCACATTGGGTAGAGATGAATAGGAGACCATCTAGATATGGACCTTGGATAGAAAGGAACTTCATAGGACCTCAATGCCCATTTTATCTAGAGAAAGATTTCATTGAAAAGACACATTCGGTAGAACAACTCATAGCTAGAGATGAAGAGCTAGATCCCTTTGAGGACCCCTTAGTCTTTAGGAAAATGATTGAGTTCTTAAGCGTAATGCCTATTAACATAGAGATGAATAAGTGGAAAAGAGAGGGAGACAAGTGTAAATGGAGGTGGGACAAGCCACCTAAAGAAGGTGACGGATCATGGCATATGAGGATGACCTTGTATGATCCGGATGGAGAAAAGTTTGAAAGGTCATACCATACTAAGGAAACCGATAGGAAATTGAAACCTAAGTTTGATCCCAAAGATGTCCTCAATGAGGAACTCACCCGTATCACGTAGTAACCCATGACCTTGAGTCTAGCTACAAGACTCGTAAATAAAGAAAAGCGCTTCTTGGGAGGCAACCCATGTTTTGTGTGATTTTATTTTGTTTGTTTGTTATTTGCTTCCATATGCATGCTTAGTTTTTATTGTTGGTAGATCATGTTTCAAAACTAAATAGTGGAAATACTTTACTTTGTTGTTTTGGCCTAGTCTTAACTCCACCTAAAAGTATTTTTGCAAAAGATAAGTGTAAGGGGAAACCCCAAATATGTTTTTAAGAAACAAACCGATCATGATTCTCCACAATATTAAATGAACATGTATATTCGTATTTGTTAGAGTCAAATGCTTGTATTGAGTCATAATGAAGTTTTGCAGGATTTTCCAGGAAGTAGGACCAAGTTTTTCCAGAAATTTTCCTGAAACTTAACATAAGAATTTCTGCAGGTCAATCCTGACGGCGTCACGAGTTATTAGTTTATTGTAAAGTATGCTCCAAGTGTTTTGATTTTCTTAATTCGAGTCATTAGTTTAGTTTATTGTAAAGTATGTAAAGATTCAAGTGTAAGGGGAATTTTCATTCCCTATGATGTATTATTTTGGATGGTAGGGTAAGAGTGTGCAAAAAAAAAAAAAAAAAAAAAATCGAAAAATCAAGAAAAGAAAAAAATAGAAAAAGAAAAAGAGAAAAAAAAAACATACGGACTACTATCCCATTTCATTCTATGTTTATTTTATGTTTTTGTTATTTTTCATTTATTAGCTTAAGTCGAGTCTAGTCTTGGCTTAGCAACGCCGTATTGTACATGTAATTAACCAAGATTGTTAACTCGCCACCAGTAAAAACTTCCTTTATCCAACAAAACCGTGTATTTCATATCCCTATACCTAACGTTACAACCCTTTAAAAGACCTCTTTGATAGTTTATCCTAGGTGCTTACGCCATTTGGTGGAGGTTTGATCCTTTCCCAAGCCTATGGTAATCTATTTTGCTATGACAGGTAGTGAGAGATATCTTCCATTTCCATATTGTAATTTATACTTTATTACACCCGAGAGATGTGAGTATCTAAACACTATTTGTGAGGTGCTTGTGTATGACCTCCGTGCTTGTCTATTGGTCTTTAGTGGAACGATTATTTGTTGTAATTACTTTTATATTAGTGTTAAATGACCCCTAACTTGTATTTTGAGTAGAATAAAAGCGCATTTGCTTGAGGACAAGCAAATCTCAAGTGTAAGGGTATATGATGAGGCGAAAAATGAATCACTTTTAGGGGGTCATTTAAGCCCGGAATTGAATTTATTTGATCAAATATTGCCCTAAATCGTTCCTTTTGTGATTTTAGGTACTTTGGGAGTGAAATCTGGAAAATGAAGCAATTCGGACGTTTTTGAAGCATAAAAGTGAAGAAAACGCCAAAGTCTTAATTTTCCTTGCTGTGAACAGTAGGTGACGGCGTCAAGAGTAACATCCTGACGGCGTCAAGAGCAATTTCCATGACGACCCAGTATAGATTTGACGGCGTCAAGAGGTAGGGCGTCAAGAGTAAAATGCATGACGACCTGGAAAATGATAACACATGACTGCGTCAAAAGTAGATCAAGGCAGTCCGAGAATTATTTTGGCGGCGAGGTGACGGCGTCACCTATTTGGTCTTGACGCCGTCAGACCCTATTTCCTATATATAGTTTTCTAATTTTTACACATTAAAAAGAAAAAAGTTTTGGAGAAACCCTAAGTACGAACTTGGTGCGAATTTTACAGGTTTTTCAAGGGTTCTAAGCCCTTGATACCTTTCATGTGTAATTGAGATAAGTATTCTTTTAATTCAATCAATATGTCTATGTGTTGGTTGTCTATATCTTGTTCTTGTCTTAATTCCATCATGCTAGGCTAGATCTATCTTGTGTTTGCTTGGATCTAATGAAACCTAGATGTTAATTATGTGTCGATTACTTGTTTATAATTGTTTTGGATGAATGAATTATATGTTAGGCTTAAGAAAACTGGCAGATCTCCAAATGGTAACATGCTTGAACGTCTTAAGAAACATGAACCGATGTGCACTAGGTCTTTATTGGTTGTATTTAATGCATGAGTCACTGTTTATAATCCCTATGGTTGTGCTGGGCATGGTATAGGAGGAGATAAGAGCTCATAGAATTGGGGAGTTAAGTGCGCCACCCCATGAATGATATTAAGGAATACGATCCGTCATCCATGCAACTATAACAAGTAATTAACGTGTAAAAGATGTCTAGGGAGTAGTGAAATCTAAGTAAACACATTTTCTCCACTTATTGCTCACAACCTTAGTTAATTTAGTTTAATTTCATTTTTTAGTATTTTATTTTCATTGCATCTTAGTATTCGGTTAGTTGACTAGCAACTAATTCCGCCTAAATCCTTCAAACCCGAGATATTTACTTGCTTTCTAAAAAAATATAAAAATACAAAAATAATCATCCCTCACCTTTAAAACTAGTATTTAGGTTTTCTAATCCTAGCGACACTATTCCTAGCTGAACGATCAATCCCCCGGTACTTGTCACTATACTATACTACAACGATCAGGTACACTGCCTGGTGGGGGTTGTAAGCTTCTCAAGATCCCTTGAGAGGTAAAGCCTGGTGCGATTCCCACGTATCAGGGTCCGACTACGGCATCCGACTAATCCTATCTCCGTCATTCTAAGTGACCGTCTCACAATCGGTCCCCAAATCCACACTCGTCAACACAGCTCCAAAAATCAAATCACAAGTATACCATGTCGAGACCACAAAGTGTCTCGACCATCCAATGCTTCGGTCCACAAAGACATGCCACAATAATAATAATAACAACAATAAATCAACAACAAGAAATCATCAAATATGCATATTATATGGTTTGGTTTACCATGCCAAACCCGAGCCAAACGACCTACTTGGGTCTCGGCACACCAAAACAATCACAACATCAAATTGGTCACCAAATACAACCAAGAATCAAACAATAACGGACCAAGAGTCCTCTTGGACTCCCAACGAGCCAAGAAAAGGGTCACACCGAGACCATAGGTCTCAGCCAAGCTCCAACGAGCTAAAACCCACAACAAAATGCGACCCATAGTACAAATCGAGCACCAACTCGAGTCCAAAATCTACACCCAAGATACCAAATAGATTTTTGTGACCAAATATCATTTCCCCATCACTTATAATTCGAAACCCAACAAAAACAACCCGTGTGGACACAGATTAAATCACGAATCGAGGCACATGAGTGAGATTCGTGGCCACTCACCTTCAAAATCGACTCCAAACTTGATTTCTTTAAAAACCCAACAAGGTTAAACAAAAATGGTGGTGTTAAAGTAGTGGTATTAATTCGTACGGGGTGTTAATGGTGGTTTTAGAGCGCGTGGTTTATACCAATAGATAGATCGGGAAAAGATGATTAAGATGGTGGTGTTGGTTTGTTTGTGAAGGCGGTGGTGGCGGCGTTAATGGGGGTTTTAGGGTGGCGGTGGTGGTGTTGTAAAAGAAGAGAGAGAGATGTGAAGATGATGAGGGTGTTGGTGTTGTGTTGCTTTTCCCAGAACCCACAAGGACGATTTTGTATTATACTCTTTAAAAAAATAGTTTTTATTAATAATAATAATAATATTAAGGGGTAAAGTGGGTTAAGTAACCCGGTGTAAATACACGGACCAAACCCGAAACCTTTTAAAACGAATCAACTATCTCGAACCAAAATCATTCCAAATAATCAAAAACCTCGCAACACGTTCCAAAAATATAAATATCCGAACCAATATTAAAATAATTAAAATTGTTAGGGTATCCTAGTGCCGGAGTTAATGTAGTGCCAAATAATGATCTCAAAAATAAATCATCACGAATGATCCGAACCAAATCATTAATAAATAATCAAATTCCATAAATAACGTACGATAAAGATCACATTCCAACGTTCACAAAAATCTCGTCACAATAAAAGTTTCAAATATTCCAGAATTATAAATTTTAAAGTAATGCGGGTTTTCAAAATGGCTCCCTAATTTGCCAGTTGTCACAGAAGGAGTATTCACACTATGCTGTTGACGATCTCTAATTCCGAACTTGTAAGTACCGGATGTTTATTACTAACCATTTTCATGCAGCTACCCTTACCTCATTATTATCACCACCACCACACTAGTTTCCACATGCTCATACATGCATCACGAAGTCAAAGAAAAGTTCTCATCAAAGATCTAAGCAAAGATAAGTTCAAAGAAAGATTCTACGTAATATGAAAGAATCCGTGTGAACGAACAGGAACAACAAATGTATGTATCTCAAAGACTAAAGACATATGAGCATGTTGGAAAGACGTATAACCTCCAAAGACAAAGAAGTGACGAAAGGCAGATGACACCACAACAAGAAAGAACTATGAATTAAGAAAAGTCATTTATCAAAGATCACAAAGCATGATTGGAACAAAGGAACTAGCAAAACTATTACACAACAAGACTTAAAGTTCTAAGAGAACAAGCTTCAAAGATCAAAGATCAATGATCACCCTTAGGGGGAGATTGTTAGCATTAGAAGTGTTTATCATTTATGTAATCAAAGAGAGATCTCAATGATCGTCCCATAGGGGGAGATTGTTAGCATTAAAAGTGACGATCATTATTAAGTCGATAAGTATTGTAATAGGTTAACGTTTAATAGTTAGTAATAGTGCTAGTCCAAGTATTTAATGTAAAGCCTTAAAGGCTCAACCCATTAAGGGCCCATTATAAGCTCATCCATCTCATGTGATGGAAGTATAAAAGGCACACCAAGGCTCATTTGTAAGGTGTGCTTGTGTGAGTATTGTGTGTGTTTCTCTCATTAATATAAGTTCTCTTTTCATCTCATTCTCTCTACATATACACGACATATATACATCATCAAGTCACCACCTTTACTTCATATTGAGCTTATATTGTGTGATAAAGTTGTGATATCTAAGGTCCTACATAGTAGCAAAGAACTAGAAGCTAGTAAAAGATTACAAATAGAAATATTGGGTGAAAGTTGGGCTACATACCCAATCAATGTTAAAAAGATATGATGCTGGCGGGTATGATGCTACTTCATATACCAATTGGGTGACATAAACGTTTCAATGTATGTATATCTACCTTCTTCATCATCGTCTATTCTGTTGTTACCATCCACTCTAACTTCCGCATACTCATCAATGTCATCATAGATGTTGTTTGTTAGGTCACACTTTATGTAAACACAAGTATAAGAATAATAGAAAAGAGATGAGAGTGAGAGATGGTTGATTAAGACAATAAGAGAAATAGAAATGAAAGAGTTTTCTTAGAATAATGAATTAACCAACAAGTTTACTAGTCACATATGACTAGTATATATAGGGAAGGAGTAGGGCAACACTCCCTTCCTCGCTATCTAGTAAAATGAGATGGGCTTAAGGCCCATGGGCTTGCTACATAAGCCTTAAGATTAAATAAACATACAAGCCTTAGCAACCTATTACAAGTAAATGACCGAGACTTGATAAATAGTAAAACTTTGATCCCAACAATCTCCCCCTAAGGGTCGGTCATCACGGTTGCTTGACGTCTTTGTCATTTCTACATCTTTGACTTTCATAGCTTTAGACGTCTTTTAGATAATAGTCATTCATCGTTCTTTATGCCTTGTTCATTGTTGTTGTGATAGTGATCAAATAATGAAGTTGTCTGCCTTTCGTCACTTCCGCGTCTGTGGTGGTAATCCGCCATTCCAACATGATCATACATCTTTGAATTCTGACTTATACATGCACGTAGTCCCCTTTATTTCACTTAAGATCTTTAGTCTTTATACTTTGTAGATTCTTCTTTTTGGCGTAGAATCTTATCTTTGAACTTTTTTCTGCTTTGATCTGTGAGAGAGCTTTTGATGACTTCAAGATGCATGTATGAGCATGTGGAATCCGTCGCCATGGAGATGATGTAACCCTGCATGTAAACAGTTAGCAATAAACATCCGGTACTTACAGATAAGGAATTAGAGATTGTCAACAGCATATTGTGAAGACTCCTTCTAACCCTTATCAAGGCCGTTCCCATGTCAGATACTCTCGAGGGAGCTTACAAGACCTACTAAGTAGCTCAATGACTGGGTGAGTCACTGGGGATCACTCCACGACTGTAGATTGCTAACAAACCACCGCAAACACTAAGCGTAACCCGCAAGGAGTTACCGAAGTGACCTGCTGTCAGGGCTGTTTGATGTAGACCCTGGCAGGATTTCCGTTCAATCATTGAGAAATACTTATGTAAATTCTCTCATAAACGTTCTTGGCAGATTGCTAAGATCTGCGAAGGACTCGATAATTTACAGCTAGTGTCCATTGATGTAGAACACCAGTTGTAGTAATACTAAGTGTTCCTAGGAGATCTTTGATGTATCTCATGGCTCTAGACTCGAAAAGTGCACACTTAGGTTTCCTATGCGGAGACTAGGGAGGGGTCTCCTGCTTCAATATCAACCATCTCTAAGAGATAAGTCGATAGATTACATCGGTTCCCCGTGAGAATGAAACAAGCTCTTTTAAGAGAACTTGAGTGGCTAGAAGGTTTAGTGCATTGCGTCACTGGGTCCATGACGACTTTATCTTCAATACCGGCGTCACCTTAGTAACAACCAGTAGCATACGAATTGAACCCGGTGTCTGCCCTAAAGTTGAACATATGGAGGGCTATTTCTTTTCATCCTTTTCTTTACTTTTCTTTTTAATTCTTCAACTCCTTCTTTCCCTTTCATTCTTTTCTCCTTTTATCGTATCATACCTAAGGACTTCTAATTCTAACTAATGGTGATGTCCTTGGGTAGATCCCTCCGGCTCTGGCGGATCATAGGACTGTAATTCCTATCTTAATCACCTTATAACTCTATGATTATCCGACAATAGCCAAGAAACCTTTGATAGAAAATCTCTCAAAGTGTTTGTGATTATTAAAAATTTTGTTTAACACTTTGAGAGTTTTGTGTTTACTTTTGAAGGGCTCCCCCTTCACATGTGCTTATAAGTGTTTAATAAATTTGCACATGCGGGAGGAACAAGCACTCTTTTGAATTGATCCACTTTCAGTGAACCTGACCGATTCGAGACACGCTTACATCACTAGTTAGACTAGCTTGAAGTTATTACCCGGCCTGGTCAAATCCACAGAAAGTTTCTCGAAACGGTACATTTCTACTAAGACAAATCCTTTTCGAGACATGCTTACGTGGCTAGTTAAAGAGTTCCATTGTCAGCTTTTAGGTGACAACTAGCTCTAGAAACTAACTTGATGTTATTACCCGTCGAGGATAAGTCTTTTTGAGATTACTAACTTTTTATGTTTCGTCAATTCTTGGGTGAATCTGAGGCTAGCTCGCATGAGATTTGACATTTAAGCAACTTTGAACTTTCATATTTGAATTACTTTCACTTTTCTCCCCCTCAAAAATAGCATATGAGATGTTGTTTTTGATAAACTTTTGATTAAAATATGCTTTTTGAGTCTTATGAGGAGATATCAACAAGAACTTTTGATTAGCAAACGATGAAATTTTTTTCAAGTGCTCCCCCTCAACAAGTGAATACTCATTGAGGTGAGATACTTGCCTTTTGAGCAGAGTTATGAAAATCAGAAAGTGTTTGATTAACTCTACTCAAAAGTAAGAAGCCTTCGCTCCTTATATTAGGATTGAGGCACTGATGCGTACCTCAGGGTCCTTTCTTTACAAGAACGGGTTGTACACTATTATGTGTGCACAAGCCATAATGTTAGATTTTGACAAAACATTTAGTTTTGGATATACTCCCCCTAAAAAACACGCATATGTTTTGAGAATGTTAAATTTTTGAAGCGAATTGGGGAGTAAAGATTTGAAAAATCTTGAGCAAACTTTTGAAAAGTTTTGAAAAACCTTTTGAAAAATTTTGAATAAATTTTGCTCAAGATTAAGAAGTATGAGATAAACTTTGCGTGAGAACTTGCTTCTTGTTTTTAGGATAAGTGCACGTTTAATTTTAAGAAATGGTTTAGCAAGGCACTTTCCTTTCTTTGAAACCCGAGTTGTACACTGAAATGTGTGCACAAGTCGTTGTTTTTAACACAGAATTTGTTTTCTTTTTAACAGAACACTCCCCCTCAAATAATGAATGTTATTCGAGAAAAAGTCTTCTTGAGCAGAATTTTGAATCGTATTAAAGAAATACTTTTTGAAAAATTCGAGAAATGATTTTGCTCAAGGTTTTAGAAAACATAATCAAGTATTATACAACAAAGAATGCTTGAATATCAAATTAGACAACAACCTTGAGGACTGAAAGCCTTTGTTTATCAAAATTTGAAATCCATTTGTGGGTTGTGTCAATCCGATTAAAATATGTTGAATTCCAACGAGGATCGAAAAATCTTTGTTATATTTTGAAATAACACTCGTTGAATCAATAGAAATTTAAAACTCTTTTACTTTTGAAAGTTGTTTGAGACCCGAAGTCTCTCTTTTGAGTTTTAAAATCTGAAGAAGAAGATTTCCATCTAAAGTTGAACCACATGGGTTCTTTTTGAAGATTTGTTTTTGTGATGAATGGAAAACTTCCGGTATTTGGGATGTTCAAATCAAAGTCATTCTTTTATTGTAGCCAAAGCATTCCAGATTTTGAAAATTCGAAAGGTTTTGAACGACTTTGCTTTGGTTTCCACTCTTGCTTTACTTGTGTAAAACGAGAGTGTAGAGTTTGAAAAACTTGTTTCTCACCATTTTGAATCCTTTTTCAAGTTTAGCCTTTTGACACATTTAACCCTTTGTCCTCAAAATATGTTCCATAAGAAACATTTTGACAATTGTTGAAGTTTTGACTTTCAATGGGATGACATGTACTCGCTCACAGAGAAAATGCATCAGGCATAAACAAGTATATAGATGAATCAAGAAACTCATTCTAAATCTTCCTAAGTGCTCAGAATTCTCAGATTAACACACAAGATCACATATTAATTCATTCTTTCACTCGAAATTTTCCAATTATTGTCATGGTTTGGGGTTATGAATTGAGACTTTGCACGCATGTTAGCATCAAAATGCAAGAATATTGTACAAATAAATGCCCTAGTAGTAGCAGCAAAGACACCGACATCTTAAACCCTAAATCACATGATTTCAAACCTATGTTGTTTCTAATCGAGCAAACACACCAATCAAGCATTCTTTAGTGTTCTCTAAAGTTATATGAAATAATTAATTAGCCTAAACACATAATAAAGAAACGCCTCGATCGATAATTACATGAACCCTAGTTTCTGATTATGCCTTTTTGACCGTTAAAAACATTGAAACATTTATGGAATGATTAGACAACAACAATGAAGAAATTAGAAACTCACAATCGAAAAGAAATCGAGGATAAAAAAATCGTTAGTCTGATTCGTTGAGGTTTTTAATTATGTGTGAAACTTTTGAGAACATTTGTGAAAACATTGATGCGAGCCTGTTTTATTTTTTTCATGCAATGACCTTTTACCTAAGTTTAAGACTTTTGTGAACTTTACTCATTAAAGGTTAACTACTTTTCCATTTGAAGTCTAAACATGGTTAAATTGGAATCCTTGCCAAAAAAATGAGTTTTTAATCCGAATGATGAAGAAACATTTTATCCTTGAAGAATAGTGATTAGGTGTGCAAACTTCATGATTTTGTGAAAAATTTTCTCCCCCTCAAAACATGTTCCATTTTGACAATGTAAAGCAAAATATGTTTTAATGTAGGAACATAGTTTTGAAGATTAGAAGTTTGTACACAGAGAAAGAAGATTCTTTTTGCAGTTTTTGTATTTACTTTATGATAGAATATTTACAAAAAGAGTTTGATGTTTGACTCTCTTAGTTTTTAAGAAAGTTTTGCAAATCATATGGAGTCAAACATCGCATACCAATATGGTGAACTAAATCAACAAACCTTGATGGAGGTAATGCCTTTGTAAACAAGTCCGCCAATTGGTATTCAGTTACCACAAACTCTAATTCAATTGTACCCTTCTCAACATGCTCCTTTATGAAATGGTAGCGGAGAGCAATTTGTATGGCCTTGGAATGATGAATGGTGTTGCACGAGATTTGCAAAATCACACTTTGAGTCGCAGTACATTGAGATCTAGTCAAATACATAGCCGTAGTCCGTGAGCTAAGTTCTCATCCAAATGACGTGAGCATAGAAAGCATACATGGCTACATACTAAGCTTTTGTTGATGACAGTGATGTACAATCCTGCTTCATTGACTGTATCCCTTTGTAACTAAACAAGATTTGTTGCGAATCATTGTGCCTTCTGCGTCCAGCTTGTTTTTCCAAATCCATTTAATTCCAATGATGTGTCGAAGGGTGAAGTTGATAAGTATCTTGCAAGTGAGCAGGACCCAAATTGCGTGTAGATGACTCAACAATGTCGGGGACAGGTTGAGCATTAGCAAATGGGTTAATGAATGGTTCTGGGTCATGCTCTGCGGGTTGTGGAACTGATAAAGGTATGGAATCTCCAGCTGATTGTCGTGAGTTGGACCCGGTTTGTTCTGTTGTTGTAGGTGATATGACTGGAGGACCGTCTCTTCCAACAGTAGTTGTTGTTTGTTGAGGTGTATCAGGTACTTGACGTTGATCAAGCTGTGCAGCGGAATTTGGTGTGGCCTCAGATGGACGGTTAACAGGCGTATCATCAACCAATGGAGCAAACAAGGTTTCCACTTCTTTACGATAAAGTGACAATGGTTCAGCCGAAGATACCGGAAAGTTAAGACGGTTGGATGTGGGTCCTAAGCTGTTGTGCTCAGAAGCCATTTCTGAAGTACTTTTAAACGGTTGATTACGGGTCCTAAGCTGTTGTGCTCAGAAGCCAATGCTGAAGTACTTTTAAACGGTTGATTACGGGTCCTAAGCTGTTATGCTCAGAAGCCATAGCTGAATTGCTTTAAACGGTTGATTACGGGTCATAAGCTGTTGTGCTCAGAAGCCAATCCATTAAGCTCGGGTCCGAAACTGATTTGTTCCGAAGCCATTCCTGTTATATCTGAAAAGAAGAAAGAATAGACAAAACACAGAACATGGATCCCCAAGTGTAATTGGGTTCCGGATGTTAGAAGCATAAAGATGTAGTGTCAATTATCTTCTTGACACTCAGACACACTTTATCAATGATTTCCTTTCTCACCTCAGGGATAGATGTTGTGGATTTCACATTAGTTTTGGTGCAAATGTCTAAAATCTTTCCTGTAGGAATCCACTTAAGACCAATCGATTTGAAAATTCTACCCGTGGGTACCCACCTAATGTTATATCTAGGAGATGTTTTCCTTTTAGATGCAGCAGAATGAAATGTGGGAGCATCACTTCGTTGAGAAAACCTATGTCCTATATTGATCCACTTCTTAGGTTTCTGACTTACGACTTTTTGTTCAACGGGTTTGTTTGTCTTAGTCGATTGATCATTTTCAAGTGAATTTCCTTTTTGAAGATATTTTAAAGCACAAACAACATGATTATTTACGCAACTACTCTTAGATGCTAGCCAATTCCTATTAGTTTGTTGAGAACTCCTAGGTTTTGGTGTGCTACTACAAGCAGTTTTATGTACTACAGTGGAAGGCATCACTTGAGGTTTTGAACCTAGAATTCCATCCTTTTGAAGTAGCGCCTTTTTCCTAGCCTTTTCTAGATCATAGTTCGTGTACATGTTATATTTTCCATAAAAATCTTTACTTTTATTGCTCGTTTTACACACTGTTTTAGAACTAATCCTAGATGAGCCAGGCATAATCACGTGTTGAGATTTAGCAGACACAGATGCTTTTCCCTTAGGCCAAGAATGTGGAGTGACTGGTTTTGTCAAATTGTTTTTCTCAACAACTTGGGAGGCAAACCGAGGTTTTGAAGATTTAGGTCGTTCAGATTTAAATGCAGTTGGTTGTCTAACAACTGATCGTTTTCTGATTGATTGAGAAGTCGGTTTCCCCAAGATTGATGGTTTTGCAAACTTAGTATCCGCACTCTGGCCAGTCAGTCTTCTTAATTTGTTTTGCAATGCAGCATGTGCCAACACCTTTGCTTGAATTTGACCTTTTAAAAGTTCATTTTCTTTAACTAATGTGTCCACACGTTTACTTTGTTCATTCAAAAATTGACCATTGTTGCCCGAATTTAGTGATTCGTTTTGCAATTTAAGTTCCAGTGAGATGCAATGTGCCTCTAGTTTTGAAAATTTTGTATGACACTAGGCAATGGTCTTTTTGAGAAGAATGTTTTCAGACTCAAGAGTTTGATTAGATGTTACAGTCATTAGATTATCATGTAAGGACTCAGACTCAGAATATTTGTTAGGACATTGAACAGCATTCTGGTCAACCTCTCCTTCATTACTGAAGTTAGGTTGCTCAGATTGTTGTTTCTCATTTGCAGGAATAGTATGATCAACAGTAGATTGTACCTCAACCATTTGCTCTTTGTCAAAGTTAGGTTCTGTGTCATAGATGGGTATGGAATCTTCCTCAACCATCAGTTCTTTGGCAAAGTTGGGCTCTGAGTCAAAAGTGGGTCTGATATTAGCAGAATCAACATCTGTATCATTCCCCAATCTGCTGCTGTCATCTTTCTCTTCCAAAATTTTATCCTGATAGCCTGCATTACCGATATCTACAGTATTCCTAACAGTCCTTTCATTGTTGACTGTTCCTTCATGTGTCAGCCTTTTACTTCCATTCTCCTGTTCATTCAATTCTTTTCCTCATTTTTGCATCTCCAGTTCTTTGACAACACTCAGATGAAGTGATCTTTCATTAAGCTCATATTCTAAGCATCTCAGTCGTGAAGCAAGTTGATCTCTAAAAGCTTCAACTCCATACTAGTGATATTCTCTCTCCATACATTCATATTTATAGTGTATGAGAGTTTTAAAATCTATGGTCTCGAACCATTTGAACTGTGTCTTGAGCGCTCTAAATTCTACCATGCAATCACTTCCATGTACAATTAGCTTTTCTAGTTGAACGATGTTTTCTTGGAGTTTCCTTTGGAAGGTTATTTGGTTCATTTCAGTTCCGAAGAATGCAGAAAAGGTACTCCAGGAAGGAAACCATGCATTTGAGAGAATCTTGCATTGAATCTTAACCGATTCAAAATGTGCTAAACAATTTTCTGTAGAATTGATGGCTCTTTTCTCAGCTTCAGTCATCTTTCTCTCTTGTAAACTTGTTTGATACATTTTCTCTCCCCCGTGATTGTTGCGATGAAATCGGAATAATCAAACTAAAATGTATAGTTGATATATCACACACAAGGTCGAAATACTGAATTCTGATTTTCCATCCAAAATAATATGAAAAAATTTCTCTCCCAAAATTTTAAAATCACAATGAAATGCAATTTTGAAGTTGCAAGAAAAATTTGAGTATCAAAAATTTTGCCGCCAAGTTTCACCGAAAAAATTTGAATTTTGGCCTAAAAATTTGAATTTTGGGCCAAAATTTTCACTGTTAAACCAAAATTTGAATTTTGCGTAAAAATTGAACGTTTAGTCACCTGTAAAAATTAAATTTTACTCAAATTTTCCCGAATTTTTTTTTTTTTTTTTTTTAATTTATTTTTTGAAAATATTAAGAATATAGTAAGAAGATATTTAGAAAGAAAATTTTTAGAAAGATACTTGTGTAAATATGGATCTTATAGAAGGTATATGTGTAATGCCAATTCTCGAAACTTAGTCAGAAAGCAGTTCTCGAAAGAATTTGAGAGTTCTCGAAAAATATGTAATCTCGAAACTTTGGTAATTTTGAAACTGTGTTCTCGAAAAATGAGTGTTTTCGAAACTTTTGTGTTTTAGAAACTTTTGTGTTTTAGAAACTTTTTAGTGTTTTAGAAACTTTTCAGTGTTCTAGAAACTTTTTAGTGTTTTAGAAACTTTTCAGTGTTCTAGAAACTTTTCAGTGTTTTAGAAACTTTTCAGTGTTCTAGAAACTTAGCACCAAAACTTTCTAAATTATACAATTTAGAGAGTATACTACGAGTCGAAGTGTTTTCTCACTTATACAAGCAAGGGAAACACCGAGTAAGCAACGGGAGCAAGCGTGTTCTCGAAACTTTGTGATTTAGAAACTTTGTGATTTAGAAAGATTGCTAGAATTTTGATTTTGCTAAAAGCTCATCCAAATGAAGTTTGTATTTCAAGATTCTTGTACTTCCACTACAAAAAAAGAGCCATTTAGTGGCACACGTTTTTAATGACAGATTTACATGTGTCACCATATTGCGTTTTTAGTGACACATTTTATGTGCCACTAATGTTTTTATAGCGTTAGTGGCACTTTATGGTTTGTGCCACCGTTGTTCCCGAGTTTTGTGGCACAAATATAGACATGTTATTATAAGTCTGTGTAATTTGTGATACACCCAAATATTATGCCATTAAAAGTTATGAGTTTCCTTTATTTCTTATTGATATCTGTCACTAATTACCCCTTAAAAATCACGCGGCCTTTTCAATCAAAAATAAATTAAAAACGAGCGGCTTTTTTTTTAATTAATCCCCCCCTCCAATTGTTAGGTGTATATATCCCTAAATTAATCCTACAATTCTCAATAACGCTCCTAATATCCGGCCCTCACCTCTCATTTACAACTCATAGTTATTATACCAATAAAAGAGATTTTCTTGCGATCACTATTTTCATCTTTTTGGTCAGGTAATAGAATATAAATTTTCATCTACCTTTTGTTTGATACAGACCGTGATTCAATTTAATGATTAATAATTTTATTCTTTGATTATTACTAGTTTTTGTCGTTTAATTTTGCTTAAAATTGTATAACACACGAAAGGGTTTTGAATAAATCTATGTTTTTTAGAGGTCGGCCTTGTTGTGTTTGTGTCGATTGTTATCATTTGCTTTCTTATGTTGTTGGTAGTTGGGTTTTGTTATGTCTTTGCATTCAAGAGTAATTTGTATAAACTTATTATATATTAGTCTCGATTAGGTAATTTAAACACCCAAAATATGTAAAATTGAACATTCTTAGTTTGATTCTGATATGATACTTGAACTGTGGTCAAATGAGTTTGTGACTAGTACTTTTGGTGTTAGTAAAATTAATATTAGCCTATTTGAAATATTGGTTTAAAGTTCTAGTTTTACCCCAATCTCCATCTAACTCACATTGCTTGATTTTTTTAATTTCTTGTATATCCCAGCATGGCTAGGCGCAAGATATTGTGTATGATCTCTATTGAAGTAGAGAAACAGCAGCAAAATAATGAAGCACGAAGTCAGTCCAATGGGCACTCAACTAATGAAACAAATGATGGAAATTCCTTTCAGATGGACACGGCAACTGATGAACATTCTGATAATCAGAATGAAATAGGGGGTATGTATCTTTTCAACACTTGAATCTTGCTGATTTATTATGTTTCTTCTATGTTTTTGCTATCAAAATTTTATATGCTTTCTTTATCCAACCTTATTAGCTATAATGTTAGGTTCGGATATCAACCGCTTATTACAAATTGGTAGATTTGGTTTAGAGTTTATCTCGTCCATTGATCAATGACAGTACTTAAAAGACTATTGCTTAATTAACTCATTACAAATTCATTGTGTTCTCCCTCTAAAATGACTAACTAAAGTGAATATAATGGGACTTACGGACACATTCATGGGAATTCCTAAGCGAGATAAACATGTTTATAGTTTTGAGTAGATACCTATAGGTTACGTTATTCCAAGTAAACCTCGATTACTTTATCAGTATCATTGCTACAAAATTGAGCTTTTCTGATATGTGTAGCCGCTAACAAGTCCTTTGCGCCCTATGCTTTTATTACTTATGTCATGCTTTGCTATGGAAGGCCTATTATTTAAGTTTGGCCAATAGCATAAAAAATTTGATATATTAGGGATATTAATTTTTCTGTGTTTATATACATGACCCTCCTTTAGTATTTAAGCAAAAAAATAATAATAAATAAATAAATAAATAAATAAATAAATCCGGAACGCATCCAAACTAAATCCTATACATTGATGACCTATTGCACCAAAAAAATATGGATGACCCATTACTTAATGTTTTTTTCTTAAATTGTGAAGTTTGGCATCTAGATTATTTAGATGTATTATCGAGTTTGCCTACTTTTTATTACACTGATAATATTGTTTGCAATTTCTTAGTATAGTAGCAAGATCTCAATAATGTTTGACTTGGCATCTTTTGAAGTGCAAACTGTGTTGGGTCTTAATAAATATTCAATATCTACATGCTTTAGTTTTTCATTTTTTTTAAAGAGTTGATATGCTTAGTTGCGTCATTAGCATTACATATTCTTCTCAATCGGGTATATACATGACCATATGAATATTATATTTTATATTAAAGGTCCTCCAAAGAAGGTTCCAGGTCCTACTCAAAAGAACAAGTTATGGAATATGCACAAAAATATGGCTTAGTAAGTTCACTGATCAAATTTTGTTTCTTTTTTACTCAGGTACTTCAACAAATATTTCTTGAGTATGCTTTTCATAGGTACACTTCCTCTTCATGCATCCAAAGGTATTTTCTTTTTAACACTTTTCTTGATCCGAATTAGAAAATTCATCACATATTCTGGTTATATCAACAATGAAATATTTCTTGAGTATGCTTTTCATAGGTACACTTCCTCTTCATGCATCCAAAGGTATTTTCTTTTTAACACTTTTCTTGATCCGAATTAGAAAATTCATCACATATTCTGGTTATATCAACAACGAAAATCATGTACGTTCAGGTAGATGTTTTGTTGCCTTCATCTTGAATATGAATTTGTACAATTTTGTTTTTGTTGGCTTACAGATTCGTGGGGTGTCGAGAGGTCAAGAGTTATCACAATGCTTGCTACCTTTGATGAAATTACAATAAAATTGAAGTTTTTAGGTGTCTTTGATGATATTCAGTTGGAGATTTAGACATAGTTAGATTTTTTTTTTTTTTTTTTTTTTTTTTTTTTTTTTTTTTTTTTTTTAATATTCAAGAATATTGTTTGGTTTGTATATATTTGATATTTCTATTTTGATAATAAAAATACCTTGTTCAACGGCAATTGCATTTTGGTTTGAATATGAAATTGTTAGTTTCTTCTTTTATGAAATCTAGAAATTGAGAATAATATCACATTGTGCCAGTATATTGAAAACATAACAACGGCAAAAACGCACATTGTAACAAATCTTAGCGGCAAATGTTTGTCACTAAAGCCAGCTTACTTTATACTCATAGTAAGAATATAATGACACAAAGTAAGTGTCACAAAATCCTTAATGCTTCATGTGACAGATAATTGTGTGTCACTAAAGTTAGAATGGTCAATAGCAACACAGCGTAGAAGTGCCACTAAAACGCATAAGGTCTGCAACAACACAAGTAGAAAGTGCCACTAAAACCCTTTAGTGGCAGCGACATTAGTGACACTTTTTTTTTCTGCCACCGATTCCCCGTCGGGTCTTTAGTGACACATATTTCGTTTTTACTGACACTTTTTGTGTGCCACTAAATGGCCTTTTTTGTAGTGTTCTAGTTATAAAAACACCAAAACTTGAAGAAAGTTGCAAACTTGATGATTTTTATGAAAATTTTTTGTGATCTAGAAAGTTTGCTAGAATTTTGATTTTGCTAAAAGCTCATCCAAATGAAGTTTGTATTTCAAGATTCTTGTACTTCTAGTTATAAAAACACCAAAACTTGAAGAAAGTTGCAAACTTGATGATTTTTATGAAAATTTTTTGTGATCTAGAAAAAAGTACAAAATCAAGTACGAAATATTTCTAAAACTCCAAATTTTTGAAAAAGATTGAAACTTTCTTGTTAGAAAAGGTTTATAACACTAGTTTGTAATAAAAAAAAGTGTTAAAAACAAAGAAAAACAAGAAAAGTAATGATCTTTTTAAACAAAAATGTTTAGAAAGCCTTAAAAAAAATACAACCTAACTCAAATCACTTTTTTGAAAGAAAGTTTGACACTTTTTTGTTTGTTATGATTTGTAGCACAAGTTTGTAAGCAAAGATGTGATAAAAACCAAGAAACAAACAAGAAAGTACAAAATTTTCACAAAAAATCGAGTAGAAAAAGAGGTTTTTGATTGGATTCAACTTAAAAAACAAGAACTACACCTTCTTCCGGCGAATGATACCACTTGTTAGGTCACACTTTATGTAAACACAAGTATAAGAATGATAGAAAAGAGATGAGAGTGAGAGATGGTTGATTAAGACAATAAGAGAAATATAAATGAAAGAGTTTTCTTAGAATAATGAATTAACCAACAAGTTTACTAGTCACATATGACTAGTATATATAGGGAAGGAGTAGGGCAACACTCCCTTCCTCCCTATCTAGTAAAACGAGATGGGCTTAAGGCCCATGGGCTTGCTACATAAGCCTTAAGATTAAATAAACATACAAGCCTTAGCAACCTATTACAAGTAAATGACCGAGACTTGATAAATAGTAAAACTTTGATCCCAACATTGTCTTTGATGTGCTTCTGCTTTTTGAGATCTACTTTATAAATTTTATGATTGTAAGACCACCTGTTCCTCACGAGCCAGTTTCCGTTCTTCATTAAGTGGAAGGGAATGATGGCTATTACAAACATGTGGCCTTAGTTGATAAGTTGCCATTTCTTTCATATTCCCAAATTCATTCAACTTCCACAACTTAATATAGGTTTCACAACTTCCACAACTTCTATTAATGTCATACTTAAAACAAACATGAATGCAATCACTTATAACCATAATAGTGGCAAAATAATTACATCTATTTGTATTTGCATACACATACGGAGTTTCTATCTTTGATAACCACCGTTCAGTCTTTGTGTCAAACCTTATAATTGAACACTGTCGTCCGTTTGAGTGTTGTTGTAAGAAGTAGAGATTTTCATTCAAATAAGTACCTCGACTCCAACGTTGCCCATGATGAAGTATATATACTTATATGTTGAAAGACAACTACTTTTCTCCATGAGTCCGATTTGAATGAATATATGTAAACATTATTGTGAAATTTTTTATAAATAGAATCTTGTAGTCATTCACAAGAGCTGTAATACAATCTGAAAAGCTGATGATGAATATGTCTTGTGAGGATAATTAGATTTGGACAACATCTTATACTCATTGGTCAAAGGATTCCATAAGATTAGATGGGAGTATACTCTAAGATCCATCTTTTGTATGCCTAGACATACCAATCCATGAAAAGACACTAGCATACAAATTCTACCAGGAGTGATGCCCGAATGGTGGTAAAGGGTGGCGTGTGGGAGTTAAACCCCTATCACTTGGTGGTGCTTCACAGTCGATGGTGGTAAACTCAAATGGTGTTTCTGATTTAGAAAAGACCAGAAGTTTACTGCTGTTAATTTGATAACCAATCGATGTACATGTTTATGAACATATCCGACGGAAGGAACGAGTGCCATTCTTCAAATATTAATGGTTACACGAACCAAACTATGTTTAATGTACATATAGTTTTTAACAAAATATTTGTTAAAGCATACAAGGATTAACTATATGTATTCAAATTTAGTACTTTTTTTACTTGTCTTGGACTCGTGGTGACTTAGATACTTTGTTTATTGTTTTTATTTGGATTATATTTATAAGCTTTATTAGTTACTAGACGAGTATCCGTGCATAGCAACGGGATTTTATAGCGGCAGATAATTGTAATGATACTCTGTTTTTTTATGTCAAATTGTTATCATTGGTAAGGCTGATCGTCGGTCGAAGACCGAACCGACCAAGACCGAGACCAAAATTGCCCAAAAACCAAGACCGAGACCGAATGTGTTCGGTCAGGTCCGGTCGGTCTCGGTCCGGTCCGATCCTTCGATCGATCCGGACCGAGACCGAGACCGAAATAAGGAAAAACTCGAGACCGAGACCGGACCGCTAGTCCTTCGGTTCTGTCACTCAGCCCTAATCGTTGGTTGGTAGAGCTTGAAAATGAGAATCAATAATTATTAATCTTCCTATACCTACAAATCACACTACTTTTTGTTAGTTCAAATATTTGCCCCATGTGATAAAGAGAATTTGTAACTTGGCTGTCATAACATTATTTTTTGTTAGTTATATGTCATAACATTAGTTTTAACTAATGTTTCAACACTCATTTCAAATGTACACAAGTTCCTAACAGCATTTTTGGTCCGTTCATCATTTTTGGTTTTTTTCATCCTTAACTTGAATCGAGGATTCAAATTTAACTCCATATTTTCAGTAACTCTAGGGTCCAACCATACATGTGAAGCGTTAGAAATTAAATATATATGGTATAAAATTATTCGAAGCAAGTCTAAATGAAAATTTCAAAATCAAACACCACTTAAACAACCAGTGAAAGTGAAAATAGATACTTGATATTCAGCTTAAAAAAACGTATTTTGAGGACCAAATTTTTTTTTGGAGACCATAACTTTTGACATAACTCAAGTTGTAAAAATTTACAAAAACCCAGACAAACCGCAAATTATTAACATAACTCAAGTCGTATCTTGGTTTTAGTTTTCAAGCCATGAAAATCACTAAAAACCAAAAATTCCTTTAGATCAAACCAATATTTCTTTGGATATAATACACACCAAGAACATTTTAGCAACACCACATAAACCACCAAAACACCGTCGAAACCACAATGCCAAATCTGAAGCCATTAAGAAAGATTGAAATGCAGGTTTGCAATGTTGTAAAAGAATAATACGAGTACAATACAGCTACAACATCAAATCCTTCAAAAATAACAGAATGGACTTATTTTGAATGTTGTACATCAAATCCTTCAAAAATAACAGAATGGACTTATTTTGAATGTTGCTAAAAACACTTAAAAAAAAGATAGTTCCGTTCATGCAAAAACACAAACATGCTACTCGAACACCAAAAAATTAATAACAAAGTAAATGATAGCATCAACCATTTTTTTTCTTGTATAACAGAAGAAAAACTCATAAAAAAAATAAATAAGATCTTTCTAAAATGTAAAAACACGCAAGTAGACCTTAGATCTAGTTTTGAACAAATAACACATATGATACCACTTTCAATATACACAAAACAAGAATATACAAAAAACAAAACTATACACCACGGCTGAAACAAACCTTAACACATCATTGCAACTACCACCCAACCGACCGAGAGATGGTAGTGTCTGACAGCCGAAATCACGAAAACCACTAAAATTACCACCATTTCATTAAAAAAATCAACCAAAGCCACCAACCGAAACCACCTAGCCAACTGAAACAACCCAAACCACCGAAAAGTGGTGGCTATTTCGTCATATGGCGGCAGTTATAGTGGCGGCGGCAGTTGTGGTTAAAAGAGAATGGGGTTGGGTTTAGAGAGAGATGAGAGAATAATGAAATCAGGGTTGTATCTTTGTATTACTATATAGATAAGTTTCATCTTGTTTTTTCAGTCAAATCATTCCTATATGTAGTGGAGAGTTGGAATACAACCAATAGTTGCCATACATAGTTTGAAATCAGACGTGTATTAGTTGGGTCCATATCACGCTTATAACTACATCAAATACTTTCCAAACTCAAACCTTTGACATTCCATATAAGGCATTAATGAAAATTTCAGACCTTCCCTTTAGTAAAATTCAGTGTTATAAGGGCAAAATGGGGATTGACTGAAATTTCAGTTTTCCACTTTTTCACTTGACTATTTTTACATTATAAGTAGTTAAGATAATGATTAAAATTATATTTTTGTGATATCTTAATACATGAAATGAAAGTAATTTCATTCCTCTATTACATGTAGATTACATGTAGAGTAGATTTTTTTTCTTTATAAGTCCAACATTTTATATTTTATTTTAGGGACAATTCCATATATACCTAACTTAAACACAATAATTCCATGTTTTCTCAATATACGCTTTAAAAGCATTGTACATGTGCACTAAAAACTTGTGTTTTGGGTAAATATGTGTTAGCATTAAAGAAATGTATAGAAAAGTGATGGTCATTCTCATATTTGTAACTTTGTAATTTTTTGTAGAATGCAATAGAATAATCAAAGGACTTGTGGATTGGGCTAAGCTAATAGGTTATAAGTTATGTATTAAGCTAGTCCATACTTAATGTGTAATCCATATACAATCCAACCCAATCCATACAAGGCCCATAGAAATCCCACGAGGCATCTTGTCTTATGTATAAAAGACACCACACACTTCATTTGTGTGGTGTGCTTCAGTGCTTGAGTGTGTAGTGTGTGTTTTCTTTAATAAAAGTTCCATATTTCTTTATTTACTTTCTCTCTAAAATCATACTTCATCTATCTCAAGTCATCATATTGTGCTTCAAAGATTAGTGATAAAGTTAGTAGATCTAAGGTCCTACAATATGGGATTTTGATATTTAGATTGAGTAAATATGAAATTATCACTTTATTTTAATATTGTAGACTAATTTATTAGCAATTTAGTTTGCAAAATTTTTATTGATAGGATTGGACATATACAAAACTAGCCTAAAGCCTGGCCGTTGGCCGGCTAGCTTAAACTTTTATTATTAAACATAAAAATGTAGTACAAACATAATGTAAAATTTTAATACGCTAAAGTGTATAATGCTCAAAGATAAATTATGAAACATAAATACCCTTGAATGTATTGTTTAAAAGATAAAAGATAAAAGATAAAAACAAATGGAAAAATCAAAGTAGATGAAGGACTTCTTTATACACGACTAAAGTTGTGTGATTGCAATGGTTGCCATCTTTGTCACAACGTAAGACTTTAAGGCCGTTCTTGCTCTTTACCCTTGATACAGTAACATTTAGTTGTTCGCATGAAAAAACCGGTGATGACCCAAAAGAGCAACGGATGAACAACAAACATACCATGAACAGATACAATAGCTTCCATTTTTTTCAGCACTTAGAAAGAGTCGTCTGGCTTCATAAAGTTGTGATATTCCAAGTGAGTCATCTCCCTGCCTGTTTTTGGGTCAAATTGGCATTTATAGAAACTGCACAAAAAGTTTATTGCATCAGTCTTATGCCACTATAACTAAAACCCGAGAGCATAATGGACTAAGATCCTACTCATCATTTTATTCATTTAGCACGTGGATTATACTTAATCATGTGACCTTATTCATCATTTAGTATAGATGAAAAATTAAAATGATAAATATATTTGAAAAACTTATGATTCACTCACCTTCCATTCATGCCGAGAATGACCACAGTATCCTTTTGATGACCAAATACAACAATATACTGAGAACCTTCAACCAAATGAAACTGAGCGCAATGACCACACCGAGCTAAAATACTTGGGCATTACCACCTGAAAAAAATTGTCATGAAATCACCAAATCTTTGAACGATACAATATGAAGGTACAAACAAAACAGATTCGGATGGAAAGCAATTTATGTCTCATAAAAAAGATAGTAAAACGATGAAAAAGTGAAAAACATTCTCCTCATTTTGCAAATCATTAAGTAATAACAGATATATAAAAATAACCAACGCATATTTCTAACTACTTGATATGATATTTACATATTATGATGCTAATGATGCATTGCTTAGCACTGCTCAAAGCGGTCACATAATCAAATGAGGGAATGGTTGTCCTATTTGTAATAAAAGGTGGTGCATAACTTTATTTATTTATTTTATTTTTTATGGTTTTCTTCTTTTTGTAAACCTGTAACCCTCACTTTTGAGGGAGCCGAATACTTTGTGACTTTTCAATTGTTATAATAAGTAACTGGTAAAATGAAAATGCCTAACAAAAGACTGTCTTAGTATTTAACCATCCTGCTCAGCGCGCTATGGATATTAAGGCTTGCATCTTGAAGTCACTATCCATGAAATATGTATACCTTTTCTCATCTTTACACACATCTGCCACAGCAAACGCTAAGTGAAGTATAAGTATCTATTTTGTGATAAGTTGAGCTTTATATGTCATAAAAGTGAGAATAGAACAAAGAATGTTAATAAAATTTTGCCAATGTATATCAAATTCAACAATAATTTTATATGACAAGAATGTACATCAAAATATATGAATGAATCCCTTTTAATGCATACCTTATGAATGACCATAGTCAGCTTTTTAATGTATACCTTATGAATGAATCCCTTTTAATGTATTATGTATACCATTATGAATGAATCCCTCTGTTCAGGTATAATCACTATAGTCAGCTTTTTATGTTTGGATAAACATCTATCTAGAAATTTGAAAGATGATAAGGAGTTATGATAATGAGTTTTATATTAACTAATTATTTAAGCGTGCAACAACTAACATATTTTCTTCTTCTTTGAACCTAATTTGAGAAACTTTTTGAGGGTGTTTAAGATTGCTGATTTGCTTATCTGTCTTCCAAAGAGAGAAGCAGTTTTAGGTGTTTGGATAACACTATTTAGAGTTACAACCTGTTTGTTAAATTTGAAATTGGAGTCACTGTTTTGAAATAGCATTAAGAAAAATAAAAGAAAACAACCTTTCATGTAGCACCTCATCAAAAGCCTCATAAGGTCATATGAGTGAGCTGTTTAGAAAAACGCCTGCAGTGCTATCCTACAAAAATGTCTTTTAGCTTCTCTTCATTTTGTGCTAAAAGATAAATCACCTATAGAATAATCAGATAAAAATTAGCAAGGAGTCCTACGATATATTATAATTACATCTAATACACAAAAGTGCTACAATATCCAAAGACCCTTAACCATCTAATACACAAAATGCTTATTATATCAAAACACAATAAGTTTGTGAAATAAGGCAACCTAAATGCCATATCAATTGGCATAAATATTCACATATAAGTTGGCACCAATTACATATCAGTTGGCAAAATATTCACTTTTTATCATACACAAAAATGCACCATATCAATTGGCATACATATTCACTTTCGGGAATTCTTTTAGTATCCTCAGTTAATGTATTTAGAGAATCAAGCACCAATTATATCTATCCCAACTTTTCATAGGTTAACTATTGTTTCTCATCAAGTATTTGGAGCTTAATTTGATCCTTCCACATCGTCTTTCAAGTTCTGTAGGTTCAATTTCTTTCACATATATCCTTTTTTACAAAATCATAAGAGGGATTTCAGGTACCTAATATTTTTCTCAACAAATTCCAAATCAAAATCATACGAATTGAAAATGTAACTCAATCAATACATACTCTTAATTAATTATTGATTTAAATTCAATTTAACCCTAAAATGAGAAGTTACCTCCATCAGATAATTCCTTGATAACTGATTTTGGGGATTTTTCCGTGGGTTAACTAATTTGGGGGAAAGCTGATTTTCGGGTATTAATTGTTTCAGTTATGAATTATTTTTGGTATAACTGATTTGGTGGAAATTTTTTTTATAATTTTGGAGGGAGACTTGCCTTAATGCAAGCTTGTTTTATATAGGATCATGCAACATTAAAAGCACGTTTTGTAAATAATTTAAAATTGGTTAAATAATCTTCAATGATCATTTAAAAGGATCAAACATTTGTCTAAATTAAGAATATATATAATCAGGGTACCCAATCCGTGACAGAATTAAATATTTACATATCTTTGTTATAGACCTTTCTCCATTATTTTGTATAAACTTGTTTATACAAGCTAGCCAACTTTTAGTAAGATCTTACTTACGAAACTTATCAATTATGCGATTTACAAACGATGAAATAAACGAATTACTCTTTCCGTCTCAAAACTATTGTCATGAGATTTATAAATGATAACAGAAACCATTACTCCATCCTTCTCAAAATTATTATCAGTAAACTAAATCACACAGTTCAACAAAAGTGAGACTACTACATTTTTTAACAAATTAAATAGAATATTCAACAACTAAAGTCTTTTTTTCTATTGGTTAAAAGGAAATGTGAAAATGTGGAGAATTATTTTGATACATTTATAAAAGAAAAATGTATTGTAATTTCGAGATGGATTCAATAGTTTAGATGTAAAACAAAGACATTATTTAACTAACTAATGCCACAAATGTAAACTAGCTAGATTGAATGTATACCCAAGAAATATATTATTTCTAAAAACAACGTATTACAATAGTGCCATAGTTTTAAAAGAGAGAAATACAACAAACTTAAAATAAGATTTTGCTATACCATCGTTATTCTTGTGAACTATTTTGTAAATGAATGGATTTTTAGTTTGTTACACAACATGCAAATCTTTTCTTTGTCTTAAATTAGGCACAGAAAATCTTTTACTCTTAGAGGTTCTAGCACTCTCACCTATATATACACCCAGTCTTGACACTATGCTCATTCATCACAAGAGTTGTAGTCATTTATAATTAATCAAAATATGTCGTCTATTGTTCCAGTTACGTTCCTTTTTCATATACTTCAAACAATTTTGATATTTCAGATTGTTTGTAGTGCTTATCGTCCGTATACTGAGTTCTCAACCGTACTGGAACATAATGACAATGTGGGATACGATACCGATGTTATATCATTTGATCGTCATGTTCCACCTCCTGTATATCCTCAAGGTAACTAATTTCCTTGCCAATCTTTTACTGATATTGATGTCACATAGTTTGTTTTTGCTTTTTTGAGTTACATGCATGGTTTATTAGTTAAAAATGGGTTATTGGAAATAATAGAATGGTTCACTCTTTAATAATTTCTCAAGCTAAGATGTATTTGAAGTTATTTCTTCACAAATTACAAATTCAGCACGCAGACCTACAAACATGCATGCATACGTTTAAATATATACCTGTAGTTTCATTTATAAATTTGATAAAAGTTGGCAGGATTTGGACATGATAAATTGATAATGTCAAAATTTTACTGATTTTTAGTTTCAAGATTCATAATTGACTAAAAGGAATTCATAAAACTGTACATTGCACTTGACTTCTCTCTTTTTTAAAAGCAATGCTAGATACATAAAAGTTTTAAAAAATATTATTCGCATAATGATTTGGCAAATAAATGTGAAGTGTAGGAAAGAGAAAGAAAAACAAAATTATCATGTAAAATTTTGTAAGGTCTTTGTGAATATAGCATTGCTCTTTTTATAATTGCACAATTCGTATGAAATGGTGATCAGTACAGTATTATAGTTAATGATTTGACTGAATTTTATTTATGTTATATTATGACTTAAGGACTTATAATCTCAGTAATCTGTGAATTATCTCTATCTCTACCAGAGAAAACGTTTTTCTTAACTAAAAAATTTAAAATCTAGTGAAGTTTAATTACTATTATACTCTCAATTAAAAATGATAGCATCATTAAATTACTAGTATATATCAGTATTCTTTAGTAAATAAATTTTTATCATTTTTCGTTTCCAACAAAATAAAAAAAATTTCCTAACAAAAATCAACAATTAACAGTCGCATCAAGGGTGACACCAAAACCACATATTTGCAGTTATAATTATTTGCGGCTATACATCGTCTCTATTTGCTGATATTCGTCTTTTAGGATATTTAAAAGATTTGAAGAGCTTACTTCTGGATTTATACTTATGTTAAATAATAGATACCTATGACTATCTGTCTAATGTGCAAGCTAATAATTAGCTTAAAAACATTAAATTAATAAATCTCAACCTTCTGTGTGCCCAGGTGGAGAATTTGCAGTTGGGAAAATTGATCTTGGAGGATTAGAGGTGTTTAGAGCTAAGTTTTTCAAGAAAATATGGGAAACAAGGAGTGGTGGACCAAATGGTCTTGGTGCATCATTTTATGAGCCAACTAACATTCCAAGAGGGTTCCATTTGCTTGGCCACTTTTGCAAACTAAACAATTTTAAGGCCATGTTTTCAGTCGTCCTTACGGCTAAAGACACTACAAGCAACCTATTCGATACTGCCCTAAAGAGTCCCATAGACTACACACTTATTTGGACTAGTAAAGGTTTAGATATCGGACAAAATGTAGATGGATATATTTGGCTCCCAATAGCGCCGGTTGGTTATAAAGCCATTGGTCACATTGTCACGACTTCACCAAAAAAACCCTCGCTTCACAAAGTCATGTGTGTTCGATCCGACTTAACAGACTTAACTCAAGTGGACGAAAGGATATGGGGTTCAAGTAACATAAATCTGTATACCACAAAGCCAAGAAGTACTAGTGGACTAAGTGTTCCAACAGGTACATTTTTGGCATTAAGTGGCTCGAATAGGCACAAGTTAGCGTGTTTAAAGATGGTCAAGAGTGATACTTCTTCTGCTCAACCTAATCCTCAGCAAATTCAAGCAATGATAGATGCTTATGCTCCTTTAATTTATTTTCACCCTAATGAGGAATTATTCCCTTCATCTGTTGAATGGTTTTTTGAAAATGGGGCAAAGCTATACCAACTTGGCAAAGATCCATCGCCTGTGCTCAATAATGGTGAGAACCTTCCGAATAAGGGGTCAGTGGATGATGCATTTCTAGATCTCCCATCTGATCAGTCTGAAAAAGATAGGGTGAAGAAAGGGTCTTTGCCCGATGCAAGTGCTTATATACATGTGAAATCTGCACTAGGGGGTACGTTTACTGATCTAGCCATATGGTTGTATTATCCTTTTAATGGCGGAGCGAAGTTTCAGCTAGGACCTTTCACCATTCCCTTAGGAATGTTAGGGGAACATGTTGGTGACTGGGAACATATTACATTAAGGATCGAAAACTATAGTGGGAAATTAACACAGATCTATCTATCTCGACATGCCAAAGGAGTATGGGTTGATGCTAGTGAATTTGAGTTTATTAATGGAACAAGGCCAGTGGTATATGCATCCTTACATGGTCATTCACATTACAATGCTCCAAGTAAGAACACGCATTGGGCAGCTGGAGAACTTGACTCAAGTGACAAACAAATGCTAATGGACGCATTCACCGAGACTTATCCAAGAAAATCATTCTTCCATTGGGGGTTTGGTCTTAGGGATGACACTGACAAAGGCGGTAACATGTTTGATATTGCAGCAAAGAGCTATCAGGTTTCTGCTACTTACAACAATAGTGGAATGCCACCATACTGGTTGGATTATACAGGTAGATGGGGTCCTAAAGTTAGCTATGATACTACTGCAGAAGTCATGAAAGCCGTACAATATTTGCCACGCTTTGCTAGGAAACTCGCCTTAAAAGTTTTGAATAAGCTCCCTGATGAGTTATTTGGTGAAGAAGGGCCTGAGGGTCCTAAGATGAAATCCAGTTGGGATGGAGATGAGAATCAATAATAATTTTAATTCCAAATTTTGATTAAGTTGTTTGGTTTCTCTAATCGTTATTTGTAACATAAAAATTCGATCAACGGATGGGTTGATCTTATTAATGGAAGTGTTTAAGAGGTAATTGAATTTGATCGATAATATAAATTAGCCAATTTGCATGTCTCAAATAAGTATTCCTGTCTTTTTTAGTTACATATTATCATAACTTAGCAAAGTTATGCAATTCCTATTCCATTTGTACAAAGAATACAGTTTAATATATAACAAGAATAATGCAAAATTATTAACTAAAGTAACATACCAAAGCAAATTACAAATTAAACAACACTTTTTAAGTTAATAATAAAAAATAATAATAAATAAAATAAAATAAAATAAAATAAAATAAAAAAACTTCATATTGATTTTAGGTTTGATGTTTGATCCACTCATTCAGAAGCTATGTTTAAATGAAAAAGTGTGAATGTAGAGCAAGTTCTCAATGTTCTGTTACGGGTTGGTATTTGGTTGCACAATGTTGGAGAATTTAGTGCACTTGTGGGATTTGTTCACACCTGGTAATGAGCTTGGAGGTACGGAGTGTACACCCATCATGTCCCTGAACACCCTGACTCATATAGTGGTTGTGCAGGATACTGCTGATAGCTAGTTCCTGCTGATGGTTCCTATTGAGTACAGGTTCCTGCTGATGGTTCCTGCTACCAGTGTCAGGATCCTGCTGATGTAGAGTTTCTGCTGATAGAGTGTTATATATAACTGATTTGACCTATTCAAATGACAGTTACATCTGCACTCATGATCACGTTTAATTGGTCATGTAACCACTAATACCTATTATTATAGAGGCTAATTAAGTGGGATTAATGGGCCGTTAATCACTCTTAATTCCATTGACTAGGGATGAGTAATCTTGCCTATATATAGGAAGATCAAATCATGCATGGGATACACAGAAAACACACAACACTTAAACACGAAGGGTTATTGATTTGTGCCTAAATCACTAACAACATTTGGTCTTATCCCAAGTAGATATTCGTGATACCCAGGCATTAGGGTCGAATAGTTTACTTTGGAAAGTGATAACACGATTCCAAGTGATATCCGGTAACCTTAATTGGTACGTAGCTAGGTATTTGATTATCTCTACCCTGATCTGGGCGAATAACCACCAACAATCAAAGTAAACTATTTTGTGATAATCAATGGCTGCTGCTATGAGTCATATGGCTGCTAACTTTTCCAAATTGGATAAGTTTGAAGGTGTTGATTTCAGAAGATGGCAAAAGAAGATGCACTTCTTGCTTTCAAGCATGAATGTGGTGTATGTTCTTAGTACTGCCATTCCTGAGGATCATGGGGATGATGCTACTGTGGAACAGATAAGGAAAAGAAGCAAATGGGAGAATGATGACTATGTATGCAGAGGTTTGATTCTCAATGGTATGTCTGATTCTCTCTTTGACATTTATCAGAACGTTGAATCTACCAAAGAACTTTGGGATTCCTTGGATGCCAAATATATGGCTGAGGATGCTTCAAGTAAGAAGTTTCTTGTAAGTAATTTCACAAATTACAAAATGACTGATTCAAGACCAGTCATGGAACAATACAATAAACTTCTTGGAATACTTGGAAGGTTTACACAACATAAAATGAACATGGATGAGGCTATTTCAGTCTCTTGTATCATTGACAAACTCCCTCCTTCTTGGAAAGATTTCAAGCATGCCTTGAAACATAAGAAGGAAGAACTGACACTTGTTCAGTTAGGTAGTCATTTGCGTATTAAGGATTCCCTCAGGGCGCAAGATAATGACAAGCCAAAGAGTAGCAATGCTACTGGTGCACATGTTGACAATATGGTGGAACATAACAATTCCACCAGGTACAATGACAACAAAGGCAAACGTAAACATCAGGACAACACAAGGGCTGATCCTAACAAGAAGGCAACACCTACTTGTTGGAAATGTGGCAAATGTGGTCACATTAAAAGGGATTGCAAATGTGTTAAGGTTGGTGGTAAAACCAATGGTTCAGGCACTAGTGGTTCAGGGAGTGGTGGTTCTGCCAACTCACTGAAAGGTCAGAATATGTTTAATGAATCTCTTCAGGTTTATTATGTTACATATGTATCTGAATCTAACTATGTGCAGGATGATGATGTTGCATGGTGGGTTGACTCTGGAGCAACTGTTCATGTGTGCAAAGATAGAAGATGGTTCAAGACTTACGAGTCACTGAATGATGGTTCTATTCTTCACATGGGAAATGAGTCAACAGCTTTGGTGCATGGTCGTGGTTGTGTAGATCTTAGTTTTAGTTCTGGAAAGATTGTAACTTTGTTTAATGTTATTCATGTTCCTGATATAAGGAAGAACTTGGTTTCAAGTAGTGTTTTGAATAATCATGGATATAAACAAGTTTTTGAATCTGATAAATTTATTTTGTCTAAACATGGTGTGTTTATTGGTTTTGGATATTTGTGTAATCAAATGTTCAGGCTTAATGTTGTCACTGACATTGTTAATTCAGCCTTTTTATCAACCTCTAAACTGAATGACTCTACCCTGTGGCATGCTAGACTTGGCCATGTACATTTTAAAAGGATGCAAGACATGTCTAAGGATGGGTTAATCCCAGCATTTGACATGGACACTGAAAAGTGTAAGACTTGCATGTTGACCAAAATAACTAAGAAACCTTTTCAGGGTGTAAAACGTGAGACTGAGCTCTTGGAGCTTATACACAGTGACCTGTGTGATTTGCATGCCACTCCCTCTTTGGGGAACAAGAAGTACTTTGTGACATTTATTGATGATGCTTCTAGGTTTTGTTATGTCTATCTATTACATACCAAGGATGAAGCATTAGATAAATTCAAGGTATTTAAAACAGAAGTTGAGTTGCAACTTGGGTCCCTGATCAAAAGATTCAGGACTGATAGGGGAGGTGAGTACATGGATACTCTGTATTTTCAGTCTGTTGGTATAATCCATGAAACTACTGCTCCTTATACTCCTCAACAAAATGTTATCTATGAAAGGAAGAACAGGGTACTGAAGGAGATGGTTAATTCCATGTTGTCTTACCCAGGACTGAGTCAAGGGTTTTGGGGTGAAGCTATGTTAACAGCTTGCTATTTACTTAATAGGGTTCCCAACAAAAGGAACAAGGTTACCCCTTATGAACTCTGGACTAAAAAGAAACCCAACCTGAATTATCTCAGGGTTTGGGGTTGTAGGGCAGTTGTAAGACTCCCTAATCCAAAGTTAAAAACTTTGGGTGAAAGAGGCATTGAATGCATCTTTGTTGGATATGCTGAGCATTCCAAGGCTTATAGGTTCTATGTTATTGAACCTGATGAATATGTTTCAATTAACTCAATAATTGAATCAAGGGATGCACTCTTTGATGAGAATAGATTCTCATCAGTCTCTAGACCAAGTCAGAGGATTCCAAATGGAACTAATCACATTGGTGTATCAGAGGTCCCTGATGAATTATCATCTCAGGCCCCTGATGAGGTTGTGGTTCAACAACCAGAACCTGAGTTCAGGAAGAGCAAACGGGTCAGGACTCCAAAGTCATTTGGACCTGAGTTTTAATTATACTTGATTGAAGGCACAAGGAGTGAGGTCTCTGACAAATACTCCTATTGCTTCATTGTTGAGGATGATCCCAAAACATTTGAAGAAGCAATGAAGTCCAAGGATGTTGCTTTCTGGAAAGAAGCAATAAATGATGAGATTGACTCCATCATGGGCAACAACACTTGGGTGTTGGTTGATCTACCACCAGGTTGCAAACCTCTTGGTTGCAAATGGATTTTCAAAAGGAAAATGAAGGTAGATGGAACTATTGAAAAGTTCAAGGCTAGATTAGTCATTCAGGGCTTTAAACAAAAGTCAGGGATAGACTACTTTGATACTTATGCCCCTGTGGCCCGTATCAGTACCATCAGGCTGCTGATTGCTTTGGCATCTGTTAATACAAATATCGCCTAAAAACGTTATTTATATTTTACGATCTTCGGTAAGTTTTGTTAACGACAAAATGTAAACTTTAGTTTTTAAGCAAAACATAATCTTAGTTTTTAAGACTTGCATAAACTAGACTTTTGCTACATTTTACATTTTATAAAACACAACACAAGTTTATTTCTTAAATTAGAAATAGTCACATCACATTTATGGCAAGTTTTGTCATTATGCATTTATGGAAAGAAATGTGTTTGACTAACTTTGTTGTTGCTTGCAAGCTTTGTATTTGACTTATTTTTAAGTGATGTGACATTGTTTGGTTGCTAGGAGTTATGAGACAAGACCTTGTTTGGTTTGAAGAGTTATTGCAAAAACCTACTGCAGACCCGGCAATACCCTGGGGGTACACGGGCGGAACCCATTTGAGGGTTCCGCCTGATCCGCCGAGCATGCAGAATGTTGTGCTATAAATACCAAGCCATAACTTGAATTTTGGCTAACCTCTTGAGATCATATTTTACACACACACTCATCTTTTCTTCTAACCTCTTAACATTGTAAATGTGAAGTTTCCTTTTGTAGCAAAGAAGCTCACAAGGTCGTCAAAAGTTACAAGTTTCCAACACAACGTTGCAAGACTTGTTAGCTTAGTATTGTGTAAACTCTTGTTGTTTACACGTCAATTGTTTGTGTATATTCTGTAGTGAGTGGTTAGTATTTTAGTCCTCAAAATACAAAGAGTGTTGGGAGTTGTTGTACCCTAGTAAAAGAACTAAACGGGAGTGGTTGTGCCCTTGTAAAAGAACTCGACATCTAGCTTTGTGTCGGTAAAAGTATAAGCGACGTGTAAGGTTTTCTCCGCCGGTCAAAGGAGCTTGTTGACTAGTGAAAGAAACTCTCGAGTTGGATACTCGGGGCGTGGACGTAGGGCAAGGAAAAAGAGTCCTTGTAGCCGAACCACGATAAATACTCTTGTTGTGGTTTGATCATTTCTTTCATTTACTTGCATGTTATATATTGTGTTTGTGCATATATCTTTGATCAAACGGAAAGTTTCAAAGCCAACTTAACAAGTATAAAAAGATTTTAATCGGTAAACTATTCAACCCCCCTTCTAGTTTTCCACAATTGGCATCAAGAGCTACGTTACTCAAGCTTTTAAAATATATTGTGTTTTAAAACTTGAAACGATCCATGGATTTTGAAAATTACAAAGAAGATCAATCTATGCGAAGACCACCACTCTTTGAAGCAAATGGTTTTATATATTGGAAAAACCGTTTTGAAACTTACGTGAAATCTAAAGATATAGATTTGTGGTATATAATTATTGATGGTGATAACGTAGTTACTAACATCAAAGATGATGATCAAAAGAAATTAATAGGTAAAAATAATGAAGCTAAAATGATGCTTTATAATGCTTTGCCTAAGAAAGAATATGAAAGAGTCTTTTTGTGTAAAACCGCCAAAGATATTTGGAAATCTTTAATTGTCACTCATCAAGGAAACTCACAAGTTAAAGATAACAAAATTGATCTTCTTGTTCAACAATATGAACAATTTGTTATTTCCGAAGATGAGATTATTGATAATGCCTTTGGTAGGTTTAACACTATTATTACTTCACTTAAAGCACTTGATGAATCTTTTTGTAGTAAGAACTTTGTCAAGAAATTTCTTAGAGCACTCCATCCAAAGATCTTTCAAGCTTGTCACTTGATGAGCTTATTGGAAACCTCAAAGTTCATGAAATAGTAATGGAAAAAGATTCGGAACTAGTTAGAGGCAAGAAAGAAAAAGTTAAGTCCATTGCCTTGAAAGCTAGAGTCCAATCAAGTGATGATGAAGAATCTACTTCGGATAGTGATGATGAGGAAAGTTTGTAAGGCAACCTAAAGATGACAAGAAAACCTTCCGGAAAGATCATGATGATCGAAAAGGAAAAGTTGAAAGAAAATGTTATAGGTGTGGAGACACAAGTCATCTTGTAGGAGAATGTCCAAAACCACCCAAGAGCAAACCTCAACAAGCTTTTGTGGGTGGTGCTTGGAGTGACTATGAAGGAGATGATGATGAGCCAAAGAATGATGATATTGCTCTCATGTCTCACAACTCAAATGAGGTACTCTCCGACTCATCTTACTCCTCTATAGATGATGATACTTTACAAAATTAATACAACAAACTTTGTGAGTTAAGCTTAAAAATCATAAACAAAAATAAATTTTTGAAAACTAAAAAGGAGTTTTTAGAAAATGAAGTCTATGAGTTAAAAGAAAAAGCTAAGAGATTAGAAAAGGGTAAAGATATTGACACCTCATGCAAATCATGTGAAGAACTTAAACTTGAAGTTGAGAGACTTAAAATTACTCAAAATGATCTAATCAAACAAACTACAAAGTTCAAAAAGTTCGATAAGAGCATTTCATGTGCGGATGAAATTATGAAACTTCAAAAGTCACCTTTTGATAAAACAGGTCTAGGTTTCAGGAAAGTAGAAATCATTAAGGGACAAACGAAACAAGAAAAGAACACACATGAAACAAACAAAATTGCTATAGCAGCCCGCGGACCAGACGGAACCCAAATTAGGGTTCCGCCCGTTGGCCCCGAGGGATCCGCCAGGACTGCTGCAGCAGTAACTCCATCCACTGGAACAAAACCTGCCTTTAGAACTGGAGTAGGACTTAGTAAAAGTGAATTTAGAGCTAAGACTACTCAACCAAGACCTAAGACTCCAATTCCCAAACGCCCCTTTCCAAAGAGCAACTTCAATGCTCGACCAAACTACCAACACGCTTGGAATCAAAACACTCCTGGACATTACCAAAACTCAAACTACATGCCATGGAACCCTTATGCTCTATTTTCCTATTTGGAACGAATTAATGGTATGATTAACCAAAATGGACCCATGAGAAATTGGGGACCAAATGTTTGAGTGTTTTTCATAAAATAGGTGTGCCTCAAAGTTTGTTTGGATCCGGATGAATGGATTAAAGATAGCGGTTGTTCAAGGCACATGACGGGTAATAAAAGCCTCTTCTCAACATATCACAAATGTGATGGAGGTAATGTTACGTTTGGTAGTAATGCTAAGAGCAAAATCATCGGAAAAGGTACAATCTCTCATGACTCCCTTTCTATAGATGATGTTGCTCATGTTGATAACTTTGGATTTAATCTTCTTAGTATTAGTCAACTTTTTCGTAATAAGTATAATGTCCTTTTTAGTGAAAACGGTAGTAAAATCCTTAAAGATGGTATAACCGTAGCAAAAGGTGTCCTTAAGAACAACGTATACGTCATGAAGTTGGATTCAACATCTAGAGACAAACTTTGTCTTACCTCATTAGATGAATCTTCAACTTTATGGCATAGACGTTTAGGACATGCTAACATGAGACTAATCCAAAACCTCTCCTCCAAAGACTTAGTTCGAAACCTACCCAAGTTGAAATATGACCAACACTTTTGTGATGCTTGCAAAGTCGGTAAACAAGTCCATAGTAGCCATAAGGCTAAAAACATGGTGTCTACATCTAGGTGTCTAGAACTTTTGCATATGGATTTGTTTGGTCCATCCGCTATACAAAGTTATGGAGGTAACTTCTATACTTTGGTCATAGTAGATGATTACTCATGTTATACTTGGACAAAGTTTATGGAAAGTAAAAATGAAGCTTTTGATAAATTTGAGATTCTAAGTAAGAAAATTCAAAATCAAGTAGGGTCTAATATTGTGTCTATTAGAACGGATCACGGTCATGAATTTGATAATCAATTTCAATTTGGAAACTTTTGTGATAAAAATGGAATTACTCATAACTTTTCGGCTCCACATACTCCTCAATCTAATGGTGTAGTAGAACGTAAAAACCGGACATTACAAGAGATGAGTAGAACAATGCTTAATGAACAAACTATTCCACAAAAGTTTTGGTGTAATGCCGTTGACACATCAACGTACATTCTTAATCGAGTCCTAATTAGACGATGTTTGAATAAAACTCCTTATGAACTTTATAGAGGTAAAAAGCCTACATTAGGATACTTTAGAGTGTTTGGGAGTAAATGCTTCATTCTTAACACCAAGGATTATCTCACCAAATTTGACCCAAAGTCTTATGAAGGTGTATTTCTTGGATATTCACAAAATAGTAAAGCTTACATTGTTTTGAACAAAGAAACCTTAAAAGTCGAGGAATCGTTAAACGTAACATTTGACGAAAGTCCACCTCCCTCTAAGACATCACCTTTGGTAGATGATGACTTAGTTGAAAGCCAAGCAATTGAATGTCAAGAAATCTTAGGTAATGACAAGGAAGATGAACTATTAAACAAAGAACTTGTCAATGTGAAAGAATCTAAAAGTCATCCATTAGACGGTGTCATAGGCAACATTAACGAAAGAACACTTAGATCAAAAGTTCAAAATGAAAGCAACTACTTTTGTTTCGTGTCAACCATTGAACCGAAAAACATTAATGAAGCCATTAAAGATGAATCTTGGGTAATTACAATGCAAGAAGAATTAAACCAATTTGTTAGGAATGATGTATGGACATTAGTTCCTCAACCAAAGAGTCAAACAATAATTGGAACAAAATGGGTCTTTCGTAATAAAATGGATGAAAATGGAATTGTGTCTAGAAACAAAGCTAGGCTAGTAGCACAAGGATATAATCAACAAGAAGGCATTGATTACGATGAAACTTTTGCTCTGGTAGCTAGGCTCGAGTCAATTAGAATATTACTTGCTTATGCGTGTGCACATAATTTTAAACTCTTTCAAATGGACGTCAAAAGTGCATTTCTAAACGGAGTCATTAATGAAGAAGTATATGTGGCTCAACCACCGGGCTTCATTGATTTTGAAAAACCTAATTATGTTTACAAACTTAAAAAGGCTTTTTACGGACTTAAGCAAGATCCAAAAGCATGGTATGATCGAATTAAAACATTCCTAGTTGACCATAAGTATACCATGGGCTTAGTTGATAATACTCTCTTCACTAAGAAGAAAGATTCACATATTATCATAGTCCAAATCTATGTTGATGACATTATATTCGGATCAACTTGTCAAGAATTATGTGTGGATTTCTCAAAAATCATGCATGACGAGTTTGAAATGAGTATGATGGGAGAACTCAACTTTTTCTTAGGACTCCAAATCAAACAACTTGAAGATGGTATCTTCTTTAACCAATCTAAATATATTAAGGACATGCTTAAGAAATTTGGACTAGAAGATTCGAAACCTATCAAAACTCCCATGTCAACGGAAACTAAACTTACCAAGGATGAGGAAAGTGAATCCGTAGATAGCACCAAATATAGAGGTATGATTGGTAGTCTACTTTACCTAACGGCTAGTAAACCCGACATTATGTTTAGTGTTTTTCTATGTGCTCGTTTTCAAGAAGATCCTAAAACTACCCATCTCGAAGCCGTTAAAAGGATTTTTAGGTATATTAAGGGCACTACACATTTAGGTTTATGGTATCCCAAAGGAACGGGAATAGACACCATAGTGTATGCCTACTCGGATCATGCCGGTGAATATGTCAATAGAAAAAGCACAAGTGGTATTTGTACTTTTGTTGGATATTGTCTCACCTCATGGTTCTCTAAGAAGCAAACGGCTCTTGCTATCTCAACAACGGAAGCCGAGTACGTTTCGGCCGGAAAGGCATGTCAACAAGCTCTTTGGATGAAGCAAGCTCTTGTCGACTACGGAATTCAACTCAACGACATCACAATTCTTTGTGACAACAAAGGTGCCATTGATCTTAGCAAAAACCCGGTTCAACATGCTCGTACCAAACATATTGAAATCCGTCATCATTTCCTTCGTGATAACGTTCAAAAAGGAAATGTCTCAATTGAGAAAGTTTCTTCCGAAGACAACATAGCCGACATTCTCACAAAACCTCTTAAACGTGAACCTTTTAATCTTCTTAGGCTAGGCTTAGGACTCATGGAACCTACATTGTAGTTCTGGACATTAGACAAAAATCACAAAAATCAAAACAAATCCAAAACCATTTTTCTCAGCAGGGTCGGCGGAACCCTCAGCCATAACGGACGGAACCCAACTCAGGGTTCCGCCGTATCCGTCGACCTGCAGAATCAAAACATTTGTTTATATTAAACCAAACACCCATTAACTCATACCACCACTTCCAAAACTGTTACTATTCACCATTCCTCTCATCCATACCCATGAAATTTGGGCCTTCCATTCAATCACATTACTAATCCATCATCATTGTAAGTATTCTTAACTTGATTACAATCCTGATCTGAGTCTAGGAATTCTATTACTTGCACAAAAACAAAAACTTGGGGTTATGCATTAACTTAAGAAATTCATGCATGAGATTAGGTAATTAATAAAACTAATCATGTTTCCCATAGTTAGGAATTGCATCTTTAATTAGTATAAACATGTTTGCTAAAACACCCCATGTCAAATCCTTCCAAAAATTTCTCACAAGTAGGACAAATATTTTTTCGTCTCACATTGAGAATACAAAATCAAAACGTTATGTTCAAAACATCACTTGCATAATGTCTCTTGAATGCTAAAGGGAATACATAACTAATATGTATTTTCGGGTACATTCAAACGAAGCTACATTGAACTAGGAGTGTTTTGGGTTATCTTTTGTTTTATAACAAAACTTGCATTGTAAAACGTTTTGATGCATCAAAATGAGTCAAGATAACCGCACCTCCACATAGTTTTCATATAGGCACACACTAGAACATCCACATTATAATAAGTAGTTTACTTAAACTAAAATGTGAAAATTTTGTTGTTCTAGGTATCATCATGCCTCCTCTAACCCACTACGACCACAAGGACACAATTAAGTACCTACCAAAACACCACAAAACCAAAGGCCTTACCCCAAACCAAGTCAACATTTTCAAAGCCTTAGAAAAACACTATGTCCATGAGGGTAGAACCATTGACCCATCTTTCCTAGAAGGCACAAAGCTTTATGATGAATTCGCCGCAATCAACTTTGAGTGTCTTTTGACTATCGACGAGCCTATTTGTCCTAGATTCATCCTAGAATTCTATGCTTCCGTCACTCTCTCCACGGGTGATTATGATTTCATATCCGTCAACTTTAGGGCTAGTGGTAACCAATACTCCTTCACTCTCGAGGAATTTGCTCAAATCCTAGGGGTCCCAAACCATGGTACTTGTATCTACTCCGATTTGCACTCCCTCTCAACCCTTGACACTCTCAATGACCGTTTCCATCCTTATGACACCCCTCTTGTGTCCAAAGATGTACTCCGTAACCATCTCTTTGTTAGAACAACCACCACTAGGAGAACCCGTGGGGGAAATGAAGTCGAAAAGGATCCATATGGAATGGAACTTAATGAACTCTTGCCCCAATTCAAGAAATGGGAGGAAGTCCTTAGAGCCAATGTAATAAGCACCATAGGAAACCGATACCATATCAACCTTTGCCTATGCTACATGCTCTACTCTTTGTCCGTTAGGCAACCTTTCAATCTTGCCTACTACATGGCTAAGAGAATGGCCGACATTCCCGTGCATTGCACAACGGCTATGCCGTATGGAATGCTCTTGACCCGTCTATTTAGGTTCATTTCACCCATTCCACCAACTCCTAACCGTCTTCGTCTTGACTACTCTCTCATCCCTCACACCTTTGTTCCACTTAGTGATAATAGAATGCACAAAGCCCAAGGAAAACGCCCACATCTTCCTACCTCATCTTCCTCTTCCTCAATGAGTGAAGATGACAATTTGCCAAACTATAGGCTCCCACCTCTAGAATACCTTTCCCAACTTACGGATATTCCAAATGAGTCGGAGGAGTTCAAGCAAACAAAAGGGATGTTCGAAAACATAGGGAGATTCCTTGGAAAGATGAAGAAGAAGATGGACCGTCAATGAGTGCGGGTGTGTTAGGAGTGTTTGGCACAAGGTGCTATTGGAACAATTTGGTAGTCTTAAACAATATTTGTGATGTATTTGTGTGTTACTACAATGTTTGATACACTTTGGAACATGTTTTAACTAACAATGATGCAGGAAGACAACTTTTGGAAAGTTGCTAAATTTTCATGCTTATCTAATTTTCACTAAGTATAGTGAATGTCGTTACCCCCCGGTCAAAGTCTTATGATATGCGTGTTTACATGTCTAATTTTTGCATTTCCTAACCAGGTATGTATTATATTTTTGGTTTTAGGACTTTTCGAAAATTTTGAAAATCGTCTCGCGGGTCAAAAACGCGGACTGTGAACTTTTTCAGCACTGGCGGATCAGGCGGATCCCAAAATTGGGTTCCGCCAGTACAAAATCTGGGTAATCCGGATTTGGACCAACGGACCAGACGGAACCCTCATTTGGGTTCCGCATGTGTATTCTCAAGGTACCGCCAGTAGCCTGCAGAATTTTTGTTTTCGTTTTCAACATTTCAACATCCAAACACCAAAATCCAATTCTTCTAGCTAGAATTCCATTACCTGCAATGTGTTTAGCTTACTAAGATACTTAGCATTCCTTATAACTCACTCAAAACCATTTCCCGCAAAAATTCAAAAATAGCCATAACTACCTCAAGTATCCTTCACACATAAAGGAAGGATCCCTTCTAAAGGGTCCTTGAAATCCCTGAGATTTTTCCATCAAACAAACTCACCAAAACCACTAAGCATTTAGTGCAAAACTTGTCTTCTCACTTCACCATTCTCATTGGATTGACTTCCATGACATGACAACCCACAATTAAGTTTTCCAAATCATTATGAACCACCATTTTTGTATAGACTAACATCAAATCCAAACACTCCTTCCCACAAATCTTCATCACTATAAATTAAACCATCCTAAACACTATCAAATCACACCTTCTTCATCACCATTTCTGAAACTTTAAACCATTTTAACCATGACCAAGTCAACAAACACCTCTCAACCATCACGACCCATCCGGAGAACCGCCCGGATAAGTGTCAAACCAGTATGGTCAAACCAATCCATCAACCTTAGCTCCTCATCTTCGGATGAATTCACGTCACCCATCAAAAATGAACATTTTTTGAACCTTGCATCTCCATATCCATCACCCAAACAACCAAATGAGCTTACTCCACCACCAACTAAATCACCCATTGACCCAACTCCACCAAGTGCTCCAACCCAACCATCCAAAACTCCATCACCATCACCATTACCCAAAATTGAACCTATGGAGCTTTTCGGGTCTCCTCCAACATCACCACACCCGTATGTCCAAGATTTGAATGATCTTCCACCAAGACATACCCAACCACCACCTTTTGCAAATCAATCACCAAGGTCAATTCTTGATCTTGATGAAGATCTTCAACTTACCCAACCACCACAACAAGTGTACCAACCACCCAAACTGTTGTTGTTTCACCCAATTTATCGTGAAATCCATGGTCCTCTTTATGGAGAACCAAATTTTGAACACCATGATCACCCAACTCCACCACCTTCTCAAGCCCAAACCTATGAGTCTTTCTTTCCCTCTTATGAGGAAATACAAAGCATGGTTGACAACCACCTTCATCAAGCAATGGAATTTCAAACCACCTTGCTTGATTCAATCCCAAATCCATCCTCCACCCAAGAACCAAAACCAAACCAACCCCTAAGCCAAGAAACCAAAACCAACCCATTTTCACCCACCCATCCACATGTTTGCTCAAATTGTGAGCAAATGGGTGAAAGCATCAAAACCATGCTTCACCAATTCCAAAATGAAACCCGGTTTGCATTCCAACATGTCATTGAACGTTTGGATGCACTTTCCCACCCCAACAAATCCTAGACAACCCTTGGAGGCCGTTTGCCCCAATTTAGGAATGTAGGATTTTATTTTATTTTCTTGGTTATTTTCTTAGTTTTTGGTTACTAAGTAGTAGAATAGTTAACATTTCTTGTCTTTTGACTTTTATAAGTCAAAATTTTACTTGGAATGAAATTTCTTTCTACTTACTTTTGTGCATTGTTGGTTGATCAATGTTGTGTTGTCATTGTGGTTGCAATGTGTGTGGTAACTACAAGCTTGACTATATATATCACCAACTAACCATTTTTTTTGTAGGTCTCAAAATCCATGTTTCCCATATTGGTACTCCATTTAGGGGGAGTATCGACCAAGGGGGAGCATGGCGATTATTTCGCTTCGCTACTCTACTTTTTGTTTCGACAAAAAGGGGGAGAAATATATTAAAACCTTCAATACTTAATATGCTTTTCGTCTCTTAAGTAAAACAAGGTTAATATAATTTTTTTTAAGTCTTGAAAACCAAGATTTTGCGCGTTACTTAAAAACAAAGTTTATGTTTTGTCATCAACAAAAAGGGGGAGATTGTTAATACAAATATCGCCTAAAAACGTTATTTATATTTTACGATCTTCACTAAGTTTTGTTAACGACAAAATGTAAACTTTAGTTTTTAAGCAAAACATAATCTTAGTTTTTAAGACTTGCATAAACTAGACTTTTGCTACATTTTACATTTTATAAAACACTACACAAGTTTATTTCTTAAATTAGAAATAGTCACATCACATTTATGGCAAGTTTTGTCATTATGCATTTATGGAAAGAAATGTGTTTGACTAACTTTGTTGTTGCTTGCAAGCTTTGTATTTGACTTGTTTTTAAGTGATGTGACATTGTTTGGTTGCTAGGAGTTATGAGACAAGACCTTGTTTGGTTTGAAGAGTTATTGCAAAAACCTACTGCAGACCCGGTGGTACCCTGGGGGTACACGGGCGGAACCCATTTGAGGGTTCCGCCTGATCCGCCGAGCATGCAGAATGTTGTGCTATAAATACCAAGCCATAACTTGATTTTTGGCTAACCTCTTGAGATCATATTTTACACACACACTCATCTTTTCTTTTAACCTCTTAACATTGTAAATGTGAAGTTTCCTTTTATAGCAAAGAAGCTCACAAGGTCGTCAAAAGTTACAAGTTTCCAACACAACATTGCAAGACTTGTTAGCTTAGTATTGTGTAAACTCTTGTTGTTTACACGTCAATTGTTTGTGTATATTCTGTAGTGAGTGGTTAGTATTTTAGTCCTCAAAATACAAAGAGTGTTGGGAGTTGTTGTACCCTAGTAAAAGAACTAAACGGGAGTGGTTGTGCCCTTGTAAAAGAACTCGAAATCTAGCTTTGTGTCGGTAAAAGTATAAGCGACGTGTAAGGTTTTCTCCGCCGGTCAAAGGAGCTTGTTGACTAGTGAAAGAAACTCTCGAGTTGGATACTCGGGGCGTGGACGTAGGGCAAGGAAAAAGAGTCCTTGTAGCCGAACCACGATAAGTACTCGTGTTGTGGTTTGATCGTTTCTTTCATTTACTTGCATGTTATATATTGTGTTTGTGCATATATCTTTGATCAAACGGAAAGTTTCAAAGCCAACTTAACAAGTATAAAAAGATTTTAATCGGTAAACCATTCAACCCCCCTTCTAGTTTTCCACAGCATCAATTCACAATCTGATTATTCATCAGATGGATGTGAAGACAGCTTTCTTGAATGGTGAATTGGATGAGGAGGTTTATATGAACCAACCTCAGGGCTTCATCATGCCTGGCAATGAAAACAAGGTGTGCAAACTGATTAAGTCTTTATATGGACTGAAACAGGCACCTAAGCAATGGCATCAAAAATTTGATGAAGTGGTTTTGTCTAATGGTTATGTTCTTAACCAGGCTGACAAATGTGTATATAGCAAATTTGATGAATCTGGTAAAGGAGTCATCATTTGTCTATATGTTGATGACATGTTGATCTTTGGCACTGACCAAAATCAAGTTGACCTGACAAAGGAATTTTTGTCATCAAGGTTCTCCATGAAGGACATGGGGGAGGCAGATGTTATCCTTGGTATAAAGATTAAACATGAAAGCAATGGTATATCAATTTCTCAGTCTCATTACATTGAGAAGGTACTGAAGAAATTTAATTGCTTTGATTGTACTCCAGTGAGTACTCCCATGGATACCACTGAGAAGCTTATGCTGAACAATGGCAAAGCTGTATCTCAACTTGAGTATTCCAGGGTGATTGGCTGCCTGATGTATGCCATGACTTGTACAAGGCCTGACATTGCTTTTGTTGTGGGTAAACTGAGCAGGTATACTAGTAATCCTAGTGCTCAGCACTGGCAAGCAATTCAGAGGGTACTGAAGTATTTGAAGAGAACTATGGACTATAGTCTCTCATATACTAGTTATCCTTCAGTGTTGGAAGGATACACTGATGCAAGTTGGATCAGTAACACTGAAGACAATTCGTCTACCAGTGGCTGGGTATTCCTACTTGGTGGAGGTGCAATTTCTTGGGCATCCAAGAAGCAAACTTGTATCACCAGTTCAACAATGGAATCTGAATTTGTGGCTCTAGCAGCTGTTGGTAAACAAGCTGAATGGTTGAGAAACTTGCTTCTTGAGATTCCATTGTGGCCTAAACCTATAGCACCTATTTCTATCCGGTGTGATAGTGCTGCTACATTGGCAAAGGCTTATAGCCAGATGTACAATGGGAAGTCTAGACACTTAGGTGTCAGGCATAGCATGATTCGTGAGCTTATCATGAATGGGGTGATTTCTATAGAGTTTGTAAGATCTCAACAGAACTTAGCTGATCACTTGACGAAGGGTCTGGCTAGAGACTTGGTTATAAAGTCTGCTTAAGGGATGGGTTTAAAGTCCAACTTGGTTACTGAATGCTAGGACACCCAACTCCCTCCTGAGGAAAATTGGGAGCTGAGTTCAATGTGGAAAGCTGGACATTCAGTGTACTGAAGCACATGTTTTACATACATCCCAAGGTTTGTGCTTGGAACCTGCTGATAAGGAGGATGAAGTCACTACTTCTTAATGGTTAATTTTCTTTGAAAAAGTGTTGGGCAGGAGCATGAATAAAGAGGAACCACCTATGTGAATGTTGAAGTTTTGCCGCTTCAGGAAGCTATGGACTTTTAGCTTTTACAACATTTATGAATTGGATATGGACACATGGCTTGTATAGTGTCAGGAGTGTTTAAGTGTTGGAAAACTTCTGTGTATTTTATCTTCAGGTCTTCAAATGGGTTGAAGGGTTCAATTCTTAGAACACCCTGATTCTCGAATATTTGAACGTGTAATTTACTAAGATGGAAATTCAATCCTCATGATATTTTCGTTTATGCACTTGTTTTGTATTATGGTTATTTTCATGCAAAGGTAGTGAACTAAATTTGGGGAGGATTGTTGGAAAATTTAGTGCACTTGTGGGATTTGTTCACACCTGGTAATGGGCTTGGAGGTACGGAGTGTACACCCATCATGTCCCTGAACACCCTGACTCATGTAGTGGTTGTGCAGGATACTGCTGATAGCTAGTTCCTGCTGATGGTTCCTACTGAGTACAGGTTCCTGCTGATGGTTCCTGCTACCAGTGTCAGGATCCTGCTGATGCAGAGTTTCTGCTGATAGAGTGTTATATATAACTGATTTGACCTATTCAAATGACAGTTACATCTGCACTCATGATTACGTTTAATTGGTCATGTAACCACTAATACCTATTATTATGGAGGCTAATTAAGTGGGATTAGTGGGCCGTTAATCACTCTTAATTCCATTGACTAGGGATGAGTAATCTTGCCTATATATAGGAAGATCAAATCATGCATGGGATACACAGAAAACACACAACACTTAAACACGAAGGGTTATTGATTTGTGCCTAAATCACTAACAACATTTGGTCTTATCCCAAGTAGATATTCGTGATACCCAGGCATTAGGGTCGAATAGTTTACTTTGGAAAGTGATAACACGATTCCAAGTGATATCCGGTAACCTTAATTGGTACGTAGCTAGGTCTTTGATTATCTCTACCCTGATCTGGGCGAATAACCACCAACACACAATATTTATAAAAGTTATGAACTCACTAAAAAGTATTAATTAAGCTTAATGATTAACATGCAATTCAGGTCCTCGACATAGAAGGTACATGCAATTAATGGAGTAAAGAGCGTGGGAGTCCGTCGAATAGTGTCAAATTTCAGAGTAATGGTGTAAGTGGTTATTCTAGTTTAGGTTCGTTAACATAGACTTGCGATAGTGATTAACTCTCAGTTTATATATTCTTATATACATCATCTTCCCATTCAAACTTATATGAAATCTTCCCCAAGACTATAACATGTGGTTATATGATTGTCCCGTCTTCTTGAATCTGTTGCGCAATATTGTATTCTTGACCACGAGTTTTTGCTGTTGGCTTAGGCATGTTGCTCAGGCCATCTAGAGACCCCTGACCCTGCTATGTTTGGAGGAATTCATGCGCGGGGAGCAGGGGGATTTGTAGTACTTTGCTTATCTTGCTTTATACTTCAGATTACAGTTTTGAGAGTGTTTAAAATTGCGTATCCATATTGCTTATTTGATCGCGATGAAATAAATTGTTTATCTAATCATTTAAAAAAAGCAGACTTGTCCTAAAAAATATGACGTGATTTCAAAAGTCTGCTATGTGTCAAACGTACGTTGTATATAAAACCATTTCGTTTTAACAATATTTTATGAGTTTGCAGTTATTATATTCTTATAGGAAATTAATCCCTGCAGCAAACTGCAGGGATTCTTCTCTGCTGCTAGCCATAAATAAATTAAATTTAACATACATAGCATATTTGAAACTTGTGGCTCAATTGGAATGACTATGAATATATAGTAGCAAGCAAGTAGAAGCTAGCCAACTAAAGATTAGAAACAAATATAATGGATGAAAAGTTGGGCTTCATACCCAATTAAACACAGTTATCCACTTATAAAGATTTTATATTTCTGTCTACGCGGAAAAAAAAGAACAATAATCAATGTTAAAATAAAAACACGATGCTAATCTACTTCATATATTGATTGGGTGACACAAACGTTTCAATGTATCTAACTTCTTCGGCAACTATATTATTATTTGGGATAATTCCATATACACTCAATCTAACTTCCGCATTCTCAAAGTCGTCATAGATGTTGCCTTTTTCTTTGCCTTTGCTTTTGCTTTTGCCTTTGCCTTTGCCTTTGCTTTTGCCTTTGTCTTTGATGTGCTTCTTCTTTTTGAGATCTACTCTATAAATTTTATGTCCATTCCTCATGAGCCAGTTTCCGTTCTTCATTAAGTGGAATGGAATATATAAGATATGATTATAATCATGCTGCCTTAGTTGATAAGTTACTACTTCTTTCAATTCCACAACTGAATACAGGTTGTCCTTCCGAAACCACTATCACAACTAGTTTTAATGTCATACTTGACACAAACATGAATGCAATCTCTTTTAAATACAATAGTGGCAAAATAATCATATGCATTTGGATTATCGTCCACATAGGGAGTTTCTATCTGCGATAACCGTTCAATTTTTGTGTCAAACCTTATAATTGAACTTAACCGCCCCTTTGATTGTTGTTGTAAGAAGTAGAGATTTTCATTCATATAAGTAGCTGGACTCCAACGTTGTCCACGATGAAGTATACTTGTATGTTGAAAGACTTCTACTTTTCTCCATGAGTCCGATTTCAACGAGTATATGTAACAATTATTGTGAAATCTATTTACAAATAGAAGCTTGTAGTCGTCTTCACAACAGCTGTAATACAATCCGAAATCTGAACAGTCGTAATACCGAATATAGTTGCATTCGGTATGCTTAGATTTGGACAGCCTCTTATACTCATTCGTCAGAGGATTCCATAAGATTAGATGGGAGTATACATTAAGACCCATCCCATATATGCCTAGACATACCAATCCATGAAAAGACGCTAGTACAAATATCACTGGGAGTGGTGTTTTTGAATTCTGGTAAAGGGCGGCATGTGGGAGTTAAACCCTTATCACTCGGTGGCGCTTCACAGTCGACGGTGGTAAACTCGAATGATCTTTCGGTTTTAGACAAGACCAGAAGCTTAGGGTTGTTTTTATGGTTGTTGACGTGGCGGTTATGCTTGTTTATAAACATATCCGACGTTAGGAACGAGTGCCATTGCTTCGTAACACACTTAAAACGAAATACAGATTTGGTTGGAACCCATGGTAGTATGTGGAACAATATTACGTCATGTGGAATACGGGAAGCCCCCATTATCGATCTCTCTTGTTGAGCTACCAATAACTAACTAGGGTTTAAAAGAAACATAAATTGAGACATAGGTTTATGCTTATTTTTGTAGCGAGATTATTACCATCTAATTTTTATAAGGTGAAGATATACATGCTTTAAATATAACATATATTTTTCCTAATAAAACAAAACCACCCCTAGTGAGGAGTTTTTCATTTCAAAAAAATCAAATCATTCCTTATTAAGTAATAAATTTTTTATTTTATTTTTTATTTTAAAGATTTTTAATAAAAAGAGCCTTAAATATTTCCTAATTTAACCAAAAAAAAATTGTAAATTCGTTTTAGGTGAAAAGTGAGTGGAAAGTTATGTGTGTCAAAAGTATGAAAAAAAAACTTTAAAAAGGTGAGGTAAATCTACAATATATCTTCAAGGGCTTAAACAAAAATTTTAAAAAACAAAACCACAACTAAACACAACTCCGTTTAATCAATTCCACATAATTCATTCATCATAGATCGAAACAAATCACAAAACCCTCTTTACAGTTTTCTTTCTCGCATCCCCACATAAGCAACCATCCCACACCGCCACAGTCCTCCATTACAGATTTAATCTTGTGTTCAGTTATATCATAACATTGATCCTATTCAACATGTCTCTGTAGGTGAAATCTGATTAGGTATGATACTGATGGATTTGTTATTAAAAGCCCTAATTCGACATATTCAGGATAAAATTTTAAAGATTTATGGTAAGCTAATTCACCTAATTTTTATGATTTTATTTGAATTTTTATTAGATAGGTGACACATTATGTTTTTATATATTTGTTTTTTTTATTAGCATTGTTTATATTATATAATTGGGCACAATGATGATTTGTGTATGATCTAATGTGATTATCTGATTATTTGTTAGTACTTTGTGCGGAGTTACCACTATTAGATTTAGGGACTTTGAGGGTTAAGAGTTGACTGTGATGCTCAATTTTATTTGGAAGCCTTAATTCAATGTAGTTTTATTAAAAGCGAATCAATTAACTTTAGCTCACACAAGAATACATTAAGGTAGAAGAAGAGTAGAAGATTAAGAATGATGGTTCAATGTGATTTTTGTGGAAAGCGCAACTTGAGGTATTAGGTAGTTGATTTTTGTTATTACGCTGTGAGAAGTAATGATAGGAGTTGAACTTGGATGATTGGGTGATACATAGGCGTGTTCCATGGTAGTGATGGATAAATGGGTTTCAAAGGTAAAATAACAAATATTAAATGTGATTATTCCCATTATATTGATCTGATACACTCAACCAAAGCTTCATGGATTTTGATTTCATCAGAGAGATTTGCATGTTTATGCAACAAGAAATGGTTTTAGGGAAGTTAAGGTATAGTTATCTTGAATGAAAATTTTAAAATAGATGCATGTATATGTGATAACTTCCTAACTTGAGTTGTCTTGGCCATGTTAGTGTTGAATATGAACCGATATAGTATGTTGTAAATAAAGTTAAGAATTTTTTTCCATAATCTCTATACCAGATTGGGGTTAGAATTTTTGATAAGTTTGATTCGTTGTTTCCTTCAATAAGCGAAGCTTTTATTAATCTCAACTTAAGTTTGACTTCTTTGGTAGTAGTATGTAGAATGACTATAGCATGTTTGATCAAATATTAACACAAGCTAGCTTGAATCTTTATATTATCCTTCCAAGTAGAAGCTAAACTTATATACAGTAGTTAAGTATTTGGTAAGATGATTAAAAGTATATTAGTAAATTCTCTAAATGGGTTATTGAAAATAAAAGTATGTAGGATATATCAATTGGTTTGTCATAGTCGATTTTGGCTACTCTCATTCAAAAAATTTAAGGTGCGTTTGGTATCCCACTGTGAGAATGAATCTATGACTTTGAAAGTCATAGATGTTGTTTGGTTGGTTATGGGCCCCACCCACAATGGAATGAGGATACCCCTGATATGTGGGTTTCCTCATAGGAGTATGATGTTGTGGGTATGTGGATACCCATGAAAAGTGAATTCTACATACCCATTTCCATTCCACTCTATTCTCAAACCTATACCTATAGTGATTCCATCAAGCATACCAAACACACCCTTATTGTGCTCTTAATCAACTTTATGGTATGGTATATTAGCATGGTATTTTAAGCAAGGGTTTGATGAAATGTACCAATGACAAGTTTGGATCTTCTAAGAAATAGCATCAACATTCATCTAAATATAATTATCGCTTGATAATTATGACTTACCTCCCCCATACCCTGCCCCGGCGGGATTGGGTTTGTTGTTGTTGTTGTTGTTGTTGTTGTTGTTGTTGTTGTTGCTTGATAATTATGACCATCGTTTATATGTAGTTATATTTTTTTCTTTTAATGATGCAAGACTTGTTGTTTGAAAGTGCATGTTTGCTTATTGCTTTTTAGTTAATGAGATAAGCAGTTTTGAGGAATCTAGGATGTTTGATATTGCTTATCTAAACTTACCTATGTGATTATCTAAGAGTAAACATACTATATCAAAATCCTTTATTAACACACATTAACCGATCAACAACTCTCTCTCCCAAAACCTAAATCAAGTTCACTGGAGTTCCTAGCCGTAAATCGTTGAAGAACCAAAGCCGAATATCACAATCACGTAGATTCTCAAAATTAATTACAATTCATTGAACTCAATAGTCAGTTTATACCTCAAATTAGTTGAAAGAATCAGGTATGATCCTTAATTTTGGTAAGATTGTGGGTTCCATGTCTAATTTTCTACTTCTACTTAACTAATATTAATGTTTTCGATTATATTAGTTGCTTTTCTGGCCCATGGTTAATTTTGCTAATTATTATTTTTTAGAGTTGATTTATATTGAATATGGTAAGATTTTGATTTTAAAGTACCTATTAAAAGTAAAAACAAGTTGACTTATCTCAATTTATTCCAAAAAATATTCAAAATCGTATATATTACATTCGAAAGTATGATTTTTCTGTTTAATCTTTCATTTGCGATTCATTTGCTATTAGTTAAATGGTCTTTATTGGCGGTTGTTATAAGCAAGTGAAGATGTGGCCGTTAGATGGTACATCGCAAACTGTTGCAATGCATGATATAGTTGTGTCTCAGGTTGCTTAGATTCCAGAGATGAACATAGTGGTTTCAGGAAGCTAGGATAAAACTCAAAGGTGTGTATTTTTTTTATAGACTTGCGTTTTCGGATGATTTTTAGATTTTGTTACGGTGGTGATGAATGTTTTTCTTGATAATATTTCATCAGAGTTTTCGATTGGTTTATTTATGGCTTATTATGTTCCATTTTAAGACACATATGGGTTAAAAGAGTAGCTAAATAAGAACGGATCAAATGGGCTGAAAGTTACTCAAATAGCATTGGTAACGTATAAAACCTCCCCTTTTATTAGAAATACTCGATTATTATTGAAAGGGTAACATTTAATCATGTTTAGCATACTAATTGTTTACATATACTTAGAAAGCGTTAGTCAGAAGGGTTATAAACCGTACAAATGATCCTTTTTTACTCATTACGTGTCCTGCCCTTTTTTGACACTAAGTTTTCTTATATAATATTAAGAGTAAAGGTGGTCTTGAGTTGGAAGTAAAGAATTTGGTGAGTGTCGTGCTTCCTTCTCTCTTCTTTTATCTTAAATTTATGTGCATTATCTGTTAGGAGTCTTAGGACTTATGAGGGCTTCGGTTTTGCTCCGAAAGTGATGGTCATGCTCGAAACCTGTATTTGAAGAAGTTGTGTTGGCTTTTCCATGAATCACATTGCACACAATTTGAGATAAGTATTGATTATTGAACAGAAGCCGTTTCTTTCTTTATTAATTTATGCATCTCAATGTCTCGGTGCTAATTTCAAGCATCCTCGGTTTATTTTTGGTATTACTATAATGTGGTTCTTGATAAGGACATTGGGTTAGACATAATTTTGTTGGCATGAAACTGGTAAACGCACTAGCTGTTAGCTCGTCTTTTTGATAGGGGTAGTTGGAAGTAAGTTAGGGGGATGATACATGGGTTAAAGGGGACAGGAATGGATTAAAAAACTAGAGGTGGGAAAATAAGCGGGTCATGTTGTTTGTTGGTTTGGTTTCCAGTAGAATATATTGGACACTCGAATTCATAGTTGCTTAAAATGTTTCTATTTATTGAAGGATTAAGAGGTTAGCTATTTTTAGTTTTAAATAGATAATCACCCGTCTGCTACCTTATATGTAATTTAATATGATATAATTTAATCTGATATGACCCATTTTAGATAAAAATTTAATCTGATATAACCCGTTCACACGTAATTGGATCGAAACTGACAATGCATGCAGTTTAACTGTGGAACGTACATGTTGAGACATACAAAGTCTGCAGTTGACAAAGTTTGGTGGATGTGTTAGGAGTTGAGGGTAATGCCATCCTTATTAGCTCAACCAGTATACGTACACGTATGTAGACTATTAATTTCGTAGCTCGGATTAAAATATACTTTCAGCTTTTTTATTCTCACTAATTGATATATGTTGCAGCCAACAACCATAATGCTACACTAAGTTTGAATAACACCGCTTCTGTCAGCAATGTACCAGGTCCTCGCACAAGAGGGATACACTCTTTATAGTTGTTTGTTTTTCTCTTTTTAATAGTTTGTATGATAATAAAAAAGTAAAGTAAAAGCTCATTCGTCAACATTTAAAGTTGATCAAGTATTTGTCAACCCCAATATATCTGACGATTGGTCGAACTATTTACTATCAGGCTCCTCTGCTTAGCTCAGTCATGATTGACTATATAAGTGGACTACCAACATGGACTTGATCAAAGAAAGCGCTCCCAGCTTCGATAAAAGAACATGAGTTTTGGAGTTCAGGTAGCTTCAAATTGCTATTATGGGTTTCTTATTTCCTTTCCTGAATTGTCACTTGAATCATTCACCTTCAAATTGTTCATAGCAGCTGTTTAACTAATTGGAGTTATTATTTCACACACTCTAAATCTTGCACCTTTGGGCCAGATATTTGACTTGTTTATTGTGTTTTCTGATTTTTCTAGGATGCCTTGCAGGTGATGGTTGATCATATGGCTATTGCTTTATCAAGGGCTTAGAAATCACCAACAGTTAACGTTGTACATGTTGGTGATTTCAGTGTCATCAATCATTTTATGTGTAATGGTGATTTACCCGGGACCAAATGGATTTCAAGTATATTGTTTGTATATTTAGACAGTTTAACTGTAGTCAAAGGGATATCATTTGTTTGATATGTTTGGCTAGTTTAAGTACCAATGTACTTTTGAATAAAAACTATGGATTATATTTTAGAAATGATACAATTATTGATGAAATTAAGTTGGATAATTGATCAAGAAGATTACACTTTCAATGGTAAATGTATTTTCACATTTGGTGTGCTAATCTTGGGATCATAGTAATAAAGTTGTACAACGTAGTTAACTTTAGCATAATTAATTGTTGTTTTAACTTCTCGTGTTAAAGAAATATTATGGTTAAAGGACTTGTTATTAAACATTGTATTATGTTTAAAAGTCAATGTTACCATGTATATATAATGCGTTAAGATAGTGAACCTATACTATCAATTGCTTACCACTTGACAAAGAGGTTCGTAAGAGACTTAGTGCACAAAGTCAGAACAGGGATGAAATAAAAGTCCGCTTAAATTTTCTAATGGTGAGACACCAATTCCCTTCTAATGCAATGTTAGAAGCTGAATTCAATACGGAAAGCTCACACTTATAAATTGGAACACATGTTATACTATCCCAAGGTATGTGTTCAGACAGTGGCGAAGCTAGAAAATTTTTAGTGAGCGGTCGGGATCTAAAATTTTTTATTGCTTAATGTATAAAAAAAATTCACAATTAAAATAGGGGGTTGAAACCGAATACACCGAAATTTTTCTACACGAAAACTATATACCCCCTACATCGCAAAAAAAATTTCGGGGGGTCGGGCGCCCCCTCCTGCCCCTATGTAGCTGCGCCATTGTGTTCATACCTGCAAGATGAAGAGGTTGAAGTTTATCTTCTTAATAGTTCTTTTGAAAAAGTGCAAACGCAAGGCATGATTAAAAGAAACTACCTATATGAGTATGAAGTTTTGCCGCTTCAAGAAGCTTGGACTTGGCTTCCTATATGCTCATGAATGGATATGGACGCTTGTAAAGCGTCAAGTATAAACATTGGATAAAATGAACTTATGTGTATATTATCTTCATGTATTCAAATGGGTTGACGAGTTCAATCGTTACGACACCCCGATTCTCGAATATTTGGAATGTGTAGTATACTAAGATGAAAATTCAATCGAAAGACATTTTCATTTATGCATGAGTTTGATTTGTTTTGATTATTTGGGTAATCAAGGATTACACTAAAATGGGGGAGGATTGTTGGTGATTTTAGTGTCATCAATCATTTTATGTGTAATGGTGATTTACCCGGGACCAAATGGATTCCAAGTTAAGTTATAATACGAGTTTGGAGGTGCGGAGTGCACGCTTGTATAAACTAGTAACTTGATTTCGGGTACAATTAATGGTAAAGGTTGTTAATGTAAGTCAAGAGACATATAGTGACAGAATTTCGTGATCACTAAATTGTCCATACACTTGTCTTTAATGGTTGCAGTTAGCGACAATTATGGTTGCAGTTAGCGACAGTTTTTTCTGTTACAAAACTGTTGTTGGACATGATTAAAGGAATCGTTGTGACTTTTCACCAAAAGACACAACTTTTCAACAACCACCAATCTGTTTATTTATATGTAAACATGATTTGGTCTTCCATATGAACATATATTCATATCAACAACACATACAAATTCTCTATGTTTTTGCTCTCTTTCTTGTGCCTAGAATTTGAGTGTCAATTCTTGTCTTATCTCTATACAAATTTCGTGTAACCCAAGGCACAAATAGGGTCGAAATATTGTATCAGGAAAGTGAACTTTTACATGATTCAAGAATTTATCCGGCAACCTTTGATTATCAAGAACCTATTACTAACAGTACGGTCACTTCCTTTGCGTCAACAGGTACGCGTTGTATTGTATCGACAATTTAATCTTCCGTTACATATTCATGTTCAGTCTTAAGACTGATATACCTTTTTATTTTGAGTGAACTGATTTTCTATTCTCTCACAAAAAGGTCCGTAACAGCTTATTCTTAGAATTACATTTCATATAAAATGGTAGGAATTAAAGTTATGTAGAATGGTCTTATCGATGAAGGATAGTAGTGTAGTTTAGGACTCATTTTTGTTTTTAGCGCTTACTTTGTTGTGAAAATTTGAAGCAGATTCGTATATTGTTTTTTCGCTTGCAAATATTCGGGGAACTCAGGTGTAGGTACTTTCATGACGCTCATATTATTCTTGATAATACATGTGTGTTTTATGCTTATCTTACTATATATATATATATATATATATATATATATATATATATATATATATATATATATATATATATATATAGTGATGTATTCTATACAGTACCAATCTTAGATACAGTACTTTACAGTACCATTCTGGACCAATATGAACCATTAGATCATTTAATTAATGGATGAGATCACTTGTGCCATTAATGTAAATAATTGAAAGATCAAGCCATTATTCAAAAAACTAAAAGGGCAATCTAGGCATTTCATATTAACCCTAAAAAATTGGCAGCCTCTCTACATCCATTATTCGGAAGAAAAAAAACTGCATAAACTTCTCTTTAAGATACCGATCTTCTCCTCTCCTCCCTCACTTGACCTAAAATCCACAATCATTCACAATTGGCAGCCTCTCTACATCTCATTCACAATTGGCAGCCTCTCTACATCTCATTCACAATTCCACCGCCGCCATCCCCTCCACGCGCCGCCATCCACTTCTTCAAACACCTTCGTATACCATCACTAAAACCAACCCTACACCACATATTTCTCTTTCAAAATCTAAATCTCATCCTTTTTTGACCTAGTAACCACCCACGGCCACCATAGGCCTAAACAAAAAACTAGTCGCCACGAACACATAGGCGATCATCCATCACTACCGCCCTCAAGGACTGTCGTTTCCGTTAGTATTATGACGGCATGATCGGGTCTCCAAGAACTCCCACCGCCACCAAGATCTTCATTTTAATAAGGTTTTTTTAGCACATCTTATTATTGATTTTTGTTTAAGAATTATTGTTTTTCTATTGATTCTTGTTTTTCCACTTTAAGAAAATTGTCTTTTTTAAAAATCTTGACTTTTCTAGAAACCTTATAGAAAATTGTTTTTCTTATAATACACAGATGTGTTAAAGACCTTATTAGAAACACATATGCGTTAATTGTTAAAACACAGATGTGTTAATGGACAAGGATCGTTACTTGTTAAAACACATATGCATTAATGGACAAGGATCGTTACTTGTTAAAACACATATGCGTTAATTTTTTTGATTCTTGTTTTGACTTTAGAAAATTTGTATTTTACTTTTGCACCAAAAAAATTTTGTATTTTACTTGAGTTTTTCTATTGATTCTTGTTTTTTACTAAGGCTTTAAGAAGAAAAGAATATAAAAAACCTTGACTAATTGATTAATGTTTAATGTTTTTGATAGACATGACAATATGGTTAATTAGGTGTTGCAGTTTGATCACATATGTTTGATTATGAGTGTTTGATTATGATTGTTTTTTTAGGTGTTGCATAAGTGTTTTAGAATGCATATGTGTTTTAAGGTGGATATGTATTTTAAGAAAAGTGGTATATTTCTAGTAGCGTGCATATGTGTTTTAAGAAAAGTGGTGTGCATATGTGTATTAAAGAATTTGATAAGAATCTCAAAGTACACATGTGTTTTTTGAAGGCGGACATGTATGTTTTTGAAGGTGGACATGTATATTTTTATAGGTTCTTAGTTATTATTGTAGTGATTATTTTTGTGGCAGCGTTCAGTTATTGTTGCTACATGGTTGTTTATTTTGTTCTTGTTCTTATGATGTTGGGATCGATGATGGGTTTGTCTTTAAATCTTTACAAGATCTGTTATAATCACGTCCAACACAAACCTGATGTATTTTTTATGTTTCTTGTTTTAATTTTTAAAGTGTGTCTTTGTTTGGAGTTGTTTGTTGTAAACGATGAGATGGGATGGTATTTAGGTAGTGTTTACTAGTGTGGTTCTTTAGTTATTGTTGTTTGACTGTGATTAGTTATTGTTGTTTGACTGTGAATAGAGCGCAAGCAGTAGTTGGTGACTTGGTTCTAAACTTCTAATTAAAAGTGCAGGTTTGTTATCTTTTATAAGTATTTCAAAAAAAGAATGATTAAAACATGTGGCCATGATCATATTTCAACATGGTGTAAGGTAAGTGGTTGTTGAATGTATTTGTCAGTAATAGTTCCCAATGACTCAATGAGCAATGGAATGAATATGGTAGTTTGGGAGATAAATCCATCTTGTTTTATTTCTGCAGAAACTCGTTATGATTATGAGTATGCACGTAATGGTTTGGATTGTGCGTATGTTCAAAACATATATGCGAGGCTTTCTTAAAATATGTATGTTCAAAACATACATGTTTTAATTAGTTGGATCTAACTAATGAAAACCATATATGTTTGACAACATTATTTTTTAAACATGTATATTCAAAATATGTATGTTTTAAACAGGTCTATTTAGAAAAAAAAAATAATTGCCTATAAACATGTACGCTTAAAACATGTATGTTTTAAAATATGATTAAAAAGTTCATTTCCTGTTTAGTTGAGGTTTAATTATTTTATGGTATGTTTGTACCAGATTAATGAAGATGACGATAGCAATGAAGATCTAGAAGTGGATGCACACATAGATACATGATGATAATATGCGGTATTTGAAGAAATACGATTATTGAAGGCACGCATATATGTTCGACTTCTAAAAATGTTGACAACTATGAGTTGCACATATGTCCGTTTGCGTTAAATATTATTAGTGAATACATGTATAGATCGATTAGATTCAAGTTTTATTTTTTTCTTTTTAGAAATTTGTATTTTAATTATATTTCAATCGATATCGACTTTTGTGTTTAACATATATGTTCTTATGTGAAATTACCATTTTAAACAAAATAGGTTTGACAAAACACATATGCACTTTAAGAAAACATGTCTGTCGGGAAAAAAAAAAGCTAAAAAAAATTGTATTTTTTAATTCCGAAAATTAAGGGGCTTATAAAAACGTTTTTTAATTAAAAAAATACAAAAAGAAAGTTAAAATGTGTTTTACTAATTTACCCTTTTGAATTAATTAAAAAGATTTAATGATACTCAATTCTTATTGGTTTAAATGGTACTGTAAAGTACTGTATCTAAGAATGGTACTGCATATAACACACCCCTATATATATATATATATATATATATATATATATATATATATATATATATATATATATATATATATATATATATATATATATATATATACTAGTTTTCTAAGCCCGCCCGATGGGCGGGCATGACTTATAATTAGCATTTACATTTTTTTAGCTAAATATTGGTGTTATAAAATTGTTTATTATACAAAGTTTTTTAAAAGAATAGTACCAACGCTTGTCAAATTGTTTGTGTTTGTTACAATGTTGTTTGTAACAACATAGTATATGATAGTAAATATAACGCTTGTTAGTGACAAAAGCAACGTCTAAGGAAATGTGTCCATACAAATTATATACACACACTTTAAACTAAACGACAATATAAAGATATCCAAATATAAGATATAAGATAGTAAATATAATGCTAAGTTGTACTTATGTAGCCTATCAAAAATAATATATGATTTATTATAGTAAATTTGTATCAGAAGCTTAAAAAAGATATTTATTGATTATAAAAAGAAGCATAAAGGTTGTGAGTAAAGAACTTGATGAGCATGCTTGAATAACCCAATATAATTTTATACATCTATGTTAATAATCCCTCTTGTTTAATAACCGACCAACTTGAGTCAGGCATAACCTCTAACTCGTCACCATTACCGTTGAGTGCTATTTAACTATACAAACAAAAGAAACCTTAGTTAGTCTATTATACCAAGAAAATCAAATAGAATTATACGCTGTAATCATTTTGTAATTCTTACAAATCGCATTCCATCGCCTAAAGGAAATTCATAGATTTTTGTATTACATTGAGAATTTTGATATCTGATAATTGTGTTTCCGAGCCAGAAGACAGTAATCTTCTAGCGTTTGGGTATAGTGGGACTGATAACTGATTTTCTGAATAATGGATATGTGAATTGAAATGAAAAAAACGTGTCGACATCACAAACCTTGGAATATTCTCCAAGTCGATTCATGATATTACGTGCACCCTCACACGAGTACATGGTATTAATAAGCAATTCCAAACATTTACAATACTAAAAGTCCATATCAAAACGAAAAATTAACCTCACATTATTTCCTAATACAGATACTTGATTTATGGATTTCTAATTTGCTATGATACGTTTTTTAATGCAAATAAGATCAAATAAAAACTAAAATAGTAGTCCTTATTGAAAGCATTGGCACCTTTATCCTACCAGATGATAATGGAATGCCGGTATAATCAGTTTTAACTTATTAAAGGGTTGTGATCCATTTATTCCAATCTAATAGATTAGTTATGATTACCTTAAAGTGACGATGAACTAAAACCACAAACAATCTCTTGAGGATCACAGCAACTGCTGTAATAGGATCAATAGAACGCGGAACTGGTACAACTCTTTCTGCGGGAAGCATTTGTTCTTCAGAGTATGCAAACACCAGGAAGCCAGCATAGGCCACGATATCTCCAACTTTGCAGCTAGTGACTCCACGACCAATTGCTATTACGACGCTAGCTGCCTTCATACCTTCATTTTGATTGTCAACAATAAGTTATGTTTAAGACCTCAAGAAAACAATGATATTCATTAATATCACGAATATTTGTTTCTTCTCATTACTAATCTTTTGACTTTAATTGCCATTCAGAATACGTTACACTCATCAAAGCAAATGTCCTCTTTTATACTGATATCGAGATTAACCTTAGTAATTAGATATAGTTTAACAAAATATATACGGAGTAGATCGAAAATATATACTGTAAATAGTAAACACAACCCAAAGTGACCCATTTAGAAGTAAATGGGTCAAAATTGTCACCTACAGGTATGTGAATGCATGTAGTATAATGCATTAATTTAATCTTTGACACCCAAGGAACATATCATATGCGGAATGATATGGGATGCAGCCTCACTCGGTGTATTGAGCTGTTAATCTTCCCAAATACGAAGATGATTTTATGTGCTGGGATTGATAATTACACAGAATATATACTATTTTTTTCATCTACATTCGGAAGATAGCCTTACACTCTAAACGTCTTTGAGCTGGTAACATGGTCATATGTGCTAGGATCAGTTGCAAAGTGCAGCGAAAATAACCATACTTATGTGATTCAATATATTCCTAGGATTTTATCATTTAACTCATAGTTAGTTGTGCATTCATAATAGAAACCTACATCCAGATAATGAATAGTATAGGAAGTTTCCAACCATCATTCTTACTGTCGGCTCTTTTAACCGCTTCTCACAAAATTTGGGGCATATGTACTCGGGTTCCATGTCCAACGTTACGCCGAAGATGAATTTTAAAAGTTGGGAGTCAAGATGGTATCTTTTAAACATTCTCCGTATAAAATTGCTCTTTTCGTGTTTTTCTTGGATACTTATTTTCCCCCATTTTGATCCAGTGAGCTGTAGCATTACAATTGTTTTCTATCATCAGATCCACCAATCCCTCTTCTCTATCTAGATAGATCACATAATGACCCAGACCCATATCCGATTCATTACTGTGCACACTATTATCGCCTTTAAGAAACTTCTTAAAACTCAGGAACTTGCTCACAAAGAAGATTGAGATAAACTTGATCATCTTGCAACAACAAACCAACCCTTTTTGTGTCCCAATAAACAAACAGAAAATCTGAAACTTGGATTCGTGAGAACATTTTCAGCACCACCTGTTACAGATTCTTATCTCTAATGGCTGCACCTGCCACAATAGCATCTGTTTTATCCAATATCTTTCCACAAAAAACTCTCGTCCACATGCTCGTTTTGCTTTTGTGGGACACCTTAAATTTATAGTCATGAACCATCTAAAAGCTGGGGAAATCGTGCCTATCCCAAGTGCAATTGTTTAACTAATGAGCACGAGCGTAGTCGACCACATGTAATCGGAATCACCATTGCAAAATCTCATAGACCAAGGCACAAGGCGGGTTCTGAGTATGGCTTCACCTAAGATCAATATGTTAAAAAGACAAAATGCCCGTGAAGCTGAACAGGGTGCATACCTTCCAATCACAAACTGTAGACTCAAGGTATAGGCCATCATCCAATATTTAACTAAATCCAATTTTAGCCTCTCGGCTACTGGTAAATTTCTTTGATTGAAACACTTTATTTGCTTGTATTTCACTCCAACAAACCAGCCAACTTTGTTTCAAAACAAAATAGGCCAAGCCGACCATTTAGTTCGCCGGTTTTAACCATTTTGTAACATTAATAAAGAGTGTCAGTAGGAAAACCTTAGCTCACATCCATTAAAACCTTTTTTTTAACATGTCCATAACCACATCAATGCATAAAATTTGAAAAAGAAAATGAACTAAACAAAAAGAAAATATATGTCTATAAGCAATAGTGTTTGGTTCAGTGCAAACCACAGGTTTAAAGTTGAAACCACATGATTGTTAAAATCTAAAATCTGATGTTTTGCTAAAAATTTTGACACATACAGAGACAACTCACAATATATTCTTTACGGCGCTGTTTATTTTGAGGATCTAGTATAAACTGAATCACATCCATGATTCTTTATTAAAACAGGTCCATCTATGTTCTTTTCATCTTATCCATTGAAATTTAGTCTTTTTTTATAACAATATATATGAGGTAAACAATCACTATATCTAGTTCCACCGATACACATAAGGACAGATAGAAAGAGGAAGGAAGATAAAACAACAACCTTGATTCCAGAGTAGGTATCCATTTATCTGGCCCGAAGTATCTTTTGAAATCATACTCTGATGTTGATATTACTTCGACTCTTCTTCTGCGCTTGATTCAGATAATTTATAATTAACTTTAAACTGATCCACGATTGGTTAAACTTATCATCATTCATCTAAAAAGATAAAAATCAGAAAGCATTGCACAATGTTTAATGAAGATTTACCTGAATCCCCTCTTTCTCATAGGCATGGTTATTTGCGGCCTTGAAGACCTGCTAAGAATATACATCAGTTTGTTACTGAACTCAACTCTTGTAGATGTCCATGTTGCGGCTAATGATGCCATATGTTTTAACCTTCTTGCAGGATCCTCACAACCATGTAGCTAAGCTAAGATCTGCATTAAAGTACATGAGACAAAGACTGAAAACATAGTTCCAAATAATAAACATGATATCGAAGGAGAGTTTGGATTAGCTTATTTTTGGAGTATATAAGATGAACAATGAGAACATAGTTTTAAATAACAAACATGATATCAAAAAATTTATTGCATTAGATTTTTTTCGATCTTTTGGCTTATTTAGAATTGGAATCGCCAATAAACGCAATTCTTAAGGCTTTTGAGGTTAACTACTTTTTCAATTTCAAATAAGTTCATAAGCTAATTATCCAAACACCGCTCAAACATGAAACCGATGATAATAATAATGCTAAAAATGTTCTTTTGTAACATGACAGAATACTATAATCTTTAGGCAACATACCTTCCTCTTTCAAGGATGATGTTAATGTTGTTATGACTGAATTGGTCAGAGAACAATGTGGATACACCCAATAATATAATTGTTTTTTGTGTCAATATTGCCCTCAAATGTAGAACTTGTAACCTTAGTTGGACTTCTACTACGTTTATACCTCTATTAAATAAATAGGTGTTAGCACAGCAAAACACATATAAGAACTTTGGAGCAGCCGGTTATAATTTCCGCGGTGACTGATGATAGTCATGATAATTTCATTACGTCCCCTGAACATCATCAGTGAGTTTCTTTTTGCTGCTTAATAGTATACCAGTTTTTGTGAATGCTCATTATGAGCGATTTCAGTACCATCCAATGTCACATCCCAAACATGATTTCTGTAAATGATTATTCAGATTTCTTATTAGTTACTTTTAACTTTGACTTGATTTAGGCGAGTTCGACACTGGCAGCAGCATATTCAGTTAATCAGGGTTGTTAAGATCCCCGTGGTGTGTGCTTCTGGATTAAGTGCAGTTACTGCACCAATGGCCATAACGGCAGGGGTTGCAGGAGTGGTAAGAACCTATTTTGAATATCTTTCTCACTAATAAAAGTCTCAGCAGTAGATTATATGGAGGGTTTGTTAACACAAATCTGAGTATGCAATTCTACACTTAATTTAATTCACACGTTAAAAAAGCTATTTGATTCAATTACTCAAAGTTGTTTTTACACAAAATTGTTTTTACATAGATAATTAGTTAATGGGGTGTTTGGATTAGCATTATAAAGTGAAAATTGCTGTTACATGGTCTTGATGCTCATTCTATGGTGACATGATTTCAGGTTGCTGACTCTCCTACCAAGTTGAACACCCTATTGCCTCCTTTTGTGAAGCAGGTGTCGTCTACCACAGTGCAACTTCACGACAGCTACTACTCACTTAATGAGACATCCCCTGATGCTAGAATTTGGTTTTATAAACATGATGATTTTAATAAGCGGCTGTGAATCTTAAGTGGTATGCCCCTTTCACTTATGGAATAACTGTGCTTATGTTATTACTATTATGTACACGAAAGTATAATTGAAGGATGCAAACACCATAGCGTGGCCACTATGTCCAATAGTTAATTGTCTACTTAGTTGTTGAAAATAGCAAGGGGTGTTTGGGATTGCATTCCGTGGGTTATTATCTGATTATTAGTGCCTCTGCAAAACACATATCACGAAAATAGTTCTCACGAACGATTTGCACAAAAGGTGATTGTTTGCGATCATGAAACTTCTAAATCTACTTTTTAAAAAAGGTGTTCTGCACCAGCACACCAAACATCCCCAGAGCTTTTTGAAAAATGTGTTTGATGCAGGTCGAGCTCGCAATGAATAAAAAACCAAAGTAAAAAAGTTTTTTTCGGTACCAGTTAGAGTTGCTGAGAATTATCGTACGGCTGATGGTTGCGATTTTAAGACAGCGTTGTTGATGAGCTTAGTAATTGGTTTGGGAAGGAGAACCGGCTTCATAAGTGAGCAAACAATGAATGAGTGAAGAGTCTACAAAGGCAAGTGAAATGCAACAGAAGCTGGTAAACACATATAAATTCTTGAATTCGACTTATTAAAATACTACAATTCTTATAGAATTTATGTGTCCAACATACCTCTTATATTGATATAACTAGATGATTTTGATCAGTGGCGAAGCTTGGAATTTTTAAGTGGGGGGTCGGGATCTAAATTTTTTTTTTCCTAAGGCTATATTTCAGGTATACCGAAATTTTCGGGGGGTCGAAACCGAATATACCGAAATTTTTCTACACGAAAACTATAAACCCCCTACATTGCAAAAAAAATTTCGGGGGGTCGGGCGCCCCCCCCCCCCCCCCCCCCCCGGCTCCTTAAAAGCTGCGCCACTGATTTTGATATATATGTTATACTCACGATTTTAATCGAGACTATTTATTATATATTATAGTCACACTTTTAATCGAGACTAGAGAACTTCTGAATCCAATATACCTGTTATACGGAAACAATAAGTACATTAGTAGTATATGAATGTCTTGATCTTTTAGCAGAAGATTAATACATTAGTCTAATTTGCAGATGCTTGATTTTACTATTTTTATAATTAAATTACATTTAATAGTCATGTGGGATTGCTTAAAGGATGGCTAAAAAAAAGTTATGATTTTAGGTGAAAATTCAATACATTAGTATATTAACATTATTGAAATGGGTTGTTGAGATATCTGGTTTCATAATTTTGTGATGAGCTTGAGTTGAACATTTATTTTACTTGGAGGATCATTGAGATTTAATTTACTGCATGTCAATGTCTGATATTTAGATATTTTACTGAAAATTTTGAACTATATGCTTACACTTCATGTTTTTGAAATGTAAGGATTACATAGAGCTCAATATTTACCTAAATGGGAACTTTCAGGGTGGACCTTGGACACTGGTAAATCACAGAATCACCACTATTTCTAGCACAAAAACTCATAGAAAAGCACCAATTTATATGCTCAAAACTAACAGGACGAAAAAGTCAACATTTGCTCCCATCATCAATCTTATCGAGCTATATACTTAAAAGCAACCCCCATTAACGCAAACAGATGATATAGATGGTCACATATAAGTTTTTTTTTTTAATTTTTGTATTTTTATGGCAGATTTAAATTTATTTACCTTAACTCCTTTATGATGTCTTTATAATGTATATTAGTAGCTGAAATGTGGAACATTGAATCAACTTACAAAGTATTATAACACTGGAAAGGATTCGTAAGTATGGAACCCCGATGACACATTCTGCTTAAAGCAAAAAAGCTACCTCAGCTAATGCTCAATGGGAGGATCATTCACTTAATGATGAGAAAGAACAAATGGTCACTCTTCTTATATTTCAACTCCAACTAATGCAACTCCATTTGAGGTATGTAACTTCTATTTTAAATAAGGGGGAATTGCAACTTACAGGTGAAATTTAGGAAGTTCTTAAATTTTTTTGGAAGTATGTGTCTAGAGGTGTTAGTCGGTTCGAGTTGAGGTAAGAAAAACATGCCATAACATGACCCTATTAAGATCCCGGGCTCGGGTCTATTGGGGTAGGCTCTAATTGGGTCGAGTCATTTTGGATTCGGGTCAACCCAAATATGAGTAAGATATGATTAACATAATAGACCCGAGTAACCCGACCGAATATGCTTAATGGGGTTCAGCTCAACTTTTTTGACACACCTATATGTGGCTATAAAAAAGTGCAACAGTGATACATATTTAATTAGTTGCGTTAATTTACTATAATAATCATTCTTCTTGTGATTTAACTCTACATATGTTTTTTCTGAGATTTATGCAACAATGATAGATTTATTATACCATGTCATACAAATAATATGAGACCATGACCACTAACCATGTAGTTTTAACTTAGATCATAGTGTTCTCTATTTGTTATATTGTACTATTGAGTTGTTAGTAAGTATTTTATACCTCTTAAGCTTATCTTTCAGATATCTAGAAGACTTTATATTACAGTTGGAGAACTACACTCTACACAAAAGTTGATATTTGTTGATGCAAGTGCTTATACTCGATTCAATAATTAACCATGCTCAAGGCGATTACTTAAAGATAAGATTGATAATGCTCTGTTGTAATATATGATGTGTTAGCATATGCAATATGATGAATTGTTTATCATATAAGTAAACAAACATTTTCTCATATAACCATACTCAACTGTATACAGGTTAGTCATACGATTAGCACATTATTTACTTACGTCCATTTAGATTTTGCCAAACAATGATATGAAGCGAACCCGCCCATCGGGTGGGTATGTTGCTGTTCAAGGGTGAAAATGAAAAAATGTTTGAAGATTCTTTGTTGTGATAGAGATGGCGAATACGCTAACCACCAACAAATGTCGTGTACAAAGAGGTTTTATTTCACATATGAATAACCCTTATGTAATTAATTTATTATGATACTTATGATTGTTATTTTATATATTAATACAAGAGATATCTTTATGATTTTCAATTTATTGCTTTCAACATATTTGACTTATTCATTATTTATTTTACGTATAAAAAAAATTCGAGAAACAATTTTATATATAATTATAAGTCATGCCTGCCAATTAAGCCAAAACTCTAATAAAACCACAGTGTATACAAAATAATTTATACAGAAACATACACACAAATAAAATAAAAAATTTTAAGTTAACACTAAAAAAAAAAAAAAAAAAAAAAAAAAAAAAAAAAAAAAACGATACTAATAACTTGTGCCAACAAAAGCTGCAAAAAAGACAGCAGCGATACTACTGGAAAGGACAGGAGATCAAAGACTTGAAATAGGAGTGACTTCGGTTCCCTCAAGTATACTTGAAGTATTAATGATGGGTACAATACAAGAATAAAATACCATCGAAATTTACTCTCAAAAAGATTAATAATAATAATAATAATAATAATAATAATAATAATAATAATCCTATTATAAATATAATTAAATTGTATATATGCATTATTTTTCATGACCTAATACAATCCGAAGAATATTTACAAGTCATGCCCGCCCATCGGGCGGGCTTCGAAATCTAGTATATATATATATATATATATATATATATATATATATATATATATATATAGTTAGGATCAAATAAGAATATTACTTAAAATAAGAAGTAATAAGAAGAATTATAACTACAAATTCGAGATGCACCGACCTAAATTAGATGCATCCCTATAATCTTAGATGGATTATAACACACCATAGTGTGTTTTCTAGCTTTTAATCGGATGCATATACGTATATTAGATGCATTTCATGATTTCTCTTATTTTTTGTTCCTCTGCGTGTGCAAAAATCATGAAAATCAATTTGCACCATCTATACATCAAATTAACTTTCGAAACTCAAGATGTTGCATCTATATGAATAGAAATGCATCTAATGCAAGTCGTTGCATCTCAAATGTGTGGTTTTGGTCACTTCTTACCACTTCTTATTTTAATTTACTTCTTACTGGATCCCTAGCCTATATATAGATTTAGGATCAAATAAGAATATTACTTAAAATAAGAAGTAATAAGAAGAATTATAACTACAAATTCGAGATGCACCGACCTAAATTAGATGCATCCCTATAATCTTAGATGGATTATAACGCACCATAGTGTGTTTTCTAGCTTTTAATCAGATGCATATACGTATATTAGATGCATTTCATGATTTCTCTTATTTTTTGTTCCTCTGCATGTGCAAAAATCATGAAAATCAATTTGCACCATCTATACATCAAATTAACTTTCGAAACTCAAGATGTTGCATCTATATGAATAGAAATGCATCTAATGCAAGTCGTTGCATCTCAAATGCGTGGTTTTGGTCACTTCTTACCACTTCTTATTTTAATTTACTTCTTACTGGATTCCTACCCTATATATAGAGTTAGGATCAAATAAGAATATTGCTTAAAATAAGAAGTAATAAGAAGAATTATAACTACAAATTCGAGATGCGCCGACCTAAATTCGATATAGGTTGAATAAATATACCAAGCTTCTCATTAATGGACAATTTGTGAAAAGCTTTTCGTAATATGAATCATGATTTTTTTCCCTACCTCTCTACTTTTTGTGAACACTTCACCTTACCAGGCGAGTAAAACTTTCACTTTAGTATTCTTTGTGCATGCTCTTAAGTTAGATATAATTTCGTTGTATTTGTTAATGTGCGGCGTTATTAATTATTTCTCTATTACTTTTTACAAATTAAATTGAGTAGATTAATGGTTGTTTCTAAAATATTTCTATTTGACAAATTAACAATTGATTCATTCAATTAGCGACTTGCCTCACCATAAACTAAAGATGTCTGCAATTTCAGTTATGGTACATTTAGAAATGGTAAACTGCCTTTTTACGTTGAATTCCTCATAAACCACTACAATGGACATAACTAACATGTGAGAATATTCTCCAAGTTGAATTGATAGGACAGTAGATCTAAAATTTGTTAATATCATATCATGGGACATGATAGCTTCATTGTATTAGTTTGATAGGGAGTTAGGGACAACGCTAAGAATAAGATGTGTCACTTGGCAAATGTGTTAGTAGTTATGTGTTTATACATGCTTGAATGTGTTCATCATCATCATTATAAGTGATTGGCTAAGTGTTTTTAACTGCAAAAACAGAGGTGTAGTATGAGTAGATGTATAAGTAAGTACCTTTTACAAGCAAGTAGCAGACTTTATGTTCGCCTAAGCCCAAGTTTATTCTCAAGTGCATAATTATTGGGTTACTTGCTGCATTTAGTAAGAATGAAAAGCAGCAATTGCAGCGGCTTTCAAATGCATGCAAATTATTGGGTTACTTGCTGCATTTAATAAGAATGAAAAGCAGCAATTGCAGCGGCTTTCAAATGCTTGCAAAGGAATTTCTCAGGTATTATCATCTTCTTGATGCGCCACATTCTTTCAAATACTTGCTTAAGTGTTCAAACATTACTTTGTAGCTTCTATAAAAGGTGGCAAAATCGACGGGCCAGACTCGGGTAAATGGTCAAAAGGGATTTTGTACGGGCCGGACATATTTGGATCTCTTAATGATAAGTCATGTTTATGCAATTTATATATAAGTGATATAGATCAATGTATGAAGTAGGATGTCACTTTATATGCGTTTGTTAAGAAATCGGCTTAGGATTTTTCATGATTACGCATTAAAAAAAATCAGTTATTGAATCATTATTCGCTAAGTACTCGAAACAGGTTTGTTGGTGGTGCGGACAGTGGTGGTTCAGTCGAAGACGAAACTCCAGTGATGGATATTGCTAATTGAGAAGCTTTCAACAAATTTTGGAGGTAATAGTTTGACTTACATAAAACACCTTGGAACTAATGCCGAGTGTCATTCATATTACATGCAAATGTGAGTTATGTTTTTTTCATAGTGTTTATTAACATGGATTGTGAGGTGATTATTGGTGACTGATTTGCTAGATGATAAGTTAAATTGTTTTTTGCGAACGTAGGTAAATTTTGTTGTTGCTAAACTTGATTTTTGCATCATGAATATGCTTATGTTTATTACTATTACAATATCAGTGGTCATTTTAGTTCTCAGTTTGTTAGCCTTACTTCTGTTTCTATATTTAATCATGAAACTTTAGTTTGTGAATCTAATATCGAGTGAAGGAAATGCCTATCTTATGGTGCATTTATTGGAATTTTGTATTTACATTTCACTCATTGTTTCAACAAAATCATTTACACATAACGTACAAGAAAATTATTTGACAGATACATTTTCTAATAGATTTCTGATGATAACAATTCCGCTCTTAGAAATAAAAGTCCCACATCAAACAATACATGCAAAGGCACAACAAACAGTCAACTCTATCTCATCGAGGATGGAGATAATTAAAATAAATGTTACAAACATTATGATAATAATACAATTTAATAGATATATGCATTTAGAAAATATATTGGATAACTTTTGTATAGTTTGAGACACTCAGACCATTTATCACGTTTCATATCATATTATTTGAAAGCAGCCACATTATAGCAAATACTCTTTAAACATGACCTACATTAACCAATTTATGTTGGAAATTAAATTACAACCGGTCAAAAATACATTATTCAAAAAATTAGAAAATATCTCGCGCGTGCGCGGGAATTATAACTAGTCAAAAAAATATAATACTTTTTTGCATTATTTTCTTTAGGAATATAGTTTAAATCGGTAGAGGTAGCTTTGAGCCCTTGACTAACAACCCGTGCCTAAGTCCAAAAATCCTACTTGTCCAGGAAGTCTTGACAACAGTTGGTTTACTACATGTGCAGACGACCATCTTTGCTATGTTTTTGTTTTTGGGAAGATGTATATTTTACATGGTTCTGTTATGCACAATGGTCGGACATTTGTGGACAACAAGTTTCAATGAGCTAGGGACCAAACATGCAAAGAAGAATGTACTACAGTTACAAAAAAGGTGTTAGGGACCAAATGTGCTAACAAAAAAGTGGTGAAAAGACGAAAAAACCAGCCTATGCCACATCATCTAACGAGCCAAGATAACCCTCGTTAGCCATAACGGCGGTCTAGGGACGAAATGCGCACCGTTGGTGAACTTCAGGGACACTGTTTGCGACTAACCCAAAACAGGGGACCAAACGGGAGAACGGGGTCAACTTCATGGACTAATGTTGAAATTTACCCTAAAGGAATATGTTCATTTCAACCTTGAAAAAGCATTTAAAGCTTAGCTCACGATACTCGGCTTTCGTGTTTGAAGCTTAATGCAGGATCTTCGGTATTCAACAAGTGGTATTTAACTCAACTTATCATATAAAGGTACAAAACTTGCTCGTCAGCCTTACTTCAGATGATGGGAAAAAAAAAAAAAAAAAAAAAAAAAAAAAACACGATTTGTAAGTTCGGCAAGAATGAAATGAACAATGAGGCACATTGGTACTTTTTCGGGTAACTAAGGTTTTCAACCTTTGGCCAATAAATTTAGGAGGTTTGAACTGAGTGCCACATGGACTTAAACAAGAAAGCTGTCCTTTTTGTTGAGGAGGTTGGGCACATTACATGTAAAAGTTATAGTACTATGTTAGAATTCTTACTATGATTATCATGTTCTTAAAAAAGAAATTCTTGTTATCAGAACAAAATTAGTGCTCAACACAAGAGGCATGTGTACCAAAAACTTCAACTGGTTGCATAAGATTCTCCCATGTCAGCATAATAATGATTTGGGCAAATCAGATTCCCCCACCCCTCCCCCCTTTTTTTTTTTTTTTTTTTTTTTTTTTTCACTCTAAAGTTCTTGTTCTGTCCTTAGAATATCAAAAAAGGTAAACAGTTTAAAAATTTTAATCAGTTAAGCTTTGTAAACCCAAAAAAAGCTCGATGAAAAAATTATTGAAACAACTAAACAATCTTTTATGATGGAAAGGCATTGCTTGAAGTCAAATTTTTTTTACAGTGTATTGTTCATGTTATACCTTTATCATTTTACGCTTAAGTTCGGCCCCCTAGACTACAAATTCTGGCTCCGCCCTTGTGTCATATCATTTGTAGCCTATTCTTTTAGATCACCTTCCCATTAAAACCTTTGCGAAATCTTCCCCAAGACATATAACATGTGGTCTATATATGATGGTTATATTTCCTTGATCTACTGTGTAATATTTGCATTCTTAATTAACCACAGGTTTTGGCTTTTGTTTAGGCAAAGAAATTCAATACAGAGCCACACATTGGTCAAAGCATTCCATAAGATTAGATGAGAGTATCCAACATCATGCTGATCCTTTATTATGCCTAGACATACCAAACCATGAAAAAATGTGAGAATATGAAGACCATGAGGATTAGTGTCTTCGAATTGTGGTAAAGGGCGGCGTGTAGGAGTTAAACCCTTATCACTTGGTGGCGCTTCACTGTCGATGGTGGAAAACTCGAATGATGTTTCGGTTTCATACAAGACCAGAAGTTTAGGTTTGCTTTTATGGTCGTCGACGTGGAAGTTATGCTTGTTTTGAAACATATCCAGGGCCGGCTTTGAGGGTGTGCAAGGTGAGCAACCGCTCAGGGCCTCAAAATTTTAAGGGGCCCCAAAATTTGTCCCGCTAATAATTATATGCATCTGTCGACATATTTTTAACAAATAAAAGAGTATTTAGATGGTAAAATATCTTAAATGGGTAATATGTTATAACGTTTTGATAACTAATTGCATTATATCTTATAAATGGTGACACTTTATATATAACATTGCTTAACGAAAGGCCTCATTATATAATTTCGTACAGAGCCCTCAAAAATTTCACCAATTCATGTGACGGCCCTGAACATATCCAACGTAAGGAACGAGTGCCATTCTTTCGAAACACACTTGAAACGACAAACAGATTTGGCTGGAACTCTTGGTAGTATGTAGTTGAATATGACGTCATTGGAACATGTACCTCCATTACCGACCTCTTTCGTTTAGGTTTCAATATGACATCATGTGGAACATGAACCTCCATTGTCGATCTCTTTCGTTTAGGTTTCAATATGATGTCATGTGGAACATGTATCCCCATTGTCGATCTCTTTGGTTTAATTAGGTTTCAATATAATACAATGTGAGACGTAGGTTTTTGTGTATATTCAGAGCGAGATTATTGCCATCGAAGGTGAAGATATATATACATGATTTAAAAATAATATATTTAGAAATATAATAGCTGTATTATTTTGTTTAGGAATATAGCTTAAATCGATGGAAGACACTTGAGCCCTTGACTAACAACCCCTGGGCTAAGCCCAAAAATCCTTTAGCCCAATCTAGAGACAACATCGTCCATCTAGCCCGAGTATCATATCACTTCATGTCTGTCCTCTTTAGACGTATTACTCACAAGATCCAAAAACCAAACCAAACCAAAAGAATTAAAAGTTGTTACTAATGTGTTGTTAAGGTGTCGTTAAAGTGTTGTAAAAAATTATCTTCTCCACCTCACTCTCTCTCTACCCAAACCCTAGCCGCCGCCTATTCACGGCCCGCCACCACCACACCACACCTCGTCACCTCCTCTTCCCGGTCCACTAAAACACGCGCCCAAAAACTCACTCAGCTCTTTTGACCTCGTTAATAACCAAACACGCCTCCATTTTCATTCTAATATCACCACCTTTTGTTGTACGTTGAAGGAAAACAACACACAAACTCAAAAACTCATTATTATTCTTCAAGTTATCGATGAATCAAAGATGAAGGTTTTTGTCAAGACATTGAGGGGGACTCACTTTGAAATCGATGTTAAAAGCGAAGATACTGTTGCTGATGTGAAGAAAAACATAGAAACTGTTCAGGGAACAGATGTTTATCCAGCTGCACAGCAGTTGCTTAAAAGATGACACTAAATTTGCGGGATATAGTTTTATCCTCATCATGTTATCCAAGGGCATTCCTGAAGCAGCTGAAGTTCCTCCAAACCCCCCGGTTCAGGCCCCACAGGCTACACAACCAGCGACAGACGACCCCTTAACTCTTTTTCCTCTGGGTCTTCCTGAGATGGATGGGAATGCTCCTTGCGGAGAGATCCCTCAGGCTGAAACTGTTACATCCAAGGAGCGTGAAGCCCTTGAAAGGCTTGAAGCAATGGGATTTAAGAAAGTGTTTGATACGCCTTTGGATAACTATCTTTTATTTAGACGTATTCGAGTCATATTAGGAAAGAGTCGTGTGAGTCATTATCTAGGAAAATATCTTTTATTTTATGAGTTTATCTTGTATCAACTTGTGATACAAGTTAGGGTTTATTCGGTATTTATATACCACGTCATTCATTAATGAAAAGTATGATTTGTCTAATAAAAATATATCTAGTTTTCTTCCTCTATTTTCTGACGGAGCCAGCACACGCTTGAAGTGGTGCCCTATCCCGATACAATCCCTAAAAGGGTCGTATCAGTGTTAGTATTGGAGGTGTTCTTAGCATGCGACAAAGACGAAGAGCTTGCTGCCAATTACCTACTCGACCAGATGAAAGGGTTTGAAGAATAGGGTTGATAGAAGTGGTGAATCTTAAATTTTAGACCCCTGTTTTTTCTCGTGTTATTCTCACTCTTGTGTGCTTTTTATAGGTGGACGTCAATTAATCTGAAGTGTTGCTCAAAAAAAAAATGTTGTCAAAATTTTCACAAAAATACAAAAATTAAAAATTAAGCATCGTAAAAAATTAGTAAAATTGGCTTAAAAGCTTACAAGTATTATTATTACTACTAGTTATAATGCCCGCGCACGCGCGGGGTTTTTCCTAAAATTTTCAATAATGTATTTTTATTTATTTATTAAAAAAATAAATAGCTTAATTCTTGTTTTTATTTTCATTATGGTTCTTAATTTTGATTTATAATTATGCTTGATGTACGTGGTAAAAATTTATATATGGCAAGGTTTTCAAGCTCGGGATCGTACTCCGGATCATTTTTGCTTTTGCAAAATCGAGATCGTAAGATTGGATCAGGATACTAAAATCCCACTGTAATGTCGTTTTCTTAGTAGTCATTGTAATATTATTCAAATCTACAATCTACAATTCGTAAATATTAAACATAATGGCATAATGCCTAAACTATATATAAGACTATCAAGATCAGTTGAGAATACACGGAAACCTTATGATAAAATTCTACCATCTTAAGATATGGGCTAACAAACAAACATATTGAAATTAGCCCACTGTGGGTTTTTTACTCTTTAATTATAGTATATTAACTGAAACGTGTAGCCTATCTTGTATCATCATAATTCTCAAGATATAGTATCTGGTGTGATGATTGTCAAGTTGGGAAAATTGGAAAAGTGTGATATGATTGTGACACCATGAGTTAAGTTTTTATTTTGCCATATCACTAACAGAAGTATGAAACTATATTACAACAATTATCTATTTTACCTAGATGTGTCGGCCCTTCTTCGGCAATAGGAAGAAGTAAGGTTTCAAATGGTCATTTTTATGTGAACGAAAATATTCCGCTCTCAAGGTCATATAACATATATCATCAGATTATCCAAGTCATTTTCCTATCTGTCCCTGCTCTGAACTCTATGTGGTTTAAGTAATTATTTTTTGCTTTAAGTTTTTTATGTAGCATTATTTTATTATTTTCTAAACACTCTGTACTCTGCTTTTGGTCTTATAATTAAATTATAATCACAATATCTCATCAAGAACCGTGCATTGAAACTATCCTTTATCGACCAATTTATGCAATAAACCATTAAGGTGTTGGGAGCTTACCTCATAGGTTTTTGTGTCAAAACCATGAGGAGTCATGCAACTGTGAAGTCTTGCACCACCAGGGAGAAACCCATAAGCTATTGCCTGTAAGTGTCATTTCTTTAGTTCTTTATACAGGTGGCAATTATGACCCATTTGCTTATGAATGGGTCAATACAGGTTATCTTTTATATCTAAGTCGCATGTAATAGAGAATATATAGTAATGAGTAATGGAACAGTACCTCATATCCTCCATGAATAAAACCCATAAATTCACTCATGCAATTGCGGTGATAGTGCGAAGGTCTAAAGGTATGTTCAGCAACCAACCATCATGGAGGGAGTATGACAAAATCAAGCAATGCGACGCTAGGTTTATCGGTTGGTGCGGTCAAAACTGCAATAAAATTGCAAAAATATATAAACTGAGATGGGTCTAGTGAGCAAAAATCATCTCCTATTTTATTAAGGTTTCTAAAATATAACATCAATAGATTCCACTCACCGGCGTTTATTGACGGATCGCCATGGTCAACCAAAACTGTATTGTAGGGGCATAATTGCATCGCTCCCTGCAGTATTGTGATGATTTGTTATCATATTGACTTCTTATGACAAATTAAAAACACTACAGTTGGAATGATTAACTAACCGTCTCAAAAGACATTAACAACAGTAGTTGCTTCTGCACAAGTTGGTCTAAAATTGACAGCCATAGACTCATAGTATCCATAACACGTGTAACCACAGATGGTTTTCCATTAATGTTACACTTGTAGAAAGCAACTTTCTGAAATAAAAACACCTGCACAAAAGTGCATTGGTCAGTTTAAAACCTTGTGACCGCATTTTTTTAAGAAACAAAAAGGCTTTATATGTCCATTATCCAGAAACAAAGGCGCATATTATACATTAAAAAGACAAAAGTTTAACATAATCTACCAGTAAATTTAATAAACTTAAACAACTCTAGCAAAAACGTGGGTCGTGAACTAAAGCATATCTATTAAGATGTGACACTTACATCACACCAACGACAAAACTTATGACTGGATATATGAAGGCGTGAGCGGTATGATTACTTAATCAAATGAACCATCTTGTCACTAACAAATACTGAACAATATTTTCTTATATACCACCATTTGACTTTTTGTGAATGTTCTCATCGGGTTGACATATTGATAATATTCATGTACATATATAAACCTTCATTTAATTTTATTCAAAAAATCAATTCGTATAAATATGGTCACAAATAATTGATTTGGCTCTTTTTAGAAATGAATAACCTATGCCCACACAATCTTTTATGTAATACATCGTCTATTTCGATGAAGTGGTAACTGAGTGACCTAAACAAACAACTTTATTCTAACATCAGAGAAGCACATTTGACGACGACGGGTATTATTGTGTGCATGACCTGTTAATTGAAGCTATTGTATTCGGAGAAAAAGGAACATAGGAAAAGATTTAATAAGTAAAACAATCTGAAACTAAGAAAAAGGAATATCTATATTGAAAGCTTACAAAACCACCACATAACTAAAAAACTAATCCGGGTTATCGTTAGAATATGAGCTAATGTACAAAGTCTTCCACACTAAAATAACAAAAATTAAGCATCGAGGCACAAAAACAAACAACTGGTGTGTATATATACTACACAACATAATAAACACTTCAGTTCAACAATTAAACAAACAAAATCAATAACACATATGACTAATCGCAATTCAAAACAAACCCATGTCGAATTAACACAATCAAGATAAATTTAAGCAAGAATTGAAATAGGGTTTCTTCTAAATTCTATTTGCCTACTAATAATCTATAAAAATAATTGACGAAGGTCATCCAGGTTTAATTAATTGTTCTAAATTATAATGAAAGAGATTTAAATTCGAACCATATGTATAGTTTCTATATCATATAAGCCAATCGAATCCCATCAATCTTTCAAAATCAAAAGTTAAAATTGATTTACTTACACAATGAATATATATGATAATGAACATCTTCGAAACCCTAACATGTGATCGACGATGCTGTGTGAGATCGAGCAGAGAGGTTTGGGATTGTAGAGGGATGTGTTTTTCCCCTGGTAATTGTGATAATGGATACTTGAGTGTGAAACTCCGGGTTTGATAAAACATTTACACTTTAGGCCTCAAATATCTAAAAACAACACTGAAGTCCATGTGTATTTTGCCCAATTTTAATGTTTAAGCATAAAAACAATTTTTTTAACAATTATTTGATAAATATAGAAAGATTTTAGGTTTTTTTAATATCAAAAACTTTTTTAAAAAATTAAATTGTAAAAAATATTACTTAAAAAAGTATGATTTGATTGTTTTGAAATGAAAAAGTCCCCACTAGGGGTTTTATTTTATTAGGAAAAAGATTACGACAAACAAGTCTCTTTTGAACATTTTATCGAACAACAATTTTGAGTACGACTAATTTTGTCATTTTCAAGTGGCTAGACAACTTTCAAAGAAGTAACCTTCAAAAACAAAGCTTTGCAGGTTTCATCGATTTGGTTCTTTGGTTTTTGGGTTGCATGATTCGTTTTCACCTGTTTTGGAAATTGATAAAAGCAAAACTAAAAAAAAGTCAAACCAATATTAAAACATATAAAACCAAGTTAAATACTATATTAGAATTCGGTTTGGTTTTAGTTAAAACCAAGAAAACAGAAATTTTTACATGATCTACTAGATAGTTAAGAAACACTTCAACTTATGCAAAAATAATAATAATAAATAAATAAAAATAAAAAAATTAACACAAGCATTTGAATGTAAACAGGAATAGGACTAGTTGAGTCATTTAAATGTACGTGTCAAACGGGTCGGGTAGACTACCTAGACCAGCCTAGACCCTTTGGTTAACTCTTAGGCAATTAAAGGTTATACGGGATGTCTAGTTAAGTTTGGGTCTAAATGGGCATAGGTCTAGTTGAGTATTTAGTGATGTATATTTGTATAAAGTGTGTATTCAATTGAAGGGATAATTACCAAAATAGCCCGTTACCTTGCGGTCTAGGCATTTTTAGCCCGATTTTAAAATATTCTTGATTTAGCCCGGGTTTCCCTAGGCAACAATCGTATAGCCAACCGCAAGATGACACGTGTCCTCCAGTTGCCCAAAAATTACAAAAGTTGCCCAAAAATCACAAAAGCTGCCTCCAAAAATGACACTTGTCATTATGCGGGTGGCTATATGCTTGTTGCCCAGGGCAACCCGGGCTAAAATGAGAATATTTCAAAATCGGGTTAAATGTGCCTAGACCGAGGGAAACCGGGCTATTTAACTATTTATCCCTTAATTGAAATATGAGGGTGGTGTAGCGAATGTGGGTGAAAAGTGAGAGGCACTGAGGGGAAGTAAATGGTGAGTTGGCGCTGATCGGTGAGTGTGTTTTCTGCTTACTAATAAGGGTACTCTTATATTCATTATCAAAACTTTATTATAAGATTGGTTAGTTTAAAAGATATTTTAGGAATTTAGCACAATTAGTTAAGAAAAAATTGGATACAGATATAATTTAAAATCCTCTTATGTAAATATTCCAGTTCTTCAGTTCGGTTAGGTTAAAATTTTGCCAAACCACAAATCAAACTAAACACTGATAAAATATTTCGGTTTGGTTTTAACTCCAATCATACATCAATTAAAGATTTTGGTTCGATTTTATTCGATTTCGGGCTGGTTTATTTTTCGGTTTATGGGTGTCAAAACCAAACAATCACTAACAATGCGTTCCCGATTTTTAATTTTGAAAGAAGAGAAAAGAAGTTGGAAGAAAACGAAATAATTTTGTGTTCCAGAGTTTTTTCAGGAGAGAAGAAAGAAGAAGGGGAGAGAAAATTTGGTTATATTTCTCTCCAAAACTTTTTTCCCAAAAGTGGGTTGATTTTGGAGGAAAGTATATTTGGAAACATTTTAATTAAACAATGACTTAAATACCCAAGAATAAAACATAAATTTTTTTAACTTTTTTTTAACTTTTTTTTTTTTTTTTTTTTTTTTTTTTTTTTCACTCTAAAGTTCTTGTTCTGTCCTTAGAATATCAAAAAAGGTAAACAATTTAAAAAATTTAATCAGTTAAGCTTTGTAAGCCCAAAAAAGCTCGATTCCAAAATAACTGAAACAACTAAACAATCTTTTATGATGGAAAAGGCATAGCTTGAAGTCAAATTTTTTTTACCGTGTATTGTTCATGTTATACCTTTATCATTTTAAGCTTAAGTTCGGCCCCCTAGACTACAAATTTTGGCTCCGCCCTTGTGTCATATCATTTGTAGCTTATTCTTTTAGATCACCTTCCCATTAAAACCTTTGCGAAATCTTCCCCAAGACGTATAACATGTGGTCTATATATGATGGTCATATTTCCTTGATCTACTGCGTAATATTTGCATTATTAACCACTAGTTTTGGAGGTACAAAAGTGGAGCTGCTGAGATCAAACATATAGTTTAACACACACACACTATAGTAACATACTTTTTGTTATTATGATTGTATTCATCAAGCAGTTATATTATATTCTTATTCTTATACTACGTATGATGTTTAATGCTTAATGTTGCATTTGAATATTATTGGTAATGAAATTAGGAGCCCATAAATAAAACTGTGCGAAAGTGATAAAACTTAACCACAAATAAAATCTATAAAGATAGCAAAATAGATAGATCCGATGAAATTTAAACTAATAGCCAATTACTTACACCAATTGATCTCAACTTTTGTTGCTTACACTGATAAACATGTTAAATTTCTGTCCACACAGAAACAAAAAGCTAGAACAATAATCGTGCTAACAGTTATGACTTATGATGTTGATGGATGCTACTTCGTATATTTATTGGGTGACACAAACGTCTCAATGTATCTCACTTGTTTAGGCCATGTATCCGTTCTAACACCTGCATACAACTCATATTCGTCATAGCTGTTGCCTTTGTTCTTGATGTCTGTTTTTTTTAGATCTAGTTTATAAAGACGTGGTCCAATATCGCTAATCATGAGCAAATTTCCCTTCTTCATCAAATGCAATGGCTGCAGATAGCGAATAATATAATCACACGGCTTTAGTTGATAGTTTACCACTTCTTTCAAATTCTCATATTTATCCAACTTCCACAACTTAATATAGGTCGTCCATCCAAAACCACTATCACAACTTTTTTCACTGTCATACTTGACACAAACGTGAAGGTAACCTCTTTGAACCATAATTGTCGCAGAATTATGATCTGTGTTTCTATTAACATGTGGAGTTTCTATGATTGAGAACCTTTCAGTTTTTGTGTCAAACCTTATAATTGACCGTAACCATCTGCTTGAGTGTTGTTGTAAAAAGTAGAGATTTTCATTCAAATAAGTACCTTCACTCAAACTTCCATAAAAGGCGTCTACTTTTCTCCATGAGTCCGATTTCAACGAGTATATGTAAACATTGACATAGCGATAGATTTTTTTTGTCACAACTAGAAGCTTGTAGTCGTCTTCACAAGAGCTGTAATACAATCCGAAAGCTGATGATGAATATGCCTTGTGAGGATTAGACAACCTCTTATACTCATTTGTCAAAGGATTCCATAAGATTAGATCAGAGTATCCAACATCATGATCCTTTATTATGCCTAGACATACCAAACCATGAAAAGATGTGAGAGTATAAATACCATGAGGATTAGTGTTTTCGAATTGTGGTAAAGGGCGGCGTGTAGGAGTTAAACCCTTATCACTTGGTGGCGCTTCACAGTCGATGGTGGTAAACTCGAATAATGATGCTTCGGTGTCATACAAGACCAGAAGTTTAGGGTTGCTTTTATGGTCGTCAACGTGGCGGTTATGCTTGTTTTGAAACATATCCAACGTAAGGAACGAGTGCCATTCTTTCGAAACACACTTGAAACGACAAACAGATTTGGCTGGAACTCTTGGTAGTATGTGGTTGAATATGACGTCATGTGGAACATGTACCTCCATTGCCGATCTCTTTCGTTTAGGTTTCAATATGACGTCATGTGGAACATGAATCCCCATTCTCGATTTCTTTGTTTTAATTAGGTTTCAATAACTAGGGTTTAGAAAAAAATAATAATTTGAGACGTAGGTTTTTGCGTATATTTAGAGCGAGATTATTGCCATCGAAGGTGAAGATATACATGATTTAAAAATAATATATTTAGAAATATAATAGCTGTATTATTTTGTTTAGGAATATAGTTTAAATCGATGGAAGACACTTGAGCCCTTGACTAACAACCCCTGGGCCTAAGCCCAAAAATCCTTTAGCCCGAGTATCACTTCAAGTCTGTCCTCTTTAGACGTATTAATCACAAGATCCGACAACCAAACCAAACCAAAAGAATTAAAAGTTGTTACTAATGTGTTGTTAAGGTGTCGTTAAAGTGTTGTCAAAAATTAGCATCTCCACCTCACTTTCTCTCTCTACCCAAACCCTAGCCGCCGCCTATTCACGGCCCTGCCACCACCAAAACACTGCTCGTCACCTCCTCTTCCCGGTCCACTAAAACACGCACCCAAAACTCACTCTTTTGACCTCGTTAATAACCAAACGCGCCTCCATTTTCATTCTAATATCACCACCTCTTGTTGTACGTTGAAGGAAAACAACACACAAACTCAAAAACTCATTATTATTCTTCAAGTTATCGATCAATCAAAGATGAAGGTTTTTGTCAAGACATTGAGGGGGACTCACTTTGAAATCGATGTTAAAAGCGAAGATATTACTGTTGCTGATGTGAAGAAAAACATAGAAACTGTTCAGGGAACAGATGTTTATCCAGCTGCACAGCAGTTGCTTTTTCATCAGGGTAAAGTGTTAAAAGATGACACTAAATTTGCGGGATATAGTTTTATCCTCATCATGTTATCCAAGGGCATTCCTGAAGCAGCTGAAGTTCCTCCAAACCCCCCGGTTCAGGCCCCACAGGCTACACAACCAGCGACAGACCCCTTAACTCTTTTTCCTCTGGGTCTTCCTGAGATGGATGGGAATGCTCCTGGCGGAGAGATCCCTCAGGCTGAAACTGTTACATCCGAGGAGCGTGAAGCCCTTGAAAGGCTTGAAGCAATGGGATTTAAGAGAGTGTTAGTATTGGAGGTGTTCTTAGCATGCGACAAAGACGAAGAGCTTGCTGCCAATTACCTACTCGACCACATGAAAGGGTTTGATCAAGAATATTGTTGATAGAAGTGGTGAATCTTAAATTTTAGACCCCTGTTTTTTCTCGTGTTATTCTCACTCTTGTGTGCTTTTTATGGGTGGACGTCAATTAATCTGAAGTGTTGCTAAAAAAAAACTGTTGTCAAAATTTTCACAAAAATACAAAAATTAAACGTCGTAAAAAATTAGTAAAATTGGCTTAAAAGCTTGCAAGTATTATTATTACTATTCCGACAAACGAGTCTTTTTGAACATTTTATCGAACAACAATTTTGAGTATGACTAATATTGTCATTTTAAAGTGGCTAGACAACTTTCAAGTAACCTACAAAAACAAAGCTTTGCAGGTTTCATCGATTTGGTTCTTGGGTTTTTGGGATGCATGATTCATTTTCACCTGTTTTGGAAATTGATAAAAGCAAAACTAAAACCAAGTCAAACTAGTTTTAGAACATATAAAACCAAGTCAAACACTAGATTAGAATTCGGTTTGGTTTTAGTTAAAACCAAGAAAACCAATTACAAATAGAAATTTTTACATGATCTACTAAATAGTTAAAAAAACACTTCAACTTATGCCCAAAATAAATAACCCTATAAGTAAGTTTACACAAGCATTTGAATATACTATAAGTGGCAAAATCAGTGGGTCGGGTCGGATTACGGTGTCTAGATAAGTTTGGGTCTAAACAAGCATATGTCTAGTTGAGTCATTTAAATGTACGTGTCAAATAAGTGGGGTTGACTAGCTAGACCCAGGGGCGAAGCTTGGAAATTTCGAGTGGGGGGTCGGGATCTAAATTTTTTTTTTCCTAACACTATGGGGGTCGAAACCGAATTAAATTGGGGGGGGCGAAACCGAAAATACCGAAATTTTTCTACACGAAAACTATATACCCCTACATCGCAAAAAAAATTTCGGGGGGGTCGGCCGCCCCTCCCCGCCCCTTAGAAGCTGCGCCCCTGGCTAGACCAGCCTAGACCTGTTGGTTAACTCTTAGAAGGGTGGCAGTGGACAACGGCATCACCAACGGCATGCCCATGCCGGCGGTGAACACCGCCGCCACCTAGCCGGCATGCTCCATCGGCAAGGCTCAACAGCAATATATGATTCCACGGCATGAATTTAGTTCAGGAGAATGTACAAGTTTATATGCATTATGTATAAGCTTAATATATATGATGCTATGGATTTAGTTGGAAGGTATGAAAATGGCATGATTGCTACTAAAAAGGGGTTGAGAGGTATGAAAAAAGTATGAATGAGATGAAATGATATTATTAGTGGATTTGAGAGGTATGGATGATTTCGGAAGCACGACTGCCACCGTCCTTAGACAATTAAAGGATATACCAAATACTCATTTAGACTGCCCTTATTGGTCACACATGACCTATCATAGTTCTTGTATGGTTTTTTATTCATTGGTTCTATGACAAGAACATCTCACGTCAAGAAAAGTAAAGCAACAACAGGTGAAGTAAGTACACTAGACAGTTTCAGTCAAATTAAGTAAAGAAACAATGGTATATCACTTGTTCAAAGTTTTTTCGTTTTCTTTTCCTCTGATACTCGAGAACGCAACTCATACAAGAACACAGAGTGACACATAGTGGTGAACATTTTCTTGTGTGCAAAATCAATCAATAACAACTTGTCGCCATTTCGATTAGCGTAAGTTTATTTTTCATTATCATTTTACAATTATAAAAAGGTTTCATCTTTAGCTTATTTTATAGTGATTTATATACTAGCTAATTATTGACTTATTAAATCTATAGCTTATTAGATCCATAAGGGTGTTTGGGTATAGCTTATTAGCTCCATAACGTGCTAAATAGGGTGAAAGTCTCCAAAGTGTTTCTAATGCATACAATTCTTAAATCTTCTATTCAAAGATTTGGATTCTTATGTTAATAATATTGTTTTAGTTGTTTATAACTTTTATGAAATTAACAGTGATTGCAAACTCATAGCTGGTCACTATATATATCGTGCTAATCGGTTTACACGCAAATCATAACACCCCATATGTTATATAATGTGCAACAATACTCTTGACAACGGTGGTCTACTTTGGAATGTAGAGATACAACTATCCCTCGCAAGTAATCATATAAGCAATTCAAAAAATTAATACCTGATCTCCTTTAAAATTGCTTATATGCTGTATTAGAATGTGGTAAGAATATATGCACTTGGAATCTACAACTCTTTCCTTTTTTTCACTTTGTATTTAGTAGCAGATTCGTGAATTAAGCCTGAAGTTAACATGATGTCAAATACATTGGCGGCGATCAGCATGTGCAAGTGGTGCAAACGCACAGGGTCCCCGTTTGCGAGGGGGGCCCCGATTTATTATATGTCCATTGATAATTATACATATTTAAGTATATTTATACATGTCTAACTTAAATTTTTACAGCTCTTTTTAAATATTATGTGAGGAGGCCTCCGATTTAGTATATGTGTATTAGTATTTATACATGTCTATTATGTTTTGAATTTTCCTTTTCGTGATTTAAGGGGCCTCATTCGTAATTTCACACCGGGCCACCCAAATCAATGGGACGGCCCTGGTCAAATACCATGAAACAATTATAAACCAACTACTTTGATTATCCAATTAGAAACCTAAACTGACTGGATGTGTGTTTTTAGAAACATTTAACTTTATTACTAGACGAGTACCCGTGCATAGCAACGGGATTTTATAGCGGTAGATAATTGTAGTGATAAAAAAAAGTTTATGGGTTATAAACGAAAAATAACCCGGTTCGACATGGCCGATTCCACTATTTGAACCGGTTCCGGTCAAAAAAACGGGTCAAATTAAGCCGGTTTTTATATTTTCGAAACCCGGTTAGACCCATCGGGTTTGAGATGACCCGGATCAACCCGGTTATATACTTTTTTTTTGTATCATTCCAAAGATATAATTTAATTTTTATGAAAGACCGGGTTGACCCGGTGGTCGAACCGATTTAACCGGTAACCCGATGACTCGACCGGGTCGATTAGAGACCCGGTTTTCAAAACATTGTTTAAACATTAACACTATTTAAAGTTAATGAAAATAAGATGAGTTATAAAAGAAAATAATAATAAAAGTTTATAGTTTCCATATATAGTTTACTTAATTAACGATTTCACATTGAAGAATTCAAAAATTCGTGGTAGTTTTAAAATTTCTATAAATGAAATCTTAAATGACTTTATTTGTGACTTGTAGCAATTAATGAAATCAAAAATTAGTTAAACAATTACTTTCTACAATTATGATCAAAATTGACAAAAACATAAACACGGGACTTATACCACGTATTTATAAATACTTTCCAAAACTACAATACAAATTCCTTCTACTTTTTACTTAACATTAGTTGAAAATGAAAATGAGATAACGTTTTGAAAAGTATTTAATATAAAAATAATTGTGTTTATAGAAATAATAAGTGTCAGCCATGTATTTCATTGAAAATTGCATGTATCACAAAGTCAACTCTTGTTTAATTAGTATTTTCTTTAATTAGTTTTTCAAGGTCTTAAGGGTAAAATAGGCAAAACATATTTTCAATATTTCACTTTTCACTTCTTGACTTTTTGACCATTTTTTCTTTATAGATAGTATAGATTGTAGTCTTGAACATATCCATAGGTGATACTAATTTTTAAAAAATGAGTCTCGTACCTGAACAGCTTCAGAATATAGATAATCCCATTATGCCCGTACTTCACCGCTCTGTCGAGAGGCAACAAAGATACGTTTTCTTGATATTCGTCATTAATTTATATATAACTTGGAATTCACTTTTGGAGGGATACAAAGAGAACACTGTCCAACAAATATAATGACATTATATGCAAAGATTACTTGAAGTGGATCAAACCAAGTTACAGTATTCCAAGGATTGGACTATTGATCAGCATGTATTGGTAATGGATTAGGTGCACATACATAAAACTGTGACAAAGAGATAAAAAGTTAACCACACATAAAATCAATGAAACCTAAACAAAATACGAGTAATACAACTATTATATATATTCTCAAGATATATCATTATTTAAATCATGTATATCTTCACCTTCCATATATATATGGCAATAATCTCGCTATAAATCTACACAAAAACCTACAGTCTCACTTTAATATTCTTTTCTAAACCTTTGTTATCGAAACCTAATAAACCAAAGAGATCGACAATATGGAGGTACATGTTCCACATGACGTCATATTGAAACCTAAACGAAAGAGATCGACAATGGAGGTACATGTTCCACATGAGGTCATATTGAACCACATACTACCAAGAGTTCCATTCAAAACTGTTGGTCGTTTTAGGTGTGTTTCGAAACAATGGCACTCGTTACTTACGTGGGATATGTTGAGAAACATGCACATCGACCACCATCAAATTAGCGGCAGTAAACTTCTGGTCATATCTGCATCAGAAACATCATTCGAGTTTACCACCATCGACTGTGAAGCGCTACCAAGTGATAAGGGTTTAGTTCCCACAAGCCGACCTTTACCACCATTCGAAGGCATCACTCTTCGTAATATTTGTATACTAGCGTCTTGTCATGGATTGGTATGTCTAGGCATACTTAAGAGGAATGGTAATGTGTACTCCCATCTAATCTTATGGAATCCTTTGACGAATGAGTATAAGAGGTTGTCCAAATCAAATTCTCACATGGAATGCAACGATATTGAGTATTCATCAACTTTCGGATTGTATTAAAGCTCTTGTGAAGACGACTATAAGCTTCTACTCATAAAAGATGGTTATATAAGTAACTTTTACATATACTCGTTAAAATCGGACTCATGGAGAAAAGTAGAAGTCTTACCACATGCAAGTATACGTATACTTGCACGTTGGAGAACAGGTACTTTTTTGAATGAAAAACTCTACTTTTTACAACGACAACAAGAGATCGGACGGTTAGGTTCAATTATAAGGTTTGACAAAAAAACTGAACAGTTCTCGACGATAGTAACTCCACATGTTCTCAACGTTGTTGATGATAATAGATACCCAGATCGTTATTCTGCGACCATTATGGTTCAAAGTAGAAGTAGAATCCATCTGCATCATAACTTTTAGCACGATTATTGTTCTTTTTGTTTCTGTGTGGACGTAATTGACTATTAGTTCAAATTTCATCGGATCTATCTTTTTTGCAATCTTATAGTCTGGCTTTTACTTTTTTGCTTGTAGCATTTTGTAGCCATTTCAATTAGACCACAAGATTACTAGTCTAAATCGGTAGAAGATATACTCTTGAGCCTTTGACTATTAACCCGTGGCGTAAGCCCTATAATCCTTTAGCCCAATCTAGAGACATTAACGTCCTGGCCCAAGCATCATTTCGACTATGTTCTGCATAGAGGTATCAGTATTTACAATTAAGGTATTATTCACAATATCCGAAAACCAAATCGAACCGAAAAAATTAAGAGTAATTCAAATTGTTACTAATGTGTTGTTAAGGTGTCGTTAAAGTATTGCCTAGAATTTCATAAAAATTACAAATTAAAGATTATAAAAAGTTAATAAAATTAGCTAAAAGCTCGCAAATATAAAAAGAAAAACAACAACAACAACAATAATAATAATAATAATAATAATAATAATAATAACTATTTCGACAAACGAGTCTCTTTTGAACATTTTGTCAAACAACAATTTTGAGTACGACTAATTTTATCATTTAGAAGTGGCTAGACAAACTTAAAAGAAGTAACCTACAAAAACAAAGCTTTGTAGGTTTCATCGATTTGGTTCTTGGGTTTTTGGGTTGCATGATTTCTTTTCACATGTTTTTGGAAATTGATAAAAGCAAAACTAAAACTAAATCAAGCCAATTTTAAAACATATAAAACCAAGTCAAACACTAGATTAGAATTCAGTTTGGTTTTAGTTAAAACCAAAAAAACCAAATACAAATAGAAATTTTTACATGATCTACTAAATAGTAAAGAAACACTTCAACTTATGACAAGGAAAAAAAAAAGAATTAAGTTAACACAAAAGCATTTGAATATACTACAAGTGGCAAAATCAATGGGTCGGGTCGGGTTAATTAGGATGTCAAGATAAGTTTAGGTCTAAACGGGCACAGGTCTAGTTGAGTCATTTAAATGTTCGTGTCAAACGGGTCGGGTTGACTTGCTAGACCAGCCTATACCCGTTGTTTAACTCTTAGACAATTAAAGGTTATACCAAATACTCATTTAGACTGCCCTTATTGGTCACGCATGACCTATCGTGAGGGGTGGTTTTCACTCGTGAGACCAATGTGCGGTGTTCGTATGACGCGTGAGTGAGGTCAAAAAAGGCTCACAATGGTGAGCTGCTCACCACTCGGTATTCGTGCAATGTTTAAATTATTTATTTGGTTTGTGAGGGTGTGTGATGAATTTAGTGGTGTATATTTGTATAAAGTGTGTATTTAATTGAAATGTGAGGGTGGTGTAGCCAATGTGGGTGAAAAGTAAGAGACACTGAGGGGAAGTAAATGGTGAGTTGGCGCTGAGGTGAAAAGTGGATTAGTGTGTTTTCGTGACTGATAAGGGTACTTTAAGATTCATTATCAAAACTTGATTATAAGATTGGTGAGTTTAAAAGATATATTAGGATTTTTGCACACTTAGTTAAAAAAACGTTGGATACAAATATAATTTAAAATCCTCTTATTTAAATATATGAGTTCTTCAGTTCGGTTTGGTTAAAATTTTGCCAAACCACAAATCAAACTAAACACTGATTAAATATTACGGTTTGGTTTCAACTCAAATCATACACCCATTAAAGATTTCAGTTCAATTTTATTCGATTTCGGGCTGGTTTATTTTTCTGTTTATGGGTGTCAAAACCAAAACAAACACTAAGGGGTGTTTGTTTAAGCTTATATGTAGGCTTATGGGCTTATTTAATTTTGGCTTATATTAATTTCTCGAATTATTTTGAGACTTACACGGTTATATAAATATATCATATCATAAGAAACTTATAAAAGCTCACAATTTCTAAGGTAAGCCGAAAAATTGATGTTTATAAACTGGGAAAATGAACCCTACTGTAAACAAAGAAAAATCACCTAAAATATAGGAAACTTACCCATTTTTCTAGTTGTGTGTAGCCATTTTTTTAAAAAGCTAAACTTTTGTGTGTAAACTATGCAAGTAAATGACTATTTTACACTTTGTTGTCAATAGAGTGGTTACAAGAATTTAAGGTAAAATGGTTATTAAAGTTGAAACAAAAGTTTCTCGGCTTCCCACTAATTTCTTGTAAACCCTATGTGTTTCTAATAAAAGTGTTGTTTATAAATAAAAAAAATAAATAAATAAATAAATAAATAAATAAATAATAATAATAATAATAATAATAATAATAATAATAATAATAATAATAATAATAATAATAATAATAATAATAATAAATGAGTAAGTTCACTATGTTGAGTTGCGATCCTCTAGAAAGGGGATCAAAATTAAAAAGCCTAAAAAGTGTTTCTAGCCACTAAGCTAGTGTCATGTGTCCCCCACCCACTCCCTTCCTTTTTTCTTTAATATTTTCGTTTAGAGGGCATTTTAGTCATTTGACCAATTTTTTTAATTCCACCTTAAATTTCAAATGCAAATAACTTTCAAACGACAAACTTTTATAAAAAAAAAAAACCGATTTTACCATAATTTTTAAAATTTAATACTCTATAATTTGGTATAAATCTCTTTAATTTTTTTGAAACTTTTTTTTTTTGACATATTCATTGGGTCTTTTTCTTAAAAATTTTAGCATTTTCGGCTCTAATTTTGTCTAGTTAAAGGCCGAATTTTGCAAAACTTAAAACATGAAAGTTGTAGCTTTTTGGCCATTCTTTACTCAGAAATTTGAATCACTCAAATCCGATATGATATGAGTGAGATATCACGCGTTAAAGATGACGTCTTAGTTATATTTAGTGCACACAAAGTGTTTGATAAAATGACTAAAAGAGATTTTTCATATAAAAATACATTTAAATGCACTAATTGGTCAAGTTATTTCAATTTAACAAAACTATCAGTTTGTTTTGTTAAATAGAATTGATGAACCCAAACATTTGATCAAATTGATGAACCTGAAAAATTGATGAACCTGAAATTTGATGAACCTAAAAAGAACTGTGATCAATTTGATGAACCCAAACATTTGATCAAATTTGATGAACCTGAAATTGATGAACCTAAAAAAATTGATGAACCCAAACATTTGATCAAATTTGATGAACCTGAAATTGATGAATCTGAAACAATTGATGAACCTGAAATTGATGAACTAAAGTAACTGATGAACAAAATGTCTTTTTTAAAAATCAGTTAATAAGGTTCATCAGTTAATATGGTTCATCAGTTAAAAAAAAAACTTTTTGAATCTTACATTAATAAAATGACTAAAGATGCATTGTTGTACAAAAATTAGTGCATTTAACTCAATTTTAAGACAAAAAATCTAAGCTAAATATTTCATCAAACACGTTGTGTGCAACAAATATGAGTAAAACGTCATCTTTAACATACGATATCTCACTCATATCATATTGGATTTGAGTGATTCAAATTTCTGTCTAAAGAGTGAACCAAAATCTACGACTTTCATGTTTTAAATTTTTCACGATTCGGCATTTATGATGGTACAAAATAAGGTCGGAAATACCCAAAAAAATCAAGAAAATTAACACCCATTTCGTATGTAAAAAAAAAAAAAAAAAAAAAAAAAAAAAAAAAAAAAAAGCTTCGAAATTTTTAACAAAATTTATACCTAAAGGGGATTAAATTTTAAAAATTATGGTGAAATCGGTTTTTTCTAAAAGTCTGTCGTTTGAGAGATATGTGCGTTTGAAATTTAAGGTGAAAAAAGAAAAAAAAAAGTAATTTTACTATTTTGCCCTTATGCAAATTTTTTAAATAAAATAGCTGGGGACACTTGTCAGCTCAAGAAAACTTTTTAGACTTTTTTTTTTTTTTTTTTTTTTTACCTTAGATCGGTGGTCTCACTATGTTAGGTGATTTTGCCTTAAACAAACACCCTCTAAAAACAAAACACATAAACACACACAGTGACACATAGTGTTGAACATTTTCTTGTGTAGCAAAGAACTAGAAGCTAACGAAATATAACTGAGATTACAAATAGATATATTGGATGAAGTGTTAGAGTTGCACAATCAAATAGCACGTATTGCGGAAGCTAGGATCAAGTATAACACATAAATATTAACTAAAACATAAATAGTAAACGTACCCGATGCACTTCAATAAACCTTGATTCTTGGACAATATAGATCAATGATAAACCCCTTACCGTTTTGTTTATCGATCTCTTGATAATTACTAAAGTAAGTAATTACCTCGTTCTTGTACACACAAACTCCAACGAATAAAGGTTGTTGCAAGTAAACAAATCACTTAATGTTTTGTTATGAAAAAATCGACCCAAGTATCCCTTGGAGGGGGGGGGACGATCGGCCACAAAAAACAAAGGAGGAAAACAAGTTTTAGGGTTAGAGTGTGTGCACAAAAGATTGTTAAGTCTAACCCCAAGGCCTTGTATTTATAATAGGTGATAACTTGGTGACCAAGCAAGCAAGGAATGGGCTTGACCCATCCTTGTTCGACCGGCCATAGGCTCCCAAAGGGGGTTCTAGAACCTCCTTGTCACCCAAGTTACACTCTAGTCCTTGTCTTTCTTATTTAACGATAGTTAGTCCATACGGTTAACAACTAACGACCGTTTAGTCCATTAAGTGTTATAAATATATATATTTCATACATTTAATAAATATATATATTTATTTACATTATTCTTGTTTGTAAAGTGTGCAATCCCGAGGTCTCGTGTTCGATCCTAGACATTTACCTATTAATGTTTATACGTAACATTTAACAGCTCCCACTCGTATATTCATTAATAGTAAAATGACATTGGTTAGCGTCTTGCAACACTCCAATGCCCCTAGTTCAAACCGAGCTAGGTTTCCTGGAAAAACCTTTAATGATTCATCATTATAATTATCCTTTCATTACTAATACCACATTAATAAAGATGTGAGTTCCTTTATTAATATTCTGTTTCTCGTTTCTTTATGATTGAACAAAATTACCAAAACATCTGAACGTATTCCAGATAGACTTTGGGCATGGCCATGCAAACATTTTGTCAACCCTACGAGGGGCCCAGCAGTATTAAACTTCTAAACAAATCAGAAGGAATGAATTCTTTCTTGACTACAAGAATAACCCATGAACTTTGCAACACTTCTGAAAACAATCCTTATGACTCCCTGTTACGGTGAGCGGTAGATTGCTTCACAAAAATGCACTACATCCATGACACTTATCTGGTATCTCAAGTTTGAGGATAACTTTAAATATGATTCTCACATCAAACTTTAAATCATATTGTTGGGATAAGTCCAATATTCAATTCATTGAATATCATGTGAAATTGGTATGACTACGCATCAATATACTTTCAAGTATATTCTAAACCAATACTCAAATTTGTCTTAGTTTAATGATATTCCCATATCATTAATCGACAATGGACATTTAGAATAATAAATTATTCAAGGATCTTAAACATGCAAATATAGGATATATTATTAATAAGACAATGACTAAATAAACATAACCAATATTTTATTTCAGTAAATATCAATAATTGTACATTACATCCTTTATCCAAACACTAATCACAAATGGGCATGAAACTTTCAGCTAATCTAAGTCCTACACCTTCAGCATGCTTGTAAAGCTTAGTGCCAGGTAGAGGCTTTGTTAATTGATCCGCCAAGTTATCATCTGTGTGAACTTTGAGCATTTCGATTTCACCTATTTCGACTTGTTCTCGAACATAGTGATGCTTAATTGGGAAATGTCTGGTGCCTTTCATGATTCCAGGCTCATTGGCAAATGTGATTGCAGCAGAATTGTCACAATACATTTTTATAGGTCTTTGAATCGAAGGCATGACTCCAAGCCCTGAGACAAACTTCCTAATCCAAACAGCTTCCATTGAAGCTTCTGAAGCAGCTATATACTCACTCTCTGTAGCAGACATCGCTAGTACACTCTGCTTTCTGCTCCTCCAATCCACTGCTCCTCCATTAATGACAAAGACATAACCCGTCTGAGACTTCGTATCATCCTTATCACCTTTCCAAGAAGCATCGCAGTAACCTGTAACATCAAGTTCTGCCGATGGATTTCCCCCATAAACCAAAAACATATCCTTAGTTGCCCTAAGGTACTTAAGAATATTCTTAACAGCAGTCCAGTGAGCTACACCTTGATTTTGCTGATATCGACTAGTTAAATTCTGAGCAAACGCTACATCAGGCCTTGTGCTTTTCACTGCATACATTATAGATCCCACAGCCGAAGCATAAGGGACTCTTTTCATGCGTTGCACCTCTTCAGGTGTTGAAGCACAAACCTTGTTGCTCAAGCCATGTTGCTCTTGCATCGGCAAATATCCTTTCTTGGAATTTTGCATATTGAATCTCTTCAATATTTTATCAATGTAAGCACTTTGGCTTAATCCAATTAATCGCTGAGATCTATCTCTATATATCTTGATTCCCAGAATAAATGCAGCTTCCCCTAAATCTTTCATAGAAAAACAACTTCCAAGATATTCCTTAACCTTTTGTAAACTTGGAATGTCGTTCCCCATGATCAATATGTCATCGACATATAATATAAGGAAAATTACATTACTCCCACTAACTTTGTGATATACACATGGCTCATCAAGATTTTTAGTGAATCCATACTTTTTAATCTCACCATCAAATCTCTTATTCCATTGTCGTGATGCTTGCTTTAATCCATAAATGGATCTTTTAAGCTTGCATACACGATTTGGGAATTCTGGATTTACATACCCCTCAGGCTGCGCCATATAGATGTCCTCATCTAGGCGACCATTTAAGAAGGCGGTTTTAACATCCATTTGCCAAATCTCATAGTCATAGTAAGCGGCTATGGCTATAAGAATCCTAATTGCCCTTATGTCAGCTACAGGAGAAAAGGTCTCCTCATAGTCAACACCAAAAGTTTGTGTATAGCCTTTAGCTACACAACGGGCCTTATAGGTGTGTACAACGCCATCCATGTCAGTCTTTTTCTTGTAGAGCCATTTACTCCCAACTAGTTTGGCACCCGGAGGTAGGTCTACTTCTTCCCAGACATCATTGTCTTCCATGGATTGCATTTCCCCATCCATAGCTTCTTTCCATTTGGCCTTTTCAGGACCATTCATGGCAGCTTTATAACTTGTAGGCTCATCAAGATCACCCAGTATATACTCATCACTCTCTACATTAAGACATAGACGAGTAGGAGCTTTTACTGGTCTTGTTGACCTACGAATGGGAATCACTTCAACTTCAGGTGGAGGACCTAAGCTTTCAGGTTCTACCGGAAGTTGGTTAGTGTTTTCAGAAGGTTCTACATCTTCATGACCGTCTTCCAGGTCATATACTCTCCCACTGAATTCTTGAGATATGAGCTCTCTTTCAAGAAAGTCTCCATACCTTGCAACAAATACTTTGTTTTCAGGTGGGTAATAAAAGTAGTATCCCATAGTTTCCTTAGGGTATCCTACGAAGATGCACTTCACAGATCTTTGTTGGAGTTTGTCTGCTGAGTCACGTTTAACATACGCCTCACAACCCCAGACCTTAAGATAAGACAGGTTAGGAGCTTTACCAGTCCATACCTCATATGGTGTCTTATCAACCTTCTTTGTTGGAACCATATTTAGAATGCGAACCGCAGATTCTAAGGCATAATCCCAAAACGAGAAAGAAAGAGTTGTTAGATTAAACATAGATCGTATCATGTCTTGCAATGTACGATTCCTTCTCTCAGATACACCATTTTGTTGTGGAGTATATGGAGAAGTAAGGTGCTGGACAATTCCCTCCTTTGCTAGATAATCTATGAACTCCTGACTCAGGTATTCACCACCTCTATCGGATCGAAGAGCTTTAATCTTCTTTCCAAGTTGCAACTCTACTTCTGCTTTAAATACCTTGAATGTTTCAAACACCTCATGTTTATGTTTAAGTAAATAAACATAACCATAATGGCTGTAATCATCCGTAAATGTTAAGAAGTAGCTAGCACCCCTCCTTGACACATGTCTAAGTGGTCCACACACATCTGTGTGAATAAGACCAAGTAGATCATTAGCCCTTTCAATCCTATTTTTAAAGGGTTTCTTAGTCATCTTCCCAGCAATGCAAGATTCGCATTTATCAAATGATTCATCATTGATCTTATTTAAAAGCCCATCATGTTGCAGCTTTTTCATGCGATCTTTGCCAATGTGAGCAAGTCGACAATGCCAAAGATAAGACGAATCCAGACCTTTCTTGATTCTCTTATTGTTGATGCTATACATTGAATTATTTTTAACAAAAGCATTATCATTATCATTCATATCAATTTCAAATACACCATTCACAGCAACAGCATTAAAATAAAAACATTATTTAAAGAAACTGAAATTCCATTGCTTGAAATAGTATGCTCAAAACCAAGGTTTAACAAACATGAAAATGAAATTACACCTCTAACAATTGACGGTGCATAATGACAATTATTTAAAGATAGTACTAGGCCCGAAGGCAACACTAAATTAAATGTTCCTATAGCTTCAACTCCTGCATGCGCTCCGTTACCAACGTGCAAGAATTGTTGTCCATAGGCCAGCTTTCTCTCAACTCTAAACCCCTGCATGGTATTGCAGATATGAATGCCACATCCAGTATCATATACCCATGAATTCAATTTAGGAGTAAGAGTGAATAATTCAATCATAAAGAACGCACCTGATGAGCTGGGGTTACCAGCATCATTCCCCTGCTTCTTGAGTCGCAAGTCATGAATGTAGAGAGGGCAATTGCGCTTCCAATGGCCCTTTTCATGACAATGGTGACAAGCCTGATCCTTCCTGTTTGGCGGATTCACCTTGTTCTGCTTAGGCTGATGTTGTTTCATCTTGGGTTCAGGTTGATAGGCCATGACCTGCTTGCCTTTGTTAACCTTCCCTTTGCCTTTGTTCACATGCGATTTCTTCTGGATTCTTCCCCCATGAATTGCCAACACTTGCGGGGTGGGATTCTTGACCTTGGCTGGTAGACTTTTCTCATAATCAACAAGCAATGCGAGTAATTCTGAGACTGTCTTCCCCGAGCAATGCATGTTGAAGTTCTGCACAAAACCAGCAAAATCCTTGTTAAGGGATCTGTTGATCAAGTGCACTTGCACATTCTCGGGGTAACCAAAACCAATTCTGTGAAGTTGATCAAAGGAGTCCTTCATCTCATCCACATAATCGGCTACAGGTTTACCATCACCATGCTTGCAGTTGTGTAGCTTGTCAAGTTCATCATACAATTCAACTGCAGGCGGTTTCTCATAAGACTGCTGAAGCATCTCAAGCATATCTTTAGGAAACGCATACTCATACTTCTTTTGTAATTGAGCATTCATGCTAGTGAGCATTAGACAAGCAACCTCATTGTACTTAGCATGTACCACCTTCCAAGCCGCTTTTGCTTCTGGTGTAGCAGTAGCAGGAGGCTCAGGTGGGCATTCTTCGGTCAAGAAATCCATCTTACCAGACGCCCTCAAGACAATTCTGAGCGAACGGTACCAGTCATTGAAATTCTTTCCTGTGAGTTTCTCTCTCTCAAGATGACTCTTGAAAGCATTAATCACAGTTTGGTTATCGGGTTGAGCCATATCTACAGATAAAGTTCAAATATTAGTATTTTCGATAATCAATATCTTCAAGAAAATAAAATACCCAAGGCTATATTCATATAACCAACTAATTTTCTTGAAAACCTAGGATCTATCTTTACATAGTTTCACCACATCAGTTGATCTGCTAGTGGTAAAAGTACAAAAGATAGTAATCTGTCGAACAATAATTGGCAAACAAGATTTCCAATTCCTAGATCATTATGGGATTTACATCAAATTGATTCATCAATTTGCCTTTGTAAGCATGTTTTATCCCATCTCATGCCTTAAGTTCTAGGTCTCACGCACAACTTAATTAAGTCGTCTACCTTAGAAACTGTAAAATTACAATTATGGTCTCACGCGTTAAAAGAATTTTACCTTGTTATAGTAATTTAGCCTAGGTCTCACGTTTACTAAATTAAAATTCCAAGTGTTTCTTATAGGTAGATGGCACGTAACTTAAATTATAAGGGTATTAATTTTTGATATGTCAATCAAAATTATGTACAAAGATGCATGCACTCATCTTTATAACATAAGTATTCATAAAAACTTTTTATGTCCGATTCCTGAAATTAATACACAAAGTTTCACTTGAGGTTTATGCCAAAACCCTAAGATGACTTTCTACAACATATAATTTTAAAAGTAATTCGTTTAAGATATATTCAAGATTGTGATAACCAAGGCAGACTCTAAGGCTCTTTTCTAAGCCTTCAAATCACGGTTATGAATATCATCTTAAAAGACTTAATTTTAAAACCATATTTGCACAAAACATCATTCAAGCAAAAGTTTATGGATTCAATCTCAAAACAGTAATAAAGTTTGAATGATGCTAGTCTCGACTGGGAGCTGATTACCGTGCGAATCGGACCACGATTGTCATAAGACCTTTGCAAGATTCTTACTTTATCACTTTAGGGTTTCACAATTATTAGTCCGTTTTAATTTTCTTTTTATGAAAACACCCTTTTATTGCTTACATCAAGTCCAACCGAAAACAATAAAACAAGTTGCAAAGAAAATCAAACAAACAATAATAAATAAGTGAAACAATTAGCCACATGCAAACCGTATTAGAAAAGATCCTAATAAAACCAATTCTAGGTATAATAATGCATGTAATCAACTAAGGCCTTCCCCTCTTAATGGAGGTGAGTCACATACATTGACGAATCAATTGCGTAGGCCAAAGCTAAAAACACACCACATAGCATATAAAATTGATTTTAATATATATTGGAGTCTTCCCCAATTAAAGATCTATCTAAATATGTGACAACAAAACAAGATCCATGACAAACATGCATGTAAGTCACGGATAAAAACCTAACAATTAGCAATTAGGTCACAAGATACGTTCAATTAACCGGTTAATGACCTAGGGTTTCTAGTGATTACACATAATCAAGAAAACCACAAAACCCTAATTAGGGTTTCATGGAAAAATCGACCCCCCCCCCCCAAAATTAGGGTTAGGGTTTCGAAATTTTTAGAAAAAAAAAGAAAAACCCTAGATCAAAAAAAAACATGTATCTAAAACAATTAAAGATCCGGTTTTTATTACGTTTTAGTAATCAATTACATGTTATACAAGGCTCGTGATGCCACTGTTAGAGTTGCACAATCAAATAGCACGTATTGCGGAAGCTAGGATCAAGTATAACACATAAATATTAACTAAAACATAAATAGTAAACGTACCCGATGCACTTCAATAAACCTTGATTCTTGGACAATATAGATCAATGATAAACCCCTTACCGTTTTGTTTATCGATCTCTTGATAATTACTAAAGTAAGTAATTACCTCGTTCTTGTACACACAAACTCCAACGAATAAAGGTTGTTGCAAGTAAACAAATCACTTAATGTTTTGTTATGAAAAAATCGACCCAAGTATCCCTTGGAGGGGGGGGGGGGGGACGATCGGCCACAAAAAACAAAGGAGGAAAACAAGTTTTAGGGTTAGAGTGTGTGCACAAAAGATTGTTAAGTCTAACCCCAAGGCCTTGTATTTATAATAGGTGATAACTTGGTGACCAAGCAAGCAAGGAATGGGCTTGACCCATCCTTGTTCGACCGGCCATAGGCTCCCAAAGGGGGTTCTAGAACCTCCTTGTCACCCAAGTTACACTCTAGTCCTTGTCTTTCTTATTTAACGATAGTTAGTCCATACGGTTAACAACTAACGACCGTTTAGTCCATTAAGTGTTATAAATATATATATTTCATACATTTAATAAATATATATATTTATTTACATTATTCTTGTTTGTAAAGTGTGCAATCCCGAGGTCTCGTGTTCGATCCTAGACATTTACCTATTAATGTTTATACGTAACATTTAACATGAAGTTATGCTGCATATATAACCAATATAATTAAATACAGTGATCTTCACATTTGCAGTTTTATTGCATACTGCTAAATTTGTTATGTTATCTGCCTACACAGAAACGAACAATAATCGATGTTAAAAAGATATGATGTTGATGGGCATGATGCTACTTCATATATCGATTGGGTGACACAAACGTTTCAATATATCTACCTTCTTCAGCGACTATATTATTACCATCCTCTCTAACTTCGGCATACTCAAAGTCAAAGTCGTCATAGATGTTGCCTTTTTCTTTTTCTTTGCCTTTGTCTTTGATATGCTTATTCTTTTTGAGATCTACTTTATAAATTTTAGGGTTGTAATAAGAAGACCAGCTCCCCTTGTAATAAGAAGACCAGTTCCTCATGAGCCAGTTTCCGTTCTTCATTAAGTGGAACGGAATCAGATAGCTAATAGTATCATCATGCGGCCTTAGTTGATAAGTTGCCACTTCTTTCATATTCCCATATTCATCCAACTTCCACAACTTAATACAGGTCTTCCTTTTGAAACCACTCTCACAACTTATGTTAATGTCATACTTGACACAAACATGAATGCAATCACTTTTAACCATAATAGTGGCAAAATAATCATATGATTCATATCTATATGCTTTTGGATTGTCGTCATCCACAAAGGGAGTTTCTATCTTTGATAACCGTTCAGTTTTTGTGTCAAACCTTATAATTGAACTTAACTGTCCGTTCGACCTTGGTAAAAAGTAGATATTTTCATTCAAATAAGTACCTCGACTCCAATATCCAGGATAAAGACCTGTATGTTGAGAGACGTCTACTTTTCTCCATGAGTCCAATTTCAACGAGTATATGTAAACACTATCATGAAGATCTTTAAGAAATAGAAGCTTGTAGTCGTCTTCACAACAGCTGTAATACAATCCGAAATCAGAACAGTCATATGGAATATTATTGCATTCCATGTGAGAATTAGATTTGGACAACCTCTTATACTCATTCGTCAAAGGATTCCATAAGATTAGATCAGAGTATACATCATCTCGCTTATCCTTTATTATGCCTAGACATACCAATCCATGAAAAGTTGTGAGAATATGAATACCATGAGGATTAGTGTCTTCGAATTGTGGTAAAGGGGGGCGTGTGAGAGTTAAACCCTTATTGATCAGTGGCGCTTCACAGTCGATGGTGGTAAACTCGAATGATGCTTTGGTTTTATACAAGACCAGAAGTTTAGGGTTGCTTTTATGGTCGTCCATGTGGCGGTTATGCTTGTTTTGAAACATATCCGACCTTAGGAACGAGTGCCATTCTTTCGAAACACACTTGAAACGACAAACAAATTCGGCTGGAATTCTTGGTAGTATGTGGTTGAATATGACGTCATGTGGAACATGTACCTCCATTGCCGATCTCTTGGTTTAGGTTTACAAAAGAATAAGAATGTGAGATGTAGGTTTTTGCGTATAAATATAGCGAGATTACTGCCATCTAATATATGGAAGGTGAAGATATACATGATTTAGATATGATACATATCTTCAGAATATGCAGTAATATTTGTAATTTTGTACTCCGTATTATTTTGTTTAGGAGTCTAACAACTCCTGGGCCTAAGCCCAAAATTTCTTTAGCCCAATCTAAAGACATTAACATCCTAGCCCAAGCATCACTTCACTCTGTTCTCCATAGAGATAGAGGCATCGGTATTTACAATTAAGGTATTTTATTTGAATGAAAATCTCTACTTTTTACAACAACACTCAAACGGATGGTTACGTTCAATTATAAGGTTTGACACAAAAACTGAACGGTTCTCAATCATAGAAACTCCACATGTTAATAGAAACACAGATTCGCAGACTCAATCCAAGTAATGGCATCTTAAAGAAAATTGACAGGGTATTGAGTAATCTCAGTTTTATTGACAAATTCGCAAACTCAAGTGCTGTTTTCTTACCTCATCTTACATCTGATCACTGCCCTGCCACTTTGATTATGCCTAAAACACTCATCAGAAAGAAGAAAGCATTTAGATTTGTTAACTACATTACAGACAAGCCTGAATTCAATGAAGTGGTGAAAAAGGAATGGGAGATGAATATTGAAGGTTGCTGTATGTTTAAGCTTGTTAAGAAGTTAAAAGCTATGAAGTTCCATATGAAACACCTCAATTGGAAGAATGGGAACCTGCATGAAAATGTTAAGATTTGGAGAGAAAAGTTGCAAAATATTCAAAAGGAAGTAGACAAGGATCCTCACAATGCTAGATTAAAAGAGTCAGAAGCTACTATTCTTAAGGAGTACAAAAATGCAGTTCAAGATGAAGAAAAACTTCTGTATCAACAAGCAAAAATAGAATGGATGAGTGATGGGGATAGAAATAGTAAATTTTTTCATGCAGTTGTCAAAAGTAGAGTTCATAGAAGCAGAATTGAAGTCATTTGCAATGAACAAGGAGATAGAGTGGAAGGAAGTAAAGTAGCAGAGCAATTTGTTAAACACTTTCAAGATTTTCTAGGCAAAAGCTCCTGTGTGAAGTCTATTAATCCTTCTACCATTAATATTGCTACTAAAGTGACTCAAGAAGATGCTAGAGACATGATTGCTCCAATCAGTGATAAAGAAGTAAAAGATGCATTGTTTGATATATGTGATAATAAAGCTCCAGGACCAGATGGGTATACTGCTAAGTTCTTTAAAAAAGCTTGGGGTACTGTTGGTATTGATGTGTGTTTGGCTGTGAAAGAGTTCTTCAATACTGGCAAGCTTCTAGGTGAGGTCAATGCTACTCTGATTACCTTGGTTCCTAAAGTCAACACTCCTACAAAGGTGTCTCAATACAGACCTATAGTCTGCTGCAATGTTCTTTACAAGATCATTAGCAAGATTATCACAAATAGGATCAAAAACAGTCTTTGCAAAATCGTCAGTCCAAGCCAAAGTGCTTTTATTCCAAACAGGCAGATCACTGATAACATCCTACTTACACAAGTATTGCTAAGAGGATATAATTGGAAGAATGGTCCTAAAAGAATGGCTATGAAGATTGATATTCAAAAGGCATATGACACTGTCAATTGGGAGTTCCTTGAAAATGTTCTGGGTATGTTTGAATTTCCTTCTCAAATGATCAAATGGATTATGGTGTGTGTTAGGTCCTCAGCCTTTACCATATGTATTAATGGTGAAAGACATGGTTATTTCAAAGGTGGAAGAGGCCTAAGGCAGGGAGACCCTATGTCACCTTATATTTTCACTCTTGTGATGGAAATATTCACACAACTCCTACATAATCACATTAATTCTAATAAGGACTTCAAATACCATTAGGGATGTAAGCAGCTCAAGATTTCTCATCTATGCTTTGCAGATGACCTATTAGTGTTATGTCATGGTGATTTTAAGTCAGCTAAAGTGATTAAAGAAGTATTGGAAGAATTTAGCAGCATCTCAGGATTGAAGCCTAATCTTGGTAAAAGCACAATCTTCTTTGGAAATGTGGGTGAACAAAGTAAAAATGATATTCTTGCTATTCTCCCATTCAAAGTGGGAAATCTCCCTGTTTCTTACTTAGATGTGCCTCTAGTTACAAAGAAGATTGGATCTAATGACTGCAAATGCTTGATTGACAAGGTCAAATCTAAAGTCAACAATTGGAAGAATAAAATGCTCTCTTATGCAGGTAGACTCCAACTTATAGCATCTGTTCTAGCCTCTATGCAAGTATATTGGGCCTCGGTGTTCATCCTCCCAAAGTCAGTTGTGAATGATATTGATAGGCTTCTTAAAGGATTCTTATGGTGTCAAGGTGATTTGACTAGAGGTAAAGCTAAAGTAGCATGGAAACAGATTTGCAAACCTAAAATGAAAGGTGGCCTGGGTATAAAAGATTTGGGTCAGTGGAATGAAATTCTCATGGTTAAACACCTTTGGAATATTGCAAGTAATAAGGAGTCTCTCTGGGTGAAATGGATCAATGTATTCAGGTTAAAAGGAAGGACAATATGGGATGTGCAAGTGGATAGTAACTCAAGTTGTGGATGGAAGCATTTGTTATCTCTAAGAGATAAAGCTAAAAACTTTATGATTCATGATAGCAATGAAAGAACAGTCTGGGTAACAAGAAATGGTGTTAAAACCAATTTCTCAATCAACAAAGCTTGGCATGACTGGAGGATCAGAAATGAAAATGTCTCTTGGAGTAATGTGGTATGGTTCTCCCATTGTACACCTAAGCACTCTTTCATTGTATGGTTGACCATATTAGGTAGACTTGCCACTCAGGATAGGCTACTTAAATGGTATCCAGAGAAACAGGTTCAATGTCCTTTATGTGAAGAATGTCCTGATTCACATGAACATCTCTTCTTTGAATGTCCCTACTCTACACTTATTTGGCAGGATATGAAGAAAAGGATTAAGAAGGAGGAGTGGTCTGACAATTGGAAGGAAATTTTGATTGATATATCCAAGATGCCCTGTAATAACAACATTATGAGTATCATGAGGAGACTAGTACTTGCAGCCTGTGTGTATTACATATGGACTGAAAGAAACAAAAGGATATTCAGTAATGAGAAAAAAGATTACAAAAAAGTATTGAAGGACATCATAAATAATATCAGGTTCAAAATGGCAAGTTTGACAGTTAAAGAATCCAATATGGTGATTGAGGTATATAAGCAATGGCAAGTCCCCATGAATATCAGAAAGAGCAATGATACAATAATGGAAATATGGGTGGAAAACCAGAACCCTTGATATTATACTAAAGATTACAAGGATGTGTCAATGGAACAGTGAATTTAGTCACAAAAGGGATGTTTGGATTATGACAATGTGATCAGCTTACTTCATAAACCTGGTCATGCTCAGAATGCAGAGGTCCTTAAACTGTTGTGCCTCGGAAAGGTTTATACCTCATTCTTTCAAATTCTTTCTTGATGGAATTCTGAAAGTATTGATTAAACTCACCTACAAAAGATGGCCTTGTACTTTGATTCTTCTAGTCTGTGAATCTAGTAATTCCTAATTATGCACTCAATAGGCCTTTGTTAGGTAATTGGGTGATAAAAAGGAGCTAGTGGATAAGCAGCCTAGATTATATCACAAAGTAGGTTTCCTTTTGTGAAGGGTAAGGTGAGTTGGTGGGTAGTGTATGAAGATAGGAATAGTGAGGAGTGAAAGATGAACCTACTTGGTCCTATCTATACACTGCCAAAGGAGGTAATGGGTGGTACTCACTGTAGGGAGTGTGTTCCCAGTGTGTGTGAAGCCATTGTAGTATATGAAATGTAGCACACCTGGTATAGCCCCTACTGTGGAGAGGTTATGGGTGCCTAGTGAAGCCATTAACCCTTTCTCTTATGCTTACTGTGGATGATGGATGAGTGAGTATGGGAGAAGGGTAAGATGGAAATGTAGCTAGATGGTTAAGGTGCATTATAAAGTGGACCATAATAGCTTCTAATGGAAGCTGACAAGCACAGGAACAATGAAAAAGAAGAACTACGAGTCATGTGTTTACATAGTATTGTCAGATATGTGTTACAAGCATGTATGATATTGGATGTATTTTCTTGATGTATTGTGCTTTCTATTCTTGGGTTTTGTCCAAAACAGTCAGTAGAAATCTCTTGTATTTGTACAATATTTGGAGTGATTAATATAATTTCACCTTTGCACCAAAAAAAAAAAAAAAAAAAAAAAAAAAAAAAAAAAAAAAAAAAAAGAAACACAGATCATAATTCTGCGACAATTATGGTTCAAAGAGGTTACCTTCATGTTTGTGTCAAGTATGACAGTGAAAAAAGTTGTGATAGTGGTTTTGGAAGGACGACCTATATTAAGTTGTGGAAGCTCGATAAATATGAGAATTTGAAAGAAGTGTTAAATTATCAACTAAAGCCGCGTGATTATATTATTCACTATATGCAGCCATTGCATTTGATGAAGAACGGAAATTTGCTCTTGACTGGCGATATTGGACCTCGTCTTTAAAAACTAGATCTAAAAAAAACCGACATCAAGAACAAAGGCAACAGCTATGACGAATATGAGTTGTATGCGGCTGTTAGAATGGATACATGGCATGTAAAAGTGAGATACAGTGAGACGTTTGTGTCACCCAATAAATATACAAAGTAGCATCCATCAACATCATACTGTTAGCACGATTATTGTTCTAGTTTTTTGTTTCTGTGTGGACAGAAATTTAACAAGTTAGTGTAAGCAACAAAAGTTGAGATCAATTGGTGTAAGTAATTGGCTATTAGTTCAAATTTCATCCGATCTATCTATTTTGCAATCTTTATAGATTTTATTTGTGGTTAACTTTTTATCACTTTCGCACAGTTTTATTATGTATGGGCACCTAATTATTTTTCATTACCAATAATATTCAAATGCAACATTAAGCATTAAACATCATACGTAGTATAAGAATAAGAATATAATATAACTGCTTGATGAATACAATCATAATAACAAAAAGTATGTTACTATAGTGTGTGTGTGTGTTAAACTATATGTTTGATCTCAGCAGCTCCACTTTTGTACCTCCAATGTGTGGCTCTGTATTGAATTTCTTTGCCTAAACAAAAGCCAAAACTGTTAGTCGTATGGTGTTTATCTATTAGTTAATAGTATGTTTATCTATTAGTGTTTGTGTCCATGTAACATTCTTCTTGTATGGGTATTTATATACCACAAGTTATGATTAATACATATGATTCATTACTCCTACATGGTATCACAGCCAAAAATTCGATCCATATAAACCCTAACTTTTTTCTGTCGCTTCTACAACACTTTTCTGGTTCCTATTGATCGGTTAGTGACAGTTTAGCAACAGATCAGTGACAGAAAAAGTGTTGCTAATCACCTCAGTGACAGATTTTGCAACAGTTTTGTGACACTTTTCAAGTGTCGTCTTTGGCTTATGTTTGATAGCCAGTCGACAGTTGGTTTGCATCTCTAAAAGTCGATTGTTGGTTTTTGTTTGATAACCAGTCGACAGGTATTCTTTTGTTATTAACGTTCCTGCTTTTCGTTTTCATGTTAATGTTCCATTACAAACCCTAAACCTAAAACAACGTTTACTGCTTTTGTCTCTCAACAAACCACCTTTACTGTTTCATCCATTGGTAACCCTACATCTCTCTACTGTTTCATTCACAACTATAAACCAAACCCTATTTTTGGTCGACCATCATCATGACAGGATCACCTTCCCCACCACCCGTTATTCTTTTGTCTGACAAACTCATGACAATTAATAACATTCCCACCCTTGTTCCGGTCAAGTTGGATGTTGACGAGATGAATTATTCATCTTGGACTTATTTTCTCAAACATATTTGCAAAGGATATTCCATCTTGGATCACTTACTAGGCCAATCTTCCAATGATGCAACTTCAAGTGCTCCCGATGCCGAATGGTTAAAGATTGACACCATTGTACTTTCTTGGATTTTCATTACTTTGTCTCCTACGCTCCAACAACGACTTGTCAATGAAGATCCTCAAACTGCCAAGGAGGCATGGGACATGCTTGCTTTAATCTTCAATGACAATAAGCGTTCTCGCTCCATTGCATTGAAGGCCGAACTCCGTTCTATAAAACTTGGTGACCTAAGCATTGATGCTTATTTTCGGAAAATTGAAAACATGGCCACTATATTATCAAGTTTGGGTTCTCCTATTAGCAATGATGACATTGTTACTTTTGCTTTGGAAGGGTTGCCCGCGAAGTACGATAGTGTTTCCACTATCATTGCTCATCGTGAAGTTTTTCCGGATCTTAAAACGGTGCGGTCCATGCTTACAACGGAGGAGATGCGGTTAAAGACTCGTGGACTAGATACTCTTGTTGATTCTAGCTCTTCTTCACCGGTGGTTTTGTTGGCTAACTCGAATTCTAATATGCGCCGTACTAATAACTCTAATGAAAAGGTATACAAACCTTGTTTTCTTTTTGCTCAAGGGTTTTGTCGCTTCGGTGTTCATTGTAAGTTTCTACATGATGGTATTCACAATAACCCGTCTAAACGACCCTCAACTGTCACCGCTCCTTCAAGTACCAATTTGTCTACTAATGACTTGGCAAATTTTCACACTCTTTTGGCTAAGTTGGGGATTCAGTGCAATGTCAATGGAGGGGATACAAAAGTTTCTAATGTTAACACACAAGTGCATAATTCAGTTGGTCCTCATCAGCCTTTAGCGTGTGTTATGGCTCCACCAGGTTTCGAAAAACAGGCTCAGTCCATGTCCACTTTTCAGCCCACTCCACACTTTAATACTTACGGGGGTCCACATATGCATCAGGGGGCTCACGTTGGTCAAGGTTCGGTTCCAGTGACTGGGTTCACACAGCAGCAGGGGGTTCATCCGGGTCAGGGGGGTCAATTACCTGTGTATGGGGGTTCACCTTCCTCGGTTCATCAGGGGGTTCCACAGGGTCATTGGCAGTTCGTCCCTGCTGGGTTCACACAGCAGCAGCAGGGTGGGTCATTTAATACGACAGGAGGTTCTTCTTTGGCAGGTTCACAGCAGGTCTCTACTCCCTTGATTGGTTCCCAGCAGGGGGGTGCACTACAGGGTCAAGAAACGGTTTTACCTCATGCTTTTACTACTGATACTCTTCATGATCCCAACTGGAATATGGATACAGGTGCGTCCTCTCATCTTAATGATTCGGTTAAGTCTCTTAGTGATGTTTTTAATTCGTGCATTTATCCATCTGTCGCGGTTGGTGACGGGCATTCTATTCCTGTTATCAACTCTGGCCATAGCATTTTACCTACTTCTACTCGTCCTCTTCATTTAAATAATGTTTTAATTACTCCTAATATTGTTAAGAATTTGATTTCTGTTCGTCAATTTGTTCGTGATAATTATTGTACCGTTGAGTTTGACCCTTTTGGTTTTTCTGTTAAGGAGTTTCAAACGCGTCGGGTGCTGCTCCGCTGTGATAGCACTGGAGATCTATATCCTGTCACTCAACCTTCAACCATTCCGCATGTTTTTTTAGCGAGTCAGTATACGTGGCATCAACGTCTTGGACATCCAGGAAGTGAAGTGCTACGTCGTGTCCTTTCAAGTAGTTCCATTTCATGTAATAAAGAGAAGTCTCCCGTTCTTTGTCATGCTTGTCAGCTTGGCAAACACGTGAAACTTCCATTTGTTAGTTCTCATAGTTTGGTTAATTCGTCATTTGATATTGTACACTCGGACTTGTGGACTTCCCCAATTCCGAGTCTTTCTGGTTTCAAATATTATGTCTTGTTTTTGGATCATTATTCTCAGTTTGTTTGGGTTTATCCTTTAGTTAATAAATCTGATGTTTTGTCTAAATTTACTTTGTTTCGTAGCTTTGTTCGTACTCAATTTAAATGTGAAATTAAGTCTTTTCAGTGTGACCATGGTGGGGAATTTGATAACCAAGCCTTTCATAAACTTTTTTCCGATAATGGGATTCAATTTCGGTTCTCTTGTCCTCGTACTTCTCAACAAAACGGGAAATCCGAAAGGATGATTAGAACTATCAATAACCTTATCCGTACCTTGTTATTTCAAGCACATCTTCCTCCTAATTATTGGACTGAGGCTCTTAATATGGCTGTTTATCTTTTAAATATCTTACCATCACGTGCCATTGACAATGAAGTTCCCTTTACACGCCTTTTTGGTTTAAAACCTGACTATAGTCTTTTGCGTACCTTTGGGTGTCTTTGTTATCCTCACATTGATACTAATAACAAACTTGGTGCACGGGCCACACCTTCTCTTTTCTTAGGTCATGCCACCAATCATCGTGGTTATCGTTGTTTAGACTTGAACACCAATAAAATTATTCTTTCACGACATGTTACCTTTGATGAAACTGTTTTCCCGTTTGCCACCAAGACTTCCCCTATCACCACTCCCACTTCCAGTTCTTCTTATGAATTTTTGGATGACTCATCTAATGTCATTTCCAATATTCTAAGATTATCTCCCACCACTACACCCAATGTTCCTACACCTGATGCACCCATTGAGCCTCTTAGTCCATCTGCTATGCCTACACCAATCACACAAACACCACAAACACCAATACCACAAACGCCCCAAACACCACCAACGCCTGTTGAGCCTCTAATTCCCCAGCCCACTGGTTCGATTCACCCCATGGTCACTCGTGCTCGTGTCGGGATTACTCGTCCCAATCCTCGTTATGCTGGTCATGTGTCTACGATTTCTCCTTTACCTCGGTCTCCTAGTGATGCGTTTCGTAATCCCAACTGGAAAAATGCTATGTGTGATGAGCATGATGCACTTATTAAAAATAAAACTTGGATTCTTGTACCAAAACCCCCAGATGCGAATGTTATCCGTAGTATGTGGCTGTTTCGTCACAAGTTTTTAGCAGATGGCACTCTTAGTCGATACAAGGCTCGTCTTGTGGCCAATGGTAGTAATCAGATAGAGGGTGTGGATGTTGATGAGACTTTTAGCCCGGTTGTTAAACCCGGTACTATTCGGACGGTTCTTAGTTTAGCTATTTCTCGACATTGGCCAGTACATCAGCTGGATGTCAAGAATGCTTTTTTACATGGGGATTTGGCAGAAACAGTTTATATGTATCAGCCACCTGGGTTTCGTGATCCTGTTCATCCTGATTATGTATGTTTATTGCAGCGTTCACTGTATGGTCTTAAGCAGGCTCCTCGGGCCTGGTTTCAGCGCTTTGCAAATTACATCACTACTGTTGGTTTTTCTCCTAGCCGTTGTGACTCCTCGTTATTTATTTATAAACAGGGTGATGATACTGCATTTTTGTTACTCTATGTGGATGATATTGTGCTCACTGCTTCGTCTGATGGTTTATTACAGCAGATTATTACTTCTTTACATAAGGAGTTTGCTATGACAGATTTGGGTGCACTTAATTATTTCTTGGGTGTTTTAGTTACGCGCGACTCTTCAGGTATGTTTTTGTCACAGCGCAAGTATGCTATGGAGATATTGGAGCGTGCACATATGGTTGGTTGTAACCCTTCTCGGACCCCTGTTGACACGGAGTCTAAGTTGGGTGATGATGGGGATCCGGTTTCTGATCCTAAGTTATATCGGAGTCTAGCTGGTTCTTTGCAGTATCTTACCTTTACTAGACCTGATATTTCCTATGCAGTGCAGCAGGTGTGTCTTTTCATGCATGATCCTCGGGAGCCTCACTTTTCGGCTCTTAAGCGGATATTGAGGTATGTTCGGGGTACATTAGACTATGGTTTACAGTTGTTTTCTTCATCAACTTCTTCCTTGGTTGCTTATTCTGATGCTGATTGGGCTGGATGCCCTACTACTCGGAGATCGACTTCTGGCTATTGTGTTTTTATGGGCAACAATCTTCTCTCCTGGTCTTCTAAGCGTCAACCGACGCTTTCTCGTTCCAGTGCTGAGGCAGAGTATCGTGGGGTTGCCAATGCTGTTGCTGAGACTTGTTGGTTGCGGAATCTTTTACGTGAATTACACACACCTTTGTCTTCTGCTACGTTGGTCTACTGTGATAATGTTAGTGCTGTTTACTTATCTTCTAATCCAGTTCAGCATCAACGTACGAAGCATATAGAGATTGATATTCATTTTGTACGGGATTTGGTTGCTGCTGGTCAAGTTCGCGTGCTTCATGTACCGTCACGTTATCAGTATGCAGATATTTTTACCAAGGGGTTACCTTATGCATTGTTTCAGGAATTTAGGTCCAGTTTGAGTGTCCGGTGTCCTCCCGCTCCAACTGCGGGGGAGTGTTAGTCGTATGGTGTTTATCTATTAGTTAATAGTATGTTTATCTATTAGTGTTTGTGTCCATGTAACATTCTTCTTGTATGGGTATTTATATACCACAAGTTATGATTAATACATATGATTCATTACTCCTACAAAAACTTGTGGTTAAGAATGGAAATATTACGCAGTAGATCAAGGAAATATGACCATCATATATAGACCACATGTTATATGTCTTGGGGAAGATTTCGCAAAGGTTTTAATGGGAAGGTGATCTAAAAGAATAGGCTACAAATGATATGACACAAGGGCGGAGCCAGAATTTGTAGTCTAGGGGCCGAACTTAAGCGTAAAATGATAAAGGTATAACATGAACAATACACGGTAAAAAATTTTGACTTCAAACTATGCCTTTCCATCATAAAAGATTGTTTAGTTGTTTCAATAATTAATTTTGGCATCGAGCTTTTTTGGATTTACAAAGCTTAACAGATTAAATTTTTTTAAACTGTTTACCTTTTTTGATATTCTAAGGACAGAACAAGAACTTTAGAGTGAAAAATAAAATAAAAAATAAAAAGGCGGGGGGGGGGGGTCGGAATCTGATTTGCCCAAATCATTATTATGCTGACATGTGAGAATCTTGTGCAACCAGTTGATGTTTTTGGTACACATGCCTCTTGTGTTGAGCACTAATTTTGTTCTGATAACAAGAATTTCTTTTTCAAAAACATGATAATCATAGTAAGAATTCTAACATAGTACTATAACTTTTACATGTAATGTGCCCAACCTCCTCAAAAAAGGACAGCTTTCTTGATTACGTCCATGTGGCACTGAGTTCAAACCTCCTAAATTTATTGGCCAAAGGTTGAAAACCTTAGTTACCCGAAAAAGTGCCAATGTGCCTCATTGTTCATTTCATTCTTGCGGAACTTACAAATCATGTTTTTTTTTTATTATTATATTATTATTTTTTTCATCTGAAGGCTGGCGAGCAATTTTTGTACCTTTACATGATAAGTTGAGTTAAATACCACTTGTTGAATACCGAAGATCCTGCATTAAGCTTCAAACACGAAAGCCGAGTATCGTGCGCTAAGCTTTAAATGCTTTTTCAAGGTTGAAATGAACATATTCCTTTAGGGTAAATTTCAACGTTAGTCCCTGAAGTTGACCCCGTTCTCCTGTTTGGTCCCCTGTTTTGGGTTAGTGGCGAACAGTGTCCCCGAAGTACCAACGGTGCGCATTTCATCCCTAGACCCCCATTATGGCTAACGAGGGTTATCTTGGCTCGTTAGATGATGTGGCATGGGCTGTTTTTTCGTCTTTTCACCACTTTTTTGTTAGCACGTTTGGTCCCTAACACCTTTTTTGTAACTGTAGTACATTCTTCTTGGAATGTTTGGTCCCTAGCTCATTGAAACTTGTTGTCCACAAATGTCCAACCATTGTGCATAACATAACCATGTAAAATATAAATCTTCCCAAAAACAAAAACATAGCAAAGATGGTGGTCTGCACATGTAGTAAACCAGCTGTTGTCAAGACTTCCTGGACAAGTAGGAATCCAGGTCGCTGTTTCTTTTGCTGTCCAACAATTGTAAGTTCTAAATCAGTAGCTTCAGTCCATCATAATCAGGTTTAGTCCATCATAAAGAGAAAGTGTCATTGTCTCATTGATATAAGAGCCCCTAATCAGGTTTAGTCCATAATGATCGAACTAATTAAATGGCAGTTTCGCACACAACTTTCGTATGCTTTTGCTTTTGAGAAAAAAAAAGTATAGGGAGAGGGGTGTTTGAGATTGTATATTTTAAAGTGTTTATCTCCTTTTCTAGCAGGTGGCTTGTTACCAATGGCTTAATCTAGAGTAAAATTAGCACATATCCAAACACTCAAAACTGCTTATCTGCTTAATATTAACTAGATAAACACTTAAATAAGAATTACAATGGAAAATGGGACAAATAAAACTTCAGGTTGGTATTTTATGGTTTACACACATAAAAAAAACCTTTTAAGGGATGTTTAGGATTGCTTATTTTAGAGTACTTATTTGCTTATTCTAACAGGTGGCTTATCCGTGATTGCTTACACACACAAATACCCTTTTATGGGCTTGTTTAGATATTTAGAGCTTATTCTTATTTGCTCATAAATAAGCGAATAATAACCTTGTACTCAAACACACTTTTAGAGCTTATAGTGTTTAAATAAGACAACAAGCTATATAAACCACCTTAAATAAGCTCATAGCTACTACTAAAATTGCTTGCATCATAATGGAACAAGTACCTAAATAAACAATAACTAAAAACGTATCATCTATTGACTTATTGTTATTTGGGAATTATTGTTTATAAATTATAAACCGATAAACATAAGCAAACTAACATACCAAATATAAAAAGGGAGCTAATCCTAAAACTAATATCTGCTTATTTTTAATATGATATATATATAAGCAGAAAAAGATAATAAATCTCAAATACCCTCTTACACCAAAAAAGAAAAAAAGAGCCCTTTTGCTCAAAAATAAGCTAATAAGCTATACCCAAACACCCTTATGGAACTAATAAGCTATAGATTTAATAACTCAATAATTTAGCTAGCATATAAATCACCATAAATAAGCTAAAGATGAAACCTTTTTATAAACGTAAAATCATAATGAAAAATAAACTTACCATATTATGAAGCTAATCGAAATGGCGGCAAGTTTTTGATTGACAAGAAACTATTCACCACTATGTGTCACTATGTGTGTTTTTATGTCTTTTGGTTTTTACTTTTTAGACCCAAAAAGTAAAAAATAAACCAATCCAATCTTAACTACATATAAAACCAAAATGGTCAAAGCTGAAAAAGTGAAAAGTCAATATGTGAAATGTTGAAATAATTATATAAGGAAATATTGAAATGTTGAAATTGCAATATACCAAGGCATTTAATATTGAATTTACAAGGAGCCATAAGTTGCATCATGCGTTTAGAAAGTCAACATGCTATTGAAAATAGAATTGCAAAAATAAGGATACTACGTTTGGAATTGCAACCTAATCTAGGAAACACATTGATGTAGAAGAAACTTGTTTCATACACACAATATCTTAACTACATATAACATAACTGGCAATTTATAAAACTTATGAAACATGTCATTCACAACTAACAAAAACACACACAGACAAGCACTATCATCTCTTCTACCACCACCACCAACACCACCGCTACCCGACACCACCACCAACACCACCATCACCACCCGGTGTCACCACCATCAACCCCATGACCACAACAGCCAAACCACCTCTACATCAAAACCACACCTCCACCGAAGTCCACACCACCATAGATTCACGAGCACCGAGACAAACCACCAAGACGGACCACCCACCTTCTCCAGCCCGAAAAACCCATCACTGTTACACACAACCACAAATAGCTATCGGCTTTTGAGGTTTTTTCTTAGTGTTTATTTATTGACTTATGTAATTTTTTTGGATTGATAATTTTTTTATAGAACTACAAATTTTTCATGGTTTATTTTATAGATTGATATATTTATATTATAGATCTATGTAATTTTTTTGGATTGATAATTTTTATTACATTTGTGTGTATTTTGCTTGTGCGTATGATATTGATGTGTATAATTCTTTTCTGTCATCTCAAGTTCCGTGGAGTTGATTATGTTAATCGTGAAGTTCTGAAGTCATAAATAAATTGTGTATAAATGTTTGTCTATTGATTCTTATGTGTTTATATTTCTCTCTCTTGCTAACACATTTTATATCGCTTATTAATCTATAGATTTTATACCGTCTCCTCAAGAACAAGCTGTTGGACAAAGAAAAAGATTTCCCTTAAACGAAGGTTGTTAGGCTGCCCACAATAATAAGGGTCAATCCCCATCATTTTCTCTGCCACGTCAGTTTTCTCTCTCCAGCGACCTGTAGGCGATTCATGCCCCAGTAAGGGCGACCAAGTTCAACTTTTTTTTTTTTTTTACTACAAACTTAATAAAACATTAATTTTATCATCTTCTTTTAAAAAAAATTAACACAAACACAAATTTTATTAATAAAACGTAAACATTACATAAACAAAACGATACGGAATTAAAACAACTAAAAATTAAACGTAAACATTACATGATAAAACACGATACGGAAATACTTAACATAAAACACCATTACTCAGCGTCTCTGTCCCATGCATCTGTGTTTCTCAAAACGAACCACACATGTTGATAATATATCCCTCTCCCATAGCGCTCATAATAAATTCTGTTTGCATTGCTGAGACGACAAGGGTCTTCACTTGTACACAGCAACTCTTTGTAAATAGCATTATACCTACGACATTCAAGGTTCATTCTATTCCATTGAGCCGTAATACTATTTTTATTACGGTGCTCACCATCAGTCTGATTGTTGAACCTTTGTGTAACTTCATTCCAAAAAGAACGTCCATTCACAAGGTCTCTAGAATCCTGAACTTCAAACCATACGTTACCTAGCAGGTGTTCTTCTTCCATTGACCAACGATTATTCATTGTGAAATGCTTTTGGAGTGTGTGAAATGCTTTAGGAGTGTGTGAAGAAAAGTATTGTATGGTGTGTTATTTATAGGGGATAAAATATAAGAAGCGGGATATTTTTTAATTCAAAATTCAAACAGAAGGCGGGATAAATTTTAAATTCAAAAATTAAATACAAGGCGGGATCTTTTAAATTCAAAAATCAGGCGGGATCTTTTAACACAAACGTAAATTTTTTATTAATAAAAACATAAACGTTACATAAACAGAAATTAAAACATCACATACTTTCTGTCGACATAGATATCTTTGCACTCTATGTATCGTGTTCTCAAGCGTTGTTTGCGTAACTTCGCCAGCTCAAACTTCTTAATAACTTCGATAATTGCATCTTGGCGTTCCTTGTCGTCTATTTCGACTTGTTTTTTGACATAGTTTTGAACTTGTTTCACAGTGTGAGGAAGTTTACAAGCTATTTTTTGTGTTAGATTTGTTGTTTGAATTATGTTTGAAAGTGTGTGTTTGAAAGGTGTGTTTGAAAGTGGTATTTATAGTGTGTAATTTTTTTTTTTTTACTTTGAATGCAACGTATACTTTTTTTTTTTTTAATTTTCTTGCAACGGCTACAAACACAATAAAAGGTGTACATATTTGGATCAAAAAGCAAAAAAAAAAAAATGGGACTTGGACTCGGTCGAGCTTGAGACCGAGTAGGATGATTTTTTGCTTGATTCTTGGTTGCGACCGACTCCCCCAATAGGGCCGACCGAGTCGACCGACTTAGACCGAGTCTGTCTCGGTCGTTATTGCATGCAGCCTTAGATTTATAAGCTTTTTTTGGAGGAAAAGACCCTCTCAAATTGAGGATAACTTGATTGATCAAGTTAGACAAATATCAACCATTAGATCAAATCCAATGACTCAAATCAAAAGAATAAAAGATAATTTGAGCAATTGAATTTGATCCAATGATTGATAATTATAACTTGATCAATCAAGTTATCCTCAACTTGAGAGGCTCTCTTTTTTTCAATCTAAATGTTTATGGTTTTTTGAAATAGTTATGTTTTAATATTGTCTCTGTATCTTTTTACTATAATACAGGTTAATTTGTATACGTGGCTTAAATTACCCATGTTTTAAGCAGTTGAGGTCTATTGTTAATTGCATCTTTCGTAGTTTTAAAATTAGTGTATATTGTACTCTTTGAAACTTATTGAATTGAAATGGGCTTCACGTATCATACTTAATCTTTGGATATTGTACTATTCTTTACTTTCGAATTTGAATTCCAACTTATTCAATCATGCTAAAATAATGCTTATATGAGCCTTTTTAGTTAGTTTTTCAATTCATGAAACAATTGACGTAATCAAACGCCAGTGATATTTCTTGACGCTCAAAATTTTTATAATTTTAGGGTACAAGAAACCAACATATAGTAATCGACTTAAATTTGAAATTAAGATAACTTGAGACAATCCCTTAAAATTTTGTCATTCAATAAACTCAACGAATATTTTACAGCGGCAGATAGTTTTAGTGATAAAAAAGGGTTTATGGGTTATAAACGAAAAATAGTAAAAGTTTGAGGATTTGAGGATTAAACATAATGTTTTGAAGCCCGGTTCGACCCAGGTGGTTTAGCCGGTTGAATCGTTTCGTTCGAAAAATGGGTAATTTAAACCAAGTCATCCCAACGGTAGGTTGAAAAAACGGGTCAAATTAAAACGGGTCAACACGTCAAGTTTGAAGCGTCCTGGGTTAATCCGGTTTTCGATTTGTGTTAATAGTTTCAACATTCTGGTATATGTGTATGCATGGTATGAACGTGAAATATAAAATGATTAATATATCAAATTGGTCACAATTTGAAAGTCCGATGCATTATCACCTCACTCTATAAATAAAAGTATTCAACAACGATATCAATTTGAACTAATGCAAGCATTTAGTAACTTAAATATTTGACAAAACAATTGTCACGTCTAATTTTGAGATATATGGCCAAACTCGTGTGGTAAATTGCAACCTTGCTTTAATGATAATGTATTTTGTAAATTGGTTGTAAATTGATATGCTAATCGAAACTTATGTAGTAAATATATCAAATATAGTTGTCATATATCATTCTAAGTTAGGTAATAATTTATACATATCATGCCAAAAAATGGATCAATCGGTTTTCTTCAACTATAATGCATATATCATTCTTAGTTATTATCATAGATGTAATGTTTTATTTTAAGTTTCACTAAATGTTTTTATATATTCATTGATACATGTTAAGAATTTTTACTATCGCATGTTACAACCTTTTTTAATTACATTTTCATCTTTTCACGTTCTATTTTGAGCGTTACACGAAACATTTACCACAATATCTCATATTGTTAATTGTCTGCTGCTAGGAATTTCTGTTACTATGCACGGGTACTCACCTAGTAAAATTAAAATTGGTGTATGGTTTGAGTTGAAACCAAACAGAAATATTTAATCTGGTTTAGTTTGATTTATGGTTTGACAAAATTTAACTATACCGAACTAAAAAAACCTGAATATTTACATAAGAAACCTACTTAAATTATTCTCTATCTAACTTTTTTAACTAACTGTGCTAATATCCTAGAATGTTTTTTAAACTAAACAATCTTATAATCAAGTTTTGGTAATTTAATTGCTCCTATTATATTTTAGATGAATATAAATGAGTATTTTGTATAACTTCTAATTATCTATTAGTTAACCAATGGGTCTAGGCGAGTCTAGCTAGTCAACCCGACACAAGACCCGTTTGACCCTTACTTTTAAATGACTCAATAAGACCCATGCCCGTTTAAACATAAAAATATATAGACCTGTGACCCAACTGACCCAACCCGATCCACTCATTTTGCCACTAACAGAATATTCAAATGCTTGAGTTAACTTACTTCTAGTTATTTTTGGCATAAGTTGAAGTGTTTATTAACTATTTAGTAGATTACGTTTGAAATTCTATTTGAATTTGGTTTCTTGGTTTTAACTAAAACCAACCCGATTCTAGTTATAATGTTTCACCAGGTTTTATATGTTTTAAATTGATCAGATCTAGTTTAGTTTTGCTTTTACTAATTTCCAAACATATGAACATAAATCGTGCATCTCAGAGACCTGATAACAAAATCGATGAAACCCACCAACCTTTTTGGCTTTTGTAGGTTACTTCTTTGAAGTTTGTATAGCCGCTTTACTCGTAATAGTTATAATTACTAGAGTAAATTGCAAAAATCGTCTTTGTGGTTTGTTTAAATAGCGGGTTTCGTCCCTAACCTTTTGTAAGTGTATGCACCATTTTTATAGGGAACTTTGGGTTGCAGTTTTCGTCCTTGACCAAAGTAAAATGACTAAAATGTCCTTGTCAAAACATGTAACTCAAGGACAAAAACTGCAACCCGAAGTTTCATACAGAGACGGTGCCTACACTTTTCAAATGTTAGAGACGAAACTTGCTATTTGGCCAAACCACAAGGACGGTTGTTGCAATTCACCATTATTACAATTATTGATTTTCTTTCATATTTGCGAGCTTTCAGCTTTTTTTTTTTTTTTTTTTTTTTTTTTTTTTTTTTTTTTTTTTAATTTTAGGCAACACTTTAGCGACACCTTTACATCAAATTAGTAACAATTCGTTTAATTTTAATGCTTTCAATTTGCTTTTGTTTTCGGATATTGTGAGTAATACCCTTTAGGGGTGCTGATGCGTGGGAATTGCACCAGGCTTTACCTCTCAAGGGATCTTGAGAAGCTTACAACCCCCACCAGGCAGTGTACCTGATCGTTGTAGTATAGTATAGTGACAAGTACCGGGGGATTGATCGTTCAGCTAGGAATAGTGTCGTTAGGATTGAAATTAATCTAACTAGGTCTAAAGGTGAAGGATGATTCTTTTTGTAGTTTTATATTTTATGAAAAGCAAGTAAAAATCTCGGGTATTGGGAGAGTGGGCGGAATTAGTTGCTAATCAACTAACCCAAAAGCTACTAATTGAACTAATTAACAAGAAAAGTAAACTAGGGTTCTACAAGATAAGTGAAGCATGTCTACCTATGATATATTACTCCTTGCTAGCTATCCAATCCTACCTATTGAATTGTAACCTTGTTTTAATTGACGGGTTGTATTCCTTAATACCATTCATGGGGTGGCGCACTTAACTCCCCAATCCTATGAATGCCTACTTCACTCCTATGTCGAGCCGGCTAAGAAGCTCCTAACATGGGATCATTAGAATTTACTCATGCATTAAATACAACCAATAAAACCTAGTGCACATCAGTTCATGTTTCCTAAGACGTTCAAGCATGTTACCATTTGGAGATCTGCCAGTTTTCTTAAGCCTAACATCGAAATCATTCAATCAAAACAAGAATCAATAGGAAACAAGAATTATAAACTAAACCAACTAGATCTATTGAAGTTGTCACGCCTTAATTGATGGAGATAGACACACACATCAACAAGCCCCTTATTGATGGAGATAGACACAACATCAACAAGAAATAAATGAGATCTAATCAATTATATACAAGTTTCACATAATCATAAGTAGACACAAGGTGAATTAGCAAATCATCATCAAAGAAGAGCAAACAACAATGATAATGAAAAACATAATTAAGATAGAATCATCAAACCAATACATGATGTTTATGGAGTGATTGAAACCCTCTAAGTTGCTGGAAAAACACCCACCTAAACCCAGGAATCGACCTTAGGGTTTACGGCTTACAAAAAGTGAAGTTATGATGTTATATTTATAGGCATGTTTTCTGTCGGCCCATCTTGACGGCGTCAGCCCGTTACTCTTGACGCCGTCAAGACCATTTTTTCACCAAATTGTAGATCTCTTCGTCCTCTTCGCGTGGGCTATTGAATCACCTAAATCCGAGTTCGTATGCAAAAGTTATGACCAAAACAATATCAGCTACTCCGCGCGCAAGTTTTGACAAGTTAACACGTGACGGCCTTGGGTGACGCCTTCACGTTTCTTCTGGGCCGTCACCACTTTTACTCTTGACGCCGTCATGAAAAGCCTCTTGACGCCGTCAGGTACTGTTCCCAGCAAGGAAAATTAAGACTTTGCCGTTTTCTTCACTTTTATGCTCCAAAAATGTCCAAAATGCTTCCTTTTCCAGAATTCACTCCCAAAGTACCTAAAATCACAAAAGGAACGATTTAGGGTAATATTTGATCAAATAAATTCAATTCCGGGGGGCTTAAATGACCCCCTAAAAGTGGTTCATTTTTCGCCTCATCATATACCCTTACACTTGAGATTTGCTTGTCCTCAAGCAAATGCACTTTTATTATAATCAAAATACAAGTTAGGGGTCATTTAACACTAATATAAAAGTAATTACAACAAATAATCGTTCCACTAAAGACCAAAGACAAGCACGGAGGTCATACACAAGCACCTCACAAATAGTGTTTAGATACTCACATCTCTCGGGTGTAATAAAGTATAAATTACAATATGGAAACGAAAGATATCTCTCACTACCTGTCATAGCAAAATAGATTACCATAGGCTTGGGAAAGGATCAAACCTCCACCACATGGCGTAAGCACCTAGGATAAACTATCAAAGGGGTCTTTTAAAGGGTTGTAACGTTAGGTGTAGGGATATGAAATATACGGTTTTGTTGGATATAGGCAGTTTTTACTGGTGGCGAGTTAACAATCTTGGTTAATTACATGTAAAATATGGCGTTGCTAAGCCAAGACTAGACTCGACTTAAGCTAATAAATGAAAAATAACAAAAACATAGAATAAAAAAGGGATGGTAGTCCGTATGTTTTTTCTCTTTTCTTTTTCTATTTTTTTTTTCTTTTTCTTGATTTTTCGATTTTTTTTTTTTTTTGTTTTTTTTTTTTTTTTGCATACACTCTTACCCTACCATCCAAAATAATACATCATAGGGAATGAACATTCCCCTTACACTTGAATTTTTACATACTTTACAATAAACTAATCTAATGACTCGAATTAAGAAAATCAAAACACTTGGAGTACTTTTAAGATTAACGCACATACGGGGGTAATAATATGATGTTCTTCCCCATTACTCCATAAATAAGTACTTTACCCATGAGTCCCAATCGTCCCAAAACAATATGTACAAGGATATGACTCGACTTAGCAACCATGTAATCAATTAGATAATTAACTTAGGGTTTAAACAAATAACAATAATGCACTAAAGATGAGCGCATACACGGAAGGCTAAGGCGATTTGGGTGTACATTTAAGTGGGGTGTAACAAATTCTTCCTTTAAGTAAAATGCTTAAAGTTAGAAACGAAAAGATAGGCTCGGAGGGGTGTACTAAGGGTTTCGTGTACTAAAAATGAGTACAACGCTAAGGTATGGGAAAAATTAGTTGACTTAACTAGCCAAGTAATATGACTTAAATGGTCAAGTAATTATGATACGGGTTTAACACAAGGGTGATCCTAATGCCTCTTATCATGTAGTAAATCCTACTACACGAATGTAGTCTCACTAGCGGTCTCGGGATGCGTCACTAACGCAAGTTCTAGAATCTAAATGCTACCGGTAAACTCATAAGCACTAATAGTAAATGCTTTTCCTATCAAATCTAAAGGCGAACCTCACATATTTGGGTGGAAAATTTTTCTGAATGGTACGGTTTTGTGCCAGTCATACAATCTCCTATCCATGAAACGCTTGCTAAGGCTAAAGTTTCACTCCTAAATGTTGTAAAAAAATTTAAATTTGGCGCTAAAATTGCACTAACAAGTATTTCTCATAGTTTTATTACACATCTACTATTAAACAAACAAACTCAAGCGAAAGTGTATTTGTAAGGTATCATCATTTTACCCTCCCCTTACACTTAGGATGAACATTATCCCCAATGTTCAAGTAAAGAATGTAAAAGTGAAATAAGTAAAACGAATGAAATCAAATACTCCCCTGATTCGCTCGGTATGGATAATAAGGTGGCCAGGTTAGATCTTCCTCCAAGAAAATGAACAATCAAAGCTTCCCTTCCAGAATATAAATCATCTTCTTGTCATACATAACCTGTTAAACCTGAGAAAACAATCACAAAAGCCCAACGCATCAATCCGAACAAAGAAAACTCACAACTAGATGTAATTCCAGACTTAGGAATAAAAACAAAACAATTAAAGAAATAATGCTTTTGGAATGAATGTTTGTAGATTTCCTAGAGTTTATAAAACTAAAGAATCAACAAAAACTTTAAGAGTCCGGTATAAACAAAACTAGCAAAATTTCCAGAATTTTACACGTGACGCCGTCAGGAATTAATTCCTGACGCCGTCAGAAGTGACCTGCAGAAATCTTTATGTTAAGTTTCCGGAAAATTTCTGGAAAAACTTATGTCCTACTTCCTTGAAAATCCTGCAAAACATCATTATGACTCGATACAAGCATTTGACTCTAACAAGTACTAATACACAAGTCATTTAATATTGTTGTGGTTCATGCTCAATTTCGTTCTTATAAACAAATTTGGATCTCCCTTACACTTATCTTTTGCAAAATACCTTTATATGCAATTAAGACGAAGTTAAAAACAAAATAAAGCATTTTCACAATTTACTTTGAAACATGAGCCACAAACAATAAAAATAAAACATGCATATGGAAACAAATAAAATCAAACAAACAAACAAATAAAAACACACAAAACATGGGTTGCCTCCCAAGAAGCGCTTGTTCGAGTCACGAGCCTGACTCTACCCTTATTTAACGGAAATAGGGGAGGTTTTCCCTACACTTAGGATTAAGTGTGGGTGAAAGTAGCGATACACACCCTTAGGGTGTGAATATGCCACGTGAGGTGAAGGGGGTGAGTGAATGGCTTCCTTCATCCTAAAACTACCCGGATAATATTAGTTGATGGGTGGGTCGGTTCCCCTTTTGTCTCCTAGAAATATATCTAAGGATGGAAAGGTGTGTAAAGATTGAGGTTCCGGTTCATCAACACTAGGAAATTCCCTAGAACTAGGAGTAAGGTTATCACTACAAGTGTTCAAACCTATATCCTCAAGTGGTGCCTGGTCCAAGGGTTCTACCTCCATCGGAATTCCTAAAGTTTCTTCTACTTCTTCCGGGTAAGTCACGGGCGGTGTGTGTGCCTCAAATGATGGTTGAGTATTTTGTGGGCTTATGTTATTTACCTCATCACTCCATGTGTTAATATCACCTATATCCTCAACATGTGTTTTATTATAATCTAGCCCTAACATTCTCCCAAGTATCTCACGTGCTTCTCTAGGCATCTCAACTTCTATGTCCGAATCATACGGATCATCCTCAATATTCTGACTGCTATATACAAATTGCCCAAGAGATTCATCATATGTTTCTTAAGATTCATCATCATCGATCATAAAACCTAGGTCTTTTTGATCAATGTGATCATGCTCGGCTAAATCCTCCTCAATTGTTTTCTTAAGTAGTGATAATAGCAAACCTAGTGCTTCATCCAACTTATGATTTGTTGCAATGGCTCTCTCCATAATTCCTTGGCAAACTAGGTCGCATTTCCTATTGGCGTCACTAAAACTAGATCTTAAACATGGAGGTTGTTCATAAGAATCTATCCTAGGTGAAGGCTCATATGATTCATAGGTGTCTCTAAATGAGGTATTTTGAACTCTTTGGTGTGTTAAACACTCAACCCTATCTTGTAATCTTAGAAGTCTAAGTGTAAAGTCCATTTGAAGCAAATTACAAACAAAATCACAAAGAAAAGATAGACTACGAGAAAGCTACAAAATAAAAAAGAAAAAATCTCACTTGATAGGAATCTAATGAGTAGACCTAATAAAAATCAAATTCAACCTAAACAATAACTATTCCCCAGGCTGCGGCGCTAAAAACTTGATGCGTGAGAATTGCACCAGGCTTTACCTCTCAAGGGATCTTGAGAAGCTTACAACCCCCACCAGGCAGTGTACCTGATCGTTGTAGTATAGTATAGTGACAAGTTGATACGTGAGAATCGCACCAGGCTTTACCTCTCAAGGGATCTTGAGAAGCTTACAACCCCCACCAGGCAGTGTACCTGATCGTTGTAGTATAGTATAGTGACAAGTACCGGGGGATTGATCGTTCAGCTAGGAATAGTGTCGCTAGGATTAGGAAACCTAAATACTAGTTAGATAAGGGATGATTATTTTTGTATTTTTATATTTTTTAGAAAGCAAGTAAAAATCTCGGGGTTTGAAGGATTTGGGCGGAATTAGTTGCTAGTCAACTAACCCAATACTAAAGATGCAATCAAAATAAAATACTAGAAATGAAAATAAACTAAATTAAACTAAGGTTGTGAGCAATAAGTGGAGAAGTTGTGTTTACTTAGATTTCACTACTCCCTAGATATCTTTTACACGTTAATTACTTGTTATAGTTGCGTGGATGACGGATTGTATTCCTTAATACCATTCATGGGGTGGCGCACTTAATTCCCCAATCCTGTGAGTGCCTACTTCACTCCTATGTCGAGCCGGCTAAGAAGCTCCTAACATGGGATCATTAGAATTTACTCATGCATTAAATACAACAAATAAAACCTAGTGCACATCAGTTCATGTTTCCTAAGACGTTCAAGCATGTTAACATTTGGAGATCTGCCAGTTTTCTTATGCCTAACATCGAAATCATTCATCCAATACAACCATAAACAAGTAATCAACACATAATTAAGATCTAGGTTTCATTAGATCCAAGCAAACACAAGATAGATCTAGCCTAGCATGATGGAATTAAGACAAGAACAAGATATAGACAACCAACACATAGACATATTGATTGAATTAAAAGAACACTTATCTTAATTACACATGAAAGGGTTCAAGGCCTGAGAACCCTTGAAAAACCTGTAAAATTCGTATTAAGTTCGGCCTTAGGGTTTCTCCAAAACTTCTCTTTTTTTATGAATGAAAATTAGAAAACTATATATAGGAAATTGAGGCTGACGGCGTCAAGACCAAATTGGTGACGCCGTCATCTCGCCGCCAAAATACTTCTCGTACTGCCTTGATCTACTTTTGACGCCGTCACGTTATAGCATTTTCCAGGCCGTCACGCATTTTACTCTTGACGCTCTACTTCATGACGCCTTCAATTCTATACTGGGTCGTCATGGAAATTACTCTTGACGCCGTCAGATTTTCTTTCTTGACGCCGTCACCTACTGTTCCCAGCAAGGAAAATTAAGACTTTGCCGTTTTCTTCACTTTTATGCTCCAAAAACGTCCGAATTGCTTCCTTTTCCAGATTTCTCTCCCAAAGTACCTAAATTCACAAAAGGAACGATTTAGGGCAATATTTGATCAAATAAATTCAATTTCGGGCTTAAATGACCCCCTAAAAGTGGTTCATTTTTCGCCTCATCATATACCCTTACACTTGAGATTTGCTTGTCCTCAAGCAAATGCGCTTTTATTCTAGTCAAAATACAAGTTAGGGGTCATTTAACACTAATATAAAAGTAATTACAACAAATAATCGTTCCACTAAAGACCAATAGACAAGCACGGAGGTCATATACTAGCACCTCATAAATAGTGTTTAGATACTCACATCTCTCGGGTGTAATAAAGTATAAATTATAATATGGAAATGGAAAACATCTCTCACTACCTGTCATAGCAAAATAGATTACCATAGGCTTGGGAAAGGATCAAACCTCCACCACATGGCGTAAGCACCTAGGATAAACTATCAAAGAGGTCTTTTAAAGGGTTGTAACGTTAGGTGTAGGGATATGAAATACACGGTTTTGTTGGATAAAGGAAGTTTTACTGGTGGCGAGCTAACAATCTTGGTTAATTACATGTACAATATGGCATTGCTAAGCCAAGACTAGACTCGACTTAGGCTAATAAATGAAAAATAACAAAAACATAAAATGAACATAGAATAAAAAAGGATGGTAGTCCGTATGTTTTTTCTCTTTTCTTTTTCTTTTTTTTTTCTTTTTATTTTCTTGATTTTTTTTTTTTTTTTTTTTTTTTTTTTTTTTTTTTTTTTTTGCATACACTCTTACCCTACCATCCAAAATAATACATCATAGGGAATGAAAATTCCCTTACACTTGAATTTTTACATACTTTACAATAAACTAATCTAATGACTCGAATTAAGAAAATCAAAACACTTGGAGTACTTTTAAGATTAACGTACATACGGTGGTAATAATATGATGTTCTTCCCCATTACTCCATAAAATACGTACTTTACCCATGAGTCCCAATCGTCCCAAAACAATATGTACAAGGATATGACTCGACTTAGCAACCATGTAATCAATTAGAAAGTTAACTTAGGGTTTAACAAATAACAATAATGCACTAAAAATGAGCGCATACACGGAAGGCTAAGGTGATTTGGGTGTACATTTAAGTGGGGTGTAACAAATTCTTCCTTTAAGTAAGATGCTTAAAGTTAGAAACGAAAAGATAGGCTCGGAGGGGTGTACTAGGGGTTTCGTGTACTAAAAATAAGTACAACGCTAAGGTGTGGGAAAAATTAGTTGACTTAACTAGCCAAGTAATATGACTTAAATGGTCAAGTAATTATGATACGGGTTTAACACAAGGGTGATCCTAATGCCTCTTATCATGTAGTAAATCCTACCACACGAATGTAGTCTCACTAGCGGTCTCGGGATGCATCACTAACGCAAGTTCTAGAATCTAAATGCTACCGGAACACTCATAAGCACTAATAATAAATGCTTTACCTATCAAATCTAAAGGCGAACCTCACATATTTGGGTGGAAAATTTTTCTAAATATACGGTTATGTGCTAGTCATACAATCTCCTATCCATGAGACGCTTGCTATGGCTAAAGTTTCACTCCTAAATGTTGTAAAAAAATTTAAATTTGGCGCTAAAATTGCACTAACAAGTATTTCTCATAGTTTTATTACACATCTACCATTAAACAAAACAAACTCAAGCGAAAGTGTATCTGTAAGGTATCATCATTTTACCCTCCCCTTACACTTAAGATGAACATTGCCCCCAATGTTCAAGTAACGAATGTAAAAGTGAGAAAGTAAAAAGAATGAAATCAAATACTCCCCTAATTCGCTCGGTATGGATAATTAGGTGGCCAGGTTAAATCTTCCTCCAAGAAAATGAACAATCAAAGCTTCCCTTCCAGAATATAAATCATCTTCTTGTCATACATAACCTGTAAATCCTGAGAAATAGACAAGACAACCTCGCATAAAATCAGCGGCAACCTATATAAGTTACTAAATCCTAGAAAACAAAATAAGATATAATGCTTGTGGAATGAAGTTTGCAGATCTCCTGGAGATTATAAAACTTAATAATTCACAAAAACCATAAGACTCCGTTAGAAAAACAAAACCGGTAAAATTTCTAGATTTTTACACGTGACGCCGTCAAGAGTTAACTCGTGACACCGTCAGAAGTGACCTGCAGAAATTCTTATGTCAAGTTTCCGGAAAATTTCTGGAATAACTTGGTCTCACTTCCTGGAAAATCCTGCAAAACTTCATTATGACTTAATACAAGCATTTGACTCTAACAAATACGAATATACATGTTCATTTAGTATTTTGGAGAATCATGATCGGTTTGTTTCTTGAAAACATATTTGGGGTTTCCCCTTACACTTATCTTTTGCAAAAATACTTTTAGGTGGAGTTAAGACTAGGCCAAAACAACAAAGTAAAGTATTTCCACTATTTAATTGAGAAACATGATCTACCAACAATAAAAATAAAGCATGCATACGGAAGCAAATAACAAACAAACAAAATAAAATCACACAAAACATTGGTTGCCTCCCAAGAAGCGCTTTTCTTTATTTACGAGTCTTGTAGCTAGTCTCAAGGTCATGGGTTAACGTGTATCGCTTATGCTCACATAATCAAGCGTGAGCCATCTAATAGTCGCCTCATCTTTCTTATAATCATCTCCTAACTCTAAGCATCCGCGATAGTATCTTTTATTCTTTTCATGAGTATACTTAAGTCCTTTTCTCTTATCATTTTCACTTAACATTTCTATGGGCGGATACCTACTACACTTTTCCATGGAAAAATCCTTGAACCTAGGGTGTGTGCGGGGCATTTGATAGACAAAATCTTCATCCCCATCCGAGAATGTAATTAACCCTTCTATGAGTTTTTCATCGAGGTTGGTCAACTGTTTGAAAGGTTTTCCAAACACAACTTGGGTCAACTTATCATCAATAAACTCTCCTAGATTCTCCATAACCATGAACTCAACAAGATAAACCAAGCTTCCTACAAACACATGCAATGGTATTGCCCTAGCAATAATGTTTTCTCCTTTGTATTCTAACTCATCTACCATGATTTTATTGTATTCATTACGAGAGATTATGTTCATTAGAAGAGATGAGTTAAGATAGGCGTTAAAGCTCTTAAATCCGATCTTACAAGGAAATTGCATGTTAAATGAACTATCACATTCAATCCTGGTTCTAGGGTCGACATATCTAAGAGGGTTTATTTCTTCCTCCATCCTATTCTCATTAATCACATCACCATCATCAAGATCCTCGTCGGAGTCTGAATAGTAAAAGGGACTAGCCCTACGGTCATCCTCATGATCAGACTCCTCTAACTCAGAATTATTGTCAAAGTGGTGGCTGGGCGAGAGGTTAGGTGGGTTCTCATTCTCCACTAAAGGGAGTGGGGCGGGCATTTGGAAAATCCTACGACGAAAAACACGAATAACAGGAATCAAACGATCAATGTTATTGTTATCCATCGAAATAGTTTACGAACAAAGGACACAAAGAAATAAGATAGACTAAAGAAAACCTAAAAATAAAAATAAAATCTTACTAGAAAGGAATCTAGCAAGTAGACCTAATAAAAAGAGATTCTAACCTAGACAATAACTATTCCCCAGGCTGCGGCGCCAAAAACTTGATACGTGGGAATCGCACCAGGCTTTACCTCTCAAGGGATCTTGAGAAGCTTACAACCCCCACCAGGCAGTATACCTGATCGTTGTAGTATAGTATAGTGACAAGTACCGGGGGATTGATCGTTCAGCTAGGAATAGTGTCGCTAGGATTTGGAAACCTAAACACTAGTTCTAAAGATGACGGATGATTATTTTTGTATTTTTATATTTTTTAGAAAGCAAGTAAAAATCTCGGGGTTTGAAGGATTTGGGCGGAATTAGTTGCTAGTCAACTAACCCAATACTAAAGATGCAATCAAAATAAAATACTAGAAATGAAAATAAACTAAATTAAACTAAGGTTGTGAGCAATAAGTGTAGAAGTTGTGTTTACTTAGATTTCACTACTCCCTAGATATCTTTTACACGTTAATTACTTGTTATAGTTGCGTGGATGACGGATTGTATTCCTTAATACCATTCATGAGGTGGCGCACTTAATTCCCCAATCCTATGAGTGCCTACTTCACTCCTATGTCGAGCCGGCTAAGAAGCTCCTAACATGGGATCATTAGAATTTACTCATGCATTAAATACAACCAATAAAACCTAGTGCACGTCAGTTCATGTTTCCTAAGACGTTCAAGCATGTTACCATTTGGAGATCTGCCAGTTTTCTTAAGCCTAACATCGAAATCATTCATCCAATACAACCATAAACAAGTAATCAACACATAATTAACATCTAGGTTTGATTAGATCCAAGCAAACACAAGATAGATCTAGCCTAGCATGATGGAATTAAGACAAGAACAAGATATAGACAACCAACACATAGACATATTGATTGAATTAAAAGAACACTTATCTTAATTACACATGAAAGGGTTCAAGGGCTGAGAACCCTTGAAAAACCTGTAAAATTCGTATTAAGTTCGGCCTTAGGGTTTCTCCAAAACTTCTCTTTTTTTATGAATGAAAATTAGAAAACTATATATAGGAAATTGAGGCTGACGGCGTCAAGACCAAATTGGTGACGCCGTCATCTCGCCGCCAAAATACTTCTCGGACTGCCTTGATCTACTTTTGATGCCGTCACGTTATAGCATTTTCCAGGCTGTCACGCATTTTACTCTTGACGCTCTACTTCGTGACGCCTTCAATTCTGTACTGGGGTCGTCATGGAAATTACTCTTGACGCCGTCAGATTTTCCTTCTTGACGCCGTCACCTACTGTTCCCAGCAAGGAAAATTAAGACTTTGGCGTTTTCTTCACTTTTATGCTCCAAAACGTCCGAATTGCTTCCTTTTCCAGATTTCTCTCCCAAAGTACCTAAAAGCACAAAAGGAACGATTTAGGACAATATTTGATCAAATAAATTCAATTCCGGGCTTAAATGACCCTCTAAAAGTGGTTCATTTTTCGCCACATCACAAGTACCGGGGGATTGATCGTTCAGCTAGGAATAGTGTCGTTAGGATTGAAATTAATCTAACTAGGTCTAAAGGTGAAGGATGATTCTTTTTGTATTTTTATATTTTATGAAAAGCAAGTAAAAATCTCGGGTATTGGGAGAGTGGGCGGAATTAGTTGCTAATCAACTAACTCAAGATAAGTGAAGCATGTCTACCTATGATATATTACTCCTTGCTAGCTATCCAATCCTACCTATATAATTGTAACCTTGTTTTAATTGACGGGTTGTATTCCTTAATACCATTCATGGGGTGGCGCACTTAACTCCCCAATCTTATGAATGCCTACTTCACTCCTATGTCGAGCCGGCTAAGAAGCTCCTAACATGGGATCATTAGAATTTACTCATGCATTAAATACAACCAATAAAACCTAGTGCACATCAGTTCATGTTTCCTAAGACGTTCGCATGTTACCATTTGGAGATCTGCCAGTTTTCTTAAGCCTAACATCGAAATCATTCAATCAAAACAAGAATCAATAGGAAACAAGAATTATAAACTAAACCAACTAGATCTATTGAAGTTGTCGCGCCTTAATTGATGGAGATAGACACATACATCAACAAGCCCCTCATTGATGGAGATAGACACAACATCAACAAGAAATCAATGAGATCTAATCAATTATATACAAGTTTCACATAATCATAAGTAGACACAAGGTGAATTAGCAAATCATCATCAAAGAAGAGCAAACAACAATGATAATGGAAAACATAATTAAGATAGAGTCATCAAACCAATACATGATGTTTATGGAGTGATTGAAACCCTCTAAGTTGCTGGAAAAACACCCACCTAAACCCAGGAATCGACCTTAGGGTTTACGGCTTACAAAAAGTGAAGTTATGATGTTATATTTATAGGCATGTTTTCTGTCGGCCCATCTTGATGGCGTCAGCCCGTTACTCTTGACGCCGTCAAGACCATTTTTTCACCAAATTGTAGATCTCTTCGTCCTCTTCGCGTGGGCTTTTGAATCACCTAAATCTGAGTTCGTATGCAAAAGTTATGACCAAAACAATATCAGCTACTCCGCGCTCAAGTTTTGACAAGTTAACACGTGACGGCCTTGGGTGACGCCTTCACGTTTCTTCTGGGCCGTCACCACTTTTACTCTTGACGCCGTCATGAAAAGCCTCTTAACGCCGTCAGGTACTGTTCCCAGCAAGGAAAATTAAGACTTTGCCATTTTCTTCACTTTTATGCTCTAAAAACGTCCAAAATGCTTCCTTTTCCAGAATTCACTCCCAAAGTACCTAAAATCACAAAAGGAACGATTTAGGGCAATATTTGATCAAATAAATTCAATTCCGGGCTTAAATAACCCCCTAAAAGTGGTTCATTTTTCGCCTCATCAGGTGCTCGGGCGAGAAGTAGGGGTGTGCAGAATTCTGGTTCACCAACAAAAACTGAAAATCGAAACCTAACCAAATCGAAAGAAACTAAACCGAACTTGTAATGAACCGAATTTGCATAAACAGAACCGAACCAAATTAAATAGAACTTTTGGCTTGTTTGCATATATACCTAACGAAACTTCAAAAATTACATATTTCCTCAAAACACAAGTTTTCAATGCATCATGATGTACAATCTATTATAGCATGATTTTGGGAAATTTGTAATTACTAAAGTTTTATCGGGTATATATGTAAATGCCCAAAATTAAAAAAGGTTTTATATACAACTGCAACGAAAGTTTGAATGGGAAGAGTATATGATGTATAAGAATATGCTACGAAAGATGGAACAAATAACCGGTTACACCGTTACTAATGAAATTTGACATTATTACACGTCTATGTTAACGAACCTAAACTAGATATTAACCACAAGAGCTTCAAAAACTGTGTATTTTAACCTCGATTACTCAGATAAGCAGCTGGAATGAGCAAATCTCAAACACCATCAAATTTGTTTATCTGTTGTATCAAAGTGTGATAAGTAGATAATCAGCTTTATATACAGTAAATCCAATATCTGGTGGTCTTGAGCAACATACTGATGCGATATATTAACACCTTTCAACAATGTGTACCTCAACCAATGGCTCGATGCAGTTTTTCTTTCGCTAGCCAGGTCTGTTCTCAGGACCTGGCACAGAAAACAAAAACCTTCGGTTAACAAGACTAAAGAGGTGTTTCTTTTTTTGTTAGCTAAAAGAGTGTGTGGGGTCCACATTTATATGAGCCACTTATTGGGGAAGACATTATAATTCATGCCTTTTGGATATAGACCAACTAAAGGAAATAGTGGGTCACACTTAGAAAAGAAATGATACTAAATGGGTTTGTGGACCCATTCTGTTAGATAAAAAAAAAATAAATAAAAATAAAATAAAATAAAATAAAAACCTCCTAAGTATCAAGCAACAGATTAAGGACAATGCAATTAATATCTATGCCTAGGAAAAATATAATCTTAAAAAACACAAAATTTTACAATATATCAGACAACAAGCATACCCATCACAAAACATCGACAGTTTGTGCAACCCTCGATAAAATCCATATTTATGCTAGACAGAAATACCCATGGCATGGCCTCTCGATACAGGTACAGCAATTTGTAGCTTCTTGATCATCTTGTCGAGCATCTTTAATTTAACCTCATCACCCATCTCAATCAAACATCTTTCTAAAACACGAAAGCCCGTTTTACTTAAATACCTCCATTTTTCAAGAATCTGCAAACCGCATTGAAAAGCCTCTTCGACCTGCCCGTCAGAACACAAACTTTTTAATAGAACATCGACCGCATGACTATGCGGACAATAACCTCTTTCAATTAAATAATTCCAGAAACCCAAAGCCTTGTTAACTTCATGGTTTTTGCAGAAAAGTGTCATTAACATTACAACAGTCGGTGTTTTTGGGACAAAGTTTTTACTGATCATTTGGTGATAAAGGGGTAAAACGCCGTTAATTCCGCTTGAATTTATTAATCCTGAGAACATCGTGTGAAACGTGACGTGATCAGGAAGGATGTTATGCTCTTCCATTTCATTCATTACTCGAGTTGCTGACATCACGTTTCCGGATCTGATGTAAGCGTTTATTAAAGCATTGTATACACCAGAATCTGGTACTAAGTTTCTATCACGAATTTCATCAAAAAGCTCCTGTGCTTTTGTCGTGTTGTGACTGATTCCCGCACCATGAATCAAAGTCGTTATAGTCTGTAATGTCGGGACACAGTTCATGTGTTCCATTTCTTTAAGAAGACGTAACCCGTCTTCAAAACGACCTTGTTTGGAGTATGAATCGATTATGTGTTATATGTTACGGTATCGGGAGAAAAACCTCGTCGAATCATATCGTGGTAGAATAGTTCGACAGAAGTAACATCACCCGATTCTTTAAAACCAAGAAGCAAAATATTCAAAGTTTTGGTGGTTGGGGTGAAACGAGAGTATAGTCTGTTATATACTGATCTTGCTTCTTTCATTTGCCTCTGTGTTCAAAATGCTCAAAGCAAAAGATTGAACTCATCGGTACCGAATTGATTCCCGTGAGATAATTTAAGCTCTAATTTATCAAACGCTTCAAGGGTTTCATCAAAAGATTGAAACTTGGCGATTCTTGATAGCATTATGCTCATCGATTTAAGGGTAAGCAATGACGGATGTGTTTTGTGAATGTATTCTATTAACTCCCATGCTTTGTCAAAATTACGCATTCTAATTAATATATGAAGTGTCTTTTCAAATGCGTCTGGACTCGGGATAAAGTTTGGAAAATCGAGAGTGAATTTAAAAAAACTCAAATGCTTTAAGACCATTGGAATGAGTGGCAAAAAGACGTCCAAGAACGTTTTCTACAAAAGTGGCTGTTATGGCGGTTGATGGGATGATTTGGGTAAGTGCAGGACAAACGGGTAAAATAAAAATTCACGTTAGTATTTTATGGTTTACACACACAAAAAACCTTTTAAAGGATGTTTGGGATTGCTTATTTTAGAGTACTTATTTGCTTATTCTAGCAGGTGGCTTATTTGACGAACCAAACAAGACACATTGACAAAAATATCCTTTTATGGGGTTGTTCAGATATTTAGAGCTTATTCTTATTTGCTCACAAATAAGCGAACAATAACCTTGCACTCAAATACCCTTTTAGAGTTTATAGTGTTTACATAACACAATAAGCTATATAAACCACCTTAAGTGTTTGTTTTGGCTTATATAGCCAGCTTATGGCTTATTTGGTTTTGGGCTTATGTTTAATAAGCTCACTTTTTGTGGCTTATTTTAAAACTTTTCGGCTTATATAAGCTTAATATAACATAAGAAACTTATATAAGGCGAAAAGATTCAAAATAAGCCACAAAAAGTGAGCTTATCAAACATAAGCCCAAAACCAAATAAGCCATAAGCCGAAACAAACACCCCCTAAATAAGTCAATAATTAGCTAGTATATAAATCACCACAAAATAAGGTAAAGATGAAACCTTTTTATAATTGTAAAATGATAATGAAAAATAAACTTACGCTAATCGAAATGGCGACAAGTTTTTGATTGATTTTGCACACAAGAAAATGTGTCTGTCACTCTCTCTGTGTTTATGGGGGTGTTTGTTTTAGTCCATTCGGTTTGTTTTTCCATGTTTTAACTTAATTAATTTAATTTGGTGTTTGTCATTGTTTTATATACTAGTTATAATACCGCGCACGCACGGGTTTTTAAATATTTTTTTAATGATATATTTTTATTTCTTAAAAAATAAATAATTTAATATTTTTTTGTTTGATTTATGATTTTTAATTATATTTGTTTATTATTAAAGATAATCATTTAAAAATTTTAATCCTGTTATAAGTTGCATCTTATCTATATTTTTTTGTATATATCTTCTATTTGTGTAGTATTGCATCTTATCTATATTTTTTTGTATTTATCTTCTACTTGTGTAGTATATGAACAAAACAAATTTTCAAAATTTTAAATTAAAAAATAATAATTAAAATATTATCTAATAAGGAAATATTTTTTTTTTCCGAAATACGAAAGTACCCACTAGGGATTTTGTTTTATTATATAAAAGATTTTACGCAATTGCATATATACTCACTAAAACTTGCATATTTTGATATATATCCAAGTCATGCTTATAGGTTATAATCGAAAAATAATAAAAGTTTGAAGATTTGGGAATTTAACATAATGTTTTGAAACCTGGTTCGACCCGGGTGGTTCAACCGGTTGAACCACCCCGGTCGAAAAATGGGTCGATTTAAACCAGGTCAACTTGCTAGGTTGGGTCAAAAGCCGGGCAAATTAAACTGGGTCAACCCGTCCGGGTTTGAAGCGTCCCGGGTCAACCGGTTTTTGTTTTAATTGATTGTATTTAATTTGATAGATATGTTTTTAATTAGTTGTACAATGTGAATAAATCATTGTACTTTTAAGTAATGGATAATGTTTTTAAACCCGGTTCAACCCGGGTGGTTCAACCGGTTGAACCGTTCCGGTCGAAAAATTGGTCGATTTAAACCGGGTCAACTTGCTAGGTTGGGTCGAAAACGGGTCAAATTAAACCGGTTCAACCCTTCGGGTTTGAAGCGTCCCAGGTCAACCCGGTTTGTGATATGTATTAATTGTTTTAGTTTGTTATATTTAATTTGGTAGATATGTTTTGAAACCCGGTTCGACCCGGGTGGTTCAACCGGTTGAACCGTTTCGGTCGAAAAATTGGTTGATTTAAACCGGGTCAATTTGCTAGGTTGGGTCGAAAATTGGTCAAATTAAACCAATCCAACCCGTCGGGTTTGAAGCGTCCCGGGTCAACCCTGTTTGTAATTTGTATTAATTGTTTTAATTGGTTGTATTTAATTTGCTAGATATGTTTTGAAACCCGGTTCGACCTAGGTGGTTCAACCGGTTAAACCGTTCCGGTCAAAAATTTGGTCGATTTAAACCGGGTCAACTTGCTAGGTTGGGTCGAAAACGGGTCAAATTAAACCGGTTCAACCCGTTGGGTTTGAAGCGTCCCGGTCAACCCGGTTTGTGATTTGTATTAATTGTTTTAATTGGTTGTACAATGTGTATAAATCATTGTACTTTTAAGTAATTGGGTGTTTTAATAAGAGTATTAATTACATTTCATAATTTCCTTATATACATTTTTCAACATTTCACATTTCACTTTTCTTGACTTTTCCATTTTCACATTTGACCATTTTTGCTTTATAGGTAGTATAGATCCAAGTCATGCTTAAGTTGCATTGTACATCATGCATTGAAAACTTTTATTTTGAGGAAATATACAAGTATTTGAGTTTTAGCCGCTATCAAACGACAAAGCTAGCCGTACTTAAAATTGTTTTTGAAAAAACGTTCAAGTTTATCGATATAGTTGTTGATTTTGTTGTTGTTATTATTATTATTATTATTATTATTATTATTATTATTATTATTATTATTATTATTATTATTTCTTTCATATTTACGAGATTTTAGCTAATTTTATTAATTTTTTATAATGTTTAATTTTTAGTTTTTTTACTTATATGAAATTCTAGGAAATACTTTAATTGTAAATACTGATTTATGGAGAATAGGGGTGTTCATCAGTTAAGTTATCGGGTTGTTCGGTTTATTCGATTCGGTTAAATTTATTTTTGGGTAAAACCGAAAACCGAACCGAACCGAACTAGAATTCAATCGAACTGAACTGAAAACCGAATTTAAATTCTGTTCGTTTTTTAGGTCGACCCTAATAGAATAAAATTCAAGCATAAAATGTGTATTTTATATTAGAATAAAATTTTATTAGTATTTTTGTATATTTAAATATATAAATTTATATAAATTCGGTTTTCGGTTCAAATAGCCAAAACCATATTCAAAACGAAAATCGATTTTTTAGTTCGGTTAAATTTATTTTTGGGTAAAACCGAAAACCGAACCAAACCAAACTAGAATTCAATTGAACTGAACCGAGAACCAAATTAAATTCTGTTCGGTTTTCTGGTTGACCCTATTAGAATAAAATTCAAACATAAAAAGTGTATTTTTTATTAGAATAAAATTTTATTGGTATTTTTTGTATATTTAAATGTATTAAAAAATATACATTGCTAGCTTCTAGTTCTTTGCTACTATATATTCATAGTCATTCCAATTGAGCCACAAGTTTCAAATTAAGATGTTATGTATGGTAAACTTTTATTTACTACGAGGGATCATTGCCCGTGCGATGCATGAGCTTTGTTCACCGTAAAGAATTATTGGTTTTGCAAGGTTTATGCGCATTTGGTTATTATAGTTTCGATTGGGGTGCTCGGTTGAATAAACGAAGTTTGTTTGAGTAAGTTTCTGTAAATAGAATTGTTTCAAGGAAAATGTATCATATACATGCGGGACTTTCATCATCGTAACGCATAACATGTTCTTTCAAACACATAGTTATACTACACACAACTTAGGCCTTTTTATTTTGTCTCGTACACCAAAACTGATGTATCAGCTTCTAGTCTGGTCTTTCATTTGTAATAATTGCATCTTTATATCTTTAAGTGGTATCGATTGATATAGACATCCTGTAAATAAATGTCGTAACCAAGTATTAAAGCTAATATATTTATAGAAGATAATATTGTCTTATTTTTAATTCTATTTATATAAATTGTAAAGATATTCGGTTGTTATTGAGGGTACAATGGTCTATTATGTCAAATTAGTTAAGCAATGAATGAATAAATAAGTAAGTTCCCAATCCAAACGTCCGCTTTGAGTCTTGTCTTTCATCTGTAACGATTGCATCGTTATATCTCCAAGTTGTATAGGTTGATAGAGATATACTGCAAATAAAATTTGTAACCACGTATTGAAAAGCTGATATATTTATTGAAGATTGTCTCAATATTAATTCTATTTATATAAGTTGTAAAGATATTGGATAACTAAACTCTTGTATGTTTTAATAACTCAATTTGGTATATAGGACATATATTTACGGGCCAAATATAAACATCGGGTTTAGGTTAAAACTGTTTAGGTTAAGTTGACGCGTTAAAATTTTATTTTTAATATTCGAAACAAAAAAGTTCATGTCAAAGTATCTACAGTAGACTTGAATATAATTGTAGACTTGATGATAAAAAAAACTATGCAGATATCCGCAAAAGGATAAGCAAAAGGGAGGTTTCAACGTAGTATTTCATAGTCACTATAGATTACCAAACATTACTTGAAGCTAAAAACTATGCAGATATAAAGCAAAATGATAAGCAAAAAGGAGGTTTCATCGTAGTATCAAAAGAAGAATAAAAACAAATACGAATTTCAACAATGACTACATTCATCAGGTGTAACCTACCATAATTTATGGACATGCAGTATAAATCTTGAATAACGTATGGAAAGAGTAAAGCCTCCTTTAAAACCACCCAACTCCACGTCCCATTACATAATTTGAGGGAAGAAATAATACTGGTATATTAGTGCGATGCACGGGTCTCTTTTTCTATAATATACAAATCTCACATGTCATATTTATTTCACATATTGTTTCAAACGCGACTAATCCGACATGACCACCAAGAGGTTGGGGAGAAACCGTTAAAATGCTAAAACATGTATGATGCAATGTCTTGTTTCTGAACCATCTCAGGAAGTGTCCAAAAAAAAAATTGGTATCGGTGAAGCAAATAGTCTATATTAGAATTAAAAAAGTACAATTAATACATAAGACATCTTATATAAATGTACAAAAGGTATTCACACAAAAATCCAGGAATAATCTTGTGTTTGAGCAAGTACGTTTTTCTATTTAGACACCAATTCATTACAATTTACAACACATTGTCTCAAAATGATCAACTATATCATATATGCTGGTATTTTAGTGAAGTGGATGCAATACTTCCATTCGTATTATTATTACTTATAAGTTTTTATATTGTATGAACATTTTTAGTTCAGTTAAGTAAGTTTTATAGTTCATGATTCATTATCCATATTTAATTGGCTACATGATAAAGTTTATCAAAGAGTTGAACGAACTCTGTTTGAACTCACTGGTGAAACGTACACCTGACTACACATATTCGATCAGTTGCCTTGTAAAGTTCTTAGCAAACGATATAAATCTTTTGCATAACTTTTCGATAAAACAATGTGTTATATTTGAGTTTTATGTATAATCCATAACATGTTGTGATCAATAGTGGGTGTGCATGCATTTCCGGGAAAAAAAAACAAACAAACAAACAAAAAAACAAAAACTTGTTAATATTTGTTGAAATTATATATAAATTTGTCATTTGTATTAGTAAAGGAGGCTCTAATTACTTAACCATATCATTACACAAATGATGACATTGAGATGTTTACATATTTCACTAATTTACACTTGCGTGATGTTACGATTTTATTAATGCCTCTTTTTAGACAACTGAGCTAATTCTCCATATGTTGCATCAACATTGTTGGAAAAAGAAGTGGTTTCAAAGAACCCTAAGTTCATAAAGGCATTATCAAGTAAATTTAGTAAATTTGATACCATAGCCGGTTGAGAAAAGATATACCTGTATCATCTCATGGTGTTAGGTTCTTGCTTAATTTCATCAGTTAGTTTACTTTAATCTGCAAATAAAACAATAGTAGAAGGATTAGAGATTTATAATCAAATCTTGTAAAAAGAAGCAAGGACATGATGTTATGTGTAAAGATGAATTGACATTCTATTTTACCTTATAGTGAGTTTAAAATTGAGAAGCAACCTGCACGATTTCTAATGATAATGGTTGAGTAGAAAGAAAAATCACTACATCATCTATGTATTCTAATATAATGAAGTTTTGTACCATGATGTTTTTAGAGGTTAAGTATATTTCCAAAGAAACACTTGTGAAAGTATTTTCTCAGGTTGTGCCCCAACGAAGTGTGAATGGATTCGTGATTCGTGTAATGAATGGTGATAAAGTGAATAAATGGAAGATTATAACTACGGAAAGCGAATTAATACAAAAAAGCATATAAAAGAACAAATAGAATGATAACGTAAAGCTATTTAAACCTAAAATGCAATCTATTCTAAAAACGTGCGTTAAAACTAAAAACTACGTAAGTGCACGAAATAAAAAATGAATTAAGGCAATACTAATCCTACGGGCGTAAAAATAGTTTTCCTACATTCTAAATGATAAAAGAAAATTTTAAGAAAATGAAAAATATTTTTTTGACTTTTTATTTATTTAATATGATTTAAAAACAATTTAAAAGAAATTAAATGCCTAAAAATAACTAATCTTTTTAGAAAATTATGAAATTTTTATAGTAAATATTTTAAACTATGCTAAGTCTAGGAAAAATAATATCTTAGAAAAAACTGCTATGGAAGCTAGAATAAGCTGTTACAGCTTATATGAGCTAAAATGAAAAAAGGGATAATAAAGTTTATAAGTCAATTAAATGTGCAATGTATTACAAGAAAAATCCCAAGGGTGTGGTGGTGTTGAGACTTAGTACTATGTGACCAGGGTTCGAATCCCTGGTCCACCTTTTTGGAAACATTTTATTTTTGTGTTTTTCTTTTTGAAATATGCAAATAAAGCTAATGAGAAGTAAGTTTTGTGAAATCAAGTTTTTAGAAAACTCCAAATAAGCCACGAAATAAGCTATGAATGCACCAGCTAATACTAACTTACTAAGAGTAAATGAAAGAAAAAATGCAAATTGAAAAGCTAGAAATAAGCTAGGGGACTAGAAGCTAAGGACTAATAACCTATCTAAGACTAGAATGCAATCTAATCAAGCCATCACTACCTCCTAAAGCTGAACTAATGCACAGAAACGTAATAAGCTAGAAGGTTAAAAAGAAAGAAAACTGAGTATGCAAATCACCAATCCAAACATCCTACTGAGGCTAGATCAAGCAAAAGCACAAGCTTAATGACTAAAAGCTACAGCTTCAAGACCTAAAACTACCCTTAACAACTTAACAAAGAATAAGAAAAACTAAATATGAAGCAATAAGGAGCTTATTGGGGCTTATAACTTAAACTGATGTGGAGGCTGTTGTGACAGCTTGGTGGTGCAGGGATAACAGCTAAGAGGGGGGGGGGGGGGGGGGGGGGGGGGGTTTAAGGCTAGGGAAAAGCTAAAAAATAACTAAATCAATCTTAAACAAACTAATGTAAAAATAAGCAGGTTATAATAAGAGTATAAGCAAAGAGAAACCAAAAAGCTATATGGGCTATCTGATGCACTAAACAGCTAATGGGGGGACTAACAGGCCTCAAAAAGCTCTCAATTAAGCTCTAGATTACTAAATAAGCACACAAATATTAAGACAATCTATCAAAAATTATGATTACCAATCAACAAATTCAATTAACAAGCTAGGAAACAGCTCATGAAAGAGGACTAATGGGACAGTTGAGATGCTGATGCAGTGGGTAAAATGAAGTTTGAGTGCAAGTCCAAAAAGGTACACAATTCCAGATTCCAGACTTTGTTTAAACTCTAAAATGAGTATGCCTAAGCGCCTATTATCATCCAAATCTCAAATTACCCTAAAAATTTTATCCTAGGCAGTGATAACTTTCAAAACTTACAACACTAATGCGAATCTTATAAAACTGTTTGAAACTAATCGAATTCAACTAAATACTACTCCTAATCACTTATTCAAGCTAATTGAAATTCATTTTAAGTCCTAAGTGCACTTTGACTACAAAAATCAGCTTAATCCAAACACTAGTTTAATACTAGCATGTTTTGAAATTTTGAAAGTTAAAGAGGATTTAAACTTAAGTAATGAAACAAACTTGATTCATAAGCTAAGTTAACAATTATAAAGCTGATATAACTGAAAAATAAGCACTGATAAGCTAATTATGCACTAAAACAGTTAATGGGTAAAAATGGGAGTGAAAATGAGAATAGAGTGAACTAACCTTCAAGCAAGAATGTAAAATCACAATATTACTAATCAGCAGACTACTTAAACCAGAATAAACATTCAAAACCTTCCTGAATCAGCTAATCACCATCTCAATGCTTCAGTTGACTTTAAAATTTGACTTTTAGAAATTTGCTAGATAAAACCGTACTTGAACACAAATAAGCTCACAACAAGCTATATAAGCTTTCATGAGCTTATGAACACAAATAAGCTCACAACAATCCGACCTAAGACTTGTTTGACCCGTACTTTTAAATGACTCATCTAAATTCATGCCAGTTTAGATCTAAACTTATCTAGACCAATCATTTTGCAACTTATAGTATATTTAAGTACTTGAATTAACTTATTTTTATTTTTTTATTTTTTTTGCATAAGTTGAAGTGTTTATTAAGTATTTAATAGATTATGTTATAAATTCTATTTGAATTTGGATTTCCTTTTTCTAACTAAAACAAAATTGATTTTTAATTTAGTGTTTGACTTGGTTTTATATATTTTAAAAATGGTCTTATTTGGTTCTAGTTTTGCTTTTACTAATTTCCAAACAGATGAACACAAATCATGCTAACCAAAAAACTCGAGAACCAAGCCGATGAAACCTACTATGGGTTTTATAGGTTACTTTCTTTGAAGTTTGTCTAACCGCTATAAAACGACAAAGCTAACCGTACTTAAAATTGTTTTTGAAAAAATGTTCAAGTTTATTGAAATAGTAGTTGTTATTATTATTATTATTATTATTATTATTATTATTATAACCGTCACTTTATTAGAATCATAAAAGTTTACATAAAGTTGGATGAGAGTCTAGACACAAGTTATGCTCCCACTCCTTTCTGAATACAAAAGCTTATCCTATGAAAAATAAAACCATCACTCTTAGCATTATTTGAGTGGCTAATGGCAATAGACTTATTATTAGTATTATTATTATTATTATTATTATTATTATTATAAACTTCACTTCTATTATAAACAAAAGCATAAGATTACAATAAATTAATGGGGAGCCTTGAAACTATCTGGCCCCACACCTTTATTATTATTATTATTACTATTGTTATTATAAACCATCACTTTTATTAACAATAAATAGGATTTTACAAGAAATTGGTGGGGAGCCGAGAAACCAACTGGGCCCCCACACCTCTATTAGTAGCTTTTGGGTTATTATTTGCGAGCTTTTAGCTAATTTTATTAATTTTTTATAATGTTTAATTTTTAGTTTTTGTACTTATATAAAATTCTAGGAAATACTTTAATTGTAAATACTGATCTATAGAGAATAGGGGTGTTCATCAGTTCAGTTATCGGGTTGTTCAGTTTATTCGGTTCGCTTAAATTTATTTTTGGGCAAAACCGAAAATCGAACCGAACCGAACTAGAATTCAATCGAACTGAACCGAGAATTGAATTTAAATTATGTTCGGTTTTCGGGTTGACCCTGTTAGAATAAAATTCAAGCATAAAATTTGTATTTAATATTAGAATAAAACTTTTGATACGTGGGAATCGCACCAGGCTTTACCTCTCAAGGGATCTTGAGAAGCTTACAACCCCCACCAGGCAGTGTACCTGATCGTTGTAGTATAGTATAGTGACAAGTACCGGGGGATTGATCGTTCAGCTAGGAATAGTGTCGTTAGGATTGAAATTAATCTAACTAGGTCTAAAGGTGAAGGATGATTCTTTTTGTATTTTTATATTTTATGAAAAGCAAGTAAAAATTTCGGGTATTAGGAGAATTGGCGGAATTAGTTGCTAATCAACTAACCCAAAAGCTACTAATTAAACTAATTAACAAGAAAAGTAAACTAGGGTTCTACAAGATAAATGAAGCATGTCTACCCATGATATGTTACTCCTTGCTAGCTATCCAATCCTACCTATTGAATTGTAACCTTGTTTTAATTGACGGGTTGTATTCCTTAATACCATTCATGGGGTGGCGCACTTAACTCCCCAATCTTATGAGTGCCTACTTCACTCCTATGTCGAGCCGGCTAAGAAGCTCTTAACATGGGATCATTAGAATTTACTCATGCATTAAATACAACCAATAAAACCTAGTGCACATCGGTTCATGTTTCCTAAGACGTTCAAGCATGTTACCATTTGGAGATCTGCCAGTTTTTTTAAGCCTAACATCGAAATCATTCAATCAAAACAAGAATCAATAGGAAACAAGAATTATAAACTAAACCAACTAGATCTATTGAAGTTGTCACGCCTTAATTGATGGAGATAGACACACACATCAACAAGTCCCTCATTGATGGAGATAGACACAACATCAACAAGAAATCAATGAGATCTAATCAATTATACACAAGTTTCACACAATCATAAGTAGACACAAGGTGAATTAGCCAAGCATAATTAATAAAGAACAAGCAACAATAATGATAATTGAAAACATAATTAAGATAGAATCATCAAACCAATACATGATGTTTATGGAGTTATTGAAACCCTCTAAGTTGCTGGAAAAACACCCACCTAAACCCAGGAATCGACCTTAGGGTTTAGGGCTTACAAAAAGTGAAGTTATGATGTTATATTTATAGGCATGTTTTCTGTTGGCCCATCTTGACGGCGTCAGCCCGTTACTCTTGACGCCGACAAGACCATTTTTTCACCAAATTGTAGATCTCTTCGTCCTCTTCGCGTGGGCTTTTAAATCACCTAAATCCGAGTTCGTATGCAAAAGTTATGACCAAAACAATATCAGCTACTCCGCGCGCAAGTTTTGACAAGTTAACACGTGACGGCCTTGGGTGACGCCTTCACGTTTCTTCTGGGCCGTCACCACTTTTACTCTTGACGCCATCATGAAAAGCCTCTTGACGCCGTCAGGTACTGTTCCCAGCAAGGAAAATTAAGACTTTGCCGTTTTCTTCACTTTTATGCTCCAAAAACGTCCAAAATGCTTCCTTTTCCAGAATTCACTCCCAAAGTACCTAAAATCACAAAAGGAACGATTTAGGGCAATATTTGATCAAATAAATTAAATTCCGGGCTTAAATGACCCCCTAAAAGTGGTTCATTTTTCGCCTCATCATATACCCTTACACTTGAGATTTGCTTGTCCTCAAGCAAATACGCTTTTATTCTAATCAAAATACAAGTTAGGGGTCATTTAACACTAATACAAAAGTAATTACAACAAATAATCGTTCCACTAAAGACCAAAGACAAGCACGGAGGTCATACACAAGCACCTCACAAATAGTGTTTAGATACTCACATCTCTCGGGTGTAATAAAGTATAAATTACAATATTGAAACGAAAGATATCTCTCACTACCTGTCATAGCAAAATAGATTACCATAGGCTTGGGAAAGGATCAAACCTCCACCACATGGCGTAAGCACCTAGGATAAACTATCAAAGAGGTCTTTTAAAGGGTTATAACGTTAGGTGTAGGGATATGAAATACACGGTTTTGTTGGATATAGGCAGTTTTTACTGGTGGCGAGTTAACAATTTTGGTTAATTACATGTACAATATGGCGTTGCTAAGCCAAGACTAGACTCGACTTAAGCTAATAAACGAAAAATAACAAAAACATAGAATAAAAAAGGGATGGTAGTCCGTATGTTTTTTCTCTTTTCTTTTTTCTATTTTTTTTTCTTTTTCTTGATTTTTCGATTTTTTTTTTTTTTTGCATACACTCTTACCCTACCATCCAAAATAATACATCATAGGGAATGAACATTCCCCTTACACTTGAATTTTTACATACTTTACAATAAACTAATCTAATGACTCGAATTAAGAAAATCAAAACACTTGGAGTACTTTTAAGATTAACACACATACGGGGGTAATAATATGATGTTCTTCCCCATTACTCCATAAATAAGTACTTTACCCATGAGTCCCAATCATACCAAAACAATATGTACAAGGATATGACTCAACTTAGCAACCATGTAATCAATTAGATAATTAACTTAGGGTTTAAACAAATAATAATAATGCACTAAAGATGAGCGCATACACGGAAGGCTAAGGCGATTTGGGTGTTGATGCGTGGGAATCGCAACAGGTTTTACCTCTCGAGGGATCTCGAGAAGCTTACAACCCCCACCAGGCAGTGTACCTGATCGTTGTAGTATAGTATAGTGACAAGTACCGGGGGATTGATCGTTCAGCTTAGGAATAGTGTCGCTAGGATTAGAAAACCTAAATACTAGTTCTAAAGGTGAGGGATGATTATTTTTATATTTTTATGTTTTTTAGAAAGCAAGTAAAAATCTCGGGTTTTGGAAGAGTGGGCGGAATTAGTTGCTATTCAACTAACCCAATACTAAGATGCAATTAAAATAAAATACTAGAAATGAAAATAAACTAATTTATACTAAGGTTGTGAGCAGTAATTGGAGAAAATGTGTTTACTTAGATTTCACTACTCCCTAGATATCTTTTACACGTTAATTACTTGTTATAATTGCATGGATGACGGATCGTATTCCTTAATACCATTCATGGGGTGGCACACATAACTCCCCAATTCTATGAGCTCTTATCTCCTCCTACACCATGCCCAGCACAACTATAGGGATTGTAAACAGTGGCTCATGCATTAAATACAACCAATAAAGACCTAGTGCGCGTTGGTTCATGTTTCTTAAGACGTTCAAGCATGTTACCAATTGGAGATCTGCCAGTTTTCTTAAGCCTAACATATAAATCATTCATCCAAGACAAGAATAAACAAGTAATCAACACATAATCAATATCTAGGTTTCATTAGATCTAAGCAAACACAAAAGAGATCTAGCCTAGCATGATAGAATTAAGACAAGAACATGATATAGACAACCAACACATAGACATATTGATTGAAGTAGAAGAACACTTATCTTGATTAATCATGCAAGGTATCAAGGGTTTGGAACCCTTGAAAAACCTGTAAAGTTACACCAAAATCGTACTTAGGGTTTCTCCCAAAACTTCTCTCTTTAAATGTGAAAATTAGAAAACTATATATAGAAAAATAGGTTTGACGGCGTCAAGAATAAACTCGTGACGCCGTCACCTCGCCGCCAAAACTCTTCTCGGACTGCCTAGATCCACTTCTGACGCCGTCAAGACTTATATACTTCCAGGCCGTCATGACTCTTTTACTCTTGACGCCCTTCCTACGTGACGCCGTCAAATCTGTTCTGGATCGTCATGGAAATTCATGAAACTTGCTCTTGACGCCGTCAAGGTTTTGCTCTTGACGCCGTCACCTACTGTTCCCAGCTTGGAAAATTAAGACTTTGGCGTTTTCTTCACTTTTATGCTCCAAAAATGTCCGAATTGCTTCCTTTTCCAGATTTCACTCCCAAAGTACCTAAAATCACAAAAGGAACGATTTAGGGCAATATTTGATCAAATAAATTCGGATTCAGGCTTAAATGACCCCCTAAAAATGGATCATTTTTCGCCTCATCATATACCCTTACACTTGAGATTTGCTTGTCCTCAAGCAAATGCGCTTTTATTCTACTCAAAAGACAAGTTAGGGGTCATTTAACACTAATATAAAAGTAATTACAACAAATAATCGTTCCACTAAAGACCAATAGACAAGCACGGAGGTCATAGACAAGCACCTCACAAATAGTGTTTAGATACTCACATCTCTCGGGTGTAATAAAGTGTAAATTACAATATGGAAACGGAAGATATCTCTCACTACCTGTCATAGCAAAATAGATTACCATAGGTTTGGGAAATGATCAAACCTCCACCACATTGCGTAAGCACCTAGGATAAACTATCAAAGAGGTCTTTTAAAGGGTTGTAACGTTAGGTGTAGGGATATGAAATACACGGTTTTGTTGGATAAAGGAAGTTTTACTGGTGGCGAGTTAACAATCTTAGTTAATTACATGTACAATATGGCGTTGCTAAGCCAAGACTAGACTCGACTTAAGCTAATAAATGAGAAATAACAAAAATTTAAAATGAACATAGAATAAAAAGGGATGGTAGTCCGTTTTTTTTTTTTTTTTTTTTTTTTTTTTTTTTTTTGCATACACTCTTACCCTACCATCCAAAATAATACATCATAGGGGATGAGAATTCCCCTTACACTTGAATCTTTACATACTTTACATTAAACTAATCTAATGACTCGAATTAAGAAAATCAAAACACTTGGAGCACTTTTAAGATTAACGTACATATGGGGGTAATAATATTATGTTCTTCCCCATTACTCCATAAAATAAGTACTTACCCATGAGTCACAATCGTCCTAAAACAATATGTACAAGGATATGACTCGACTTAGCAACCATGTAATCAATTAGATAGTTAACTTAGGGTTTAAACAAGTAACAATAATGCACTAAAAATGAGCGCATACACGGAAGGCTAAGGCGATTTGGTTGTACATTTAAGTGGGGTGTAACAAATTCTTCCTTTAAGTAAAATGCTTAAAGTTAGAAACGAAAGGATAGGCTCGGAGGGGTGTACTAGGGGTTTCGTGTACTAAAAATGAGTACAACGCTAAGGGTGTGGGAAAAATTAGTTGACTTAACTAGCCAAATAATATGACTTAAGTGGTCAAGTAATCATAATACGGGTTTAACACAAGGGTGATCCTAATGCCTCTTATCATGTAGTAAATCCTACTACACGAATGTAGTCTCACTAGTGGTCTCGGGATGCATCACTAACGCAAGTTCTAGAATCTAAATGCTACCGGTACACTCATAAGCACTAATAATAAATGCTTTTCCTATCAAATCTAAAGGCGAACCTCACATATTTGGGTGGAAAATTTTTCTGAATATACGGTTATGTGCTAGTCATACAATCTCCTATCCATGAGACGCTTGCTATGGCTAAAGTTTCACTCCTAAATGTTGTAAAAAATTTTAAATTTGGCATTAAAATTACACTAACAAGTATTTCTCATAGTTTTATACTTTTATTACACATCTACCATCAAACAAAATAAACTCAAGCGAAAGTGCATATGTAAGGTATCATCTTTTTACCCTCCCCTTACACTTAAGATGAACATTGTCCCCAATGTTCAAGTAAAGAATGTAAAAGTGAAAAAGTAAAGAGAATGAAATCAAATACTCCCCTGATTCGCTCGGTATGGATAATTGGATGGCCAGGTTAAATCTTCCTCCAAGAAAATGAACAATCAAAGCTTCCCTTCCAGAATATAAATCATCTTCTTGTCATACATAACCTGTAAAACCTGACAAAATAGACAAGACAACCTCGCATAAAATCGGCGGCATCCTATATAAGTTTCTAAGTCCTAGAAAACAAGATAAGATATAATGCTTGTGGAATGAAGTTTGCAGATCTCCTGGAGATTATAAAACTTAATAATTCACAAAAACCATAAGACTCCGTTAGAAAAACAAAACCGGTAAAATTTCCAGGTTTTAACTCCTGACGCCGTCAAGAGTAAACCCCTGACGCCGTCAGAATGGACCTGCAGAAATTCTTATGTTAAGTTTCCGGAAAATTTCTGGAAATACTTGGTCCTACTTCCTGGAAAATCCTGCAAAACTTCATTATGACTCAATACAAGCATTTGACTCTAACAAATACGAATATACATGCTCTTTTAATATTGTGGAGAATCATGATAGGTTTGTTTCTTAAAAACATATTTGGGGTTTCCCCTTACACTTATCTTTTGCACAAATACTTCTAGGTGGAGTTAAGACTAGGCCAAAACAACAAAGTAAAGTATTTCCACATTTTAGTTTAGAAACATGATCTACCAACAATAAAAATAAAGCATGCATACGGAAGCAAATAACAAACAAACAAAGTAAAATCACACAAATAAATAAAGCTTGGGTTGCCTCCCAATAAGCGCTAGTTTTTGTTCGAGTCACGAGCCTGACTCTACCCTTATTTAACGGAAATAGGGGAGGTTTTCCCAACACTTTGAATTAAGTGCGGGTGGAAGTAGCGATACACACCCTTAGGGTGGAAATATGCTTCGTGAGGAAAGAGTGGTGGATGAATTATATGCTCAAAGGGGTGTGCTTCTATCATCATAGCCTTACCTAATTCAATTGGGTTAGTGGGTGAATTAAGATTTTCTCTTAGAAAGGGATCATCTTCTATCAATTTCGAGAGACTCCTAGTTAGGGATCCATCTTGACCTAATAAACCCGGTTTAAACCCATAATGTGTCTTGTGATCAATCATGAATGGGTGATGTAAGTATGTAAGGTCATGGTTCACTCCTATGCTAGCTTCCTCTCTACAAGGCTTAGAGTCTACTACCTTCAACGTAAAACTACCCGGACTATATGGTTTGATGGGTGGATCGGAACCTATTTCAATTCCTAAATTTTCATCCAAGGATGGAAGATTAGGTAACGGTTTTGGTTGAGGCTCCGGTTCATCAAAACTAGGAACTTCCCTAGAACTAAGAGTAAGGTTATCATTATAAGTATTCAAACCTATATCCTCTAGTGGTGTTTGGTACAAGGGTTCTACCTTTATTGGGGCTCCTATAGACTCTTCTACTTCTTCCGGGTAAGTCACGGGTGGTGTGTGTGCCTCAAGTGATGGTGGGACTTGTGGGGTACTTAGTGGGCTTGGATTGTCCACCTCATTCTCCATTGTATCTAGATTACCTATGTGTTCATCATGTATTATGGTGGAATCAAACCACTCCATGTACCTGGGTATCTCATTTATAGGCTTATTATCCCCAAACAAACTTCTTGCTTGTTCCCTCAAAGTTGCGATCAATTGATCAGTAACAACGTTTGTTGGGTTGTCAATCTTTTTGGCGAGTATGGCACAATTCTCTATGGCTTCCCATGCTTCTTCAGCACTTAGTCCCCAAAGGTCCCCATCTGCGGCATGGTCAATGTCCATTTTGCTATAGTGGTCGACACGATGGTAAAATATTTCAATTTGGGACCATAGATCGAAATTATGATGAGGGACTTTTCGGAGTAAATATTTAAAACGAGCCCATGCATCATAGATAGGTTTATCCTCATGTTGTTTAAACATCAAGATGTCATTTGGAGTGGGTGAATTTCGTGGTTGGTAGTATGATGGATTCGCGTTCTCCATAATGGCAAACGGAATAGTCAATGAACTTAGTTTACAAACAAAGGCACAAAGAAAAAGATAGACTAAAGAAATCCTAAAAATAAAAATAAAATCTTACTAGAAAGGAATCTAGCAAGTAGACCTAATAAAAAGAAATTCTAACCTAGACAATAACTATTCCCCAGGCTGCGGTGCCAAAAACTTGATGCGTGGGAATCGCAACAGGTTTTACCTCTCGAGGGATCTCGAGAAGCTTACAACCCCCACCAGGCAGTGTACCTGATCGTTGTAGTATAGTATAGTGACAAGTACCGGGGGATTGATCGTTCAGCTTAGGAATAGTGTCGCTAGGATTAGAAAACCTAAATACTAGTTCTAAAGGTGAGGGATGATTATTTTTATATTTTTATGTTTTTTAGAAAGCAAGTAAAAATCTCGGGTTTTGGAAGAGTGGGCGGAATTAGTTGCTATTCAACTAACCCAATACTAAGATGCAATTAAAATAAAATACTAGAAATGAAAATAAACTAATTTATACTAAGGTTGTGAGCAGTAATTGGAGAAAATGTGTTTACTTAGATTTCACTACTCCCTAGATATCTTTTACACGTTAATTACTTGTTATAATTGCATGGATGACGGATCGTATTCCTTAATACCATTCATGGGGTGGCACACATAACTCCCCAATTCTATGAGCTCTTATCTCCTCCTACACCATGCCCAGCACAACTATAGGGATTGTAAACAGTGGCTCATGCATTAAATACAACCAATAAAGACCTAGTGCGCGTTGGTTCATGTTTCTTAAGACGTTCAAGCATGTTACCAATTGGAGATCTGCCAGTTTTCTTAAGCCTAACATATAAATCATTCATCCAAGACAAGAATAAACAAGTAATCAACACATAATCAATATCTAGGTTTCATTAGATCTAAGCAAACACAAAAGAGATCTAGCCTAGCATGATAGAATTAAGACAAGAACATGATATAGACAACCAACACATAGACATATTGATTGAAGTAGAAGAACACTTATCTTGATTAATCATGCAAGGTATCAAGGGGTTGGAACCCTTGAAAAACCTGTAAAGTTACACCAAAATCGTACTTAGGGTTTCTCCCAAAACTCCTCTCTTTAAATGTGAAAATTAGAAAACTATATATAGAAAAATAGGTTTGACGGCGTCAAGAATAAACTCGTGACGCCGTCACCTCGCCGCCAAAACTCTTCTCGGACTGCCTAGATCCACTTCTGACGCCGTCAAGACTTATATACTTCCAGGCCGTCATGACTCTTTTACTCTTGACGCCCTTCCTACGTGACGCCGTCAAATCTGTTCTGGATCGTCATGGAAATTCATGAAATTTGCTCTTGACGCCGTCAAGGTTTTGCTCTTGACGCCGTCACCTACTGTTCCCAGCTTGGAAAATTAAGACTTTGGCGTTTTCTTCACTTTTATGCTCCAAAAACGTCCGAATTGCTTCCTTTTCCAGATTTCACTCCCAAAGTACCTAAAATCACAAAAGGAACGATTTAGGGCAATATTTGATCAAATAAATTCGGATTCAGGCTTAAATGACCCCCTAAAAACGGATCATTTTTCGCCTCATCAAGTGTACATTTAAGTGGGGTGTAACAAATTCTTCCTTTAACTAAAATGCTTAAAGTTAGAAACGAAAAGATAGGCTCGGAGGGGTGTACTAGGGGTTTCGTGTACTAAAAATGAGTACAACGCTAAGGTGTGGGAAAAATTAGTTGACTTAACTAGCCAAGTAATATGACTTAAATGGTCAAGTAATTATGATACGGGTTTAACACAAGGGTGATCCTAATGCCTCTTATCATGTAGTAAATCCTACTACACGAATGTAGTCTCACTAGTGGTCTCGGGATGCATCACTAACGCAAGTTCTAGCATCTAAATGCTACCGGTACACTCATAAGCACTAATAGTAAATGCTTTTCCTATCAAATCTAAAGGCGAACCTCACATATTTGGGTGGAAAATTTTTCTGAAAGTACGGTTATGTGCTAGTCATACAATCTCCTATCCATGAGACGCTAGCTATGGCTAAAGTTTCACTCCTAAATGTTGTAAAAAAATTTTAAATTTGGCGCTAAAATTGCACTAACAAGTATTTCTAATAGTTTTATTACACATCTACTATTAAACAAAACAAACTCAAGCGAAAGTGTACATGTAAGGTATCATCATTTTACCCTCCCCTTACACTTAAGATGAACATTGTCCCCAATGTTCAAGTAAAGAATGTAAAAGTGAAAAAGTAAAAAGAATGAAATCAAATACTCCCCTGATTCGCTCGGTATGGATAATAAGGTGGCCAGGTTAAATCTTCCTCCAAAAAAATGAACAATCAAAGCTTCCCTTCCAGAATATAAATCATCTTCTTGTCATACATAATCTGTGAATCCTGAGAAAATAGACGAGACAACCTCGCATAAAATCGGCAGTAACCTATATAAGTTACTAAATCCTAGAAAACAAAATAAGATATAATGCTTGTGGAATGAAGTTTGCAGATTTCCTAGAGATTATAAAACTTAATAATTCACAAAAACCATAAGACTCCGTTAGAAAAACAAAACTGGTAAAATATCCAGATTTTTACATGTGACGCCATCAAGATTTAACTCGTGACGCCGTCAGAAGTGACCTGCAGAAATTCTTATGTTAAGTTTCTGGAAAATTTCTGGAAAAACTTGGTCCTACTTCCTGGAAAATTCTGCAAAACATCATTATGACTCGATACAAGCATATGACTCTAACAAGTACTAATACACATGTCCATTTATTATTGTTGTGGTTGATGCTCAATTTCGTTCTTATAAACAAATTTGGATCTCCCTTACACTTATCTTTTGCAAAATACCTTTATATGCAATTAAGACGAAGTTAAAAACAAAATAAAGCATTTTCACAATTTACTTTGAAACATGAGCCACAAACAATAAAAATAAAACATGCATACGGAAGCAAATAAAATCAAACAAACAAACAAACACACAAAACATGGGTTGCCTCCCAAGAAGCGCTTGTTTTTGTTCGAGTCACGAGCCTGACTCTACCCTTATTTAACGGAAATAGGGGAGGTTCTCCCTACACTTAGGATTAAGTATGGGTGAAAGTAGCGATACACATCCTTAGTGTGTGAATATGCCACGTGAGGTGAAGGGGGTGAGTGAATGGCTTCCTTCATCCTAAAACTACCCGGATAATATTGGTTGATGGGTGGGAAGGTTCCTCTTTTGTCTCCTGGAAATATATCTAAGGATGGAAAGGTGTGTAAAGATTGAGGTTCCGGTTCATCAACAGTAGGATATTCCCTAGAACTAGGAGTAAGGTTATCACTACAAGTGTTCAAACCTATATCCTCAAGTGGTGCCTGGTCCAAGGGTTCTACCTCCAACGGAATTCCTAAAGTTTCTTCTACTTCTTCCGGGTAAGTCACGGGCGGTGTGTGTGCCTCAAATGATGGTAGGACTTGTGGGGTACTTAGTGGGCTTGGGTTTTCTACTATCTCTTCCATCACATTAATATCACCTATGTGTTTGATGAGGCAAAAAATGATCCATTTTTAGGGGGTCATTTAAGCCCGAATCCGAATTTATTTGATCAAATATTGCCCTAAATCGTTCCTTTTGTGATTTTAGGTACTTGGAGAGTGAATTCTGGAAAAGAAGCCATTTTGGACGTTTTTGGAGCATAAAAGTGAAGAAAACGACAAAGTCTCAATTTTCCATGCTGGGAACAGTAGGTGACGGCGTCAAGAGTAATTTCTTGACGGCGTCAAACCTCAATAATAAAATCCGAGAGTTTATGAAGGCGTCAAGAGTTTTCCTGACGGCGTCAAAACCCCAAGAATTAAAATCCGTAGTTGATGACGGCGTCACACACAGGGCGTCAAGAGTAATTTGTGTGACGGCCTAGGCCTTGACGGCGTCAGAAGTAGATCAAGGCCGTCCGAGGAAGTATTTGGCGGCGAGATGACGGCGTCACACCTTTGTTCTTGACGCCGTCATCCCTATTTTCCTATATATAGTTTTCTAGTTTTTCACATTTAAAGAGAGAAGTTTTGGGAGAAACCCTAAAGACGATTTTGGTGTAACTTTACAGGTTTTTCAAGGGTTCCAACCCCTTGATACCTTGTATGATTAATTAAGATAAGTGTTCTTCTAATTCAATCAATATGTCTATGTGTTGGTTGTCTATATCATGTTCTTGTCTTAATTCTATCATGCTAGGCTAGATCTCTTTTGTGTTTGCTTAGATCTAATGAAACCTAGATATTGATTATGTGTTGATTACTTGTTTATTCTTGTTTTGGATGAATGATTTATATGTTAGGCTTAAGAAAACTGGCAGATCTCCAAATGGTAACATGCTTGAACGTCTTAAGAAACATGAACCGAGGCGTACTAGGTCTTTATTGGTTGTATTTAATGCATGAGCCACTGTTTACAATCCCTATAATTGTGCTGGGCATGGTGTAGGAGGAGATAAGAGCTCATAGAATTGGGGAGTTATGTATGCCACCCCATGAATGGTATTAAGGAATACAATCCGTCATCCATGCAATTATAACAAGTAATTAACGTGTAAAAGATATCTAGGGAGTAGTGAAATCTAAGTAAACACATTTTCTCCAATTACTGCTCACAACTTTAGTATAATTTAGTTTATTTTCATTTCTAGTATTATATTTTGATTGCATCTTAGTATTGGGTTAGCTGAATAGCAACTAATTCCGCCCACTCTTCCAAAACCCGAGATTTTACTTGCTTTCATAAAAATATAAAAATACAAAAATAATCATCCCTCACCTTTAGAACTAGTATTTAGGCTTTCTAATCCTAGCGACACTATTCCTAAGCTGAACGATCAATCCCCCGGTACTTGTCACTATGCTATACTACAACGATCAGGTACACTGCCTGGTGGGGGTTGTAAGCTTCTCGAGATCCCTCGAGAGGTAAAGCCTATTGCGATTCCCACGCATCAGTGTTCATCTTGTATTATGGTAGTGCCTAACCATGACATGCAACTAGGTGGCTCAACTCTAACCTCATGTGTATCATATGTTTTGGTGAAATCTATCCCGCTCATACAACTAGGTAGTTCAACACTAACCATCTCATAATCTTGGTTTGATTCTAAGTTCATGTTCTTAGAAACTAGGTCATCTCGCTCATACGAATCCACCAATTCGTTGAACTTATGGGTAATGGTTAGGAAGCTTTTCTCAAAATTCATCCAAAGGGTCTTACTAAAAGGAATTGATCCTGATAATGATCGTCTAATAGAAAACACACATGCATAAAATTCATCAAAACCATCTAACTTTACACCCATCTTCTCTTGTATATATGTAAGATCACTTAAAAATTCATTGGAACAACAGGAGGCAAATCGATCCGAGTAAACTAATTGTTCCTCTATAGTTAATGATCTAAATGGAATTTCATCCGCCATGGAGACAAATGAAAATGGTTTCACAAACAAAGGGCACAAAGAAAAAGATATACTACAAGAAAGCTAATAAAAAGAAAATAAAAATCTCACTAAAAAGGAATCTAATGAGTAGACCTAATCAAAATAAATTCCAACCTAAACAATAACTATTCCCCGGGCTGCGGTGCCAAAAACTTGATACATGGGAATTGCACCAGGCTTTACCTCTCAAGGGATCTTGAGAAGCTTACAACCCCCACCAGGCAGTGTACCTGATCGTTGTAGTATAGTATAGTGACAAGTACCGGGGGATTGATCGTTCAGCTAGGAATAGTGTCGTTAGGATTGAAATTAATCTAACTAGGTCTAAAGGTGAAGGATGATTCTTTTTGTATTTTTATATTTTATGAAAAGCAAGTAAAAATTTCGGGTATTGGGAGAATGGGCGGAATTAGTTGCTAATCAACTAACCCAAAAGCTACTAATTAAACTAATTAACAAGAAAAGTAAACTAGGGTTCTACAAGATAAATGAAGCATGTCTACCCATGATATGTTACTCCTTGCTAGCTATCCAATCCTACCTATTGAATTGTAACCTTGTTTTAATTGATGGGTTGTATTCCTTAATACTATTCATGGGGTGGCGCACTTAACTCCCCAATCCTATGAATGCCTACTTCACTCCTATGTCGAGCCGGCTAAGAAGCTCCTAACATGGGATCATTAGAATTTACTCATGCATTAAATACAACCAATAAAACCTAGTGCACATCGGTTCATATTTCCTAAGACGTTCAAGCATGTTACCATTTGGAGATCTGCCAGTTTTCTTAAGCCTAACATCGAAATCATTCAATCAAAACAAGAATCAATAGGAAACAAGAATTATAAACTAAACCAACTAGATCTATTGAAGTTGTCACGCCTTAATTGATGGAGATAGACACACACATCAACAAGTCCCTCATTGATGGAGATAGACACAACATCAACAAGAAATCAATGAGATCTAATCAATTATACACAAGTTTCACACAATCATAAGTAGACACAAGGTGAATTAGCCAAGCATAATTAATAAAGAACAAGCAACAATAATGATAATTGAAAACATAATTAAGATATAATCATCAAACCAATACATGATGTTTATGGAGTGATTGAAACCCTCTAAGTTGCTGGAAAAACACCCACCTAAACCCAGGAATCGACCTTAGGGTTTAGGGCTTACAAAAAGTGAAGTTATGATGTTATATTTATAGGCATGTTTTCTGTCGGCCCATCTTGACGGCGTCAGCCCGTTACTCTTGACGCCGTCAAGACCATTTTTTCACCAAATTGTAGATCTCTTCGTCCTCTTCGCGTGGGCTTTTGAATCACCTAAATCCGAGTTCGTATGCAAAAGTTATGACCAAAATAATATCAGCTACTCCACGCGCAAGTTTTGACAAGTTAACACGTGACGGCCTTGGATGACGCCTTCACGTTTCTTCTGGGCCGTCACTACTTTTACTCTTGACGCCGTCATGAAAAGCCTCTTGACGCCGTCAGGTACTGTTTCCAGCAAGGAAAATTAAGACTTTGTCGTTTTCTTCACTTTTATGCTCCAAAAACGTCCAAAATGCTTCCTTTTCCAGAATTCACTCCCAAAGTACCTAAAATCACAAAAGGAACGATTTAGGGCAATATTTGATCAAATAAATTCAATTCCGGGCTTAAATGACCCCCTAAAAGTGGTTCATTTTTCGCCTCATCAATTTTGTTAGTATTTTTGTATATTTAAATATATAAAAAGAATATATACATTTATATAAATTAGGTTTTTGGTTCAAATAGCCAAAATCATATTCAAAACAAAAATCGAATTTTTGGTTCAGTTCAGTTTTGATAAATTCGGTTCGGTTATAAATTCGATGCAATTTTTTTTGTTCGGTTCGGTTTCGATTTCCGTTCCAGTTTTTGGTTTATTCAGATATTGTGATGTGAATAATAGTACCTTCACTCCAACTTCCATAACCAAGCATACATGTACTTGGAAAGGCGTCTACTTTTCTCCATGAGTCCGATTTCAACGAGTATATGTAAACATTGACATAGAGATAGATTTTGTTTGTTACAACTAGAAGCTTGTAGTCGTCTTCACAAGAGCTGTAACACAATCCGAAAGCTGATGATGAATATGCCTTGTGAGGATTAGAGAACCTCTTATACTCATTTGTCAAAGGATTCCATAAGATTAGATCAGAGTATCCAACATCATGCTCATCTTTTATTATGCCTAGACATACCAAACCATGAAAAGATGTGAGAATATGAATACCATGAGGATTAGTGTCTTCGAATTGTGGTAAAGGGCGGCGTGTAGGAGTTAAACACTTATCACTTGGTGGCGCTTCACAGTCGATGGTGGTAAACTCGAATGATGCTTCGGTTTCATACAAGACCAGAAGTTTAGGGTTGTTTTTATGGTCGTCGACGTGGCGGTTATGCTTGTTTTAAAACATATCCAACGTAAGGAACGAGTGCCATTCTTTCGAAACACACTTGAAACGACAAACAGATTCAGCTGGAATTCTTGGTAGTATGTGGTTGAATATGACGTCATGTGGAACATGTACCTCCATTGCCGATCTCTTTCGTTTAGGTTTCAATATGACGTCATGTGGAACATGAACCTCCATTGTCGATCTCTTTCGTTTAGGTTTCAATATGATGTCATGTGGAACATGTATCCCCATTCTCGATCTCTTTGGTTTAATTAGGTTTCAATAACAACAGGGTTTAGAAAAGAAAAAAATAATAATAATAATGTGAGACGTAGGTTTTTGAGTATATTTAGAGCGAGATTCTTGCCATCGAAGGTGAAGATATATATACATGATTTAAAATATCTATACTACATATAAAGGAAAAATGGTCAATCTTGAAAAAATGGTCAATCTTGAAAAGTGAAAATCTTGAAAAATCTTATTAAAGGAAATTATGAAATATAATTAATACTCTGATTAAAACACCCCATTACTTAAAAGTACAATGATTTATTCACATTGTACAACCAATTAAAAACATATCTACCAAATTAAATACAACCAATTAATACAAATTGTTAATACAAATATCGCCTAAAAACGTTATTTATATTTTACGATCTTCGCTAAGTTTTGTTAATGACAAATGTAAACTTTCGTTTCTAAGTAAAACATAATCTTAGTTTTAAAGACTTGCATAAACTAGACTTTTGCTACATTTTACATTTCATAAAACACAACACTTCTTATTTTCTAAAAATAGAATTGTCACATCACATTTATGGCAAGTTTTGTCATTATACATTTATGGAAAGAAATGTGTTTGACTTACTTAGATGTTGCTTGCAAGTTTAGTGTTTGACTTGATATTATGTGATGTGACATTGTTTGGTTTGCAAGAGTAATGAGATGTGACTTTGTTTGGTTTGCAAGATTTATTACAAAACCAACTGCAAGCCCGACGGTACCCTGGAGGTACATGGGCGGAACCCTTCTCAGGGGTTCGCCTGATCCGCCAGACCTGCAGAATGTGTTGGCTATAAATATTGAGCCACAAGTTGAATTTTGGCTCATCACTTGACATTATATTTTTACACACACATTCATTCTTTCATCTAACCTCTTAACATTTCATATGTGAAGTTTCTTTTTGTAGCAAAGAGATTCACAAGCTTACTAAAAGTAACAAGTATTCAACACAATGTTGCAAGACTTGTTAGCTTAGCATTGTGTAGACTTGTGTAGTTTACACTTCATTTGATTGTGTATTTTCAGTAGTGATCGGTTAGTATTTTAGTCCTCAAAATACAAAGTGTATAGGGAGTAGTTGTACCCTTGTAAAGAACTAACGGGAGTGGTTGTACCCTTGGTAAAGAACTCGACATCTAGCTTTGTGTCGGTAAAAGTATAAGCGACGTGTAAGGTTTTCTCCGCCGGTGAAAGGAGCTTGTTGACTAGTGAAAGAAACTCTCAAGTTGGATACTCGGGGCGTGGACGTAGGGCAAGGAAAAAGAGTCCTTGTAGCCGAACCACGATAAATACTCGTGTTGTGGTTTGATCATTTCTTTCATTTACTTGCATGTTATATATTGTGTTTGTGTACATATCTTTGATCAAACGGAAAGTTTCAAAGCTAACTTAACAAGTTAAAAAGATTTTAATCGGTAAACTATTCAACCCCCCTTCTAGTTTTCCACAATTGGTATCAGAGCTACGTTACTCAAGCTTTTAAAATATATTGTGTTTTAAAACTTGAAACGATCCATGGATTTTGAAAATTACAAAGAAGGGCAATCTTTGCAAAGACCACCACTCTTTGAAGCAAATGGTTTTATATATTGGAAAAACCGTTTTGAAACTAACGTAAAATCTAAAGATATAGATTTGTGGTATATAATTATTGATGGTGATAACGTAGTTACTAACATCAAAGATGATGATCAAAAGAAATTAATAGGTAAAAATAATGAAGCTAAAATGATACTTTACAATGCTTTGCCTAAGAAAGAATATGAAAGAGTCTTTTTGTGTAAAACCGCCAAAGATATTTGGCAATCTTTAATTGTCACTCATCAAGGAAACTCACAAGTTAAAGATAACAAAATTGATCTTCTTGTTCAACAATATGAACAATTTGTTATTTCCGAAGATGAGATTATTGATAATGCTTTTGCTAGATTTAATACTATTATTACTTCACTTAAAACACTTGACGAATCTTTTTGTAGTAAGAACTTTGTCAGGAAATTTCTTAGAGCACTCCATCCGAAGTGGAGAGCAAAAGTGACGGCAATTGAAGAATCCAAAGATCTATCAAGCATGTCACTTGATGAGCTAATTGGAAACCTCAAAGTTCATGAAATGGTAATGGAAAAAGATTAGGAACTAGTTAGAGGCAAGAAAGAAAAAGTTAAGTCCATTGCCTTGAAAGCTAGAGTCCAATCTAGTAATGATGAAAAATCTACTTCGGATAGTGACGATGAGGAATATGCTATGGCCGTTAGAGACTTCAAGAAGTTCTTTCATAGAAGAGGAAAGTTTGTAAGGCAACCTAAAGATGACAAGAAAACTTTCCGAAAAGATCGTGATGATAGGAAAGGAAAGGTTGAAAGAAAGTGCTATAGGTGTGGAGACACAAGTCATCTTGTAGGAGAATGTCCAAAACCACCCAAGAGCAAACCTCAACAAGCTTTTGTGGGTGGTGCTTAGAGTGACTATGAAGGAGATGGCGATGAGCCAAAGAATGACGATGTTGAACTCAAATGAGGTATTATCCGACTCATCTTACTCCTCTATTGATGATGACACTTTACAAAAAGAATATAACAAACTTTGTGAATTGAGCTTAAAAATCATAAAAAAAATAAATTTTTGAAAACTAAAAAGGAGTTTTTAGAAAATGAAGTTTATGAGTTAAAAGAAAAAGCTAAGAGATTAGAAAAGAGTAAAGGTATTGACACACCTTGCAAATCATGTGAAGAGCTTAAACTAGAAGTTGAGAAACTCAAAATTACTCAAAATGATCTAATAAAACAAACCACAAAGTTTAAGAAGTTCAATAAGAGCATTTCTTGTGCGGATGAAATTATGAAACTTCAAAAGTCACCCTTTGATAAAACAAGACTAGGATTTACGAAAATAGAAACTTCAATGGGTCAAATGAAACAAGAAAAGATTGCACAAGAAACAAATAAAAAAAATCTACAGCAGCCTGCGGATCAGGCGGAACCCAATTTAGGGTTCCGCTCGTAGGTCCCGAAGGTTCCGCCAGGCCTGCTGCAGCAGTAACCTCATCCACTTTGGAACCGGATGAATGGATTAAAGATAGCGGTTGTTCAAGGCACATGACGGGTAACAAAAGCCTCTTCACTTCTTATCACAAATGTGACGGAGGTAATGTTACGTTTGGTAGTAATGCTAAGAGCAAAATCATCGGAAAAGGTACAATCTCTCATGACTCCCTTTTTATTGATGATGTAGCTCATGTTGATAACTTAGGTTTTAATCTCCTTAGTATTAGTCAACTTTGTCGTAATAAGTATAATGTTCTTTTTAGTGAAAACGGAAGTAAAATACTTAAAGATGGTATAACCATAGCCAAAGGTATCCTTAAGAATAACGTATATGTCATGAAGATGGATCCAACATCTAGAGACAAACTTTGTCTTACCTCATTAGATGAATCTTCAACTTTATGGCATAGACGTTTAGGACATGCTAACATGAGACTAATCCAAAACCTCTCCTCCAAAGACTTAGTTCGAAACCTACCTAAGTTGAAATATGACCAACACTTTTGTGATGCTTGCAAAGTCGGTAAACAAGTCCATAATAGCCATAAGGCTAAAAACTTGGTTTCTACATCTAGATGTCTAGAACTTTTGCATATGGATTTATTTGGTCCATCCGCTATACAAAGTTATGGAGGTAACTTCTACACTTTGGTCATAGTTGATGATTACTCAAGATATACTTGGACAAAATTTTTGAAAAGTAAAAATGAAGCTTTTGATAAATTTGAAATTCTAAGTAAGAAAATTCAAAATCAAGTAGGGTCTAATATTGTGTCTATTAGAACGGATCACGGTCGTGAATTTGATAATGAATTTCAATTTGGTAACTTTTGTGATAATAATGGAATAACTCATAACTTTTCGGCTCCACGTACTCCTCAATCTAAGGGTGTAGTAGAACGTAAAAACCGGACATTGCAAGAGATGAGTAGAACAATGCTTAATGAACAAAACATTCCACAAAAGTTTTGGTGTAATGCCGTCGACACTTCAACGTACATTTTAAATCGAGTCCTAATTAGACCATTTTTGAATAAAACCCCTTATGAACTATATAAAGGTAAAAAGCCTACATTAGGATACTGATACGTGGGAATCGCACCAGGCTTTACCTCTCAAGGGATCTTGAGAAGCTTACAACCCCCACCAAGCAGTGTACCTGATCGTTGTAGTATAGTATAGTGACAAGTACCGGGGGATTGATCGTTCAGGTAGGAATAGTGTCGCTAGGATTAGAAAACCTAAATACTAGTTCTAAAGGTGAGGGATGATTCTGTTTGTATTTTTATATTTTTTAGAAAGCAAGTAAAAATCTCGGGTATGAAGGATTTGGGCGGAATTAGTTGCTAGTCAACTAACCCAATACTAAAGATGCAATCAAAATAAAATAATAAAAATTAAAATAAACTAAATTATACTAAGGTTGTGAGCAATAAGTGGAGAAGTTGTGTTTACTTAGATTTCACTACTCCCTAGATATCTTTTACACGTTAATTACTTGTTATAGTTGCGTGGATGACGGATTGTATTCCTTAATACCATTCATGGGGTGGCGCACTTAACTCCCCAATCCTATGAGCTCTTATCTCCTCCTATGCCATGCCCAGCACAACCATAGGGATTATAAACAGTGGCTCATGCATTAAATACAACTAATAAAACCTAGTGCACATCAGTTCATGTTTCCTAAGACGTTCAAGCATGTTACCATTTGGAGATCTGCCAGTTTTCTTAAGCCTAACATCGAATTCATTCACCCAATACAACTATAAACAAGTAATCAACACATAATTAACATCTAGGTTTCATTAGATCCAAGCAAACACAAGATAGATCTAGCCTAGCATGATGGACTTAAGACAAGAACAAGATATAGATAACCAACACATAGACATATTGATTGAATTAAAAGAATACTTATCTCAATTACACATGAAAGGTATCAAGGGCTTAGAACCCTTGAAAAACCTGTAAAATTTGCACCAAGTTCGTACTTAGGGTTTCTCCAAAACTTCTCTCTTTTTAATGTGAAAATTAGAAAACTATATATAGGAAATAGGGTCTGACGGCGTCAAGACAAATCTTGTGACGCCGTCACCTCGCCGCCAAAATATTTCTTGGACTGCCTTGATCTACTTTTGACGCCGTCATGTGTTATACATTTCCAGGCCGTCATGACTTTTACTCTTGACGCCCTACTTTGTGATGCCGTCAAATCTGTACTGGGTCGTCATGGAAATTACTCTTGACGCCGTCAGAAATTCCTTCTTGACGCCGTCACCTACTGTTCCCAGCAAGGAAAATTAAGACTTTGGCGTTTTCTTCACTTTTATGCTCCAAAAATGCCCGAATTGCTTCCTTTTCCAGATTTCACTCCCAAAGTACCTAAAATCACAAAAGGAACGATTTAGGGCAATATTTGATCAAATAAATTCAATTCCGGGCTTAAATGACCCCCTAAAAGTGGTTCATTTTTCGCCTCATCATATACCCTTACACTTGAGATTTGCTTGTCCTCAAGCAAATGCGCTTTTATTCTAATCAAAATACAAGTTAGGGGTCATTTAACACTAATATAAAAGTAATTACAACAAATAAACGTTCCACTAAAGACCAATAGACAAGCACGGAGGTCATACACAAGCACCTCACAAATAGTGTTTAGATACTCACATCTCTCGGGTGTAATAAAGTATAAATTACAATATGGAAACGGAAGTATCTCTCACTACCTGTCATAGCAAAATAGATTACCATAGGCTTGGGAAAGGATCAAACCTCCACCACATGGCGTAAGCACCTAGGATAAACTATCAAAGAGGTCTTTTAAAGGGTTGTAACGTTAGGTGTAGGGATATGAAATACACGGTTTTGTTGGATAAAGGAAGTTTTACTGGTGGCGAGTTAACAATCTTGGTTAATTACATGTACAATATGGCGTTGCTAAGCTAAGACTAGACTCGACTTAAGCTAATAAATGAAAAATAACAAAAACATAAAATGAACATAGAATAAAAAGGGATGGTAGTCCGTATGTTTTTTCTCTTTTTCCTTTTTCTCTTTTTTTTTTTTTTTTTTTTTTTTTTCTTGATTTTTCGATTTTTTTTTTTTTTTTTTTTTTTTTTTGCATACACTCTTAACCTACCATCCAAAATAATACATCATAGGGGATGAAAATTCCCATTACACTTGAATTTTTACATACTTTACAATAAACTAAACTAATGACTCGAATTAAGAAAATTAAAACACTTGGAGTACTTTTAAGATTAACGCACATATGGGGGTAATAATATGATGTTCTTCCCCATTACTCCATAAATAAGTACTTTACCTATGAGTCCCAATCGTCCCAAAACAATATGTACAAGGATATGACTCGACTTAGCAACCATGTAATCAATTAGATAGTTAACTTTGGGTTTAACAAATAACAATAATGCACTAAAAATGAGCGCATACACGGAAGGCTAAGGCGATTTGGGTGTACATTTAAGTGGGGTGTAACAAATTCTTCCTTTAAGTAAGATGCTTAAAGTTAGAAACGAAAAGATAGGCTCGGAGGGGTGTACTAGGGGTTTCGTGTACTAAAAATGAGTACAACGCTAAGGGTGTGGGAAAAATTAGTTGACTTAACTAGCCAAGTAATATGACTTAAATAGTCAAGTAATTATGATACGGGTTTAACACAAGGGTGATCCTAATGCCTCTTATCATGTAGTAAATCCTACTACACGAATGTAGCTCTCACTAGCGGTCTCGGAATGCATCACTAACGCAAGTTCTAGAATCTAAATGCTACCGGTACACTCATAAGCACTAATAGTAAATGCTTTTCCTATCAAATCTAAAGGCGAACCTCACATATTTGGGTGGAAAATTTTTCTGAATATACGGTTTTGTGCTAGTCATACAATCTCCTATCCATGAGACGCTTGCTATGGCTAAAGTTTCACTCCTAAATGTTGTAAAAAATTTTAAATTTGGCGCTAAAATTACACTAACAAGTATTTCTCATAGTTTTATTATACATCTACCATTAAACAAAACAAACTCAAGCGAAAGTGTATATGTAAGGTATCATCATTTTACCCTCCCCTTACACTTAAGATGAACATTGTCCCCAATGTTCAAGTAAAGAATGTAAAAGTGAAAAAGTAAAAAGAATGAAATCAAATACTCCCCTGATTCGCTCGGTATGGATAATAAGGTGGCCAGGTTAAATCTTCCTCCAAGAAAATGAACAATCAAAGCTTCCCTTCCAGAATATAAATCATCTTCTTGTCATACATAACCTGTAAATCCTGAGAAAATAGACAAGAACACCTCGCGTAAAATCGGCGGCATCCTATATAAGTTACTAAATCCTTGAAAACAAGATAAAATATAATGCTTGTGGAATGAAGTTTGCAGATTTCCTGGAGATTATAAAACTTAATAATTCACAAAAACCATAAGACTCCGTTAGAAAAACAAAACTGGTAAAATTTCCAGATTTTTACACGTGACACCGTCAAGAGTTAACTCGTGACGCCGTCAGAAGTGACCTGCAGAAATTCTTATGTTAAGTTTCCGGAAAATTTCTGGAAAAACTTGGTCCTACTTCCTGGAAAATCCTGTAAAACTTCATTATGACTCAATACAAGCATTTGACTCTAACAAATACGAATATACATGTTCAATTAATATTGTGGAGAATCATGATCGGTTTGTTTCTTAAAAACATATTTGGGGTTTCCCCTTACACTTATCTTTTGCAAAATACTTTTAGGTGGAGTTAAGACTAGGCCAAAACAACAAAGTAAAGTATTTCCACTATCTAATTTAGAAACATGATCTACCAACAATAAAAATAACGCATGCATACGGAAGCAAATAAAATAAAACAAACAATCAAACAAATAAAACAAATAAAACGGGCTTGGGTTGCCTCCCAAGAAGCGCTTGTTTTTGTTCGAGTCACGAGCCTGACTCTACCCTTATTTAACGGAAATAGGGGATGTTTTCCCTACACTTAGGATTAAGTGCGGGTGAAAGTAGCGATACACACCCTTAGGGTGAAAATATGCCATATGAGGTAAGAGTGGTGGATGAATTATATGCTCAAAGGGGTGTGCTCCTATCATCATAACCTTAACAAATTCAATCGGGTTAATGGGTGGATTAAGATTTTCTCCTAGAAAGGGATCATTTTCTATCATCTTCAAGAGACTACTAGTTGGGGATCCATCTTGACCTAATAAACCCGGTTTAAACCCATAATGTTTCTTGTGATCAATCATAAATGGGTGATGTAAGCATGTAAGGCCATTTTCCACTCCTATATTGGCTTCCTCTCTACAAGGCTTAGAGTCCATTACCTTTATCCTAAGACTACCCGGACTACATGGGTTAATGGGTGGGTCGGCTCCTCTTTTGTCTCCTAGATGTATATCTAAGGATGGAGAGTTGTGTGAAGATTGAGGTTCCGATTCATCAACACTAGGTAATTCCCTAGAACTAAGAGTAAGGTTATCACTACAAGTATTCAAACCTATATCCTCTAGTGGTGTTTGGTACAAGGGTTCTACCTCTATTGGGGCTCCTATAGTCTCTTCTACTTCTTCCGGGTAAGTCACGGGTGGTGTGTATTCCTCAAGTGATGGTAGGACTTGTGGGGTACTTATTGGGCTTGGGTTTTCTACTATCTCTTCCATCACATCAATATCACCTATGTGTTCAGCTTGTATTGTGGTAAAATCATACCACCCCGTATGCCCAGTTATCTCATTTATAGTTTTATCCCCAAACAGTCTTCTTGCTTGTTCCCTTAAACTTGCTATCAATTGATCCGTAACAACGTTTGTTGGGTTGTCCATTTTTTTGGCAAGTATGGCACAATTCTCTATGGTTTCCCATGCTTCATCAGCACTTAATCCCCAAAGGTCCCCATGTGCGGTATGGTCAATGTCCATTTTGGTATAGTGGTCGACACGATGGTAAAATATTTCAATTTGGGACCACAGATCAAAATTATGATGAGGGACATTTCGGAGTAAATATTTAAAACGAGCCCATGCATCATAGATAGGTTCATCCTCATGTTGTTTAAACATCAAGATGTCATTTGGAGTGGGTGAATTTCGTGGTTTGTAGTATGGTGGATTCGCGTTCTCCATAATGGCTAACGGAATAGTCAATGAAAAGGTTTTTACAAACAAAGACACAAAGAAAAGATAGACTAAAGAGAACCTAAAAATAAAAATAAAATCTTACTAAAAAGGAATCTAGCAAGTAGACCTAATAAAAAGAGATTCTAACCTAGACAATAACTATTTCCCCGGGCTGCGGCGCCAAAAACTTGATACGTGGGAATCGCACCAGGCTTTACCTCTCAAGGGATCTTGAGAAGCTTACAACCCCCACCAGGCAGTGTACCTGATCGTTGTAGTATAGTATAGTGACAAGTACCGGGGGATTGATCGTTCAGCTAGGAATAGTGTCGCTAGGATTAGAAAACCTAAATACTAGTTCTAAAGGTGAGGGATGATTCTTTTTGTATTTTTATATTTTTTAGAAAGCAAGTAAAAATCTCGGGTTTGAAGGATTTGGGCGGAATTAGTTGCTAGTCAACTAACCCAATACTAAAGATGCAATCAAAATAAAATACTAAAAATGAAAATAAACTAAATTATACTATGGTTGTGAGCAATAAGTGGAGAAGTTGTGTTTACTTAGATTTCACTACTCCCTAGATATCTTTTACACGTTAATTACTTGTTATAGTTGCGTGGATGACGGATTGTATTCCTTAATACCATTCATGGGGTGGCGCACTTAACTCCCCAATCCTATGAACTCTTATCTCCTCCTATGCCATGCCCAGCACAACCATAGGGATTATAAACAGTGGCTCATGCATTAAATACAACCAATAAAACCTAGTGCACATCAGTTCATGTTTCCTAAGACGTTCAAGCATGTTACCATTTGGAGATCTGCCAGTTTTCTTAAGCCTAACATAGAATTCATTCACCCAATGAAACTATAAACAAGTAATCAACACATAATTAACATCTAGGTTTCATTAGATCCAAGCAAACACAAGATAGATCTAGCCTAGCATGATGGAATTAAGACAAGAACAAGATATAGACAACCAACACATAGACATATTGATTGAATTAAAAGAATACTTATCTCAATTACACATGAAAGGTATCAAGGGCTTAGAACCCTTGAAAAACCTGTAAAATTCACACCAAGTTCGTACTTAGGGTTTCTCCAAAACTTCTCTCTTTTTAATGTGAAAATTAGAAAACTATATATAGGAAATAGGGTCTGACGGCGTCAAGACAAATCTTGTGACGCCGTCACCTCGTCGCCAAAATATTTCTCGGACTGCCTTGATCTACTTTTGACGCCGTCATATGTTATGCATTTCCAGGCCGTCATAACTTTTACTCTTGACGCCCTACTTCGTGACGCCGTCAAATCTGTACTGGGTCGTCATGGAAATTACTCTTGACGCCGTCAGAAATTCCTTCTTGACGCCGTCACCTACTCTTCCCAGCAAGGAAAATTAAGACTTTGGCGTTTTCTTCACTTTTATGCTCCAAAAACGTCCGAATTGCTTCCTTTTCCAGATTTCACTCCCAAAGTACCTAAAATCACAAAAGGAACGATTTAGGGCAATATTTGATCAAATAAATTCAATTCCGGGCTTAAATGACCCCCTAAAAGTGGTTCATTTTTCGCCTCATCAGATACTTTACCTTTGCATTCTCCGCACAACCACTAACATTAAACACTGACTCAGTCTTCTCAATCCATCTGACTAAGTAAACCACTCCTTCAGTTCCACCAAACTCAATGGGTCCACAAATCTTGAATTCCTTGTATTGACATCCATTAGCACGAACAGGTGGAAAAGTTCCAGCAGAATTGTTGGAATGATTTGACTCAGCTAGTAGTTCAGCAACTCTTTGCTCCACGAGTTGGTTGATCATTGCTTGATCCACAGTTGGTGCATTAAGTGGAACATGATCATTGTCTCCCTGAACATCAACATTTTGATTCCTGTTGTTACGGTTAGTGGTGTCCAGGTTGTCAGGAGTAGGGGTTTCAACATTTCGAGTAGGTCGACGACCTCGGCGAGCAGGAGTAGTCACAGCAGGACCAGTCCTGGTAGACCTAACAGGGTTTTGACGGGGTGCCATTGATCTGTAACATCACACAAGTTCATGAGTCTCCAATAGAACTTATCGATTTGCTCAACAAAACATCTCAACGAAATCAATCATGGAAAGAATAGCAACAATACACCACGTAACAACAAATAAGCGAATAAGGACTCAATTTCCATAACACCCAAAATCATATAATACCATATACTAATAACCATCAACCGTACAATAGCGATCTAACATCGTTCCAACTAACGGATAACACAAAACATACTAATCGTTCCAAAAGAGACGAATACCGAACAAAATACATCAAAATATGATAAATAGCCTTTCTAACCGAACACTCCTCGGTTAAGAAAGCAACAAGATAATATAATCCAAACAACTAGCCACGTGGCTGACGGAGAATCCTCAACTCCTGCCTCAAGCCATCAAGATCCCTCCATAACGATCCTAACTCCACGCTATGGGTGTCTCGGTCTCTCTTGAGGTCAGCCACCTCCTTCTCTAGCTCGGCATTCCTTTGCCAAAGCTTGCGGTCGGCCTCACGAGCAGTAACAAATCCTCGCTGCAAACTATCGATATGCTCGTGGACATCCATCAAAACTCTCCTCAGCTCAGTAGTCCTGCCCACAACGACAGTCAAATCAACTCTCAAATCTGCTAAAAACTCCCCAATAACTCGCTCAAGTCGATCAGATACACGTGCAACTTTGTCACTAAGCTCAGTAATCCGAGCCCACAACCTGCCAACCTCACCCAACTCTGCATGCTCAGCAGAAATCTCAGACGATGCATCCGACTCAACGGGACTACCAGGTGGCAACTCAAACAAGAACGGATGATCAGGTGAATCAGGCTCAATCTGGTGTACAGGTGAATCAGGCTCCTCAGCCTGAGCTGGTGGTGCTAACTCATCATCATCATCATCATCCGGCATCTCATCCTCCTGAGGGTCATCCTCCTCCTCAGGGTCATCATCATCACCATGCTCAGCCTCCTGAGGGTCATCCTCCCGCTCAGGGTCATCAGCCTCATCCTCACCCTCGTACTCCTCCTCCTCCTCATCGGAAGAGTACCTCATCACTCGTCGTCTCCTACTAGGTGAACCATGTGAAGATGTAGTAGGTGATCTAGGACGACGACGCAATGATGTGGGCGGCGCCTCAGACAGAAGAGAATGAGTATCAATCTGTAAAGGTGATGGAGTAGGGCGTACCGACATGCGTGCCGTAGCTCGGTGGGCAAAGCGTGGTGCCACACGAGCCAAAGCCTGATGAAGAGTAAGCTGCCTCGATGTACCAGGGAGCCCTAAAGAAGATGAGGGTCCCTGCGTAGATGCAGCAGGTAGTGCTGAAGTAGAAGCTGCCTGTGATACAGTAGCTGGAGTCATGGCCATCTGGTAAGGATCATCAGATGCCATAATGAACTGTGCAGGTAAAACCGGTGCAGTAAGAATGTCCTCGACGACATCGGGCATATGGGAGGCCATAGTCTGTGACAACGGCGTAGGGTAGGTGTAAGTGTTTCAAAACAACTTAAATCACAACTCATAAAACCATACCAAACATACTCATCAAATAATTCCATATATAATCTCAATAAAAGAATTTCAAACACCGCATTACTAAAATGTTTATAAAACATATAGACCATATAAATCCTCGAGAACGCCATCTTATACTAAAATCCATAAACCTCAAGTCATCTCAATAAGTCTCAAATCTAACAATCATTTCAAATACCTCATAATACCTCAAATAATAGGAGATGCTTCGGCTTGGCGGGCTGGCGGGCGGTGGTCAAGGATCATTTTCTATAAAAATACGGTTATAGTTTAGGCGTTTATTTACTAGTTCTCTATAACCTTGGCTCTGATACCAATCTGTAACACCCCCAAAATTTGATACAGCGGAAGACTCAACAAGCTTTCGGGGTGCTACGGGGACTGGTATCCAACACAAGACAATATAGAACGAGATAAAGTAAACATAATAAAAACACAACCAAAACGGGGTTTTAAGGTTTACATTTATCCCAACATCATTCAGAGTCAGGCCCAAAATAAAATAGCAGTAGGTCCAAATTTAGTTATCAGAGTTTAGAAAATATAGATCCATAAACCGTGTGCCTTAGCCGAGCCTTCCAATCCAAGCATGCACCTCAACACTTAATTACCTGAGAAAACGTGCTAAAAGTCAGCTTTCGCTGGTGAGATCATAGGTTTGAATTCAACTAATAATATAGTGGACATATACGCAAAACGCTTGCTAGCTAGACTAAGGATTCGATAAAAGCCTGCGGATACCCTCCGCTCTCAACATAACACACGGATACCCTTCCGTAATAACATAGATATTCGGGTAGCCCCCGCAATACCAATAAATACTCGGATAACCTCCGAAGTATTAATAACCTATAGGTGCACACTATAGTATCTAATAAGTCAACCTTGAATAGTACACACGAAACTATGTGACTAAAGCTGACAATCCAAATAAGCCAACCTTGAATAGTACACACAACAAATATGTGACTAAAGCTGACAATCCAAATAACCAAATAAGCCAACTTTGAATAGTACACACAACATATATGTGACTAAAGCTGACAATCATCAATAACCAAATAAGCCAACCTTGAATAGTACACACAACAAATATGTGACTAAAGCTGACAATCCGCCACTAACCAAATAAGCCAACCTTGAATAGTACACACAAAACTATGTGACTAAAGCTGACAATATATCCTAGTCCATACGCATAGCAAGTTTAGAAAGAATATAAAAGCGATAATAGTCCACGTAAAATGATTTGCACGTTTCTCACCCCAATCATTGAAAACATAGTTCAAGAGTAAAAAGTGGGGCTATGACTCACCTCAAGTCCAGAAAATAGCAAGACGAGGTAGGTAGAAATAAGATGTATGATAACTCACGAAACAGCAACTACGGACTTGGCACGACCTAACAATATTAACTCTTTCAGAAATCATTTCCTCAAATATATAATATTCCCAAACCCGGACGAGAATCCGTTTTATTACCGAAAATCCATTTCGTATTAGTTTGGTGTATTTGCGTTTGGTATCCATACGGGTGGTGGGTTGACTCAAAACAAACCAACAAGATCACACATAGCAAGATAAAATAAACTATAGATCTAATATTAGCCCAATATATCATTTAAATAAATCGCCAAAGTTTACCAAATCCGCCGATTTGATAATCCTCATATTTATTTACGTAATATACCGTTCCAAGATTACACCTAATCTAAAACACATATAAAGCACATAGCACATATTGACTATATAGTATATATCATAGTTTAATAAATTCCTCGTATATATCGTCAAATTGGCCAGATTTCCCGATATATACACTCGCAATCTATTACACTTTACATATACTACAACCTATGGGCGTCGTAGGATACGATGCCCACTAATATGCTCGTTTCATATAACCAAATAACCCGGCTCAACCTTACGGTTAAGTGGTTATTTACTTATAGAAAACGTCGATATTAGTCGTCATATATCCGCGACAACACGAACGTCGCAAATAATAGCTTACCTGGACCCGAGTGACAACAATTTCGCCTAACTCAATAAGTTTATCCGTTATATGTCCAATCGACATTTTATTAAATGTTTCATAATTGTCGGGAGTTTCCCGTTATATAACATTATTTTTTTTTATAATAACAATACGTTTAATAATATTACGCCACTTTCGTAGCCTAATATATATCTAATCGTATTATTTATAATATGACTCGTGATTATTATTATCATTAATATACGCGTTTATATAGTTATATATATACGTTATTCACGTATATACTTTCATATAAACGTTCATATTATCAATAATTATTATTACGAGTTTTATTATTCTCGTTTTAGTTTTAATAGTTATTGAGTTATACGAAATGGTCATATGTCCGAGTCATGACCCTCGGCTCATTGTCCAAGTCCAATAATATGCAAAAGTCATAAATAACAATTCTCCGTCCAATCACAATCTCAAACCACGGGCTACAACAATAGGGTCCGACTACGGCACCCGACTAACCTATCTCCTTCAATCTAACGACCGTCTCACAATCGGTCCCCAATCACTGTTACCAAACGACAACAACTCCACAATATCAAAAACCGTAACCATTTCGACCCATATGTACTCGGCCGAGAAATAATACCACAACAACAAATATATAACAAGGACAATCATAACAAATAATGATATAACAATTAGTTCACAATTATCACAAAAATAACATTAACCATGTTAATGTTTGGGTCGGTTTACCAAGCCAAACCCGAGCCTTCGACTCACTTGAGTCACGGCTCAAAACCACGAGTCACGAGGACTCGAATCAACAACCTCAAATGTCATCAAAATAAGCTCCAACGAGCACAACCATTTAGCCATTCGACTTAACCAAATCTCGGCAACAAAATAACAATGCGGCTAAGAGCCGCGACCCACAAGGGTCGAACCAAGGCAACCACGAGCACAAGGCTCGAGATACAACCACACGAGAACCCCATACGGGTCATCGGCTTAGTTGTACGAGCGACCAAAAATAACCCCGAGACCTCAAGGGTCTCGGTTAGGCTCGAATCAATAATTCCACCCTCGACAAAACCATGAAACCCGCGAATCCATCACCAATCGAACCCAACACAACCCAATCGGATACCAAACCCTTAAGAAAACGTTTTTCCAACCAAAACCCATAACCTTGGTACGTTTTTAAATGAAAACCCATTCGGATGTCATCAAGTCGTGACCTTAGGTCACGATTTTATTAACAATACGAGTGAAAACTCGTCTCACCTTCGATCTAGAAGCTCCAAACCGTGATAACCCTTCAAAATACACGATTTGGTGGTGAAGATAATGGTGATTCGAAATGAAATAAAGGGGTTATAGGCGCGTGTTGTTGTAGATCTAGTAGATTAGATGATGTAGATCAAGAATATGGTGGTGGTTTAGAGTGGTGATCGGCGGTGGTGTAGCAGTGGTGGCCAGAATTTAAAGGGCGGCTAGGGTTTAGAGGAGAGGGAAAAAGAGAGTGAGGTGAGAGATGAGTGTGAGGTGTGTTTGTGTTGCTGTGTGAACCGAACCACAAAGGACCAAGTTTTGTAGTTTACTCTCTTTAATAATAATAATAATAATAATAATAGTAATAATAATAATATTATTACGGTTGAGCGGGTAACGCGGGTAACTGTAAAAACACGTGGCCCGAACCCGAACTCATTTAAAATTTCCATATCACACGAGAACCTCTCGTAATTAATTAAAATATATATAACGGACTCGTTAAGACGAATCATAAAATTGCCGTTAGGTAATCCTAGTGCCAAAGTCAACGTAGTACCAAGTGAGAATTCAAATATACATCACCGATCATATAATCAAAATGAATTATGAACATAATTCACGAATTCCATAACGTCATTAATTAAAATATCCATAAAATAGGTCTTACAAGTTCGTTGTGAAATGAAAATTTCAAATAACAATTATAAACGAACTTAAGTTGTAATGCGGGTTTTAAAAATAGCTCCCTAAACTGCCAGTTGTCACAATGTCCCCCTCCAGTATCATGTTACGGCTTTGAGAAGTTGTGACATGATATTCCGTTCGTAAGTTATGGCTTCCGGTTCGCAAGAAAACATCGCATCAGCATCAGGGAGAACGGATAATGTTGCTTCGGGATCCGGAGCTGCGGAGATTATTCCGAAGTTCGACATGCATGTTTATGCGTCCGTTATGTCGGAGGGGGACGTAAGGGAGGCTGCCCGGATATATGGGATTCCGGCAGATTTACATCCTCGCCTACCACCTCCAGGTCTGACTATGGATCGGTTGCCGAAGAACGCCGTCGGGATCTACGAGGCGTATCTGGAGTTCTCGGGGATTAGGGTTCCGTTTTCTACATTCCTTCTTCAAGTTCTTAACCATTTCCGGGTACATTTGTCTCAGCTAGTTCCGATCGGTTTGTCGAAGGTTATATTGTTCGAGGTGTACTGTAGGAGCTTGAACTTTGCTCCGTACGTGACTCTGTTCCGCCTCTTCTACATGTTGCAAAAGCAGGGACATTGGTTCTCCTTCGCTCGTCGTACCGGCAAGAATGACCAGCCCCGGATTTTCAATGAGACGTGTTCGAGCATGAAGCATTGGAAGGACAGGTTTTTCCTTATTGACCGTAGGGCGATTCCTCAATCCATGCCTTGGAGACATCCGGACTCCAGTGTTTCCGAGCTGCCACCGTTTGGAGGTTATCAGCCGGAGCATGTGGAAGCCTTGACGGCCGCTGTCGTAGATATACAGGCAATTCATCCGGCCCTACTCTTTGAAGCTGGTTTGACCAAGATCTGGAAATACCCCGATCACCGGGCGATTCTTAAGGATGGGGAGGGGAACGGTAACTCTCTTTGTTGTTGACCTATCGTCCTAACTGTTTGTATTTGTTATATAACGTTCTTATACTTTTTTTTTTTTTTTTTTTTTTTTTTTTTTTTTTTTTTGCAGTTGTGTCGATGTCTCGCTTCCTCAGGTTCCCCAATACTTCAGTTTCTCGCGTCGGTAAGGGACCGGCGTTGGCCGATGGGGCTGTCGTCGAGATGCACGTGACCGACCCACTGGACCCCAAAGAACCGATTCCTAATAAAACGGTGCTCCAAAAGGTCGTGGAGAGACCCGATCAGCGGGTGATAGATTCTCGGGCTACGAAGGAGAAGAAACAAACTACCCAGCCTCAAATTGCGAGCAGTAAGCGTCCCTCCGTTCATCCCTCTCATCGATCACACAAAAGGGGTCACACTTCAAGCATTGTGGTATCGGAGGATGATGGATCTTCCGATGGCGATCAGACCCGTTCCCCTTCTCCAATAAACATCAGTCATCCGGAGAATGAGAATGTTGAGCACACGGAGGATGTAGAAGATGTGGAGGATGCTGAGAATGTTGAGAATGCTGAGAATGTTGAAAATGCTGAGAGCTTGGAGGTTCCGGCTGTCGAGAATGTTGTCCCGGAGAATGTGTATGGTAATCCGGAGGGTGATGCCCTTGGTCCTGATATGTTTACCACCGATCCGGGTGAAGATTTGGGAGGCCCAAATGTTTCGGATCTTGCTCACGGAGGTACATTATCTGATACTGTTCTCATTGCTGCTTTTCACCGGGGAGTAACGTTTTGTTTTTCTTTGTTTTGCAGGTATCCACGCATCCACCTCCGGTGACCTTGCCCGACAGGCGTTTCCCCGTAGGAGTTCCGGGGGTAAGTTTAGGTGTTTTCATTTATATGATTTCTTTCCTTTATCTTTTCCTGAGCTAACCCCCCCCCCCCCCATTCTCTTTTTTTTTTTTTTTTTTTTTTTTTTGTTAGGGAGAGATGATTCTTCCGCACCCTTCGTTCCCGGATGGAAGCTGACCGCTGGATCCAGTGTGAATGATGCGGAGGTTTGCAGGGATATGATGGTGCATCTTGCTCCCCCTTCAATCCAGGCGGAGCAAGGGACCTTGACTGATTATCAAGCTACCCAGCGTGCTTGGTTTGAGTTGGCACGTGGGAGCTTGGCTCAAGCTGATGTTCTTCAACGCTTTGAGAGGATGAGTTATCACGACGCCCAATTGTATCAAGCTCACGAGGGTTGTGGTAGCTCGGCCGATCGGATCAGGGAGCTTGAGACCGGACTTTCGGGGCAACGCCGTTCAGTCGAGGTTCTGACCAAGGCTAACCAGGAACTCCGACAGCAGGTCCAGGATTATGCTAGCCGGGAGGAGGGTTTGTCGAATCAACTGTCGACCGTCGAGGCCGAGAGGGACGGTTTGTTGGGAAAGAACGGGGAGCAGGCTGGGAGGATCAAAGCCCTGGAGAATGTGTTGTCTGTGAAGACTACTGCTCTTGAGACGGCGGAAGCGAAAGCCGCCGAGCTGAGCCGGACTGTAGAGAGACTGACGGTGGAGTCGAGCCAGGCAGAGATATTAAGGCACAATTATGTCCGGCAGCTGGTTCCCTTGGTAGTTAAGAGGCTTCAGGAAAGCGACGAGTATCAGATGGCTTGGGGAGATGTTTTCAACGCGGCCATAGATGCCGGTTGGTTGGAAGGGATTAAGGTCGGTCGGGAGACCGAACAGATTGAAGAGATTGTGAACTCCTCCTCTGGTTTTGACATGCCCGGAGCCCTCAACTTCCGGGCAGCCTATGATGCCATGTTTTCCAAGCAGTTTCCCTATGTGGAGAAGATAGTCACTTCCCACCGTCTTCCCTTGGCCGATCTGATGAATATCTTTCCGGAGGGAACGGGTGTCACCCCTGGTGTTGGCAGTTCTGGGGTGGTTGGTAATGATCAAGAGCAGGAGCATTAGATTCCTCCGTTGTTCCGTTGTTTTCTCGTTGGGTCTGTAATATTTAAACAATTTATTTTGTCTTGTACATTTGGGTGATCCTCCTTTTGGATGCATTTATATACCTTGCTGATGGTTCCTCCGTTTGGATATGTCGTAATTTATATATATTTTTTTTTGTATGATGGCACCCTGGGTGGTTTGGCGCCGTTGGGTTTGTAGGCGTTACCCCTAGGTGACGTGGCACCGTTGGGTTTGTAGACGTTACCCCTAGGTGACGTGGCACCGTTGGGTTTGTAGGAGTTACCCCTAGGTGACTTGGCATCGTTGGGTCGTAGACGTTACCCTTAGGTTTGATACCGTTGGGTTTGTAGTCATTACCCCTAGGCGACGTGGCACCGTTGGGTTTGTAGATGTTACCCCTAGGTGACGTGGCACCGTTGGGTTTGTAGGAGTTACCCCTAGGTGACTTGGCACCGTTGGGTCGTAGACGTTACCCTTAGGTTTGAAACCGTTGGGTTTGTAGTCATTACCCCTAGGCGACGTGGCACCGTTGGGTTTGTAGATGTTACCCCTAGGTGACGTGGCACCGTTGGGTTTGTAGGAGTTACCCCTAGGTGACTTGGCACCGTTGGGTCGTAGACGTTACCCTTAGGTTTGATACCGTTGGGTTTGTAGTCATTACCCCTAGGCGACGTGGCACCGTTGGGTTTGTAGATGTTACCCCTAGGTGACGTGGCACCGTTGGGTTTGTAGGAGTTACCCCTAGGTTTGATACCGTTGGGTTTGTGAAGCGTCCGTCGAACGGAGGTAGCTAATCTCCGCTCGATTTATATAGGTTCCTGCATTTTTTTGTAACGGAAAATTACCTTCCCCAGTCTGGGGCGAGGTTGTCAGTTTCATTAGTAACGTAGTTTCATCATGAGTTACATTCAGAATTCAAAACAGAATACAAGCTATAAATAACACTTCCGGAGGTTGACAGCATGCCACTTCCCGGGAACTTCCTGATCGTCCATCGTGTATAACTTATAGGATCCATTCTGATATGCTTCAGTCACCAGGTAAGGTCCTTCCCATTTTGGGCCTAGTTTGCCTTAGTCCTCAGCACGGCTAGCTTCGTTTCTGCGATAGACATACTCTCCGGGACGGAAGGTTACCGGTCGAACCCGCTTGTTATAGTATTTTTCAATCTTGTTTTTATACTTGGCTTCTCGGACTGCTGCTTCCTCTCTCCTTTCTTGCAACAGGTCCAAATTCAAACGGACCTCTTCATCGTTCATCCCTTCTCTTACCATTAACGTCCGATACGTCGGCATCCCTATTTCCGCAGGTATGACTGCCTCACTGCCATACGTCAGACTGAACGGTGTTTCTCCATTATTTATCTTGAGAGTCGTTCGATGAGCCCACAGGACGTTGGGTAACTCGTCCACCCATCCGGCCTTTTCTCTACCCAACCTTGTCTTGATACCGTTCATTAAGCTTTTGTTAGCGGCTTCCACTAACCCATTTGCCTGTGCGTGAGCCACCGCCGTGTTGATCTATTGTATGTGTAGTTGTTCGCACCACCTTTTGAATGGGTCGTTAACGAATTGCGTACCATTGTCGGTGACTATTATCCTCGGAAGACCAAATCTACACACTATGTTTTCCCATGTGAACTTTTTGACTTCCTTCCTTGTTATGCGGACTAGCGGTTTGGCTTCGATCCACTTAGTGAAGTAGTCGATAGCCACTATCACGTACTTAGCCCTTCCCGCCGATTGGGGTAATGGGCCCAGAATGTCCATTCCCCACTGGTAAAAGGGCCATGGTGCCATTATGGACGTCATCGGTGTTTTCGGGAGCCTGGGGACCCTGGAGTGAATTTGGCATGAGTCGCACTTCCGGATTTCATTTCTAGCGTCCCGGTGCATGGACGGCCAGTAGTATCCCTGTCTCATGGCCTTCGCTACAACCATTCGAGGTTCGGAGTGCATTCCGCACGATCCCATGTGTATTTCCCTGATTACATAATTGGCTTGCAAAGGACCTACACACCTCAGCATAGGTACCAAATACGATCTTCTGAACAAGACTCCTCCTTCAATCACGTATTGGTTTATTTTCATTCTCAGCGCCCGTGCTTCGTTTTTGTCCTCCGGCCAGATTCCTTCGGTCAAACATTTAACGATTGGGGTCATCCAGTTATCTCCTTCTTCTTCTACCACTGTATTCACCTCCCTCTTCTCTATGGACCTCTCTGTTAACACTTCCACCAAAACCTCCTTTGTGAGATGATCAAATGCTACAGTTGCCAACTTACTCAGTACATCGGCTTTCTGGTTTCTTGCCCGGGGAATGTTACTTATGGAGAATCTATCAAAGCCGGATGTCAGCTCCTTCGTCTTGGCCAAGTATTTGACCATATTGGTATTGACGGCCACATAGTCACCATTTATTTGGTTAGCCACCAATTTCGAGTCAACATACACTCGTACATTTCGTACACCCATGTCCGTTGCTATCCTTAATCCGACCAATAGAGCTTCGTATTCTGCCTCATTATTGGTGGTGCCTTCGAAGTCCAGACGGAGTGCATAGGTATACTCCGTCTTTGTGGGGCTGATCAGTACCAGTCCGGCACCGGCCCCCTTTTGGTTTGAGGCCCCGTCCATAAACAACGTCCACCTATCCGTTTCGTCTTTGCTTAGTCTCTTCGCCGGTTGTTGGAAATATGAATGAGAACTGTTTCCGATGGGTGCTTCGGATAAGAAGTCGGCGAGGATCTGTCCTTTCACGGCACTCCGCGGAATGTAGTCGATGTTGTACGCACCTAGCTCCACCGAATACTTGGAGAGTTTTCCGGACGCCTGTGCCTTACCGAGTATTTGCTTAACAGGTTGATCGGTGATGACCCTGATTGGGTGAGCTTCAAAGTACCTACGCAATCTTCTGGATGCATGTATCAAAGATAGCACTAGTTTTTCCAACGGGGCATAATTCCTCTCTGCTTCGTTCAGTGTTCTGCTGACATAATGGACCGGTCTTTGTTTTCCCTGTCTCTCCGTCACTAGTACGGTGCTAACGGCTTCATCGGAGGCTGCGATGTATACGTATAAAGTTTCCTTGGCGACCGGCGTTGTTAAAGACGGAAGATCTTCGATGAGTTTCTTCATCTTCTGGAAGGCGTCTTCCGCTGCCTCCGTCCACCTATACTCATCCTTATTCTCCTTGGTTATATTTTTCAACGTTTCGAAGAAGGGTAAAGATCGTTCGGCTGATCAGGAAAGGAAACGATTTAATGCCGCCAATTTGCCACTGAGGCTTTGCATTTCCTTCAGCGTCCGGGGCGATTGCATGTCCAAGATGGCCTTTGACTTCTTAGGGTTTGCCCGGATCCCTTCGGAAGTGACCAAATATCCCAGGAACTTCCCTTCTTCCATTCCGAACGAGCACTTTCGAGGGTTTAGTTTCATATTGATCCTTCTTAGATTGTCAAACGTTTCGGCGATGTCCGCTAGCATTCCCCTTTCTTCCTCACTTTTGATGACCATGTCATCAACGTAAGCCTCCAGGTTTCTTCCCAACTGTGATTGAAACGCTGTGTCGACCAATCGTTGATATGTGGCACCGGCATTCTTAAGGCCGAAAGGCATCTTGGTATAACAATAGGTCCCTTGATCTGTGTAGAAGGCTGTCTTCTCTTCGTCTTCCCTGGACATTTGCACTTGGTGGTAGCCCTTGTATGCGTCCAGGAAACATTTGTATTTGTACCCCATCACGGATTCAATCTTCCAGTCAATGTTCGGAAGGGGATAGTAGTCCTTAGGACACGCCGAGTTGACATTTTTGAAGTCGACACACATCCTCCAAGTGCCGTCGCTCTTTTTCACTAAAACCGGGTTAGATATCCACGTGGGGTATTTAACCGGGCGAACAATTCCGGCCCGAGTCCATTCTTCCACTTCTTTAAGCACGGCTTGGCTTCTATCAGGGGCGAATACCCTTCGTTTCTGGCATACCGGTTCAACGGATGTATTGAGGTTCAAGTGGTGTTCTATTGTTCTTCGTGGTACTCCCGTCATATCACTTGGTTCCCACGCAAACACATCTAGATTGTTGGCGAGCAATTCCTTCAGCTGGGTTTTGCAATTTTTAGTCAACTTTCCTCCTATGGTGACGAGTTGATCCGGATATGCCGGATTGACCCTTACTTCCTCTGTTTCCCCGGTCTCCTGTTCGTGCCTTTTGACCATATCCTCTTCTTTCTCTGCCTGGTTTTCTTCTATCCTCCGGCATTCTGAGATCGAGGCAAATCTAGTGAACAGCGTAGCGATGCCTCCTGGTGTAGGGAATTTCATCATTGAATGGATGGTCGAAGGGATTGCTCAGAGTGTCTTGAGTCCACTCCGGCCGAGGATAACATTGTAAGGGGAAGGGGCACGAATGACAGTGAATTTCATGGTGGCCTTCCGGGATAATTTCCCATTTCCGAACTCCACATCAAGTTCTAGCTTTCCCAACGGTTTGGTTACGCTGCCTGCGAACCCTAGCAGGTCCGTTCGAGTAGGCCTTAACCTCGACTTGAGGGAAGGGTGTAGCTGATTGAAGCAGTGTTCGAACATAATTTCAACTGACGCCCCCTCGTCCACGAAGACTCTTCGAACGAGATACCCTTCTATTGTTGCCTCTATGATGATTGGTTCTTCCGACACGTCGTCGGGTGATATGGGAGGGAACGTCAAGGGGACATTCATCCATTCCTCCGACAGCTCTCTGTTCTTTCTTTTCCTATCGTTCGTACGTGTGCGGACCATGTTGATAATCCTGTCTTTTCGCGGTTCATCTTCCCGTCGTCTACCGCCTTTTTGTCGAACGTCCTTGACCAGATGATTGAGTTTCCCGGATTCTAGGGCCGTTTCTAGTTGCTTTTTGAGTTGAATGCAGTCATTTGTGTGATGTCCGTTGCCCATGTGGTAGTCACAATACTTATCCTGGTCCTCCCGCCTGGGTGGTCGGCCAAGTGGTCTAGGGACAGGGAGTTGTAACTGACGTTCGGTCGCTAGGATTTATCGTGGCAGTTTGGTGAGGGAGTTTAATGAGAGCTTGGTAGGGTAGTTGTTTTGGCGCACGTGATAATCGTTCCGAGGAGGGAGCAATGGAGGTCATTCTCTAGGCTTGTAGGGAGCGTACCAATCTCGTCCGGTGGTACTATTTTTACTTTCGTACGGTTTCTTATCTTCCCCGTACGGTCCCCGGTACTGTCTTTCCTCCCGTCTAAAGTTACCGATGGGAGGCCTTCTCGAAGATTCCATTCTTTCTCCTCGAGGCAACTCGGTACTAATGAAGGCCTTTTCTAACCTGACAAAGTCATCCACCCGGTTCATCATTTCCTCCACTGTCTTAGGCACTCGGTCGGCAAAGCGTTTTGCCAACTCGGGGGTCTTGCATGCATCCATGAAAGAAGATATCCGCATGATCTCCGGCACCCCTTGGATGAATCCGGTTTCCGTAGTCCACCTTTCCTTGAATTCAGGCAGGGATTCGTTGGCGTTCCTGATGATCTTGGTAATTTCTGTGGGGTCCCTGAAGCATTTCTTGCGAAGAGCGAAACGGGTTGTAAACTGGTGACGGAGGTCCGCCCATTCGTCAATACTACCGAAGGGGAGTTTGTCGTACCAGCCTCGCGCGCTTCCGTCCAGTGTTTGTTGAAACATACGACACCACACCGGCATGGGCCAACATCCCTGCATTGCGGCTCCGGAAAATCTAGTGAGGTGATCCTCCGGATCCGTCGAACCGTCATATAGCTTGATATGGGGTGGCATCCTGTGTTCCAGAGCTGAGAACTCGAGAAGCCTCCGGGACAACGGGGAGTTAGTTATCTCTTTAAAGGGTTTTCCCAAATCGTCGTCCGACACCTTTGCTCCCGTTGCGATCCCCCCGGGCGTTCTGTCCTTTCGCGCCCCATCCCCATTCCTATCTTCGGTGAAGTCTAACCGGATGGGTTGGACCTTTTCTCTTCGGTTATAATCTTCTACGAGAGCCTTGAGGGCGGACAGGTGTCCCTCAATTTGTTCTTTCAATGCCGAGGAGGTATCATCGTTACCCCCTGAGGTTTCGGGGTTCGGACCCGACATAGTGCGACCCTGGTAGATTGAACCCGGGTCCCACGGATGGCGCCAATTTGTTTGAGTAATTTGTCGTAGTCTCCTGACCGAGAGTCCTAAGAGTTCTTCGGACCTGGAGACACAAGGAAAGAACGCGTTAGCCTCGCCCTGGGGTTAGTCCCAGGACCCAGCTCAGGCGTGAGAGTAAGTACAGGGTATTGATGAAAGTATATGTGTGTAAGTGCAGTAAATGCTAAAAATCATGAGAGTAAATGAGAAGTATTTATACTACTTTGGACTTGTACCTTTCTACTGTTAAGGTACTATGCGTAGTACTAGTAGGTAACTGTTTCTGACATGTAGGGGTGGCGCGTCCCTGACAGGTAGTGTCAGCTATGGGGGACACGTGTCGCTGAATCGCCGTCCGGACCTTGCCTGTCCGTCCGGGAAGATGTGTCCGGTCCTTACTGGTCCGTCCGGTCATATACACAAACATTTTTGTTGTTTTAAGTCTTTTTTAAGACGATTCGTATAACATGCGCCCGTTTGGCCCGTGCCCGTTTAGCCCGTGCCCGTTTAGCCCGTCGCCCATACCTGCCCGGCCCGCCCGTTTTGCCACCTCTAATTTTACCATTTGTTACCGATAGAGTTGTTACAAAAATTTAAGGTAAATAGGTTTACTATTTTAAGTGATTTTTTACCTTGAACAAACACCCTTTAAAAAGAAATAAACACACACAGAGTGACAGACAGTGGTGAACATTTTCTTGTGTGCAAAATCAATCAACAAAAACCTGTCGCCATTTCGATTAGCTTCTTCATATGGTAAGTTTATTTTTCTTTATGATTTTACGATTATAAATGGGTGTTTGGGTATAGCTTTTAGCTTATTTCTTAGCAAAAGGGTTCTTTTTCTTTTTTGGTGTAAGAGGATGTTTGGGATTGATTATCTTTTTCTGCTTATATCAACTTAAAAATAAGCACTTCAGATATTATTTGTTTTAGGATTAGCTTAGCTCCCTTTGGCAAATATAGGAGTGTGACTCTAAGCTTGTGTATAGTGATTTACAGCTTTATTTAGGGGGTGTTTTTTTCGGCTTATATAGCCGGCTTATGGCTTATTTGGTTTTGGGCTTATGTTTCATAAGCTCACTTTTTGTGGCTTATTTTGAATCTTTTCACCTTATATAAGTTATGTTATAATAAGCTTATACAAGCTGAAAAAGTTTCAAAATAAGCCACAAAAAGTGAGCTTATCAAACATAAGCCCAAAATCAAATAAGCCATAAGTTGGCTATATAAGCCAAAACAAACACTTAAGGTGGTTTATATAGCTTATTGTGTTATTTAAACACTATAAACTCTAAAAGGGTATTTGAGTACAAGGTTATTGTTCGCTTATTTGTGAGCAAATAAGAATAAGCTCTAAATATCTGAACAACCCCATACACGGGTATTTGACTATTTGTGTGTGTAAGATATCAATATAAAAAAATTCATTTGTCTTGTTTGGCATCGTACTTTATCGACATGTGAGTTGTTAATGTGTCTTTTTTGGTTCATCGGGTAATATAAGATATCACAGATAAGCCACCTGCTAGAATAAGCAAATAAGTACTCTAAAATAAACAATCCCAAACATCCCTTAAAAGGTTTTTTGTGTGTGTAAGCCATAAAATACTATCGTGAATTTTTATTTTACCCGTTTGTCATTGTAATTCTTATTTAAGTGTTAATCTACTTAATATTAATTAGATAAGCACTTTTGAGTGTTTAGATACTGCTTAGGTGCTCTTTTTTTCTCAAAAGCAATAGCATACGAAAGTTGTGTGCGAAACTACCCTTTAATTAGTTTGATCATGACGGACTAAAGCTGGTTAGGGGCTCTTGTATTTCTCTTTATGAAGTGGTTCAAAGTTAAGACTGAGATTATGATGGATTGAAGCTCTGATTTCAAAGTATCTTTGTCTCGATAATTTAAAAGGTTCAAACTTAAAATAGCATCAGATTATAAAGATATTCTTTAAGCTGCATTTAGGCGTGAGTTACTATAGATTATGCACTGTTTTGTAAAAAGATTTGATGTTCATCTTGTAACTGATATTATTTTTTCACATGTATAAGATTATGCTCTTCCTAGGACGTCAGCAACTTATCACGGTCAGGATCAGTTCCCGATTTTATTCTTCTGATTTAGAATCAGTCGCCAAAACCATCAATGACCATCCATATCCAAACCAACCCATTCGTCCTGCACTTACCCAAATCATCCCATCAACCGTCATAACAGCCACTTTTGTAGAAAACGTTGTTGGACGTCTTTTTGCCACTCATTCCAATGGTCTTAAAGCATTTGAGTTTTTTAAATTCACTCTCGATTTTCCAAACTTTATCCCGAGTCCAGACGCATTTGAAAAGACACTTCATATATTAACTAGAATGCGTAATTTTGACAAAGCATGGGAGTTAATAGAATACATTCACAAAACACATCCGTCATTGCTTACCCTTAAATCGATGAGCATAATGCTATCAAGAATCGCCAAGTTTCAATCTTTTGACGAAACCCTTGAAGCGTTTGATAAATTAGAGCTTAAATTATCTCACGGGAATCAATTCGGTACCGAAGAGTTCAATCTTTTGCTTCGAGCATTTTGTACACAGAGGCAAATGAAAGAAGCAAGATCAGTATATAACAGACTATACTCTCGTTTCACCCCAACCACCAAAACTATGAATATTTTGCTTCTTGGTTTTAAAGAATCGGGTGATGTTACTTCTGTCGAACTATTCTATCACGATATGATTCGACGAGGTTTTTCTCCCGATACCGTAACATATAACATCAGAATCGATTCATACTCCAAACAAGGTCGTTTTGAAGACGGGTTACGTCTTCTTAAAGAAATGGAACACATGAACTGTGTCCCGACATTATGGACTATAACGACTTTGATTCATGGTGCGGGAATCAGTCACAACACAGCAAAAGCACAGGAGCTTTTCGATGAAATTCGTGATAGAAATTTAGTGCCGGATTCTGGTGTATACAATGCATTAATAAACGCTTATATCAGATCCGGAAACGTGTTGTCAGCAACTCAAGTAATGAACGAAATGGAAGAGAATAACATCCTTCCTGATCACGTCACGTTTCACACGATGTTCTCAGGATTAATAAATTCAAGCGGAATTAACGGTGTTTTACCCCTTTATCGCCAAATGATCGGTAAAAACTTTGTCCCGAAAACACCAACTGTAGTAATGTTAATGACACTTTTCTGCAAAAACCATGAAGTTAACAAGGCTTTGGGTTTTTGGAAGTATTTAATTGAAAGAGGTTATTGTCCGCATAGTCATGCGGTCGATGTTCTATTAAAAAGTTTGTGTTCTGATGGGCGGGTCGAAGAGGCTTTCCAATGCGGTTTACAGATTCTTGAAAAAGGGAGGTACTTAAGTAAAACAGGTTTTCGTGTTTTAGAAAGGTGTTTGATTGAGATGGGTGATGAGGTTAAATTAAAGAAGCTCGACAAGATGATCAAGAAGCTACAAATTGCTGTACCTGTATCGAGAGGCCATGCCATGGGTGTTTCTGTCTAGCATAAATATGGATTTTATCGAGTGTTGCACAAACTGTCGATGCTTGGTGATGGGATTAAGCTGAGGTAATGAGGTATGCTTGTTGTCCGATAAATTAACATTCTGTGTTGTTTAAGATTATATTTTTCCCAGTCATAGATATTAATTGCAATATTGCATCGTCCTTGATATGTTGCTTAAAATTTGGTCTCGTTAACCGCAGGTTTTCGTTTTCTGGGCCAGGATCTGAGAACAGACCTGCTAGCGAAAGAAAAATGGCACCGAGCCACTTGTTGAGGTACACATTGTTCGAAGGTGTTAATATCGCATCAGTATGTTGCTTAAGACCACCTGAGACCCTGAGCTCATTGCGATTGAAGGAATTCATCGGGGAGTTTGGATTTACTGTGTATAAAATTGATTATCTGCTTATCACACTTTGATACAACAGATGAACAAGTGTTTGAGATTTGCTCATCCAAGCTGTAAATCTGAGTACTTGAGGTTGAAATACGCAATTTTTGAAGCTGTTGTTTTTGCACCAGAGTAGAAGGTGCTAAGAGTGGCTAGCAGTTCTAACAATTGTATTTGACATGAACTTTGAAAACCAATAAAGAACACTGCAGGTGCCAACAACTTTCGAAGATGGACAAAAGTTAATGAGCATGATGGTTAATCTTTTGGTTAATGCCTTAATCACTTAATGGTAATTGCTATTTATTGCATTTCAACTTCGTTACTTTGTAGACCAAGATCTTATTACCAAATCGTCATACTTTTGTCGGAAACTTCAAACTGTTATATAAGTTTGTTGCCATGTTTTGCCAGGGTTGTCTCTAGGGGAGTGCAAGCGGTGACATTGCACATGGCCACCGCTTGACAAGGGCCACAAAATTTCATGCACTTCTATTATATGCATACACAATATGAGTTTGAGTTTAATTAGTTCATGCACTACTGATGCATGTGCATTTTGTGTATGTGTTTAAGGGCCTTTTTGTGGTAATGGCACGGGGCCTCCGAAATCTATGAAACGGCCTTATGGTTTGCAAATGTGATCTTTCTTGGTTGCATTTGCATCTTTCATGTTTTTGTATAAGTTCTTCTATATTACAAGACTAGCTATAATTTCTATTTAGTACCCCCAAAACTGATTTATATAGGACTAACATTATTGATATAGATTGTGTGTGAAACATGTTCTGGTTTTTATGGCACCACCTATAATGTATGTGCATAATTGCTGGTGGCCAATTATTGAGGGTCTGTTTGTGGTCCTTTTGTACCTTGGAAAATTTAATTTTTTGACAAGAATCTCTCATGGAAAATAATGGAATGTGTTCATTTCAACCTTGAAAAAAGTGTTTAAAGCTTAGTGCACGATACTCGGTTTTGGTGTTTAAAGCTTAGTGCAGGATCTTCGGTATTCAACAAGTGGTGTGTAACTCGAGTTATCATGTAAAGGTACAAAACTTGCTCGCCTACCTTACTTCAAAAGAAAAAGAGCGATTTGTAAGTTCAGCAAGAATGAAATGAACAATGAGGCACATTGGCAGTTTTTCGAGTAACCATGGTTTTCAACATTTTGGCCGATAAATTCACAGGATTTAAACCCACTGCCAAAAAGACTCAAACGGGTCAAGCCATCCTTTTTAAGGAGATTGGGCACATTACATGGAAAAGTTATAGTACTATTTTAGAATTCTTACTATGATTATCATGTTCTTAAAAAGACATATTCTTGTTATCCGAACAAAATTAGTGCTCAACACAAGAGGCATGTGTACCAAAAACTTCAAGTGGTTGCACAAGATTCTCCATGTCTAACATAATGATTTAAGCAAATCAGATTCCCTCAATTTTCTTCTATTTTTTCTCTAAAAGCCGAAAAACCATAAAATGTCAATCGAAGATGAGTCAATCAAGAATGATACTTTTAGGATCGGGGTATCGACCCATTTCTTATAAACTTACACGTGACGAAACCAAGGGTTACTCGAACAAGAATAAAGGCTCCGCTAACGTCTTTTTTACAGATATCGACCACAAAGCTTGAAATGTGATATCATGCTTACGACACAATCGATCACACGAATTTCTTACAAGTTCATCTTCTTTTTTTTTTCTTTTTTTTTTTTAAACTATGCTTAAGCATGTGGGAAACTTAAATCACTATACATGATAAGCTAATCATACAATTTGGTGGAGAATAAAGATGTAACCATGTGTATATAGATGCAACCATGTGCACACTTTTGGTACAATAGTATATATATTTGGATGTATCTTAGTACTAATTGACACATTATAAGTAGTATGCTTTATTCACCTAATAATAAGCTGTCCTTTAAGATCTAAATCAGGTTACATTTTTAATATAAAATAAGGCTTTCTATTGATCTAAAAAACTTTGGTCTTAGTACACATTTGTTTCAATGTCTTTTGGGTTACACCATAAATTACAACATCATTTTATTTGACTTTTTTTTTGTTATGAATAGAAGTTGTATTGTGTTCAACCACGTACCTTAGAGGTTTATGTCAATTGTTCGACAAGTGGTCAAAAGATATGTTATTGGTGGGGGTCGATACCCTATCGAGATGAGATACGGCCCCTACTAAACGTAGGCATTGTGTATACTCTAAAGTCGATGGATATGAATCATCGACTTTGTACTTTTCTTGGAAAACATTGATAACCAGCAACGTCGACCGGCACATTCATCGCGCAACATACTCTATACTTCTAACAAACTTATAATAGCAAGATGTTAAGAGCCAAAATTTTAAATTGCAAATATGAACACCTAAATTGTTTTATGTAATGTAGCTAATCTATGGACATCACAATCAATGATATACAACACTAACGGCATCTATTATGTCAACGTAACGAATTATCCTTCACACCCCACCACCCACTTAAATATTATACAATGTTCTTTATGTTATTAGCATGTAAGTTACATGATTTAATGTATCATTTAATCATTTATACATCATGAAATTTCTTGCAAAATTTAGATAAGTAATGCTAATTGGCTGATACGTCAGAAACAACTAGACGAGTACCCGTGCATAGCAACGTGATATTATAGCGACAAATAGTTTATTGATAAAAAAAAGTTTATAAGTTATAAATGAAAAATAATAAAAGTTTGAAGATTTGGGAATTAAACATAATGTTTTGAAACCCGGTTCGACCCGGGTGGTTCAACCGGTTGAACCGTTCCGGTCGAAAATTTGGTCGATTTAAACCGGGTCAACTTGCTAGGTTGGGTCGAAAACGGGTCAAATTAAACCGGTTCAACCCTTCGGGTTTGAAGCGTCCCGGATCAACCCGGTTTGTGATCTGTATTAATTGTTTTAATTTGTTATATTTAATTTGGTAGATATGTTTTGAAACCCGGTTCGACCCGTGTGGTTCACCCGGTTGAACCGTTCCGGTCGAAAAATTGGTTGATTTAAACCGGGTCAATTTGCTAGGTTGGGTCAAAAATGGGTCAAATTAAACCAATCCAACCCGTCGGGTTTGAAGCGTCTCGGGCCAACCCTGTTTGTGATTTGTATTAATTGTTTTAATTGGTTGTATTTAATTTGCTAGATATGTTTTGAAACCCGGTTCGACCCGGGTGGTTCAACCGGTTAAACCGTTCCGGTCAAAAATTTGGTCGATTTAAACCGGGTCAACTTGCTAGGTTGGGTCGAAAACGGGTCAAATTAAACCGGTTCAACCCGTTGGGTTTGAAGCGTCCCGGGTCAACCCGGTTTGTAATTTGTATTAATTGTTTTAATTGGTTGTACAATGTGTATAAATCATTGTACTTTTAAGTAATGGGGTATTTTAATAAGATTATTAATTACATTTCATAATTTCCTTATATACATTTTTCAACATTTCACATTTCACTTTTCTTGACTTTTCCACTTTCACCTTTGACCATTTTTGCTTTATAGGTAGTATAGATATAAGTAAATTTTAAAAAATATTACCTTTTATTGCAAAGTCCTTTCATCTAAAACCAAACCAGCAAAGCTACGTGCTTCGGGTACCCTACTAGTATATAATTAAAATATATGGGGCTTAAATTTCTACAATGTAGGCTTGAAAAGCATGAATAAAGCAATTTTTTAATTATTTAATATTTATCGGATAATTGGGACCTTAGATAATTGGATCTTTAAAGAAGATATAGAAAAACTCATGTGACCGATTTTATATATAGAGAAGTTCCTAGAAAATTTGAGGCCTTTAAAAGTTAGGGGCTTAAAGTCCTGGCTTAACTTTCTTTACCCTTGAGCCATCACTAATTGTAGTGAATCTGACTATGCTGAAACATGCCAAATGAATTCAACTTGACAAAGAGTGAAAGCATAGGCATGATGTCGATCATACCTGTACAAAATTGATGCCAAAGGGATACTAGACCCTCAGTATGATGTGATATAAGGGGGTTGGGGATTTTGTTTTTTTTAGTTAAAGTACAACACAGTTTTTTTTAGGGTTGCCCTATAAGAACGGGGTCTATAAAATTTCTGCAAACCCTCCCTATAGATTAGGGAGGTACTTTATGTACTTTTCTGCAGCTTTTTGCAGTTTTGCAGGTTTTTTTTTTTTTTTTTTTTTTTTTTTTTTTTTTTTTTTTTTTTTTTTAGTCTTTTTCTTTTTTTAAAAGTGTTTTAATAATTTTTTGAAGTCTTTTTTTTTTTCACAAAGTATTTTAATGTTTTAATTATTTTTTGAAGTCTTTTGTCCAAATGTGCAGATTTCACCAAGTCCAACCAAAGTCCAACTCCAAGTCCAAAGTGCAGCAACCACAACATGTTTAGGCAGTCACACAAGTCCAAAGTGCAGCAAACAACACAAAGTAAACACAAGAAATATTCGTCATCGCCTTATCGGCTCAGATTTTTAGTAAGGCTCGGATAATGAAGGTTGCAAAGTGATAAAAATATCACTTTGCCATGCCATTCGGTTTTAAAAACCATTCGTCATCGCCTTAGTTACAAAGTGATAGTTACACAAACCTGTAAACAGCATAAGTAGCCTGTATAAACATGTATAAACAGCATCACATGTATAAACAGCAAGATTCTTGCTTTTGCAGACCTGTACCAGCATATCACATGTTACACTATAAACACACTGCCCACAAGGGTTGTTATACAAGAACGGGGGCTATTTCGTTATGGACTTAAGGCTCGGATAATGAAGGCTGCAAAGTGATAAAAATATCACTTTGCCATGTCATTCGGTTTTAAAAACCATTCGTCATCTCCTTTGTTACAAAGTGCAGATTCACACAAAATTTATCATGTCCAAGTGCAGATAGCCCCCGTTAAGATAAAAAAGTAGCCCCCGTCCTTATAAAGCACATGTTACATAACCTCAACAGCATCCACAAGCCATTCCAAAAAACTCACAAGCCTGTAAACAGCAAGATTCTCACAACAAAAGCCTGTAAGTAAACAACAAGATTCTCACTTGCTTTTGCAACTTTCCTCAAGCAACCCTCAAATCACCAAGAAAAGTAGTATCAGAAGCATGTGAAATACTCACAAGCTCAACAGTTACAATCAGCTTTGCTCCACTATAAACAAAGCTCAGATTATCACAACAAAAGGCAAGCATCACAACAAAAGCTCAACAAATAACAAGTAACAACAAGGATTGGGGCAGAGTATCACAACAAAAGGCAAGAGCATCACAACAAGGGTTGGGCCAGAGCATCACAACAAGTAACACCAACAAAAGCTCAGATTATCACAACAAAAGGCAGAGCATCACAACAAAAGCTCAACAAGTAACAAGTAACAACAAGGATTGGGGCAGAGTATCACAAGGGTTGGGCCAGAGTATCACAACACGTAACACAAAATGTCTAGGTCACGATTTTCCACAAATGAGGTAACAATAAGTTTTACGCTTTTACATTAGGCTCAGATTATATGGCTGCAACTTCAAATGTTGCAAAATCAAGTTTCTATTGCCATCCATTTGGAAATGCCACGCCAATATCAATTTTTTAAAAAAATCATCATTGCCTTAAATATGCTTAAAACTAGAGCCTGTGGACTGGGGGTAGGCCAGAGCAGGTATTCATACCACTCAAAGGTGGCAGATCAAGGTGTTAACCTACCCACATCCACAGGTTAACCACCACCATAGACCCCGTTCTTATAGGCATTTAAGTAGTATCATAATAAGCATTTTTTTTTATAAAAGTACACCTAAAAGGCATGAGATATAAAGACGGGGGCTACTTTTTTATTCTAACGGGGGCTTGCATATTTGACTACTAGACATAAGAACACAGAACTATCACCACAGAACCACCACCACATAAGAACACAGAACCACCTACACAGAACCACCACCACATAAGAACACAGAACCACTTACATAGAACCACCACCACATAAGAACACAGAACTACCACCACATAAGAACACAGAACTACCAACACAGAATCAATTTTTTTATCAATTAACACACGGATCTAACAAAACAATCACAGAATCATCACGTATATATTCCAAACTTGAAAACCCCCAATCTAATTTTACGAAACCCTAATTTATAAAATTAGGGTTTGTTTGAAAAAAATCAATTTTTTTATCAATTAACACACAGATCTAACAAACCAATCACAGAATCATCACGTATATATTCCAAACTTGAAAACCCCCAATCTAATTTTACGAAACCCTAATTTATAAAATTAGGGTTTGTTTGAAAAAATCATTTTTTTTATCAATTAACACACGGATCTAACAAAACAATCACAGAATCATCACGTACATATTCCAAACTTGAAAACCCCCAATCTAATTTTACGAAACCCTAATTTATAAAATTAGGGTTTCTTTGAAAAAATCAATTTTTTTATCAATTAACGTACCAATCAATTAACACACGGATCTAACATCACCACACAGAACCATCTACCCAACAACATCACCACACAGAACCATCTACCCAACAACATCACCACACACTCACAAACTCTCTCTCAAATCACAGAAACATGACATAAATATTTGGGTTGCCAAATATTGATTTTAGATCTAAAATTCGTTTTTAGATCTAAAAATAGAGAGAGAAACGAGAGTAAATAGAGAGAGAGAGAGAGAGTATTTGAGTGTGTGGAGTGTGTGTGTGTGAGAGGGTGGGTATACGCGTGGGTGAGACAGCTGTATACACGGGTTTATTTTTTTTTATTTTTTTTAATTTGTATTTGTATTAATTTTTGTAATAAAAAGTAATAAAAGTAAAATGTAAAAGAATTTTTGTTATAAAAATGTAAGAAATAAAAGTTATAAAAGTTAAATAAAAGTTATAAAAATGTACAAGAATTTGTATTAATTTTTGTATTTGTATTATTTTTTTTTTTAAATGTAAAAAATGTAAACGTTAAATAAAAGTTATAAAAATGTAAGAAATAAAAGTTATAAAAATGTAAAAGAATTTTGTTATAAAAATGCAAAAGTTGTAATAAAAACTAAAACCAAAAGTATTAGTAAAAAATGTTATGTATTTTCAGGTTTTCGGTTCTCACGAGGAAGTAACTGAGTGGGCGCAAAATATAGCTCGTGAGCTCGGTTTTGTAATTGTTAAAGATAGAACCAAATCAGAAAATGGTTATGTGAACGAAATCAATTATAGGTGTACAAAGGGTGGGCCATATATACCTCAAGGTAGTGGCAGACGGAAAACCAAAACATGCAAAACTGGTTGTCCATTCAGATTAAATGCGAAATATCATCGAACAAAAAATTATTGGGTATTGAGGGTGAAGGATGATACACATAATCATGATATGCTAGAGTCGTTGCATGGTGTGCCATATGCAATGCGATTAAAGGATGATGAGTTGGGTTTGGTTAGAGAATTGACAGATTATAACGTACGACCACTTAATATACTTTCGACAATAAAGGGTCGTAATCCGGATAACGTGTCTAGCGTTAGAACTATATATAACGCACAAGATAAGTTCCGGAGAGTCAGAGTAGGTGATAGAACTCCAATTCAAGTCCTTTACTCGCATTTGCAAGAATCAGGGTATACATGGTACCCGAGGGTAAATGTGCATACCAACGAGCTTGAGGAGCTATTTTTTGTGCACCCCACGTCGTATGCTATATGGTGTACATTCCCTGAAGTCATGCTGATGGACTCCACGTACAATACCACGGTGTTTAAATTGCCGTTGTTGGAAATTGTTGGACTAACTTCAACAAACAAAACATTTTCAATGGCGTATAGCTTTTTATCCAGTGAACAAGGGCATAATTTTAGATGGGTATTGCAACGTGTGAAGCAAGTGATTGGCGAAAGATATTACCCACGTGTTATCGTCACTGACAGAGATTTAGCGTTAGTTGGGGCAATCAGAGCAGAATTTCCTGACGCTCACCAATTACTCTGTCGATGGCATATACAGCAAAACATACTTAAGTTTTGCAAAAATAAATTCACAGATGGGGATATTGACTATGAGTCCGTTAAAAACCGATGGGATTGGTTGGTTAAAGCTCCGACCTTCGAATCGTTCGAGCGACGTTATCGACGCCTACAAGAGCTATTGGTCAACCATCAGGGTACTTAATTATTAATTGATTGTTTTTAATTATTTAATAAATATGCACCCGAATGACCTTTTATTAATTCATTTTTTTCTTCAGATGTCGCTTTGTATCTGCATAACTGGGTGCAAGATTACGCACCCATGTTTGTCTCGTATATTACTGACCGATATAAATCCTACGGCCAGACAACAACGTGCAGAGTTGAGGCTCACCACGCGTTGTTGAAATTATATTTGGACGGCACACAATCCAAATTAGACAGGTTGTTGAGGTCGGTCGATAAGATTCTCATGACGCAAGAAGATGCGATAAAAGAGACTTTCAATAGAAGCATGAACGAGAAACTAATTAAGTGTGATGTACCACTATTTCACGAATTAACGTATAAAGTTTCTAAACATGCTTTGAACCTCATGCACAGAGAACTCCACCTGTCGATCGCCCAAGAAGACTGTAGCCATAAGAATCGGGCAATATACGGACTACCATGCTTTCACGAGATGCGAATCTATGTTATTCATGGTAAGTATATTAAATTTATAACTATCAAGTTGTTTTCCACATTAATATCAGTAATTTATACAAGTCACTTTAATTGAATTCAGGATTACCCATTCCACTGGAACGAGTTGATATTTTTTGGAGAACCCTATCTGTTCCGTGGCCTGTTATCAATAGGCCCTCGAATAAAGATGGCTCTTCGTTTAACGATGATGATGATGATGGTGGTGGTGTTGTTGATGATGATGATGATGATGACAATACTTCGTTTAACGATGGCATGCGACAATTCAAGAATATTTTTAGCAAATCAACATCGTTTGTCAAGAAGAATATGTTAACGAAGTTAAAAGATATATTCCAACCTGAATCTGCTGACACACGTGAACCAGCTATTCAAAAAAATACCCGTGGACGTCCGAGCGCAAAGGACAAAAAGGGCAAGGCTACACAAGTCCCGGACTTGAATGAAGTTCCGGACTTGAATGAAGTCCCGGACTTGAATGACTTGAATGATGTGCCAACCATGAATCACCGAAGAAGCACAAATTCAAGATCCACGAAAGTCCCGAAACGCGCCAAAGAACCTGCGAGACATAGTTCGTACACGGGTCAAAAAATAAGACACAGATTTTACGTTGGAGATAAGGATAGCGAGGATTTTATTGATCGCATTCCAGAGATTTTCAGTTCACAGGAAATAAGTATAAATAATGTGGAGGGTGACGGAAATTGTGGGTTTCGGTGCATTGCCCATTGGATTGTGCATGACCAAAATAGGTGGGCCGATGCTAGATACATGTTAATGGAAGAGTTACAAAGACATAGTGTAACTTACGTGAGTATGTGGGGGGAAGAAGACTTTTACCACCTTCGTGATACATTAAACTGGTTTAATGGACCAGCGCCTGAAGATTACTGGATGACGATGCCACATAACGGTCTGGTCATCGCTTCAGCTATTCGCCGACCTCTTGTATATATAGACCGTCATGGTTGGTTCACATGTTTACCCCTATTTTCTGCTCCAAACTTATCACATGGAATTGACCCCATTGTGATTGCGCGTGTGGGGGAGAACAGTGGTGCTCATTACATTTGTCTCAATATAGACAGAGATTCAGATCTACCACATTACCACCCACAATGGAGGTGGTTCCAACAGCCACTTGCAAACGAATGGGATACAATATATAACCATCAATGTATTTTGTAAATGTTGTAAATGATTATTCATTTATTTAAATGTAAATTGTTTGTAAATGTTGTAAATGATTATTCATTTATTTAAATGTAAATTGTTTGAAAATGTTGTAAATGATTATTTAAATGTAAATCGTTTAAATGTTAATTGTTTGAAACATCGTTTAAACATTATTGATTGCTAATGTAAATTATTATGCAAATTCTTTGGTCAGATGAGCCAAAGAAATCCTTTTTGGTGCCGATGTAATAGAGGATTTATTGTAGAACGGAAATCCTGGCAAGATGGTAGTCGTGGGCGACTGTTTTATGCATGTCCTCTTTCAGTGGTAAATAATCATACGTTTGCTTAGTTATGTAAATAATTTGTTTGTTAAAAATACATTTCTTATTATTTTCTTAACATGTAACAGCCAGGTATAAAAGACTTTGGGTGTCGATACTTCGCGTGGAAAGATGAATTTGAAGCAGAACACTTTAATCAACCCTCTTCTTCAACGCATTGCTCAAACTGCGTTGCTACAAAAAAAATGAGAACAAGTTGTTGAAGGCAAGAATAAAGGCGCTGGAAATGGAGTTAGAAATGGCAAGGAATCCTGAGGATCACGCTTGTCAGTCAAGTGCCCGGCTCCATGATCTTTTAAATGAGATGAATAATCTTCATATGTCGTAGATGTTGTTGTTTTTAAATAATATGTATAACGTTGTCGTTTAATTTTATAATAACAGTTTTTGTTGCAGTTATTTAACGTGGTAATATTTAACGTGCTATTATACAAACAAAATAATTATACAAAACATTACACATATACAAAACATTATTAAACACAAAATATACAAAATATTATACATATACAATACATTTACTTTAAACACAACAAAAAATAAAAAAAAAATAAAAAAAAAATAAAAAACGGCGCTAAACGACAAAATAGGGTAAAAGTCAAAAATATATATATATATATATATATATATATATATATATATATATATATATATATATATATATATATATATATATAAAAAGTACCCCTAAAAGGTAGCCCCCGTTAGACTAAAAAAGTTACCCCCGTCCTTATAACTCATGCCTTTTTTTATCAGTTTCTGTTTCGTATTTCTAACAGTTTTATGCGTTTGACTTATTAAACTTTATATTTTCTGTTTCGTACTTTTAGGTTTATAGTTTTTTGATATAAACAAACTTATAAAAATTTAAAAAAAAAAAAAAAAAAAAAAATCAAAAATCAAAAACTTCAAAAAAAAAAGGGGAGGGGGGGTCCCTTTGTAAAAAAAAAAAAAAAAAAAAAAAAAAAAAAAAAAAATGGGTCCAAATAAACCGCCCCAATAGGAAAATGACTAGAACTTAAATTTAGACCTAAAGATATAATTGGTTGATTTGAAAGCTTAATTGGTGAAAAATGATGAAAAAGAATAAATGTATGACATTTGTCATGATTTGTATGAATTATGTTTAATAGTAGGCCTATATTTTAAGTTTATATATCAAAAGTCTTAGTAATATTTCTCTTCATGAGTTTTCAGTCAAAGTTAATCAAGTGATTTAAAATAAAAAAATTCATTTTTTGGGTAACCATAGTTTCCAAACTTTTAGGCGATTAATTCATGAGGATTGAACTCATCATCACACAAAATCAAACCATTTAAAGACCTTCATTTTTAGAAGATTAGCATGACAACATTAGAGTTATTTGCACCTAATAGAAAATTAAACTTGAGGCCTCACACATTTTAAAAACCACGATGAATAGTGATGTGATGATTTTGCGGTCAACCAATATTTAAGTCGACATCTGAAAATGTCTATGAAATATCGACGTCTTGGTCGTTTCATAAAGTGCTTACTTTTTCTTTTCTTTTTTTTTTTTTTTTAGTTTTCAAGGTCTATTATGATGTCTATGTCCCAGAAGTAGACCAAGTCATTTTGTGACCTTCCTTGGTTGTCTTCTTCCCATTTTAACCTACACTAACGAAATCCAAAAATAAAGATACAATGTATACAATGATCAGAGTAAACAAAGAGTAGTGATCGACATTACTACGAATATGTTTAAATAATTCAACAATTTACATGTTAGTCATATCTAGTATCTACCATTTATTCTGTCAATCATTTCAATCTTAAAATAATTTTTTTTACACAAAAAATACACGGTTTAGTTAAAACATAATATTACTACTTGCTTTTTACTTACATTTATTCATAAAATTACATGTTTGGTCCCTATGGTTTACCCTAAATAACAAGTTTAGTCCATAAGTCGTTTTAATTAAACCACACATACCGATTTTTGAAACCTGTTGCCCATTTAGTCCTTATTATTATGAAAAATAGAAACTATCCGTGTGAAAAAAAAAAAAAAAAAAAAAAAAAAAAAAAAAAAAAAAAGATGATCCCTATTTTTCTTTAAATAAGGGCTAAATGGGCAACAGGTTTCAAAAATAGGTATGTGTGGTGTAATTAAAATGACTTAGGGACTAAACCTGTTATTTGAGGTAAATCACAGGGACCAAACGTGTTATTTTTTCTTTATTAACTTAAAAGCTCGATAATAACTCGAGTCATACTATATAAGTTCACGATCGACTCGTTAAACATTTAGAGCTCATTTTCTAGGCTCGAGGTCGAGCTCAATGTCGTATAAAGCTTGGCTCGAACCAGCTTGAGTCGAGTTTGAGCTGAGTTACTCAACAAAAGCTCAAGTCATTCACATCCTTAACCAAAACCGGCTTTTGATCAACCGGATTGCAGTTCAACCAGTTGATATAAAAAGAAAAATATCTATAATAGTTAATTTTAGAGTATGAGAATACTCTCATTGTTACATAATAAATGTCCACTTAAAAATTACGCAAAGTTTTGGTTAGCAAACGATGTGGCACTCTCTCTCCCATCAGTCACTCCAAACCAATCCCCTTATACCACATCATTCACCCACTTTTTCTATCACCCACCCTTATTTTTGTTGGCATCCGGTGACTCACCCTTCACTTCGTCAAAAAAGGACAAACGGTCAAAAATTAAAACCTCCAATGTTCACTTTTATTCTCGATCCCGTGCTGAAACTTTCACCCACAAGACTCTTCATGTGCGTGATCCAGAGGACGGCGGCGGTGTTTTCGCGCCACAAGAATCCCTTCCCGTGTGATCTAGCGTCCACCGCCAACCCCTTATACATACTCAAATGTACATTTGGGATAAGATTATTACTTTAGTAGTAATGGTAAAAGAATATTTTGTTACTTTAAAAAACAGAAAAGCTTAAAATGATCCGCCATTAAAATGGAAGCTGACATCACCAAAGATTATATGTACAAACGCATGTCAACTACTTCTCTTCAAACTCACCATCTTCTTCTCTCTCTCTTACACACACTTACACACTTTCACTGTGTGTTTTTTGTTCATGTGTTAATGGAGGAAGGACTGTAGATCATTTTTTTTTTTTTTTTTTTTTAATCCAACTTTTTATATCAAGATTTTAAATCTTGAAAAACCCATTATTGTTATTGTTACAATGGGGATCATTACACAAGATATGATTAAGCAGTTTCAGGGTTTGGTTGAATCAAGTTAGTCACCTTTTTTTTTTTTTTTTTTTTTTTTTTTTTTTTTTTTTTATAATAAAGTTTTTATTTTTTTGTGTTTTTGCAGTTGATGAATCACTCAAGATCACATATGAGGTTTGGTTTTTGATTTTTTATTGTTTTTTTGTGATTTAGCTTGTTAGATTTTGTATTGGATGTTGGCATTTTGATTTGTTATATGAAATGAATCATTTTTATTAGGGAATTGATTTGCAAATTTTTTAAAATTGATTGGGACAGTCCAATTGTGCATTAAATATTTGTACAGTATTAATACTGTGCTGTGCTTTAACTGCTTGTACATTAAAGTGTCCCGATAACATTTTGGAGTGTGCGAATCACCTCCTTTTTTATTAAAGGGAGTGTTTGTTTAAGTTTATATAGCCGGCTTATGGCTTATGTGGTTTTCGGCTTATGTTTTATAAGCTCACTTTTTTTGTGACTTATTTTGAAACTTATATAAGCTTATCATGACGTGATAAGCTTATATAAGCCGAAAAGTTTCAAAATAAGCCACAAAAAGTGAGCTTATGAAACATAAGCCGAAAACAATATAAGCCATAAGCCCGCTATATAAGCTTAAACAAACACCTCCTTAGTCTTGATTTCCCTAATTGTATATAAAGTTTAGTTTTTTTAAGGGTGGCTTGTGAAAGGGTCGGAAACGGTCAATGGGATACAATGGGCAGCTTTTTTTATGATCTGAATTATAAGATTTTATATTCAAAGTCAACATTTTGATTTGCTTTTTCAAATGAATCATATCTAGGGGATGTTTGTTTAAGATTATTTTTGGGCTTATAAGCTTATTTGACTTGGCTTATATAACATAAGCCTACTTTTCCAGCTTATTTTCCGGTTTGCAAGTTTATTTTCCATCTTAAAGATATGTAAAAAAAAAAAATAAGCCCAGGAAAATGAGCTTATGGAAAATAAGTCAGGTCAAATAAGCTCATAAGCCCAAATATAAGCTTTAAACAAACCACCCCCTTATTGTATCTTGATTTACCAAATTATAAATAAAGTTTATATTTTTTAGGGGTCCTATTTCGAATTTGGGCCCAATTTAAAATTTTTGGTTTTTATTTAGTTGGCATTTCTTATTGTACGTCACGTGAAATGAGATACTTTTGGTTAATTTCAAGTTTCAAAATGTTACCTGAACGTGTTAAAAGTTAGATAAGTTTAGATTATGGAATAACTAGTTTACGACCCCTGTAATCATGGCTGCTAGTTAAGCTGATTTTTTTGATTGTTGTGTATTTGTTAGGGATACCCGATACTGTTCTAATTTTTTATACTTGTTACCAGAATTTGCATCAAGGATATCCAACTGAGAATCTGATCAGGTTTCTTAAAGCACGAGATGGAAACATCTCCAAAGCCTATAGCATGGTTAGATCCAAACTCATTGTCGTTGAAACTCAAAACTCGTGATCACATTACATGCCTGCTGATGAATCTTGTCTTTTCAGCTTGTTGATTGTCTAAATTGGAGGATTGAAAATGATATCGACAAAATATTATCAGTAAGATTTCTTCATAGAATCTGACATGAATTCGTGTAATCGGCTTAAGTTAACTTTCGTGTTATATGTGCAGAAACCAATTATTCCTGCTGAGTTTTATAGATCACTCCGTGAGTCGCAACTTATAGGGATGTCGGGTTACACAAAAGATGTAAGTTTTTTTTACTAGAAACTAGATCTAAAGACATGGTTGTGATCTCACTGATGGTTTTCTGGTTTCTTGAAATACTATATAGGGGCGACCTGTTATTGCCATTGGGGTCGGGCTAAGCACATATGACAAAGCGTCTGTAAGTATATTGGGCCCTTTTTCACTTAGTTATCTGCTTACGCTTGGTTTAATCGAATACTTTGAAAGGATGTGTGTGTAATCTTGATGAATACCGACTATGTGACTTTAATTTCTATATAGAAAATTGTATATCCAAACGTCTCTTATGTTTCTTGGTGTTTTTCTCTTCTATTTTAGATTCATTACTATGTTCAATCACACATCCAGATAAATGAATACAGAGACCGTGTGATATTGGTAAGTTCAAAGTTTCTATGTAGTTTCGACCTTATGAATAAAATCTACACTAGCTTCTTAAAGGCCGACTCTTGTTTCAATGTAGCCATCTGCAACGAAAAAGTTTGAGCGGCATATAAGCACTTGTGTCAAGGTTCTAGATATGACCGGGCTCAAACTTTCGCATCTCAATCAAATCAAGGTACTTTTCTTGTACTAGCAAAAGATTTGTGGTCTATTGAATCAGTAAATCGTTTAGCAAGTCATTGGAACAGTCATGGGACTAATGCATCTCCATCTTCTAATTTGTTGCAGCTATTAACAGTTATATCTAGTATCGATGACTTGAACTACCCAGAAAAGACGGACACTTATTATATTGTCAACGCCCCGTATGTATTTTCTGCATGCTGGAAGGTTTGACATTTCGATTCACCATCAATGAAAATTGTCGGGATTCTCTTCATGCATCTTAAAGTTTGAATCTTTTACAGGTTGTGAAGCCGCTTCTGCAAGAAAGAACAAGAAAGAAAGTTCAAGTGCTATCGGGTTGTGGTAAAGATGACTTATTGAAGGTAAAAACATCTGTCTTTAAAGGTTTCTTGTGGGGTTCAAGAATGGTTTAATCTTTTTAACTAAATCTACATTTACTCGAAATGCGCAGATAATGGATTATGAATCCCTGCCTCATTTTTGTAGAAGACAGGGGTCCGGATCATCAAAGTACACTAGAAACTCAACGGGTGAAGATTGTTGTTTCTCGTTAGACCATGGGTTTCATCAGCAGCTTTATAATTACATCAACGACGAAGCTTTAGGCATAAAGCCACGGGCCCCGATCAAGCAAGGTTCATTTCATGTTGGGTTCCCTGAACCTAACTTAACAGGGCGTAAAATTGTTCAAACTATAGAAACTGAGTTCCATAAGCTCGAGAACCAGAACGGGTTTACTGATCAAAAGAATGATGTTAAGACAAATGGAAATGAACGTCAAAAGGAAACGATTGCATAGAAGCTAGCTGGAACTGATGATTTACTTATTGCACTGCGTATATGATAATTATTTGAGTATCTTGTAACTTTATGTTGTATATTTATGAACTCGTTTCGTTGGTGAATGTGACTAGCGGTCTCGTTCCCCTTAATCGAAACGGGCAATTAGTCCTTTTTGACCCCAAAAGTCGAATATAGTCAACGACAATGAAGCACAATAAACTATCAATTTTTACCATTTTCATAGCAGTCTCATTACATGATCTTTAAAGCTATTTTATGTGGTATTGTGGTGTTTTTCTGCCTATAGAGTGGCTGCAAAGTTTATTGCTTACTGAAGTTGGCATATATGAAGTGGATTAGACTGGACCGGAACAGAAGATTTGAAACATTCACCATCTCGGTTATGGTTTAAAACTGGTTCGACCCCAGATTGGACTTGAACCAAACTCGGTTATTTTCTAGCCTAATTTCAGTATATAATTACCTAAACCATGTCATTTTATTTCAAAATGATAGAACACCAGGTTTTGAACAAAGAAGACAGAAACTGAACCATAATGGGTCAACAGCAGGACCCAAACGAAAATTTTCATATCAACTGAGAACTGGACCGCACCAACCCACTCGGATCCGATCTCTTCTCCGTTAGGCTTTCCAGTTTCAATGGTTTAGACTGAAATCTGCACACTCCTTTATACTAAAGTTTGGAGAGTCAAATTTCTAAGAACACGTTCATAAATGATTAGATTCATGACGTTATAACAATATTGACATACTTAAGTAAATCGCTTGAATACACGCAATGCAAGCCACTTTTATTCAGATTGCAAATCCAGTAGAACACTGGATCAAAGTTGTACAAAAGCTAGGTTACAAGCAAAAAATCAGGAGCAAACACCCGATTCCATATTTTTCTGTTAACCGATATTGATAGCAACGGATATTTCACACACACATTAAAAACACAAAAATGCAATCAGCCCAACTGTCTGTAACAGTTATAAGCAACTGCAACCGAGACTGCAGCACCTATAAGAGCAAGAGCTGCATACACATCTTCACTCTCCCATGTCTCAAGCCAGGTTGGCATAGTACAAACCTTATGTGGTGTCGGAGCTGATTTGTTACCACCATTGATTGATAATGGATTCTTGCCTCCCTTTCTTTTTTCAGCCACACTCTTCTTATCAAGATTCAAATTTGCTGCATTTTCAGTCGGCGGGTTAGAGCTACGACAGCAAGTTGAAGTTGAGTTTGTCTGACAACAACCCGTATCCTCCACGTTAGTCCCATCTGCATGGCTGTAAACACTGTCTGTGTGTGTTCTTTCGATGTTGCCACCACCATTTGCTATAACCCTTTGTTCTTGAGCTTTTATCTGTTCTTCCTCTGATAAACCCATTTGTCCCCTGAAGAAAAAATAAGACCTCAAAAACGTATTTCAATAGCAAGAAACCTACACCTTATGGTGTAGGTGAAATAATGAGTTCGTTGCCTATGATTTTTAATCATTAGATAGGTAGTATATAACATTCAGTCTTTCACATGGGATACATCAGTTTGTCTATCTATCTCTACCCAACCAAAGAAAGTTTATAAACAACAATCCCGATATGTCTAGCTTCACATGGCCATCACATTTTTCTTGTCTATTGTCCATAGTTGTCCTCTTGTGACCATCAAGTGCCTTCTTCTTGATAATCAAATTTGGAAACTTTCATGTCTTTAATGTGTAAGAATTTTCCAATCATATGCATGGGACACATGGGTAATATACAAAAATGTAATTTTTTATTAACGAAGGTTCAGCGCAAAAAAAGTGTGGATGATACAAGCACCCTGTCCTATAATAAGTCAAATGGTCAAACATTACAATGTGACGTAAGTATTGCAAAACTATGCAAACACAATAAACAAGCTTACGGCTCTTGAGTTTTAAGCACAAATGATACAAAAAAATTGGGATAACTGATAAGGAAACAAGGATACCACATTACCACCCAAATATTCAACTATTTTCATTAGGGCGACCCAACAACTGAAACTACTTTACAGGCCACCAAAATATGTATATGGTTTGCTTATACGCAATTCCGACAAAAAAGAGGCTAAATGACAAATATAACCTTATTAAAAAATAAATAAATAAATAATCCCTTAGTTACTTTTTGTATTTCAGCTTCTTTTTTTTTTTTTTTTTTTTTTTTTTTTTTTTTTTTTTACCAGATTTGATATCAAGTGGTCAGGTGGCCTTGATGTAAAACTTATTGAATAGTTGGGTGACCCCGTTATACATTACTCAGTTTTTCCCTCAAACATACATCAGAAAGCGTTAGTGTCTCCAAAATACAAGAAAAGGTTTCGTTTTACACTATTCTACTTTCATGGCCACTTATCCACAATAAGCGTTACTATCAGATATTCCAAGAGAGTAACTGCATATCACCTAACAAAAACTAACTTGAACTCAAAAAGATACGGAATAGGAATAATTACCTCCAAAGAAAGTCTACAATTTCTCCTTTCTCTACGTGTTGCTCAAGTAAGGTACTTACATCATCAGGCATAACATATCCATACCAATGTCCTGTCACTTTCCCATGATTATCTGATCTGAATATGATAACGTTTCCTGCATACTTGTGACCTCCAATGTGTGAACAGGGGCGAACAAACACTTTATTCTGATGACCACGTAATTCTATCTCGTCTTTGAATCTAGAAACGAGTGCAGGCCCACAAACGCCACATCTTTTGTCCCTTGCACCATGAGCACATACAAATATGTATGATCCTTTTAGTGGTTCAGGACTTCCAGGCAGCCATTCACCATCTTTTACCAGAACTTCTTCCACAAACGTGTCAACATCAAAATGTGTCAATCTCCTACATAATGTCGAATCTATCAGAGATAATGCATTCTGCCATAATAATAACAAATGTATATACAATATGAGTATATGAAGATTATCATACAAAATTTACCTGTATCTGATCATGTCAGGAAAGATTAACACATCTCCATTTGATGTCTCGGTCCCGTCATATCCCTCACATATAGTCAGACGAGTCTTGTGAAACATTAACAATTAAACAGTCATCAGTAAGCAATAATTTAGCATGTGATGAACTTCAAAAACACACACACGTCAAATGCAATCAAATTTGCCAAAAAGTAATCCGCATAGGGGGTGTTTGGGAGTGCTTATCTACTTAAAAATGTGCTTATTTAATCTAAAATAATCACATAATAGTTTCATCTGAACAGTCAAAATTTCTAAGAGAATGTTTGGGATTGCTTATTTAAGTGCTTACCTGCTTACATATTAGCATATTAGCAATTTTGAGTGTTTAGATAAACAGCCGACAAGCACTTTAAAATACCCAATCCCAAACAACCTGTTCCAAACTTCTTAATTCTAGAAACAATAAGTCAATAAGCAAATGATTTCACATTAACAATATTCAATTAGCCATAAACATCTATTTAGGGGGTGTTGGGTACGTGTATCTGAAATAGCTTATGCATTTGCAAAGTACCCTTTCCTACTAGCTATGCCAAATGCACTTTGCAAGCCTCTGGAAATAGTTTTTGGGTAACTATATGTCTATATTACATTTGGATTTCACCATAAGCTACTAAACACTTCAATTAACCTTTGCCCAAACACGCCCTTTATACAACAACGAAAACAGCAACACAATACCCAATACTACTTGTGTACGGGGTATGGGGGAGGTATGATGTAGCCGTCGTATCCCTCTGACTTATAAATTGTGCATAGTAAATGCAGTTCCAACTTCCAAGAAGTGTCTTTAGGATACAAAAAATATATAGTACATGGTTATACTTCCAAAACACGCCCTTCATCATAAGGACAAGTGTTAGCATTCCACATCAATACCAATTTAGTCATTAGGCTTATTAAAAACCTTCCATTTCAGTAATTCCCATGACATTAATTGCAACATATATTCTCCAATGGTTTTAATCAATGGGGAAACCCTAACCCTGTGTACCCCTTTTGGGTGCCGAGAAACCCTTCCCCAAGCGCCAATGAGCACGAGACCACGACGTACTTCTCCAAATACCTTGTTAACAGGTCAAATGTACATTCACTGTGGGTGAGTGATACCTGCCCCAATGGTAATTGCAACATATATTCTAAGTTTAACAAAAGCATCTCCAACGTGGCATAGTGGTAAGGCAACCCAAAGGTATGAGAATAAAAAATGGCCGCGGGAATACCAATTAGGCCTCGTACACAGAAGCTTCCTAAACACTTCTATTGTTTAGTGGGTTCTAACTACTACTCCTTACAGCTACAACAAGCTTCCTAAACACTTCTATTGTTTAGTGGGTCCTAACTACTACAGCTACTACTGTTTCGCCAAACATAACCTTAACATTTAACATTAGTAATCTCCGTGTCATAAACATTAGCACCATATATTCCACGTTTCACAACAAAACCAACACGAAAACCAAAAAACCCAAAACCCAAAAAAACAAAAACCCAAACCCTAAAAAGCAAGTCAACACGTCTATTTGTAACTACAGCTACACCTACGTTACCAAACGCTTCTATAAAACAAACAAACAGCTACGGCTAACTGCGCCACAAAATCCAAATAAACTAACAAACCAAACCCTAGAAAGTAAGTCAACGCGTCTTTTCGTAACTACAGCTACACCTACGTTACCAAACGCTTTTATAAAACAAACAAACAACTACAGCTAACTGCGCCACAAAATCCATACAACCCAAGAAACCAACCAACCTGTCTTTTGATATGGGATTTCCTAGCAGTAAGAGCAGCAGACAACAACCTAGGCAACCTATCAAACTCAGCAGCCTGAATCCTAGGAGGCCAAACACTTGGTTTCTTATAACACAAAAACACATGCCTTTCATAGTACTTAACACTCCCAACCACAACACTTTGTCTGAACTCAGATCTTGAGAACCCAAACTCCTCCTCTTCATCTATGCTGCTAGTGTTGTCAAATGAGGTCAAGTAGCCGTCGTTCTGGAAGCTTCCAGAAGCACTGTCGGGTTCGGATGGGATTAGGGAGGGTGTTCGGGTGTGGTGGGTGTAGGGTGATGATTGGGTTTCTGGGGTTGTCATTGTTGTTGTTAAGGTGTTTGATGAAATGTATGAGGGGTGTTTGGTTTTGGGTTTTGGGTTTGACTGGTGTGTGTGTGTGACTGTTTGTTTGTCTGAGAGTGTGAGTGAGTGATGATGGTAGTGAAAAGGTGTTTTGAGAATTTTATTTTTTTTTTTCGTTTTTTTTTTCCTTGTAACAAATTGAGATCTTTTATGTGCAGTTTTTTTTTTTTTTTTTTTTTTTTTTTTTTTTTTTTTTTTTTTTAAATAATGAGCAAGGAATTATTTTTAGAAGGGATCCAAAAACAATTAAAATGAGAAAGTTGATAAAGTAATTATAGCTAGAGGTGTTAATTGGGTTGACCCGATCAAGTTTCGGTCAATTCGGGTCGATGCTAAACTGTCATACGCGAACCCGTCTCTATTTAGAACTCAGGTTAGTCGGGTTAAGTCAACCCGAATATAATTAAAATGCTTAAAAAGAGATTACTTCAATATGATTACAATGTAAAAGTATTAATCAAGTCGGGTTCGGGTCAATTCCGGTTGAGGCTAAAAAAAACATACTTGAACCAGACTTATTTAAAACTGGGGTTGACCCGAATAAAATTGTTGATCCGAGTAATCCAACCCGAATAGGCTTAATAGGGTCGGATTCATGTAGGGTCGGCCTTTTTAACACTCTTAATTATGGCCGCACATTATATGAGAGAAAATTTGAACGAAAATGAATATATCTATACTACTATATAATGCATTTGGGATTATTCTTTAATTAGAAAGGCTTATAATTCAGACTTTTACTTGCTTATTATGGAGGGATTTCAAAATTAATTGGTTGGGAAGGGTTGGTTAGAAAGCAAGTTGGTTAGGAAGTTTGTTAGGAGGCATGTTGGTTAGGAAGTTTGTTAGGAGGCAGGTTGGTTAGAAAGTTGGTTATGAAGCAATTTGGTTGTTCAAACTAAAATTATTTGGCTTAACCATTTTAACTTATAAAGCATAAAGACAACTAAATGTGTAACCGAATAACGCAAAATATAGTCACAGGTATCCGCCGCTACATTGCGCGGGTACCGTTCTAGTTTTTATAAATGCATTTGTAATTTTTGGTTGCCGTTATTTATCCTCTCATTTTAATTATTCGATAACTCTTATCTAGTTTGTTTTTTGTGTTTTTACAAGAGAAACCACTGTGGAAAAAGAAAGTCAAGTTTTTTAAATGTCATTTTCAAAACACGAAATGTTTAAACGTCATCCTAAACTATATTAAACTACTTAAAGGGCTAACATATTTGCTTTGGCTTTTTAAAACAAACTAGGGGCTTTTTCTTCTTTTTTTTTTTAACTAAGGATTTGTTGGATCACACATCTGTTAGAGCCTTTTAAAAAAAATTTATGAGCTTCACTTAAAAAAATATTAAATGTCAAGTGGGTCCAACCCCTCACTAATAGTGTTCTCAAGTTACATAGTATTACATTAAAGAAAAGTAAAGAAAACACTTTCGTCCCAAAAATAGGACACAACACTTTCTTTTCAAAATCATTAAAATAACACTAAGTTTTATTCCATTTCCTTTTCTTTTCTTTTTTAAGTAATACTCGAGAACATACTATCTTATGTTTCATTTTCATTTTCATTTTCATTTTCATTTTCTTCCTTAACCCAAACTCAAAAACACAGCTTATAGAAAAAGGAAACGCCCCTTAGCTTATTTGTGCTAATTTATAGGCGTTTAGGACTAAAAGTACTTAATTGCTTATCAACAAGCTTAGAAAAGTAAACAAAAACTTTAAAACTGAATTATTGCTTAAGGCTTTATAACTAATATGACTAAGAGTAAACTACAAAGATGGTCCCTGTGGTTTGCGTTGACTTTCACTCTTGGTCCTTTGACTTTTTTTTTTGCACTGGCAGTCCCTAACTCCGAAACCCTAAACACTCATAGTCCCTTGACCAAACGGCGTCCCCTTTGACCGTTAAACACGTCTAATGTGACTTGCATACGAGGGTAATATAGTCTTTTACATTTCCTTTTTTTTTCTTTTTTCTTTTGTCACACATAAATACACACAAAATAATTACTCTCTCTTACATATCTCACACATAACTCACACACTCTCACTCTCTCTCTCCTCTGCCACCCACAGATCACCAACGATGGAATCCGGCCAGGCGGCCACCCATGACGAATCCGGCCATACCTTACCAAACTTAGCAGCCCCGCTCACCCTCAACAAATCTAAATAATAAATGGCATGATTTTTTTCTCCCTACCAAGAAAACAACCAGATCTGTCGGTATGATGTGATGAGAGTGAGGGTTTGGTAGCGGACTGATGGTGGCGGGGGTGAGCGTTTAGTGGTGGGCTGATGGTGGCAGAGTGATGGTCGCGAGGGTGGGGGTTTACTGGTGGACTGATAATGGTGTTGGTGGTGATTTGGATACAAATCTGGCGATTTGGCGTAGTGATGGTCGCGAGGGTGGGGGTCTACAGGTGACGCGTGACGGCGAGTGTGATGGATATTGGTGTGGGTTGAAGCGGGGTTTTGCTCGGATTTAGATTTTAAATCTGGTGATGTAAGTAGTGAGATTTAATTTAGAGCCTTTGCTACCAGATCTTGATAATGTATTTCGAATTATAAGTGTTCTTTTTTGTCACTAAAGTAAACTTGTTTGATTCGAATTAAAGTGTGTTATGTTCTTGATTCCAAGCTGTTGCGTAGTAGTCTTAAATTAAAAAGCAAAGCTTTAAAGTGGTTGTCACTTTTTGGAACACTAATTCAATTTGAGTTAATTCTAGTTTTATAAAGAGATAGCAAAATGGCTTTTTTGTGTGGATAAGAGGTAGCAAAATGGTGAAAGTGTGCATTGAATTAGTCATTAGATTGATCATGTGTTTCAGTTTGATGATGAAAGTCAGCGTAAGTACGTATTTTAATCGACGATAATGTGAAAGTTAACCTGTTAAATTTTGAAATGCGTGATGAAAGATGTCTCAGTTTGATATTTGATGTTACTGGACTGTAACGAGTTGACCTTGAAGCCACACAACCTTATTGACACAGGTATATTAGGCTTAAAATTATGGCTCTGAAGTAACATGAGGGGTTGTTGATGGAGGTGGCCGGAAAAATTATGGCTTAAAACGCTTTCATATAAGAGGTGGTCGGAATTTGATGGAGGTGGCCGGAAAAATTATGGTTTGATTGGTAGTGGTGGGGAGTTTATTAAAGATGAAGAAGGGTAGTTGTGGTGGGCTAGAAAATATAAAATGACGATTATACCCTCATGTGCAAGTCACATGAGGGGTTTTTAACAGTCAAACTTAACATTTTCTGGTCAAGGGACTATGTGTGTTTAGGGTTTCGGAGTTAGGGACTGTCTGTGCAAAAAAAAAAAGTCAAAGGACCAAGAGTGAAAGTTAACGCAAACCACAGGGACCATCTTTGTAGTTTACTCTATGACTAAAATATGATAAATAAGAGTAAATTGCAAGAATCGTCCTTATGGTTTGCCCAAATTACAGCTTTCGTCCTTAAGTTTTTGAAAGTGCTTGCGGTCTCTCTGTTGGGAGTTTTTGGTTCCATTTTGGTCCTTGGCCAGGGACTAAACGTGCAATTTTGAGCAAACAACATGGATCATTTCTGCAATGGCCAGGGACCAAAACGAAACTAAAAACTCCTTACAGGGAGCCCGCCTGCACTTTCGAAAACTCAAGGACTAAATCTGCAATTTATGCAAACCACAAAGACGATTCTCACAATTTACTATAGATATAAAGTTCAAACATTGTGTGGTACAAACAACCATTAAGCGCTCACCTCAAGCTACTCCAAAAAGATGCTTTACGTAAATTGAATTTATGCGATGGCAGACTCGGGTTCTGTGGTTTATTCTCGAAGACATATTTTGTTATTCCGGACAAAAAAATTTACAAGATTGTAACTGATCTTCTATTTTGACATTTTGTAACTGTTCATGTTATTTTGACATTTTGCGAACCATTATTTAGAGCACTCACTGTCCAAGCAACTAGGCTATAAGATAAGGGAAATGATTTACACATCATATTTTTTTTATTTGGACACTTAATTATGTGCATTAAAATACACTGCTTTAACCGGTTGTAGATGTGAGTATGCAAATCAAAACATAAAGTGTGCAAATCATTTCCCCTATAAGACCACTTGTGCTCTTAAATTGGAAGCAATTGTTCATCATATTATTTTGACATTTTGTGAACCATTTCCATTATTTCCTTATTATTATTATTATTATTATTATTATTATTATTATTATTATTATTTGTATTTTTTATTTTTTTTATTTGTGTTTTTACTTTTTATTAAGTTATGTGTTAGCCCGATGATGTCCTATAAGTTGAGTGACGGAAGGAGGGTGTTTTTTGGTTTAAGTTATATGTTGTGAGTTTATAAAATGAAAAGCTGAGATGAGAACACTTTTTCTATAACCCGCCAGCCTTATGGCTCTACAACACCTTGTGCTCTTACATTGGATGCAACTAAAACATATGTAATAAACTTTGTGTGCAGTCATTAACCTGGATATTTTGGCTGTATCCATATACCAGGCCACCAGGGTATAAAGATGCTTAAGAAAATAGAAATAGAAACTTAGAAACAGTGAACAAATACTCGGTAAAAAACTTGTAATAATTTAAAGATCACGGGTTCAAATCTCTAGTATACCAAAACCCGAGTCACCAAAACTTTTTGGTCACGCACTCGGGTACCATCATCGTCCGTGCTTACAAAACAAAAAACACGAGCTTTCATTATCAAATTCCGTTCAACAATATACACACCAACCACTCGTACACTCCAACACAAGAACACAAACACAAGGTCAATAATTACACGGGTTTCTCACCTGGCAAATACGACGGCGATGACCCACCATCCACATGTGACTTCTTCCTATGAAAGATACCGCTTAGATTACTACCCAACACTTTTTTCGTCTTCTGCTTGTGTGTTGGACTTTGCATGTAATTGGGCGTTGAAGGTGAAGATGGTGTTTTCATTGCTGTTTCTTGTAAAATAAGAGCAGCTGCTTCTGCAGCTTTCTTTTGTTCCTTTTCTCGCCATCTTTTCAACTCACCCTCGACTGCTTTTTGAGCAGATTCCGCCATGTGGGCCCGCTTCAAAGCTGCCTCAGTGGCAGCTTTCAATTCATCGATTTCCTTTTGTGTTGCTTCTAACCGTTTAACTGCTTCTTTCTCACTCGCTCTAACAGCTTCAATTTGTGCCATTGCAGCTTCGACTTTCATACCAGCTAACTTTTCTGATTCTTCCACTTTTCGACTCAATGACTCGAACTCTTCCCGAGAAATCGTGATTTTGGATCCCGATTCAGACGTCGACGCGCGTGCCGCGTCAGTTCTTTCGGAAATCAGCTTTATTTCATCCAAGGCTTTTGCTTCCGCTGCTTTTGCTTCTTCTGCTTCCCGTAACGCGATCACTAGCTTCCGTTCTGTTTCTTCCAACACGACTACCGTTTCTTCTGATTCCTTCTTTAGTTCTTCGGCTTTTTGCTTCATTTCTTCCGATTCCTTTTTAGCAGTCTCAGTTTCTGTCACTAATTGCTGAAAAGTTGACATCATTTCTTCAGAAGCACCTGTGACTTTAGCCTCTTCTAAACATGCGGATTCGAGCTCAATTTTGGTTTTTTGCAACTTCACGTTTAAATCCCCCGCAACCAATTCTGTTTCCGCTTCCTTTTTTTTCACTTCTTCGTGTTCTTTCTGAACAGTCTCAAGCTCGATCTTTAAAGATTCCAGCAAACTTTTTAACGACAGTTCTTCTTCAGCCACTTTTTGTAACGACTCTTTAGCACCGTCAAGTTCCACTGTCACGTTTTTCAATGCATCAAGATCCGAAATCCTCGCATTCTCCAATTCTAATTGCAGTTTTTTAATCTCAGAATTTGTTTCCGCAAACTGGGTTTCAAGCTCTTTCGATACTTTAGGGTCTATCTGCTCCCGTAACGCGAGTAATTTCTTGGCAGACTCTTCAAGGGCAGCTTTATGCGCAAGTTTTTGAACGTTTTTCTCAGCAAATATCTTTTCTTGTTCTTGTTGTGCTTCGATAGTTTCCAACTTCACCTGCTCGATCATCTCTTTTACTGACATAATCTCGTTCGATATCTCATCAACTCGATCGGAACCCGTTTTGCTCGTAACTTCAGCCTCAGTTTCTTCCTTAACAGCCTCAGTTTTTTCCTCCATAACGGCTTCACTATCATGACGGATTCTTCTTAGCTCTTGTTTTGCGGCATCGAGTTCCTTAAATACCGCAGCATACTGTTCCTTTGTGTTTTCTAAATCTTGTTTTAAAACACTATTATCGTTTGTTTCACCCACATCGAGTTGTTTTGCTTGATCTTTTGCTGCTTCTGTTGCTTTAATTGCTGAATCTTTTGCCTCGTTAATGACTTCGAGCTTTTTCGTAAGATCATCAACGGTTCTTTTAGCTCGTTCGAGTTCGGAGAGTGCTCCGGTTCTTGTAGTCTCAGCACTTCTTAGCCGTTCCTTTAACTTATCGAGCTCTTTTTGTGCCAAGTGGAGCTTTGTCTCCTTCACCAACACCCTCTATACAAATCCAAAACATAAACTTAGTACAAAAAAAACAGCAAATTTTATTACAAAATCCATTGCTAATAAACATAAATGTTTAAATAAGACATAAAAGTTAAAGAGATAAAACCATTGCTAAGAAAAGTTGAAATGTTAAACCGCCAAATAGATGAAAATTGAGGATCAAAACGTTATTAACCCAAAAAGAAAGGACATACCTCAGCAGATTGAGGTTTTATTTTCCTGATGGTGTTTCTCTCGCCCGAAAAAGCACGATCACCAAAAAGATTAACAGCATCTTTAACAGATTGGAATGGTGCACGTGTGTCTATCTCTCCAACCTCCACTTTTGGAGAGTCAGTTTTGCCTTGACGGTCTTTCGCAACCATACTGCTCCACAATAAAAACAAGGCGACATTACAATCATTTATATCAACTTATAGAGCCAACTGATCATTTAATTAAGTACTACCATGACATACATACACTGTCAGACATAATCTTGAATAGCACCTTTACAGTTTAAGTCACCTTATTAACGGGACCCACATTTTCTACATGTGTCATATAAACAGGACCCACGTAAATGATAGTCTTTTGTAATTAAAAGCGACTGCCATCCGTTTCACATGGTAACATTAATGTGTTCATTATAATCATTTATACAGAATGAAACTGTAAACTATCAACAAATTGTGTTTTTGGAACATACTTTATAAGGGGTGTTTTATGTTGCGTTTTGTAGGCGACTATGTAATATGAGATAATTTGAATGAGACAATCAGTTGTAGCACATCGCTGCAGGAAAAAGTTTTTGGATGAGATGTCGCTTTAGACAATAGTTATTTTCATGTTTGGTAATTTCTGATTATTTCTGAAACAACATGTCAAAAAAATACCACTAAATAATTCAGATGAATCATAAGTAGTCTGGTTGCAACTACTCCTAAACTGATCACCCAAACACCCAATATGTCTACTTATGAAACTTCAGTACGAAAAAGAAAAATGCTACTTTTAAACAAACCGTGTCAATTTAAAAGCTCCCAAATACTCGAGCACAATCATGAACACCAAATAATGTCCAAATCAAAATATTTCAACCCGAAAACTAAATTCATTCTACTTATATAATGATAAAGAAAAAGCCATTAGAAAACCTTACCTGGTTAATTAAGATAGTGCAGTCCAACAGATTAGTAATGATAATCTAGCAAGCTCAAGGACCCTGCAAACGGAATCATATAACCATATTAGCATTTCTAAATGTTCATATATATTTCATGATGAAATGAAATACTTAAAAACAAATAATTAGTTCTTTTGGAGACTTTTGCAGAATCCAGTTTTTTGAGAACTAACACGAAATGACCCGTTTATAATAGAACATTCGGTATCCACCTAAATTTAAAGGGCATTTAAAAAAGCTGTTTAAAATCAGCTATCTAGCTGCTTAATCAAAACAAACTGCTTATATTTGTATGAAAAAACACAACAAGCAATCCCAAACACCCTTTGAAACTAGCTACATGTATATCCAAAACACAATAATTAAACAATCACTTTCACTTCTACTATGCAAACAACAACTTTATATAATTGCATACAACAAACCATCCACATAGATACAAACTTTTATAAAAAAACAACAAATTCACTACAAAACCCTAAAAGCATATGAACCCTAATAACACAAAAATTAGTAAAAATATAAACACTTTCATAATCAACAGCACTTAATCAACCATCAAAACAAAAAATAAAAGATACCCTTTTTAATTTCTCAAAAATAAACCATACCCATAACAAAATATTGTTAAAAAAACTTAAAAACTAGCTAAAAATCAAACCTTTAAGTAAAAAAAAACAACAAAAATACTATCTTTATAAAAAATAAAAAATACCCTTTTTAATTCCTTAAAAATAAATCATACCCATATCAAAAAATCATTAAAATAGCTTAAAAAACAGCTAAAAAATAAACCTTTAAGTAAAAAAAAACACCAAAAAAGATTATCTTTCTATACACTTGATCAACCTTTAAATAAATATTAAAAAAAAAAAAAAAAAAAAAAAAAAAAAAAAAAAAAAAAAAAAACCCTTTTTAGTTTCTTAAAAATAAATCAGACCCATATCAAGAAATTGTTAAAAAGAGCTAAAAATCAAACCTTTAAGTGAAAAAACAACAAAAAGACAAAATTTTCAAACACCCTTTAAACCAAAAAAACATAAAAACATAAAAAGTTTAAGGATTTACTTACCTAGGAAGAATCAAAGGGTATGTATGTATGAATATGAAAGCAGATGAAAAATGGGTTTGTTTTGTTTTGTGTTTGAAAGTTTTAACAAAAAAGTCAGAGAATTAAACAAATCAGAGTGTGGGAGGCAAGTCAGGTTGAATGAATCAATATTTTTTAATGTTTTGGTGTTGTACTTTGTGCATTGTGAGTTGTACTGTGATGTGGCAAGCTCTGTCTTTTAGGACCCGTGTAGCAAAAAGTAAGTCACTGGTTTGACTATTTAAAGTTGAGAGCGTCTTTGGTGACTTGTTTATACTTTATAGGGTTTGAGCGAGACATATGAAAATGGAATCGAAAAACTGAGCTGAACCGGTCTGACCGAAATTGAAATAGTCGTATCTGGTTCGGTTTTTGATTTTAGATATTTATAATTTTCGGTTTCGGTTTGCGCTAAAACCGAGAAAGACATACATAAACAGTATAAACCGAATCGAACCGAACGGACCGACACAAAAATGAACCAAATCGAGACACTTTGGTTCGGTTCTCGGTTCATGTCATCCACAACAGTTTTTGATTCGGTTTGATTTTGGTCGGTTTTGACTCGATGTTCAGCCTTACTTGTTTATATACAAGATGTCTAGCTATTCTTTTACCTTATATAAATGTCGCGTATATTTGAGTCAGAAAGTATGCATATTCATATTTTTAGAGTATCATCGTTAATCAGAAAACGAGTTTTTTCTTTACATATTTCATTGTTTAATACTAACTGCCTATCTTTTCAAACTTTATTAAAAAGTGCACATCATGTGACAAATTTCTATGTTCTCGCTGCCTTATACCATATAAACTTGTGTGTAACGGTGGTGTTCTTCTCAAGCCACACATTATTTCTCATTTACGTTATGTTTTTATTACCTTTACTACCGTAATACTTGTTAATCTCGCATATACACACAGACACACAAAAACTTTCAAAGTTACCAATGATAATGACCAACGTGCTCCACCATGCGTGACGGATGATCATGTATGGCAAACATCTTCAAGCATGCTAAACCCCCTAACCGCATCCAGTCTATAGATTTTAGGTATTTGAATCAAACTATTTAGATAATAGTTATTGTAACATCATAGTTATCAAAATAAACCGCAACATGAACGAAGTTATGAATTTTTTTTCACTCGCAGTCGAAATACTTATAATTGAGACCCGCTAAGACAAGCGTATATTTTCTGCGTTATGTGAATAACTTTGGCAATAACTTAACAACTTGGGTGTGATGTGGTGAAACACAACAACCCCATCAATATCATTGTCATGCTTACTGTAAATAATTTAGAGGGTGCTTGGTAAGGGGGTTAAGGGGGGTGGGGAATGGGTAAGGAATTCAAAAGGGCCTACCTCACTCAAATTAGGTGCTTGGTTAGGGGTGTGCAAAGGTATTGATTACCCCGTAGTGGGTAATTAACATTATAGAGTAAATTGAGGGGTAAGGTATTGATTACCCACCTCACTCAATCCTTTGCATTCCTTTTCCCTTTCCCTTTACCTTTACCCATACCCACTTTGAACCAAGCGGACCCTTAATCTAAATATGTTGTCTTTGCATTGATAACATACGTGTGTAGCAAACATTACTTACTTGAGTTAGGTGCAACAAATACAAAACCTACGTAAACATAATCCTCTTGTAATACCTAACTGCACACAAACTTGCACACATGTTGCTACAAAAACTTGTACACATCTTTTGCTACAATGCTACATGCATCATTATCACATTTTTAATACAATAAATAGTTAAAAATCTACAACAACTTTTAAGTTTATGGCTAGCAAATGTTTATAAACAGTTATCAAATACACTTTCAGTGTTACGTGAGGTACTGATCAACTAAAAAGTTGCAAGATCGATAAAGATTAGTTGATGTAACGCTTAACATAATTCATATTATGTTATGGCAACATGGTGAGAAAATAATTTGTTGGCCCCTATGTGGGTAACCCCGTCAAATATTACCTAGGATGGGTTGTGGGTGAAAAATGAACATGCAGGTGGCGGTTAATACACCGGGTTTCGAATGCCCGCGGATATACCTTTCAAAATACCCGTAAACCCGTTTTTTATTTAGACCATAAGAAGAATATGAATCAACAGTGTCAAATATATATACTTGATATCTCAATTCTCAAGCCAAATTTGTGAATACTTGGTCTTACGATTTTAATGCACGGTTAACCACTAGTCTTTGACAAGAATTCGTGAGTCACCAAAGTAGAATTTGTTCTCTTTTTGTGTGCATCAATGCTATTAGTAATATATAATTAATTGATAGTTGACTAATTGTGTGCATATTTGTCCGTAACTTTTGCACCTTCTAGTAAAATTTGATAATCAGAAGTTTCATAAATATATGTGCAAATCTTACATTTCACAAACCAACGGGTTTACCCGCAAGCATGAACATGGGCACTGTTGAGGTAAAATCTCGCGTCTTACTCCAACAAGCGAAATGGGTCTTCAGGACGTTCGATCAGCCCCGCGGTTCTAAGTCTCTTTGGAAGCTGAGGTTCGGTATTTAATCTGCAAAAGAACAGACACGCGTTAGTCTCGCCCCGGGTTTATCCCCAGGACCCGACTCCGGCGTGAGAATGAGTATATGGATGGTATAGAACAAGTGAGAGTAATAATTACTAGGTGAAAAACTTAGTTACCAATGTGGGCATTTACCTCCTTTATATAGGTGAGGTAATTTTATCCGAATGAGATACTTCCAAGTATGATGACGATATCACTGTCGCTATTTGTAGTTTTTCCTAATAAGGGTCCTGTTTTCTCTTGACAGGTTCACCTCTGTATACCTGTCAGTTACCACATATGTCCTGTTGACTTCTCTTTAAGAAGTTACCGTTATGCCGGAGTAGCAAGGTCGTTCGGTGTAATCTTGCGTCCGTTTGGATGGGCATGGGTCTTTCGGACACGTGTGTTGCTTGTTCGGATGACTAAGGGTCTTTCGGACACGTGTGTTGCCTGTTCGGATGACTATGGGTCTTTCGGACACATACGTCAACATGTCCCCCACTAGTATCAAAGTGTTGGTCATGCCAATGGTTTGATACTTCATCAAATTTCCGCTGTGGGCCATCGTGCTGCTGTTTTTGTTTGTGAGTTGTGTGCGGTTATTTCATTTGTCCTCCGAGGTTATGTTCGTGGTGCTAAGAGTTGTTACTGTTTACCTTTCTGGAAGCATCGTATTAATTACCGCTTTTTTGGTGGTGACACGTGTTTGTCTTTCTGATCGTGTGGTGGTGATCATGCCACGTGGCCTACTGTAGCAGCGTGACGTTCCATGTTCATTTTTATGCCTATAAATAGCCTCATATTTTTTACTTTCACTACCGTAAAATCTCTGACACATTTCCACCGTTGCTATTTGAAAGATACCCGAGAGACTTTTCGTTCAGTAAAATTATCACGTCGAGGTACGTTCTTCATCCTCTCTTTTTGTTTTCTTACTCATCGGTTATACCCTTCATTCCTTCGGCCGTATCATGTCGGCATCAGCTTCTCATCAGAATGAAGATACTTCTGTTGTGGAAGATTTCGTTCCCAAATTTGACATGCCGAAGTGGCAATCTAGTATGGATGAGGCGGCTATTTCGATTTTAATGATGGATGTTGGTATACCGGAAGATTTATGCCCTCGCACCGTGCCGGATGGCATGACGATGAACGAACTGCCAGATGATGCGATTAGTCTATATTTTGACTATTTTTATGAAGGGGGAATTAGTGTGCCTTTTTCTTCATTTTTGTTAGATGTTATCAGGTATTTCAAAGTACATATATCTCAGTTAGTTCCGCTAGGCTTGCACCGTGTTTCCTTTTTTGAGGTTTACTCTCGTAGTTTGCACATCAATCCTACCACTTCTCTCTTCCGGGTTTTCTATAAGTTAAGTAAAGTGGGCGATTGGTTTTCATTTGAGAAGCGTGTTGGGGGTCGTCGAAAGGTTTGTTTTCACGAAATTCTTACAGGGTTCAAGGGTTGGAAGACGAAGTTCTTTTTTATTGATCGGCGGGCAATTCCTTTTGCCATGCCATGGAGGCATCGTGATTCTGATATCTCAGATCCTTTCCCCGAAGGGGAATATGTGGTGGAGGATGCTGACAGATTGGCTGAGAATGTTATAGATCTTATCCAGATCCCGTCGGGTTTTCTTTATGCCGTGGGTTTGACGTCTCATTGGGATCATCCTGGTTACCGAGCGTCTTTGGTAGATGCCGAGGGAAAGGGTATAGCCTTTTGTTGGTAACTATGTTTTATTTTCTATGTTTGAAGTATAATTGTTTTTATGAATCACTTTGTTGGTTTCTTCTTGCAGCTTTGACGATGTCGGAATACCTAATTAAGCCTCAGCGTCGTTCTGGTGCCACTATGGTGAATGGGGACAAGTATAGAGAGGGGCAACGACATGAGCTCCATATTACTGAGCCTGCCCGTTCCAATGCCGAAGTGCCTGAAAAGACGGCAGAACTACGTAGGGTCGAGGTAGCTGATCCGAAGGTGTTGGAGGCGAAGAAGAAGAAGCAAGAAGCCGCGGCCGCTCGGTTAGCCGCAAGAGGGGGTGCTCTCCCTAAAGATACTAAACCGGGACCCGCTTCCAACAAGCGTGCCGGAGGGGGTGCTTCCTCTCGTCCCTCCAAAAGGAATAAACCGATTGGTCCTGTGCTCGTGGTTGACTTGGACTCTTCTGAGCATATCTCTGCTCCTTCCCCTCTCCGCTCGATTCATCCTAATGAATTGCGAAAACCATCCGAAGGCGAGGGAGGCTCGAGTAACCAGTTAGAGGGAGATGATGTTGGTAAGTGATTCGGATACTCCCCTCGGGCGCTATGTTGGTATATGTATGTGTTTTTGACAAGTATACTTTTGTTTTTCAGGGAGTCATGCTGGTGGGTCGGCCGATCATGGGAAAGCCAAAGTGGGTGAAGAGGGTGATGAAGTTGCTGATTCCGAAGGGTTGTGGGTTCCGGAATGGTCAGTAAAAAGAGGGAGTCGTTTGAACACTTTCAGTGTCTGCCGTGACATGCTGGTTCACGTGGTACCGCCTCGTGAAGAGAAATATCTTGATAGTTTTGAGGACGTTGAGGCGTGCAATCGTGCCTGGTTATTGTTGGGAAAAACTGTTGCCTCCCAATCTGACATGATGTTCCGATATGAGACACTTCTGGAGGCTTATCATGAGGTTAACAATGCTCATAAGACTTGTGAGAAGTCTTTCCAAGATAATTGGAAGCGTTTTGGTGAGGTGACTGCTGAACTGAAGGAGGTGAAGGAGGAGCATGCCAAGTGTCGAGATAGTGTGTTGGAGGATTTTCAAAGGCTGATGTCCGAACATTCTGGTTGCGCCGCGAAGGAGTCTAGTTTGAATGATAGGGTTTTGGAGTTGGAGAAAGAGAAAGAGGAGTGGAGGTTAGTTTCTGGGGATCAAGTGACAAAAATCAAGGCACTGGAGGCCGAGCTGGAGAATGTTAAGTTGAAACTGAGCGAGGAGGAAGAGGACAACAAAGAGCTTCGAAAAGTGAATACTGATCTGGCAATCTGGATGGGAAATACCGAGGTTGATAGGAACCGTGTTGTTAATGAATTTATTCTGGAGATGGTTAAACGCTTGCTGGATAGTCATGAGTACAAGCAAACCTTGTCTGAGCCTTTCAACTTGTCTAACATGGCCGGTTATCTGGATGGGGTGGTTCTGGCTCGTTCGCCCGAGGAGATAGAGGCTGCTTTGGAGGATGTGGTGAATTTGGGTATGGAGGCTGATTCAAAATATCTGGGTTTGTACGATAGACTCTTCTCTATGGAGTATCCTTATGTGCAGAAATTTAGAACGACTATCCGCAGGTCCTTTGCCGAACTAATGGAAATCTTTCCTAATCCTGCTCCGTCCAAACCACGTTCATCCGGTCTGACTGATGCTACTGGCGGGCCTTCTGATCCTACGGCTGAGCCTGTTCGGCCCGTAACTGATTCTACTTTCCAAGTTGCTCAGGAGGGTTCCGTGATTCCTCCTTCATCTGCTCAAGATCATTCGGCTGTTCCTTAATTTTGTGAAGAATTTAGTTTTGACCTCTGGACACTTCCATTTTGACTATGGATTCAAGTGTTTCGGGGGTCTTGTGAAGCTTATTTCAAATATTGATGTATTGCTTAGGTTTGTGGTTAGGTTGCCTATTCAGGCAGAATGGTTAAGTACATTGGTTGTGTAGTAACGAATTGTAACTTTTTGGTGTGCGGTTATAAAATTATAATTTCATTTATCGCTTTTATATGGTGTGTTGTACTTGTGCTTGTGCTGATCTATACGTTTATGCATTTTTTTGTGTCTCGGGCGTTATTCTTGAGTGGATTTGTAGTCCTTCGGGCCTCTATGTGCCGATGGGTTTTTTACTGTTGAATTAATACTCATTTAGGGTTGTTGTTTTGGGCGTCTTATACCGTTCGGTTTTTAGCTTCCTAGGCCTCTATGTACCGATAGGTTTTTACCTTTGTGTTACTACTCATTTAGAGTTTTGTTATTTAGGGCATCTTATGCCGTTCGGCATTTAGCCTTCCGGGCCTCTATGTGCCGATAGGTTTTTTACCATTGAATTACTACTCATTTAGAGTTTTGTTATTTAGGGCGTCTTATGTCGTTCGGCATTTAGCCTTCTAGGCCTGTATGTGCCGATAGGTTTTTTACCTTTGAATTACTACTCATTTAGAGTTTTGTTATTTAGGGCGTCTTATGCCGTTCGGCATTTAGCCTTCCGGGCCTCTATATGCCGATAGGTTTTTTACCTTTGAATTACTACTCATTTAGAGTTTTGTTATTTAGGGCGTCTTATGCCGTTCGGCATTTAGCCTTCTGGGCCTCTATGTGCCGATAGGTTTTTTACCTTTGAATTACTACTCATTTAGGGTTTTGTTATTTAGGGCGTCTTATGCCGTTCGACATTTAGCCTTCTAGGCCTCAATGTGCCATTAAGTTTTTGCTTTTATACCAAATATTATATTTCGGAAAATTGCCTCCCTTGGCCATGGGACGGCTATTGACTTTCATTAATAAAACTTCGGTGTTACATGGCTTCCATGAGCCGATCATAAAATTACATAAAACACTTTCGAAGGTTCACTGCCTGCCAAGTGCGTGGTACCTCTTTATCATCTGTTGTTTTTAATTTGTAGGAGCCGTTCTGGTATGCTTCCACAACCTGGTAGGGGCCTTCCCAGTTTGGTCCCATCTTGCCTTGATCTTCTGACTGGCTTGCTTTATTCCTCCTGATGAGGCGAAAAATGAACCGTTTTTAGGGGGTCATTTAAGCCCGGAATTGAATTTATTTGATCAATGTGAATTCTGGAAAAGGAAGCATTTTGAACGTTTTTGGAGCATAAAAGTGAAGAAAACGGCAAAGACTTAATTTTTCATGCTGGGAACAGTACCTGACGGCGTCAAGAAGGAAAATATGACGGCGTCAAGAGCAAAATGCATGACGACCAAAAGAAAACCTGACGGCATCAGAAGTAGGGCGTCAAGAGTTATTTTGGTGACGGCATGGAGCAGAATTACACATGACGACGTCAGACTCAGATCTAGGCAGTCCGAGAACTTTATTGGCGGCGAGATGACGGCGTCAGAAATTTACTCTTGACGCCGTCACCTCACAAAATCTATATATACTTTTCTATTTTTCATTCATTAAGAGAGGAACTTGTGTGGAGAATACTAGGGCCGAACCTAATAAACCCTAGGTCGTTTGTAACAGTATTTTCAAGGGTTTTCACCGCTTGAAACCTTTCATGTTCAATTAAGATAAGTCTTCTTTCAATTCATTCAATATGTCTATGTGTTGTTTGAATATATCTTGTGCTTGTCTTGATTTTAACATGCTAGGCTAGATCTTTCATGTGTTTGCTTAGATGTAATGAAACCTAGATGTTAATTATAGGTTGATTGCTTGTTTATAGTTGTAATGGATGAATGATTTCAATGTTAGGCTTAATAAAACTGGCAGATCTCCATTGTGTAACTTGCTTGAACGTCTTAAGAAACATGAACCGATGTGTACTAGGTTTTTATGATTGTATTTAATGCATGAGCGAATTCTAGTGATCCCATGTTAGGAGCTTCTTAGCCGGCTCGACATAGGAGTGAAGTAGGAGTGATTGGCCTCAGACAGTCAGAAAATATCAACCAAGTAATGGTCAATAAGTCAAACAGCTTAGGCCAATACTCCGTGGAGTTTAGTGTTTCCCCGGATCGTTAAATCCCAACGAGGCGTGAAATCTGAAATAAAATGACTTTGAGATCAGGTGATTTGAACAGGAAAAGGGTTTAAGTGTTCGTACTACTGAAAAATAAGTATGAATAGCTTTGATAAGCTATATCAACTAATACGTGAAATCAGATAAGTACAAGTGAAAAGGAACTGGAAAACGTAAACGTTTAATATTTAAACGTAAACAAAAACAACTTTAACTATAGTAGGAGTTTGCAAGCCTTAGGGGCTTAAATGCAAATTAAATAAACTTGAAATATTTATTTTATAATTATTAAATTATTTAGAAGTTAATAAAACCTAAAAAAATGTAAAAAGATATAAAATGTACGTTTATATTTAAGTAAACGTAATCGTACAAAAGTTAAACGTGAATTCTGTCAAATAAAACTCCCACAAATATGAAAATTATATTTTTGGAATCCTAAACTTATCAGAAAATTATTATAAAATTAAAATTATTTTTATAACTATTTAATTAATTATTATTATTTAATAACTATTTTTAATTATTTAATAATTCACTAATAAATAGAAACTTATAAAATAAGTCTAGAAATATAAAATTAAAATTTCTAAAAGTCTAAAATATTATAAAACTTATTTTAAAACTAAAATTATATTTTTCACACTATATATCTAATTATTATTATTTAATTGTTATTTAACTAATTATATTGATTTAAATTATTATAAATACTAAAAAGACTTAGATAATTATGAAAAATTTTATATATCTAATTAACCATCACAGGAATCCTAAAAAATTATAAAAACTTTATTTTATATATTTTTTAAACTAATTTACTAATTATTATTCTATTTATTTATTAATTATCAATTAGATTAATTATATTATTAAAAATAGAAAATGAACAGTATAAATCCTATAAAAATTTATAAAAATGTTTTACCTTATATGAAATCTAGAAAAATTATAAAAACTAGGTGGTACTTTATAAAATATAATTATGCTATTTAATTCTTATTTATTGATTAGTAATTAATTAAACTAATATTAAATCTAAAAACCACTAGATGACAAAATAAAAATCTAGAAAAATTTATAAAACTACTTTAATATAAAAGAGATTTAATAAAAATATAAAATAACAGAAGTGCTTATAAATAAGCTAAAAAGAAAATTAAATAGATAATTTCTATTAAATAGAAGCTATCACTATAATTAAGTTTGGTTTTTTCTGGTTTTTCTTTTATAAAACTAATAAAATACTTAAAATAAGAAAATTTTATTAAGAAAACTAAATTAGAATCTCAGAATAAGCACTATGAGTGATTATTAGACCAAACAGTTGACCAAGTTTGACCAAAGAAGGAATTAAGCACAAATGGACTTATGTGGGGTCCACAAGGGTAAAACCTGGTACAAATGAGTTGTGTGGATGATTATAAGCAAGAGTTACTCAAATAAGTTGGCCAAATAAGCTAGGAATCCAAAATAAGCACTTGCTTATTTTGAATCTGAGACAGAATTGGGACAGATTTATGAGGCCAAATCAAGTGGGGTCCACTGATGCACAGGTCAGACAAAGGGTCAAATATTGAACCCTGGTAGGAGGGGGGTTGTAAGGACCAAAATTGAAGCTTGTGGGACCACTGTGGTGGTCACAATCAACCACCAAAGTGGTGGTGATGGTCTGTGTAGCAGGGCATCATCTTGCCCTGCAAGTGTTTTTGGTTGGGTATAACTTGCTCAATAAAAATCACAAAAATGAAATAGATGCAAGATACTCAAGTTAAGCTGGTAGGTTACACACACAACAAGTTTCAAACCCTAGATCATAACACAAAAATCACAAATATTCATGCCATTTATGAGATTTTCTGCATAAGTACTATTTGACATTTTCTAATTTTTAGCTCAGTTGACTTATTTGAACTTTGCTTGATCCTAGATGATTATATATGTTATAATAAGCTTAAGTAAAGCTAATTTAGGCTTAATCTACTGGTAATAAGCTTAGGTGAGGGTTTATAATACTCAAAACACCACACAGTTAACTGTGAGGTGTTATTTTAGTGATTTTGACTATTTCTCTAATAAACCTTGGTTTTTATGGTTGATTTGATGTCTATTAACCTAATGACAAAGATTTTAAACAACAATAATAACCAAAAAACCCTCTAAGTCCTTGAACTCAGCTGATCCAAACAACCCTTAAATGGGCTGTTTTACTGATTTTAGAAGCTAAACACCAATCTAAACCATAATCTTGCTTAATTACTGTATAATAAGCTAAAACAAACTCAAATAGGTATAAATAAACAACCAAATATACTAATTACTCTAAGTACCTAATGTAAGAAAAATGAGTACAAAAAACTTACTTGAAATCCAAGCATGACCAAGAAACTGAGAACCAAATGAACAACCTAACACCCTCCACAGGGTACTAAAACCATGTTTCCCAAGCTTTCCATGCTTCCATATCACCTCTCAATCCAGAATTCAAACCAAAATTTGCACAGTTGACTTTAGTTGACTGATTTTGTATTTGTGGAATTTTTTAAGCTACACTTAATTGTAAGTTACTAAAAGCTTTTGTAAGCTTTATAGGCGCTTATATGAGCTTATTTAAGTCTGCAATCATCAACTAAGAACAACACTAAAGCAGAATGAGATTTTGGAAATTTGAAAATTGCATAAAACTGAATTCATACATAAACTTGGAATTTATTATTAAAGAGAGTTTTACAATACACTTAGAACACTGAATTTCAAACTTGGAAGCTTAAGTTACACTGGAAATTGAAAAGCTTAACTATTCGACATACATAAAATGAAAATTAAACTAGATAGCACTGCACACAGCTTCCTTCTTGATATTTATTGACCTTTAGGGCTCCTTGCAGTCTTCTGACACTTTCCCACTTCTCAATTCAACCATTGGATGAGTCAAACTCATCCAAACTGTTTAAATCTGTTTTGGCGCCAAATCTTCACACGTGGAATTGGAGCAGTTTTAGAACAATTAAGGAATTTTGGTGGTACTAGGAGGTGGAGGGGACAAGATTGGAAAGGTTTAGTGGCCAAGTTGTGGGTTTAGGTGAAGAAACAGGCTTTTAGCCATGGATGGAGTGTTGAGTGGTGAGAATGCATTAAATGCGTATTGGGGTGGAATGATGATGTTTGGAGGTGAGGTGGAAGTGGACAGGTGGTGTGGTGAGGTGGTAAAATACCATGTTGGTATTGGAGAAGGAGGCTGGGGGTGAGGTGAGTGAGCAGTGGTGGTGGTATTGGGGAAGAAGGGTCAACGGGGTCAAACCCCCGTTTTATTTAAAAAGGGTGTGGACTGGGCTTGGTTTGGGCCTAGGAAAAGAAAGGGGTGGGCTGGGTATAGTGTTTGGATTGGATTGGTTTTGGGGTTATAATAAAAATATGGGTCCGGTTGGTTTAGGTTTACACAAGGACCAATATTGCAATTATTTCAAAGTTTGAGGGACCTTTTCTGTAAACTTTCAAAAATTGTTATAAGGACCAATATTTCCAAATATGAATATCCCAAGGACCAAAGATATAATTTTTCTATTTTCAAAACCCAGGGACCTTTTCTGCCAATTCCTCAAACTCCAGGGACCAAACTTGTAATTTTCTGAAAGTTGAAGGGTTGATGTTGTAATTTCTTAAAAGTTATCATAAGGACCAATTATGCCATTTAAGAATAGTGCAAGGTTTATTTTTCATATTTTTCCATTTTAAAAACCTTAAGGACTATTTTTGACATTTTTCAAACTTGAGGGACTAAAGTTGTCATTTTGCAATTTTTTAACTTTAAAGGACTATACTTGACAACTTATGAATCCCTAAGGACCTTTGATGATATTTTTCATGTTTTGATTTACCAGGGACTAGCTTTGCCAATTTTTCAAAGTTCAGGGACTGAAACTGTAAATTATGTGAAATGTGTTGTTTTTCATCAATTTTCAATCCTTTTGCATAAAAACACAATCCAGGGATATTTTATGTATTTTAGGGCATTCCTGTGTGTTTTCATATGTTTTTGCAGTTTAAATGTAACAGAAATGATGAGTATTTACACACTCATCAATCCCCCACACTAAACTATTGCTAGTCCCTAGCAATCTTTTGGAAAAAATTTAATGGATTTTTACTCTTTACCAAAAGCCATCACTTCTGGAGTAGCCAGATGTAAAAACTGTGGCACACCTGATAACCGTGTGATTTTTAGCAAACCACCAGCTGTCAACGGATTTGTTTTGTCTTTACCAAAAGCCGTTTGCTTCTGGACTAGCCAACTCTTGATGGACAAAGTCAACATCTTGGTGAGCTGATTACCAATTATGGTTTTTCTACTCCCTTTACCACAAGCCATAATCTTGCGGGCTAGCCAACTCATTCGCTTTTTAGGATATGGCGAGTTGAGGTACCATACAATTTTTGGCAAATTGCAAGCCATCAACGGTTTTGAGATATCTTTACCAAGAGCCGTTTGCTCCTGGATTAGCCAATCCTTATGTGGGTTAGAGATGGCGGACTGATAACCATTTATTGCATTTCTAAGTGTGAAAAAACTTTAAATTTTGATCAAATGAGGGTGCTTGATGGAACATGTGTTTGAATTCGTGAGAATCTCCCCCCCCCCCCCCCCCCCCCCACACTTAGAAATGAATATTGCCCTCAATATTCAAAACACCGGGTGTTAAACCGATACTTAGAACGTAAGAAGGAAATATTAATAACCTTTATTTTAGGCTATTTACATTTTTTTTTTGAAGATATATACATATATACAATATTTGGGCATCTCCCCCACACTAGGGTAGTAGAAAAGAGAAAGAAATCAGAAATATGAGTGAGAACCCATATTGCTACTGTTTTTGATTACCGAGTCGCTAGCTTGACTCGACCTCGAATTGATTTGTTCATGAGGAAGCTACTGTTTTTGTTAACCGAGTCGCTAGCTTGACTCGACCCCGAATTTAATGGTCCTTGGGGAAAGTTTGGAGATCCGGGACAACCATGTTTGGTATGTCCTCTCCAAAGTAATGTTTCACACGATGGCCATTCACTTTAAAACATGGACCGTCATTTTGAGATAACTCAACGGTACCATATGGATAAACCTTAGTGATAGTGAATGGATCAGTCCAACGGGTTTTTAATTTACCCGAGAAGATCTTTAATCTAGAATTAAAGAGAAGTACTCGATCACCAACGTTAAAAACGCGGTTCTTTATTTTTGAGTCATGAATTCTCTTTGTTTTTTATTTATAGATTAAAGAGTTCTCGTAAGCCTGATCACGTAGTTCATTTAATTCATTCATTTGAACTTTTCTGTGATCACCCGCAGTTTTGAGGTCAAAGTTGGCATGTTTCAATGCCCAGTAGGCTTTGTGCTCAAGTTCCATCGGTAGATGACATGTCTTTCCGTACACAAGCTTGTAAGGTGTACACCCAATGGGTGTTTTATAAGCTGTACGAAAGGCCCATAGTGCGTCATCTAATTTATCCGACCAGGTAGCACGGTTTTCACCAACAGTCCTCTCAAGTATCCTTTTGATACCACGGTTTGAAACTTCCACTTGCCCACTTGTTTGTGGGTGATACGCGGTAGAAAGACGGTGAGTTACACCATACTTTTGCATGACTTTGTCAAATTTGTCATTGCAGAAATGCGTACCACGATCACTTATGATAGCACGTGGGGTTCCAAAACGGGCAAAAAGAGATTTCAGGAATTTCACTACAACTCGGGCATCATTTGTGGGTAAAGCTTTTGCTTCAACCCACTTTGATAAATAATTAACAGCCACAAGTATGTACTTGTTCCCTCTAGATGATGGAAATGGCCCCATAAAGTCAATGCCCCAAATATCAAATATCTCACATACTTGAATAGCATTTTGTGGCATCTCATTTCTTTGTGAAATGTTTCCATGACGTTGACAAGCGTCACAGGTTTTAATGAGATCCTAGGCATCTTTATAAATTGTGGGCTAGAAGAATCCGGAATCAAACACCTTTTTGGCGGTGTAATTGGGACTATGATGTCCCCCAGTGGGTCCAGCATGGCAAGCCTTGAGAATTTCAGTGGCTTCCTGTCCATATACACACCGTCGGATGACTTGATCTGCACAGATTTTGAATAAGTAGGGGTCATCCCAGAAGTAATGTTTAACATCCTTAAAGAATTTATTCTTCTGTTGGGTTGACATCCCTTTCACAACAAAGTTACCCGCATGGTAATTTGCTAAGTCAGCAAACCATGGGGTAGTAGAATCTCCACGAAAAGCAACCGCATTGAGTGTTTCGAGAGGAAATGTTTCATTTATTTCCTTTTTCTCATACACATCTTGATGAGGGTTCTCTAATCGGGATAGATGATCAGCAGCCAGGTTCTCAGCTCCTTTTTTATCACAAATAATGATATCAAATTCCTGAAGGAGGAGAACCCAACGGAGCAATCTCGGCTTTGCATCTTGTTTTGCAAATAGATATTTTAGAGCTGAGTGATCCGTATACACTACGCATTTAATCAAGATTAAGTATGTCCGAAATTTCTCAAAAGCATACACCACGGCTAATAATTCTTTTTCCGTAGTGGGTGCCTCAGTAAGCTTTTTCTTTAATGTTTCAAAAGCTTCGATACACTCTGGTGAGAAGATAAAAGGAGTATCCTTTTCAAGGAGATGAGTCATAGGCCATGAGATTTTAGAAAAATCTTGTATGAATCGACGATATAAACCGGCATGACCCAAGAAACTCCTAATACCTTTGACGGTAGTAGGGTGAGGCAGTTTTGCAATGACATCAACCTTAGCTCTGTCAACCTCAATCCCATTCTTGGAAATCTTATGGCCGAGGACAATGCCCTCTTTGACCATAAAGTGACTCTTTTCCCAATTTAGACATAGATTGGTGTCTTCACACCTTTTCAACATTTTTTCTAAATTGGTAAGACATGTTTGGAATGAATCCCCAATGACCGAGAAGTCATCCATAAAGACCTCCATGGTTTTACCGATCATGTCGGTAAATATGGCCATCATGCACCTCTGGAACGTACCTGGAGCATTACATAAGCCAAAAGGTATACGTTTATAAGCAAAGGTTCCATAAGGGCATGTAAAGGTAGTCTTTTCTTGATTCGATGGATCAATGGGGATTTGAAAGTATCCTGAGAAACCATCAAGGAAACAATAGTACTCATTCCCGGCTAATCTCTCAAGCATCTGATCCATAAAGGGCAGTGGAAAGTGCTCTTTGCGGGTGGCGTCATTTAACTTACGATAGTCAATGCAAACACGCCATCCGGTAACCAGCCGAGTTGGAATCAACTCATTTTCCTCATTAGTGACAACAGTAATGCCACCCTTTTTTGGGACGCAATGGATGGGACTAACCCATGGACTGTCAGAGATAGGGTAAATCAATCCTGCATCAAGAAGTTTAAGAACCTCTTGTTTAATCACATCATGGATTTTTGGATTCACCCTTCTTTGATGTTGCACCGCGGGTTTGAAGTCCTCCTCCATTAAGATTTTGTGTGTACAAAACTCTGGGTTAATACCCTTAATATCGGAGAGCTTCCAAGCAATTGCTTGCTTGTGTGACTTCAAGACCTTTATGAGAGCAACTTTCTCCTCATCACTCAAACATTTAGCAATAATGACGGGCAATTTATCATCACCCTCCAAAAATGCGTATTCAAGATGAGGAGGTAAGTCCTTGAGTTCGACCTCAGGAAAATCATCAGTTTTCTCAACATATTTGATTTCCTGATTATGAAGTTGTACGGGAGGGAGTGGAGGAGAATTGTCTTGATTTAGCAATCTCTAAAGGAGAAGAATATCTCCCTCCAGATCAATCTCAGTGTTATCAATTCCCGATGGAACTGAATCACTTTTGAGAATAGCCTCGACCTCTTCCAAAAGGAAATCACTTCCCTCAAACGGAGTGAGGGAAGGGGAAGAGTCGGAAATGATAGGTTCAGATGATGGAGTGGAATCCCCACTCACAGAATTATGAGAATAACCAAGAAACTCTTGAGAATACTCCTCTGAAGCAATGTCGATGATATCTATTTGATTAACTGCTTCAGAATCATAATTTGAGGAGTACCTCGAGGTTTGATCGAGGTTAAAGGTAACAACTTCATTACCCACACGCAAGGTGATTTCTTGCTCAAATACATCGATAAGAGCACGGCCCGTTCTAAGGAAACCCCTCCCAACAATGAGAGGGACCCTTTGATCAGCATCGAAATCAACCACTACAAAGTCAGCGGGGAGATGGAACTTTCCTACTTTCACAAACACGTCCTCGGCAATGCCAAGAGGACGAGATATCGATCGGTCTGCAATATAAAAAATATAAAAAATACAAAAAGAATCATCCCTCACCTCTAGACCTAGTCTTTAGGCTTTCTAATCCTAGCGACACTATTCCTAAGTTGAACGATCAATCCCCCGGTACTTGTCATTATATTATACTAGAACGATCAGGTACACTGCCTGGTGGGGGTTGTAAGCTTCTCGAGATCCCTCGAGAGGTAAAGCCTGGTGCAATTCCCACGCATCAAATTTTTGGCGCCGATGCCGGGGAATAGTTATTGTCTAGGTTAGAACTTCTTTTTATTAGGTCTACTTGCTAGATTCCTTTCTAGTAAGATTTTATTTTTATTTTTAGTTTTCTTTAGTCTATCTTTTTCTTCGTGCCTCTGTTAGTAAAATAAATTCATTGACTATTCCGTGGACCATTATGGAAAACGCGAATCCACCCCTTTCCCCTAGAGAAGTGGCTTTGTTACGTGAACAAATCGGTCACAAACATTGACTGGAATATTTGGGAAGTTGTCCGTAAGGGTAACAGCTTGAAGAAACACGTCAAAGATGCTGATGGAGTGGTTACCATCGTGGGTCCTAAAACTGCTGAAGAAGTTCTAGTTGTTCAGAGAGAGAATAAAGTCAGAACCATTCTCCTTCAGGCTATACCAGATGACTACATGGGTGACTTTCACTTCATGGAAGATGCTAAGGACATTTGGATGGCAATCAAGGCTAGATTTGGTGCGAATGAGGAGTCAAGGAGGATGAAGAAATCAATGCTGAAACAACAGTTTCAAGAGTTTCAGATATTTGAGGAAGAAGGAATCCACAAGGGCTATGACAGGTTCCACAGGATCTTGAGTCAACTCAATCAGATGAAGGCTAGACCAGATAATGAGGACTGCAATGCTAAGTTCCTAAGATCTTTGCCACCATCTTGGTTGCAAGTAAGCATTGCTCTCAAAGCTAAAGGTGGATTGGATATGCTCTCTTTTGATGACCTCTACAACAGACTTAAATCTCTTGAGCCTGATGTTAGAAGTCTCATTCGTACATCCACTCACTCAGCCTTTGTCAGCACCACATCCAATCAAGTGCATCATGCCTCAAGCCCATATTCCTCAGCATCAACTCCCCACATCAACACTAAATCAACTTCTTAACCAAAATCCAGTAATATAATAGAAGAGGTTCTTCACTCTTTTGTTGCTGAATATGAACATCAGCAGCATCTAGCTTATGAGGATTTTGAACAGTTGGATCCCCTGGATATGGAAGAGATGGATTTGAAGTGGCAGTTGGCAATGATCTCAGTAAAAAAAAAGAGGTTTGAGAATAAGTCTGGGAGGAAGTTTGGCTTCAAGGGAAGAGATCCTGCTAGATTTGACAGAAGGAAGGTCAAGTGCTTTACTTGTGGTCAGGTGGGTCACTTCTCAAGGGAATGCAAAGATAGGAAGACTGGTGATGAGGTTAGATATACTACCTATCAGTAGAATCAGAAGGAAGCTGGAACCTCTAAAGCTGGAACTTCCAAAGCTTTGGTCACTGTGGATGAACATATCAACTGGACTGCTCATGAGCCTGCTGTAGAAGAAGTTTCTAGTTCTGAGCAAGTGAATATGCTGGCATACTGCCCTACAGAGGATAAGCATGATCAAGTTTCCTTAATGGGCATCTCTCATGTACATAACTGTATTTTTGGCTGTAGTGTAAGATATAATGAACTTAAAGAAGCATATGATGAATTGAAACCTAAATATAATGAATGCTATGTAGAAGTTGAGGCTTATAAACAGGCTTTAAAAACTTTAGAAAGATAAAAAGTATGGTTTCAAAAGAATCAGCTTGCTTATGAAGAAAAGATAAGAGTGTTAGTGTAACACCCCCAAAATTTGATACAGCGGAAGACTCAACAAGCTTTCGAGGTGCTACGGGGATTGGTATCCATTCAAAGTCATGAAAGAACGAGATAAAGTAAACATAAGAAAAACACAACCAAAACGGGGTTTAAAGTTTACATTTATCCCAAGAATTATCCAAAGTAAGGCCCAATAGAAATAAACATAGGTCCACAATTAAATATCAGAGTTTTAGAAAATAGATCCATAAACCAGGTGCCATTGCCAAGCCTCCAATCCAAGCATCCATAGAGCATCACTTAATTTCCTGAGAAAACATGCTAAAAGTCAGCTTTCGCTGGTGAGATCATAGGTTTAAATTCATCTAACAATATAGTGGACATATACGCAAAACGCTTGCTAGCTAGACTAAGGATTCGCTAAAAGCCTGCGGATACCCTCCGCTCCAACATAACACACGGATACCCTCCGTTCTAACATAGATATTCGGGTAACCCCCGCAATACCAATAAATACTCGGATAACCTCCGAAGTATTAATAACCTATAGGTGCACACTACAGTATCTAAATAAGCCAACCTTGAATAGTACACACGAAACCGTGTGACTAAAGCTGACAATTCCAAATAACTAAATAAGCCAACCTTGAATAGTACACACAAAACTATGTGACTAAAGTTGACAATCCACCAATAACCAAATAAGCCAACCTTGAATAGTACACACGAAGATATGTGTCTAAAGTTGACAATACATCCTAGTCCATACGCATAGCAAGTTTTAGAAAGAATATAGAAGCGATAATAGTCCACATAAATAATTTACACGATTCTCACCCCAAGTATTGAAAACATAGTTCAAGAAAAAGTGGGGCTATGACTCACCTCAAGTCCAGAAATCAGCAATAAGAAATCGGTAGAGGTAAGATGTATAATAATTCAAAAGACGGCAACTACGGACTCGGCACAACCTAACAATATCAACTCGTTCAGAAATCATTTCCTCAAAATCGAATATTCCCAAACCCGAACGTATTCCATTTTACTTCCGAAAATCCATTTCTCGTATTAGTTTGGAGTTTGGCGTTTGGTATCTATACGGGTGGTGGGTCGACACAACTCAAACCAAGAAGTCACAACAAAAAGGATGATAAAACAATCTATATGTCTAATATTAGCCCAATATATCATTTAAATAAATCATCGAAGTTTATCAAATCCGTCGATTTGGTAAACCTCCATATTTATTCACTTAATATACCATTCTAAGATTATACCCGAATCCTAGGTCACACATTGCACATAAAGTACTATATGGTATATGTCAAAGTCTAATAAATTCTCTAATTATGCCGTTAAGCTTACCAAATTCGTCAATTTGGCAACCTCACGAGATACTTAGTAATTTATTATTCTCTTACACATACCACACCCTATGGGCGTCGTAGGATACGATGCCCATTAATATACTCAATTTAAATAACTAATTAGCTCTTATTTAACCCATCGATTAAATAAGTTACGTAGTTATTGAAAGTGAATGTATTAATCGTCATATATCCGTGACAACACGAACGTCACAAATAATAAACCACTTGGACTCAAGTGACCACGATCCCGTATAACTCGATAGCTTTTCTCGTTTATTAAAAGATATTATTTTATTTAATATTTATTCGACGTTAAAGATTTCGTCGTTAATTATAGTCGTTTAATTATAATAACGCTCCCGACATTTATTACACCACTTTCATAGTATAATATTTATCGTTACGTTATTGTTATAATATTACTCGTGATCGTTTTATTATTAATATACACATTTGTATAAATATATATACGTTTTCACGTTTATATATTTATATAAACGTTTATATCATTAATAATATTATTACGAGTTTTATTAGTTGTGTTTAATTATAAATAATTATCGAGTCATACGAAATGGTCACATGTCCGAGTCATCACTCTCGGCTCATTGTCCAAGTCCAAAATAAAATATGACCAAATCATAATCAATCAATCCAACTCCGTCCAAACAATACCCATATCACGTGCTACAACAATAGGGTCCGACTACGGCACCCGACTAACCTATCTCCGTCAATCTAAGTGACCGTCTCACAATCGGTCCCCACATATACCATTCGTCAACAACTCCTCAACAACGCAATTGTAACAATAATCTCATTGTCGAGACCACAAGGTCTCGACCCATCTAAAACATTCGGCCAAAAAAAATAATATAAGCCGCAAGAACATGTACTAACAATAACCATATCAACCATAGTGATATACAACAACAATAACATGGAACAATAATAAGAAGACATCAAAATATATATGTTCCGGGTCGATTTTACCAAGTCAAACCCGTGCCGAGAGACCCACTTGGGTCTCGGCTAGACCACGAGTCATGAGGACTCAAACCCAGGACCACAAGGGTCTCGGCTAGGCTCATACGAGCACACTAAGCTACCAAACGGACCACCTGGTCCAGTAACTCAATAACATCAACAATATAACAATCATACTATCACAAAGATCAATCTGCTCTAACCCCTGGTCCTTACCTCCTCGTCATCAAACTGAAACGAGACCAGAAAATATCACAATAACCACGCGGACACAACACTAATCAACAAGTGACCACATATGCTCGAAACAAGAAACTTAGACGAGAGTTTAAGCTCTCGATTTAGTCGACATATACACAACCACAAACAAATGGATACCAAACCTTGTTTAAATCTTGTTTATATATATAAACCCACATGTTTTTCATGTTTTTAATCAGAGTAAACCAAGAAAACCCAAAACCCAAATCGATATATATATATACTCCGTATCTCACAGATCGACAGAAACCAAGACAAGTTTACACTTGTTTTGTCACTTGCTCACCTTCTAGAACCTTGTAACTTCACGAATCTTCATAAAAACAACAAAGATGGAATCGGATTATTGATGAAAAGTGGTGTTATGGGAGGTTTTAGAGCGCGTGTAGTATACCAAATGATATATCTCGATGAGATGATTAAAATGGTGGTGTTGGTTGGGTCGTGAGGGCGGCGGTGGTGGCTGTGGCGACGGATTAAGGTGGCGGCTGCTAGGGTTGTAGAGAGAGAGATGAGAGTGAAAGGATGAAGATGATGTTGTGTTATGTGGGATATCAGGAAAACACAAGGACGATTGTAGCTTTACCCCCTTTTTATTATTTTCTTTTCTTCCTTTTAATCTAACATTAATAATAATAATAATAATAATAATAATAATACTATTAAGGGTATTATTAATATTTAGGGTAAGGTGACTAGGTGTAAAATACACGGACCAAAACCCGTAACTTTATAAAATACTCCAACTCTTTCTCGGACCGAGCTCGTTCCCAAAAATATCACAATACATTCAATAAATAAATATATATATATATAGTCGAATCCGTTGACTCAAGACATAAAATTTCTGTTAGGTTATTCTAGTGCCGGAGTCAACGTAGTGCCAATAAAAATCTCGAAATAAATTCTCATCACATCGATAATCCAAATTGATTCCATAAAATTTTAAATATAATCAACCACAATATTGGTTTTTATAAGTTCGTTACGAATAAAATTCCAAATATAATTTTATAAACTAACTTTAATGTAATGCGGGTTTTCAAAATGGCTCCCTAAGTTGCCAGTTGTCACAGTTAGAAAGTGATTTAGAATGTGTTAAGATTGATTTAAGGCGTACTGAGAAAGAGAAAGCTGATGTAGTTTCAGAAAATCTAGTGCTTAAAGAAAAACTAGATGAGGAAGTAGCAAGACATAAATCATGGTTAATATCAGGTAATAACTTAGCTAGTGTACTTTATGGTAGTCAGGCTGTTAACTCTGGAATAGGTTTAGGATTTAAAAAATATGTTGGTTTAGAAGCTAGGAATGACCTAGGTAAATCAACACCAGCAGGATTGGCTAACTATGTAAAAGAAGGTAACCTACATGCTGTAGCTGGACCTATTAGGGGAGAACACATGCCTACTGACCTTTCCATTACTGTTGACTTTGATGGATCACACCATCTTTATGGCAAAAAGTCAAGTGACTTGCCAGACCCTGATTCTAAACACTATTTGTGAGGTGCTTGTGTATGACCTCCGTGCTTGTCTATTGGTCTTTAGTGGAACGATTATTTGTTGTAATTACTTTTATATTAGTGTTAAATGACCCCTAACTTGTCTTTTGAGTAGAATAAAAGCGCATTTGCTTGAGGACAAGCAAATCTCAAGTGTAAGGGTATATGATGAGGCGAAAAATGATCCGTTTTTAGGGGGTCATTTAAGCCCGAATCCGAATTTATTTAATCAAATATTGCCCTAAATCGTTCCTTTTGTGATTTTAGGTACTTGGAGAGTGAATTCTGGAAAAGAAGCTATTTTGGACGTTTTTGGAGCATAAAAGTGAAGAAAACGGCAAAGTCTCTATTTTCCATGCTGGGAACAGTAGGTGACGGCGTCAAGAGTAATTCCCTGACGGCGTCAAACCTCAATAATAAAAATCCGAAAGTCATGAAGGCGTCAAAAGTTTGCATGACGGCGTCAAAGTCCCAAGAATAAAATACCGTAGTTGATGACGGCGTCACACAGGCCGTCAGAAGTAGATCAAGGCCGTCCGAGGAAGTATTTGGCGGCGAGATGACGGCGTCACACCCTTGTTCTTGACGCCGTCACCCCGATTTTCCTATATATAGTTTTCTAGTTTTTCACATTAAAAGGGAGAGAAGTTTTGGTGAAACCCTAAAGACGAATTTGGTGCACCTTTTACAGGTTTTCAAGGGTTCCAAACCCTTGATACCTTGCATTGTAATTGAGATAAGTGTTCTTCTAATTCAATCAATATGTCTATGTGTTGGTTGTCTATATCTTGTTCTTGTCTCAATTCTATCATGCTAGGCTAGATCTCTTTTGTGTTTGCTTAGATCTAATGAAACCTAGATGTTGATTATGTGTTGATTACTTGTTTATTCTTGTCTTGGATGAATGATTTTATATGTTAGGCTTAAGAAAACTGGCAGATCTCCAAATGGTAACATGCTTGAACGTCTTAAGAAACATGAACCGAGGCGTACTAGGTCTTTATTGATTGTATTTAATGCATGAGCCACTGTTTACAATCCCTATAGTTGTGCTGGGTCATGGTGTAGGAGGAGATAAGAGCTCATAGAATTGGGGAGTTATGTATGCCACCCCATGAATGGTATTAAGGAATACAATCCGTCATCCATGCAATTATAACAAGTAATTAACGTGTAAAAGATATCTAGGGAGTAGTGAAATCTAAGTAAACACATTTTCTCCAATTACTGCTCACAACCTTAGTTTAATTAGTTTATTTTCATTTTTATTATTTTATTTTGATTGCATTGTAGTTTTGGGTTAGTTGAATAGCAACTAATTCCGCCCACTCTTTCAAAACCCGAGATTTTACTTGCTTTCATAAAAATATAAAAACACAAAAATAATCATCCCTCACCTTTAGAACTAGTAATTAGGCTTTCTAATCCTAGCGACACTATTCCTAAGCTGAACGATCAATCCCCCGGTACTTGTCACTATACTATACTACAACGATCAGGTACACTGCCTGGTGGGGGTTGTAAGCTTCTCGAGATCCCTCGAGAGGTAAAGCCTGTTGCGATTCCCACGCATCAAGTTTTTGGCGCCGCAGCCTTGGGAATAGTTATTGTCTAGGTTAGGATTTCTTTTTATTAGGTCTACTAGCTAGATTCCTTTCTAGTAAGATTTTATTTTTATTTTTAGGTTTTCTTTTGTCTATCTTATTTCTTCGTGTCTTTGTTCGTAATCTTTACCATCCGACAGCATGGAAGGTGGTAACATCTTTGAACCCGTCATCCCACCACAACAAAACCCACCACTAGAACCCCTTAGGCCCCGAACCTTAGGAGAGTACTCCCGACCTAGCCACCAAGGCTACCAAAACACCATTGAGCTCACCGGAGCCAATGTGACCCCCTTGCGATCCGACACCATCCGGTTGGTGCAAAGCGGATGTGTATTCCATGGACTTCGTTCCGAAGATCCAAACCAATATCTTAAGTACTTTCTCAAAATCGTAGATTCCATAGACCTAGGTGTTGAAACTAGAGAGACTACCCGTTTACGCCTATTCCAATTCTCTCTACGGGATCAAGCTAGTCAATGGCTTGAGCGTTTACCCGCGGGCTCCATCACCACATGGGATGATCTCACCACTCGTTTCCTTGCTCAATTTTTCCCATCGGGGAGAACTGCTAAGCTTAGAAATGACATCTTGATGTTCCAACAACGTCAAAATGAATCTCTTTATGAAGCATGGACTCATTTCAAGGACTTACTCCAAAAAGTCCCTCATCATGGCATAGATCTTTGGCTCCAAGTCCAAATCTTTTATGACCATATTGACATCTCCACGAGGCGAGCCATTGACCAATCGGCCGGTGGTAAGCTACGTGATCTTAGTGCGGAACAATCATGGGAACTCATAGAAGATCTTGCTCTCTATGACAACGAAAGTTGGAATGATCCCCGTGATTTGAACAAAACGGTCAAGGCAATATCTTTGCCTTCGAATAATTCTAGCACTCCCGACCGTAGGATCATGGAACTTGAGGACCAAGTCAAGTTTCTCATGAAATTTTACGAAGCTCCGAAGCCTTCAAGCCAAGTGAACAAAATCACTTCTTCATGCGAATTATGTAGTGGTCCCCATGACACTCGTGATTGTGTGGAACTCCCCGGAACAGCTTTTGCGGACTACGCATCCACACGTACCGACGAAGCGGGAGATAAGTGGTACACTTTCAAGCCCGAGCCAAACACATACGGTGATTCATACAACCCCTCTTGGAAAAATTACCTGATGAGGCGAAAAATGATCCGTTTTTAGGGGGTCATTTAAGCCCGAATTCAACTTTATTTGATCAAATATTGCCCTAAATCGTTCCTTTTGTGATTTTAGGTGTTTGGAGAGTGAATTCTGGAAAAGAAGCCATTTTGGACGTTTTTGGAGCATAAAAGTGAAGAAAACGGCAAAGTATCAATTTTCCATGCTGAAGACACTAGGTGACGGCGTCAAGAGTTACACCTTGACGGCGTCAGACATGAAGAATAAAATACCGTAGCTGATGACGGCGTCAAAAGTCATCCTGACGGCGTCAAAGTATAAAGAATAAAATACCGTGGTAGCTGACGGCGTCACATAGGCCGTCATAAGTAGATCAAGGCCGTCCGAGGAAGTGTTTGGCGGCGAGATGACGGCGTCACACCATTGCTCTTGACGCCGTCACCTCGGTTTTCCTATATATAGTTTTCTAGTTTTTTCATTAAAAAAAGAGAAGTTTTGGTGAAACCCTAAAGACGAATTTGGTGTATCTTTTACAGGTTTTTCAAGGGTTCCAAACCCTTGATACCTTGCATTGTAATTGAGATAAGTGTTCTTCCAATTCAATCAATATGTCTATGTGTTGGTTGTTTATATCTTGTTCTTATCTCAATTCCATTATGCTAGGCTAGATCTCTTTTGTGTTTGCTTAGATCTAATGAAACCTAGATGTTGATTATGTGTTGATTACTTGTCTATTCTTGTCTTGGATGAATGATTTTATATGTTAGGCTTAAGAAAACTGGCAGATCTCCAAATGGTAACATGCTTGAACGTCTTAAGAAACATGAACCGAGGCGTACTAGGTCTTTATTGGTTGTATTTAATGCATGAGCCACTGTTTACAATCCCTATAGTTGTGCTGGGTCATGGTGTAGGAGGAGATAAGAGCTCATAGAGTTGGGGAGTTATGTATGCCACCCCACGAATGGTATTAAGGAATACAATCCGTCATCCATACAAGTATAACAAGTAATTAACGTGTAAAAGATATCTAGGGAGTAATGAAGTCTAAGTAAACACAATTTCTCCAATCACTGCTCACAACCTTGTAATAATTTAGTTTAATTTCATTTTTAGTATTTTATTTTGATTATGTATTAGTTTTGGGTTAGTTGAATAGCAACTAATTCCGCCCACTCTTCCAAAACCCGAGATTTTACTTGCTTTCATAAAAATATAAAAACACAAAAATAATCATCTCTCACCTTTAGAACTATTAATTAGGTTTTCTAATCCTAGCGACACTATTCCTAAGCTGAACGATCAATCCCCCGGTACTTGTCACTATACTATACTACAACGATCAGGTACACTGCCGGGTGGGGGTTGTAAGCTTCTCGAGATCCCTCGAGAGGTAAAGCAAGGTGCGATTCCCACGCATCATTACCCAAACCTTAGGTGGAAACAAAATCAACCCAATTCTTCCAATCCGCCTAATCGTTACCAACCAAACGGTCCACCATCCAACCGTACTTTTAACAACAATCCTTCTAACAACTATGGTAGTACCAACAATCTTGAAGGATTGATGTCAAAGTTCATGACATCTCAAGAAGCCCGCATAGCTAGGTTTGAAACCGAATTCAACCAACAACAAACGGAGATGACCAACAAGATTGACAACTTGTTGAAAGCCCTCAACAACCAAGCATTAATCACACCTAGGAAGGACACTAGGGACACCAATAGAGGAATCCAAATTAAGGACACCTCATCATCCAAACATGTCCACTTTGTCAATGTTGTCACCACTGAGCCGATAGATAAGGAGATAGAGGAGAGTGACAAAGATGAAGTTAGAGTAGAAGCCGATAGTAAGGATGAGAGTAGGGAAGTTGAGGTTAATAAGGATGAGGAATTAGAGGAGGTAGAACCTATAGTAGAATACTTTGATAAGTTGCTAACCAAGGAAAAACGGGAATACCATAAGGATTTATTTGATGATCCCGAGACACCATATATCCTTGGTTCACCCCTTATTAAAGTAGGTGATCCCTCTAACATCAACATACCATGCAATATTGGGCATTTGCATATATGGAAAGCTTACATCGACCTTAGATCCCCCGTGAACATCATGACTAGGACCTATTACAACTGGGTGATGAAGAAGCAACTCAATTTTAGGTTGATGCCCGGTATGAATCGGATAAGTAATTTTGCAGGAAGAGTGAAGGGATTACATGTGATTATAGGGAATCTTACCTATGAAATCGATTTTATGATAGTAGAAGACATTCGTCCGGTAATAAATGATGACCTAAGTCAAGTAGTGTTTGGAAAACCGTTCGTTGAGGCTTCTAAGATGAGTTATGATCCGACTTTAGGGATAGTTAGATTTAAGGAAGAGAATGATGAGGTTGCCTATCAAATGCCCCACAAGATTGAACAATACCGCCTTCTCTCTAAATTTGAAAAAGAACACAAGCAAGCGGCATATTATAGGAATGAGGAGGATAGACGTAGAGGAGTAGAGTATGTTAGAAATAGGATGCTTGGTTTCTACAAAGAGTGCTTGCAACTAGGTCCGGAATACAAAACTGGTTTAGAAGATGACCTAGAGAATGGAACCAATGATGAAATCACGTAGTAACCCATGACATTGAGTCTAGCTACAAGACTCGTAAATAAAGAAAAGCGCTTCTTGGGAGGCAACCCATGTTTTGTGTGATTTTATTTGTTTGATTGTTATTTGCTTCCGTATGCATGTTTTATTTTTATTGTTGGTTGATCATGTCTCTAAATTAAAATGTGGAAATACTTTACTATGTTGTTTGGCCTAGTCTTAACTCCAACCTAAAAGTATTTTTGCAAAAGATAAGTGTAAGGGGAAACCCCAAATATGTTTTCAAGAAACAAACCAATCATGATTCTCCACAATATTAAATGAACATGTATATTCGTATTTGTTAGAGTCAAATGCTTGTATTGAGTCATAATGAAGTTTTGCAGGATTTTCTAGGAAGTAGGACCAAGTTTTTCCAGAAATTTTCCGGAAACTTAACATAAGAATTTCTGCAGGTCCATTCTGACGGCGTCAGAGTATTACTCTTGACGGCGTCAGGAGTTAAAATCTGGAAATTTTACCGGTTTTGTTTTTCTAACGGAGTCTTATGGTTTTTGTGAATTATTAAGTTTTATAATCTCCAGGAGATCTGCAAACTTCATTCCACAAGCATTATATCTTACTTTGTTTTCTAGGATTTAGTAACTTATATAGGATGCCGCCGATTTTACGCGAGGTTGTCTTGTCTATTTTTGTCTGGATTTACAGGTTATGTTCGACAAGGAGATGATTTATATTCTGGAAGGGAAGCTTTGATTGTTCGTTTTCTTGGAGGAAGATTTAACCTGGCCAACCTATAATCCATACTGAGCGAATCAGGGCAGTATTTGATTTCATTCTCTTTACTTTTTCACTTTTACATTCTTTACTTGAACATTGGGGACAATGTTCATCTTAAGTGTAAGGGGAGGGTAAAAAGATGATACATTACATATGCACTTTCGCTTGAGTTTGTTTTGTTTAATGGTAGATGTGTAATAAAACTATGAGAAATACTTGTTAGTGTAATTTTAGCGCCAAATTTAAAATTTTTTACAACATTTAGGAGTGAAACTTTAGCCATAGCAAGCGTCTCATGGATAGGAGATTGTATGACTAGCACATAACCGTATATTCAGAAAAATTTTCCACCCAAATATGTGAGGTTCGCCTTTAGATTTGATAGGAAAAGCATTTACTATTAGTGCTTATGAGTGTACCGGTAGCATTTAGATTCTAGAACTTGCGTTAGTGATGCATCCCGAGACCGCTAGTGAGACTACATTCGTGTGGTAGGATTTACTACATGATAAGAGGCATTAGGATCACCCTTGTGTTAAACCCGTATTATAATTACTTGACCATTTAAGTCATATTACTTGGCTAGTTAAGTCAACTAATTTTTCCCACACCCTTAGCGTTGTACTTATTTTTAGTACACGAAACCCCTAGTACACCCCTCCGAGCCTATCTTTTCGTTTCTAACTTTAAGCATCTTACTTAAAGGAAGAATTTGTTACACCCCACTTAAATGTACACCCAAATCGCCTTAGCCTTCCGTGTATGCGCTCATTTTTAGTGCATTATTGTTATTTGTCAAACCCTAAGTTAACTTTCTAATTGATTACATGGTTTCTAAGTCGAGTCATATCTTTGTACATATTGTTTTGGGACGATTGGGACTCATGGGTAAGTACTTATTTTATGGAGTAATGGGGAAGAACATCATTTATTACCCCCATATGTACGTTAATCTTAAAAGTGCTCCAAGTGTTTTGATTTTCTTAATTCGAGTCATTAGTTTAGCTGAATGTAAAGTATGTAAAGATTCAAGTGTAAGGGGAACGTTCATTCCCTATGATGTATTATTTTGGATGGTAGGGTAAGAGTGTATGCAAAAAAAAAAAAAAATAATAAATAAATAAAAAATAGAAAAAGAAAAGAAAAAAAGAGAAAACATACGGACTACCATCCCTTTTTATTCTATGTTCATTTTTATGTTTTTGTTATTTTTCATTTATTAGCTTAAGTCGAGTCTAGTCTTGGCTTAGCAACGCCACATTGTACATGTAATTAACCAAGATTGTTAACTCGTCACCAGTAAAACTTCCTTTATCCAACAAAACCGTGTAATTCATATCCCTATACCAAACGTTACAACCCTTTAAAAGACCTCTTTGATAGTTTATCCTAGGTGCTTACGCCATGTGGTGGAGGTTTGATCCTTTCCCAAGCCTATGGTAATCTATTTTGCTATGACAGGTAGTGAGAGATATCTTCCATTTCCATAATGTTATATTACTTTATTACACCCGAGAGATGTGAGTATCTAAACACTATTTGTGAGGTGCTTGTGTATGACCTCCGTGCTTGTCTATTGGTCTTTAGTGGAACGATTATTTGTTGTAATTACTTTTATATTAGTGTTAAATGACCCCTAACTTGTCTTTTGAGTAGAATAAAAGCGCATTTGCTTGAGGACAAGCAAATCTCAAGTGTAAGGGTATATGATGAGGCGAAAAATGATCCGTTTTTAGGGGGTCATTTAAGCCCGAATCCGAATTTATTTGATCAAATATTGCCCTAAATCGTTCCTTTTGTGATTTTAGGTACTTGGAGAGTGAATTCTGGAAAAGAAGCTATTTTGGACGTTTTTGGAGCATAAAAGTGAAGAAAACGGCAAAGTCTCTATTTTCCATGCTGGGAACAGTAGGTGACGGCGTCAAGAGTAATTCCCTGACGGCGTCAAACCTCAATAATAAAAATTCGAAAGTCATGAAGGCGTCAAAAGTTTGCATGACGGCGTCAAAGTCCCAAGAATAAAATACCGTAGTTGATGACGGCGTCACACAGGCCGTCAGAAGTAGATCATGGCCGTCCGAGGAAGTATTTGGCGGCGAGATGACGGCGTCACACCCTTGTTCTTGACGCCGTCACCCCGATTTTCCTATATATAGTTTTCTAGTTTTTCACATTAAAATGGAGAGAAGTTTTGGTGAAACCCTAAAGACGAATTTGGTGCACCTTTTACAGGTTTTCAAGGGTTCCAAACCCTTAATACCTTGCATTGTAATTGAGATAAGTGTTCTTCTAATTCAATCAATATGTCTATGTGTTGGTTGTCTATATCTTGTTCTTGTCTCAATTCTATCATGCTAGGCTAGATCTCTTTTGTGTTTGCTTAGATCTAATGAAACCTAGATGTTGATTACTTGTTTATTCTAATGAAAACTGGCAGATCTCCAAATGGTAACATGCTTGAACGTCTTAAGAAACATGAACCGAGGCGTACTAGGTCTTTATTGGTTGTATTTAATGCATGAGCCACTGTTTACAATCCCTATAGTTGTGCTGGGTCATGGTGTAGGAAGAGATAAGAGCTCATAGAATTGGGGAGTTATGTATGCCACCCCATGAATGGTATTAAGGAATACAATCCATCATCCATGCAATTATAACAAGTAATTAACGTGTAAAAGATATCTAGGGAGTAGTGAAATCTAAGTAAACACATTTTCTCCAATTACTGCTCACAACCTTAGTTTAATTAGTTTATTTTCATTTTTATTATTTTATTTTGATTGCATTGTAGTTTTGGGTTAGTTGAATAGCAACTAATTCCGCCCACTCTTTCAAAACCCGAGATTTTACTTGCTTTCATAAAAATATAAAAACACAAAAATAATCATCCCTCACCTTTAGAACTAGTATTTAGGCTTTCTAATCCTAGCGACACTATTCCTAAGCTGAACGATCAATCCCCCGGTACTTGTCACTATACTATACTACAACGATCAGGTACACAGCCTGGTGGGGGTTGTAAGCTTCTCGAGATCCCTCGAGAGGTAAAGCCTGTTGCGATTCCCACGCATCATTTATATATATAAACCCACATGTTTTTCATGTTTTTAATCAGAGTAAACCAAGAAAACCCAAAACCCAAATCGATATATATATACTCCGTATCTCACAGATCGACAGAAACCAAGACAAGTTTACACTTGTTTTGTTACTTGCTCACCTTCTAGAACCTTGTAACTTCACGAATCTTCATAAAAACAACAAAGATGGAATCGGATTATTGATGAAAAGTGGTGTTATGGGAGGTTTTAGAGCGCGTGTAGTATACCAAATGATAGATCTCGATGAGATGATTAAAATGGTGGTGTTGGTTGGGTCGTGAGGGCGGTGGTGGTGGCTGTGGCGACGGATTAAGGTGGCGGCTGCTAGGGTTGTAGAGAGAGAGATGAGAGTGAAAGGATGAAGATGATGTTGTGTTATGTGGGATATCAGGAAAACACAAGGACGATTGTAGCTTTACCCCCTTTTTATTATTTTCTTTTCTTCCTTTTAATCTAACATTAATAATAATAATAATAATACTATTAAGGGTATTATTAATATTTAGGGTAAGGTGACTAGGTGTGAAATACACGGACCGAAACCCGTAACTTTATAAAATACTCCAACTCTTTCTCGGACCGAGCTCGTTCCCAAAAATATCACAATACGTTCAATAAATAAATATATATATATATATAGTCGAATCCGTAGACTCAAGACATAAAATTTCTGTTAGGTTATTCTAGTGCCGGAGTCAACGTAGTGCCAATAAAAATCTCGAAATAAATTCTCATCACATCGATAATCCAAATTGATTCCATAAAATTTTAAATATAATCAACCACAATATTGGTTTTTATAAGTTCGTTACGAATAAAATTCCAAATATAATTTTATAAACGAACTTTAATGTAATGCGGGTTTTCAAAATGGCTCCCTAAGTTGCCAGTTGTCACATCCTCCCAGCCTCAGAAGAAACCCGTCCCGGGTTTCTCTCGGAACAATCCATCTACGAAGTGAAAAGCTTCGGATATTTCTTTCGGAACTCGTCCTTACGTTCCCACGTAAATTCCGGTCCATGTCGGGAATTCCAACGAACCTTGACGAGTGGTATGCGACTTTGCTTGAGTCGCTTAATCTCACGATCCAAAATCTCATCAGAAAGACACTTCTTCAAATTACTAACATGAAACACATCGTGAACTTTACTCAATTCATATGGTAATTCTAACCGATAAGCCACGGGCCCAATTCTTTCCAAAATAAGAAATGGTCCAATGTAGCGTGGGTTGAGTTTTCCACGTTTCCCGAAACGTATCACACCCTTCCAAGGCGAGACTTTCAGCATCACTTTGTCTCCAACCTGGAACTCTAAGGGTTTACGTCTCTGATCGGCGTAACTTTTCTGCCTATCTCTGGCAGCTTGCAACCGATCACGAATCTGAGTTACTTTCTCCGTAGTCTCCAAGATAAGTTCAGGGCCTGTGAGTTGGCTATCTCCAACTTCCGCCCAACCAATAGGCGAACGACATTTTCGGCCATACAAAGCTTCAAATGGTGCAGCTTTAAGACTTGTGTGGTAGCTATTATTATAGGAGAATTCCGCAAGGGGTAAATACTTCTCCCAGCCTTTACCAAAGTCTATGATACATGCACGAAGCATATCCTCTAAAGTCTGAATGGTCCTATCACTTTGACTATCGGTTTGGGGATGATATACAGTACGCATATCAAATCTCGTCCCCAAAGCCGTTTGAAGTGATCTCCACAAAGCTGACGTAAAACGGCTGTCGCGATCAGAAATAATCGATATCGGAACTCCATGACGAGAAATAATTTCCTTCACATACAACCTCGCAAGTTTGTCGACACTATCATCTGCACTAATCACCAGGAAATGAGCAGACTTAGTCAATCGATCCACAATTACCCAGATAGCGTCACAACCGCTAGCTGTCTTAGGTAATTTGGTAATAAAGTCCATTGTAATCCGCTCCCATTTCCAAACTGGGAGTTCTGGCTGCGTCAATAATCCTGACGGTCTTTGATGTTCTGTCTTAATCCTTAGAGCAAGTCAAACACTTACTAACGCACAACGCTATATCTGCCTTCATATTTGGCCACCAATATAACTTTTTCAAATCCTGGTACATCTTGTCAGACCCAGGATGGATAGAGTATCTTGACTTATGCGACTCGTGCATAATCAACTCTCGAATTCCTTCATACAAAGGTACCCAAATTCGCTATCTGAAACATAATACTCCATCAGAACGCTTAACAAATCCCTTCTCATTTTCTACCATCCCAAATATTTTCTCAGCAGGTCGATTTCCTGCTTTCAACGCTTCCGTTGAGCTTCTAATATTTGAGACGGTAATGGCGATACAATAGTCATTCTTAATGACCTAATTTGTAACGGTGGAATTCTCTCCTTTCGACTAAGAGCATCAGCAACAACGTTTGCTTTACCGGGATGGTAGCGAATTTCACAATCATAATTGCTTAACAATTCAATCCAACGTCGTTGTCTCATGTTGAGCTCTTTTTGATTCAAGATGTGCTGCAGACTTTTGTGGTCAGTAAACACTACACACTTGGTTCCATACAAGTAATGTCTCCATATCCTTAAAGCAAAAACCACAGCACCTAACTCCAAATCATGGGTGGTGTAGTTCTTCTCATGCCTCTTGAGCTGTCGGGAAGCATAAACTATCACTTTCTCTCGTTGCATTAACACATCTCCCAAACCTTTATGCGAAGCGTCACAATAGACGACAAAGTCTTCGCTACCTTCAGGTAACGCCAAGATAGGAGCATTACACAACATCTCCTTAAGTAATTGAAATGCTTCCTCTTCCTTATCTCCCCATTCGTACTTAACACTCCTTTGAGTCAATTTGGTCAACGGTTTTGCTATCTTCGAAAATCCCTCAATGAATCTTCGGTAATAACCGGCTAATCCCAAAAATTGACGAATTTCTGTTGGGGTCGTAGGTGCAGCCCAATCTTTAATCGCTTCAATCTTAGCAGGATCTACATGAACTCCTTGTCTATCAATCACATGACCCAGAAATTGTACCGTCGGAAACTAAAATTCACATTTAGAAATTTTAGCATACAGTTTCTCCTTCCTGAGCAATTCTAAGATAAGTCTTAGATGCTCCTCATGCTCCTTCTCATTCTTCGAATAAATTAGAATGTCATCGATGAACACAATCACAAACTTATCTAAGTAAGGCTTACACACCCGATTCATGAGATCCATGAATACCGCCGGTGCGTTAGTCAACCCAAACGGCATCACCTGAAACTCGTAATGCCCGTAACGGGTTCTGAAAGCCTTTTTCGGAATATCTTCCGCGCGAACTCGAAGCTGACGATATCCCGATCTCAAATCGATCTTTGAATACACACTCGATCCTTGAAGCTGATCGAACAAATCGTCAATCTTCGGTAACGGGTATCTATTCCTCACCGTTAACTTGTTCAGCTCTCGATAATCAATACACATGCGAAACGATCCATCCTTCTTCTTCACAAATAAGACCGGGGCTCCCTAAGGTGAAAAACTTGGTCTTATAAATCCTTTTTCTGCTAACTCTGCTAATTGTTTCGACAACTCTTCCAGTTCAGTAGGTGCAAGACGATAAGGCGTTCGTGCTACAGGTGCAGCACCAGGTATTGTAACACCCCCAATTCATGGATGCAGCGGAATTCGAACTGGGTGTTACTCGACGGCACAATAGTCACAATAATAGAAAACGAACTCCAATTGAGTCGTTTTAAAAGATTTATCATTCAAATTATATAAATATCAGAGGTTATAAAATGAGGTCCCAATTGGTTCCATGTTTACAATGTATAATAAATGAGTTCTTGAATGATAAGTAAATTTATAGCCCTCTTGAGTATCCGTGTCCTTCCGTGCCATCCTTGATCGTCATGAACCTGAAATACATGCTTGAGAGGTCAACACAAAGGTTGAGTGATATTCATAGAGTTTGTTAAATCGTTTGAACACAATATGTTGGTAGTGTGAGTTATAGGCTCACACCAATGTTTGGAGAACAAAACAGGTAGGCTACGTTATTATACGCCCGGAACAGTTATTATACACTAAGCTTATGACACCATAACGTTAACGTGTACCAATATCGATCGGCAGATTTATCCCGGTAGGTACTTTGCTAACATACCTAAATCTCAAATATTAATGCATTTGTTTGAACTTAGTCAATACAAACGGGATTCGTCAATCCCAATAGGCCTATTCACAATATTTGCGCTCACTATTGCTAGTGATTAAATGGTTCATAATAAGGGATCTCGGTTTAGCAAGGTTGGTACTTAGTGATAATAAAACAATCAGGCAAGCATACAATTTAAAAACATTGTGCTCGGTTAAAATAGCATGTATTCCCCCCAAGGGTTTGTAAACATTGAAGTAATGTAAAGTGGGGCTATGAACTCACCTTAAATAAGATAGCAAGCAATGAAGGTAATAGTTGGATCGTGTAGGTTTCTACGAGCAACCTATAATCGAATGTCGCGACTTAGGATCAGAGTAAAGAATATGAAGTAGTGCCTATATATATATCTTGAATTTAGTCCATGATGTGGTATGATGTATAATGTAAGTCTTTGAAAGAAATGATTCATGAAACATGTATGTTTTGTATATCGTTTACTACCGTTCGGGCCGACATAATTCAGAAGTCATGTTAGTAAGCGTTCGAGGAGCCAGGACACTTTAATTCGTAAATCCACAACTCAACTCGACGGCTTACATAATGAACTCCTCACATGAGGCTCCCTACTATTGTAGTAGTTGATGAAATATATAGGTATAAGTTTTGATCCGAAAAGTTACATGTCCGATATTTGAATAAACTTAGGAAAGTTTATTAGTACATGAAGATTGTTATTAGGGTATGTTTCATAAGTCTTGTATGACCATTTTTCTTTGTAATATCTCATGGTTCCTTTGATGAAGTAGATCCAAATTGTATGTTCAAGTTATCGCCAACTCTTGTTCATGTATTTGTCTTGGTAAGTTTATATGGTCGTTAGCTCATGTTTTCGCCTAAGTAAGTTGGTATGGTCATTTCGTCATGGCCTAGCCATGACCTTTGGTCCTTGTTCCAAGGTCATGAGACACAACCTTGGCTCTAGCCATGGTTGTGGTCTTGATTATAGGTCATAAGACCTCTTGTTCCTTTTAAAGTATAACCATAATTTAGTGACTTTCGCCTAAAAATGGGCTGTTTAGAATTTGAAGAATTTTATCACTCGGAAAGCGTTTTTAGGGCTCGAGCTTCTTTGTTCCTGAACGAAAACATCGTTCCGGACAACTTTAGTGTTTTAACTTTTTGATGAATCGGACCAGAAGTGTGACTTTCAAAACCCAAATTTGATCAGAATGGTATTTGGCAGTTTTGCCGGAAATCTTTGGTAACTTCAAATCGCCATAACTTTTGACTCGTTTACTCGTTTTAGGTGGTTCAAATTGCTACGGTTTCCTTGTTAGGTCCTCTACTGTATTATGTAATGATCCAAGATCATAATTTTACCATTTTGATCAGGTTATACCAACAAAGTCACTAGTTTACTTGTTTTATGAACTTGTTTTAACAATCAATAACAATAACTTGTTTTGCTCACTTTTATTCATCATGGACATGATAACAAGACAATATATAGCATGAATGATAGGTAAATAACATGAACATGAATATTTAACAAGAAGCAAGTTAGGGTTTGGCTCACAACTTTTGGCTTTCAAAGATGAAAGGAAGTTAACATGTAAGGATAGGACTTTGATAGACTTGCTTCAACCCACTTCACTTCATGCAATCTTTCTACTCTTGTAATCTTGAAAGAGAGATGATGAAAATTGAGGTGACTTGAGTGGATTCAAACTCAAGAGAAATCACCAAAGTTCATGAGGTTATGGAAGTGTTTGATGAATGATAACCTAACTAGAGTTTCAACCTTGAAGAAGCACTTGAATCATGCATGAAACTAGAAGGAAATGAGCAAAGGATGGTGTGGTTTTGGTGTTGGGTATCCACGGCAACAAAGGGGAGGGGAGGGAGTATTTATAGTCCAAATGAGGAGGTTAGGAAGCTTACTAGGAAAGTGTTACAACTTGGTGACCAAGTTGTAATTAAGTGTTGATTTAGGGGCAAATTCATGAGATGAAGCCACATGGGTGTGACTCCCCCCTCCTAGGGCGGTTCATGAGCTTGGAGAGCAAGGGTGTGGACTTTTCTTGGTATTATCCAAGATACTTGGTTAGTTTTGACTCCGGGAAATGCCAATCGTAAATGATTAAGCCTCAAAACGTAAAACCGGGTGTCGTAAAATTATGAAACTTTAAAGTATTGTTAGACATGTCCATATGTCCCATAATAAAATATAAAATGAGTTGTAGGTTCCATTTGGGTGGTAAACCCTGCTAAAAACTGGAAACACGGGTCTAAAACGCGTAATACGTAAAACGTACGAATATTGCGTAAAATTGAGAAAAGTAAAATGTTACTTTTCTAATATGATAAAAATGATTTAAAATGACTTATAATGTCTAGACTGGGCTCAGTCTAGTGTCGGTTTGTATTAAATGTCTTTTAGACATCAAACCGTAAGCCTAAAAATCACGAAATGACTTATAAAATCAAGGAATGATTTTTGGTCAATGGGGGAGGGAAAGAATATGTTGACTTTTTCTAATAAGTTGAAAACTCAAATTGTCTTAGAAACGCGTTTTGTGGTCTAACGGTTAATCGCCCATACGGTTAAGCGTGCTCATGCGAGAGTAGTACAGGCTTGGGTGACCTGCCGGGAAGTCTTTGGTCATGTTTTTCTCAGTCACGATTAATTCTCAAATAAATCATGAGTGTGTCAAACATTTTTCTGATGCGGGGTCACTTAACGCGATCGAGTTTCGTTGTACGTAGAATTTCTGAATGACGTTTTACCCTAAAACGTGTAATTCCTTAATAACTTTCACGAAAATGATCTGACGAATGTCAAACATTTAATTTGCCATGGAAATGATTTATCACTCGAGAATATCAAATAAAAATCAACTTTCGGGAAAGTTTCGGGAAAAATGAATAGTAAAAGTGAATAGTGAAATTTTCCGGGAATGGTAATTAACCTGAAATTGCGAATTGTTACAGTCTCTACCCCTTACGGGGAACTTCGTCCCGAAGTTCTATGTGTGTCATATGTTGGAGTGGTGTCGATGCAGAGGTGTGGTTACTTATGAGGACTAAAGCCTGGGATTACTGGTGATGTAATTTGATTTGTCATTTCAGTGTATGGTGTAGGATGAGGCTTACTTTTATGTAGGAAAGGTATGGTAATAGTCGAATATCAAATGAAATTGATATAGCAGTCGAATATTAATAGGAATTGAGATAGTAATTGCAATCATAGCCTAGTGGGTAATCGGTTGTTGTACCTAGTGTTTATTGACTTCATACTTATGTTATTTCGGATACAAATAAGCCCACTTGTTAATAATTCTTTATTTACATAGAGAGGCATCCCAAACAATGTAACTAAAGGAATATAAACTTATGGTTCGATGATTTATAATTTCTTTATTTAAATGAAAAGGCATCCCAATCCATTCAAATAAGGACATTATAAATCATCCTACTCAAGAATTCCCGACACAACATTCATACTTAGCCGGTGAGTTACAAGGTAGGGTATTACGAGATGATACTGGTGTTCCAAAAGTACAAGATGAATATTCAATCTTGTAAAGCTGATGAGGGTACTTGTGGTGTAACTAAGGATGATTTGAGCTTTAAAAGTGCATCAAGATCTGTTAATGAGCTTGTGTTTGTAACGGTTGTGACGATAATGTTGTGATATGTTGATGAACAAGAGTGTGTAATGTATGCTTAACATTAATACTGTTAGGTATAGATGTTGAGTTTGCTTTAAAAATCTTAAGAGATTTTAAAAGTTTATGATGGAATGGTATCCTTAGGACCTAAACAGGATAGTACTTCTACAGGATGAAGAGAATAATTGATAACTATCCCAAGATAGTAGTTCGGATTATCTCATAAATGAAAAAAAATTTCAAGAATGAATTTAGGTAGTAGAAATAAGGTGTTAAGATTTCGCTGAGTGGTAAGACACTATCGTGTCTCTAGATCGTTTTAATGTATTCTGGTGGTTTATTGTGTTCATGTAGGAAATCAATCTAAACATAACCCTAGTACAACTATTCTCAGTATTTGAAAATTTTAAGTCGAATATAGTTAGTCAGACTATATTCCACTGTCCCTAGGTTAAATATAGGTGACTAGTCTATATTTAGCCGAGGTTCGATAAAATTTTCAAATACCTAAATTAGGTATACTTGTGATATGTCCGTTGGTTTTGGGAAACTGTTCACTAAACAAAGGCGATGTTAACCCTTAAGTTGCAAGTCCCGTCCATACAAGACTTGTAACGTATGTTTCATATTCCATTGCATAGAAGATAGTAAGGGTAGGTACGTATGGAAAGGAAGTTTTAAGTAGTTCTAAAATAGAACATACTTGGCCAGGATCACGAACTTTTTATAATGAAAGTTTCAGAAGAAAACTTTGATAAATGTAAAGCTGAACTTCAGCTTTTGTAGGTGATCGATTTGTTTGTCCTTTAGAAATCTCATATTTCTTGTTTTGAAATCGATAGATTGTGACGGGTTTTTGATATCATAAGAAATGATATTGATGATGTGATGGAATAATTCTAGAGACCATTTGCACAAAACACAATGTCTCGGAAGTAGGTTAGACCATTGTGCAATTCACAATGTCTGGGAAGTAGGTTAGGCCATTGTGTGACTCAAAACATTTGAGAAATGATTAAGACCATTGTATCATACAATGTCTTGGAAAATGAATGAGACCATTGTAATCAGTTACAATGTCTTGGAAAATGAATGAGACCATTGTATCTCACAATGTCTTAAAAAAAATGAATGAGACCATTGTATCTCACAATGTCTTGAAAAGTGAATGAGACCATTGTAACATACAATGTCTTGAAAAGTGAATGAGACCATTGTAACATACAATGTCTTGAAAAGTGAATGAGACCATTGTAATCAGTTACAATGTCTTGGAAAATGAATGAGACCATTGTATCTCACAATGTCTTAAAAAATGAATGAGACCATTTGTATCTCACAATGTCTTGGAAAATGAATGAGACCATTGTATCTCACAATGTCTTGGAAAATGAATGAGACCATTGTTTCTCACAATGTCTTGGAAAATGAATGAGACCATTGTATCTCACAATGTCTTGGAAAATGAATGAGACCATTGTTTCTCACAATGTCTTGGAAAATGAATGAGACCATTGTATCTCACAATGTCTTGGACATAAAATGTTGGAGTAGGAACATGATTGGGAGAGTGTGGCTGTGCCGAAATGCCTTAGAATAGGCATACGCAGATATGTTTAGTCCATTGTTTAGATAAATGATTGAAAATAAACCGAGTTTATATATCAATATACTAATGCTTACGGGGAAATGCTCAATTATGTTTAGGGTACATATATCAATATGCAATTATGTTTGTGTAGCACAAAATGTCTACGGGGAAATGCTCAAAATGGGTATATATGAATATACTAATATGTTTGTGTATCATAACATGCTTACTAAGTCCATAATCGTCTGGAGGATGGAAGACACGGAGAGCGGAAGGCTATAAAAATGTTTTTGCTTGTATGTGCGGTTATAGTTTAGGTCTCAATTAGACCCGTTTCTCTATAACCATGGCTCTGATACCAATCTGTAACACCCCCAATTCATGGATGCAGCGGAATTCGAACTGGGTGTTACTCGACGGCACAATAGTCACAATAATAGAAAACGAACTCCAATTGAGTCGTTTTAAAAGATTTATCATTCAAATTATATAAATATCAGAGGTTATAAAATGAGGTCCCAATTGGTTCCATGTTTACAATGTATAATAAATGAGTTCTTGAATGATAAGTAAATTTATAGCCCTCTTGAGTATCCGTGTCCTTCCGTGCCATCCTTGATCGTCATGAACCTGAAATACATGCTTGAGAGGTCAACACAAAGGTTGAGTGATATTCATAGAGTTTGTTAAATCGTTTGAACACAATATGTTGGTAGTGTGAGTTATAGGCTCACACCAATGTTTGGAGAACAAAACAGGTAGGCTACGTTATTATACGCCCGGAACAGTTATTATACACTAAGCTTATGACACCATAACGTTAACGTGTACCAATATCGATCGGCAGATTTATCCCGGTAGGTACTTTGCTAACATACCTAAATCTCAAATATTAATGCATTTGTTTGAACTTAGTCAATACAAACGGGATTCGTCAATCCCAATAGGCCTATTCACAATATTTGCGCTCACTATTGCTAGTGATTAAATGGTTCATAATAAGGGATCTCGGTTTAGCAAGGTTGGTACTTAGTGATAATAAAATAATCAGGCAAGCATACAATTTAAAAACATTGTGCTCGGTTAAAATAGCATGTATTCCCCCCAAGGGTTTGTAAACATTGAAGTAATGTAAAGTGGGGCTATGAACTCACCTTAAATAAGATAGCAAGCAATGAAGGTAATAGTTGGATCGTGTAGGTTTCTACGAGCAACCTATAATCGAATGTCGCGACTTAGGATCGGAGTAAAGAATATGAAGTAGTGCCTATATATATATCTTGAATTTAGTCCATGATGTGGTATGATGTATAATGTAAGTCTTTGAAAGAAATGATTCATGAAACATGTATGTTTTGTATATCGTTTACTACCGTTCGGGCCGACATAATTCAGAAGTCATGTTAGTAAGCGTTCGAGGAGCCAGGACACTTTAATTCGTAAATCCACAACTCAACTCGACGGCTTACATAATGAACTCCTCACATGAGGCTCCCTACTATTGTAGTAGTTGATGAAATATATAGGTATAAGTTTTGATCCGAAAAGTTACATGTCCGATATTTGAATAAACTTAGGAAAGTTTATTAGTACATGAAGATTGTTATTAGGGTATGTTTCATAAGTCTTGTATGACCATTTTTCTTTGTAATATCTCATGGTTCCTTTGATGAAGTAGATCCAAATTGTATGTTCAAGTTATCGCCAACTCTTGTTCATGTATTTGTCTTGGTAAGTTTATATGGTCGTTAGCTCATGTTTTCGCCTAAGTAAGTTGGTATGGTCATTTCGTCATGGCCTAGCCATGACCTTTGGTCCTTGTTCCAAGGTCATGAGACACAACCTTGGCTCTAGCCATGGTTGTGGTCTTGATTATAGGTCATAAGACCTCTTGTTCCTTTTAAAGTATAACCATAATTTAGTGACTTTCGCCTAAAAATGGGCTGTTTAGAATTTGAAGAATTTTATCACTCGGAAAGCGTTTTTAGGGCTCGAGCTTCTTTGTTCCTGAACGAAAACATCGTTCCGGACAACTTTAGTGTTTTAACTTTTTGATGAATCGGACCAGAAGTGTGACTTTCAAAACCCAAATTTGATCAGAATGGTATTTGGCAGTTTTGCCGGAAATCTTTGGTAACTTCAAATCGCCATAACTTTTGACTCGTTTACTCGTTTTAGGTGGTTCAAATTGCTACGGTTTCCTTGTTAGGTCCTCTACTGTATTATGTAATGATCCAAGATCATAATTTTACCATTTTGATCAGGTTATACCAACAAAGTCACTAGTTTACTTGTTTTATGAACTTGTTTTAACAATCAATAACAATAACTTGTTTTGCTCACTTTTATTCATCATGGACATGATAACAAGACAATATATAGCATGAATGATAGGTAAATAACATGAACATGAATATTTAACAAGAAGCAAGTTAGGGTTTGGCTCACAACTTTTGGCTTTCAAAGATGAAAGGAAGTTAACATGTAAGGATAGGACTTTGATAGACTTGCTTCAACCCACTTCACTTCATGCAATCTTTCTACTCTTGTAATCTTGAAAGAGAGATGATGAAAATTGAGGTGACTTGAGTGGATTCAAACTCAAGAGAAATCACCAAAGTTCATGAGGTTATGGAAGTGTTTGATGAATGATAACCTAACTAGAGTTTCAACCTTGAAGAAGCACTTGAATCATGCATGAAACTAGAAGGAAATGAGCAAAGGATGGTGTGGTTTTGGTGTTGGGTATCCACGGCAACAAAGGGGAGGGGAGGGAGTATTTATAGTCCAAATGAGGAGGTTAGGAAGCTTACTAGGAAAGTGTTACAACTTGGTGACCAAGTTGTAATTAAGTGTTGATTTAGGGGCAAATTCATGAGATGAAGCCACATGGGTGTGACTCCCCCCTCCTAGGGCGGTTCATGAGCTTGGAGAGCAAGGGTGTGGACTTTTCTTGGTATTATCCAAGATACTTGGTTAGTTTTGACTCCGGGAAATGCCAATCGTAAATGATTAAGCCTCAAAACGTAAAACCGGGTGTCGTAAAATTATGAAACTTTAAAGTATTGTTAGACATGTCCATATGTCCCATAATAAAATATAAAATGAGTTGTAGGTTCCATTTGGGTGGTAAACCCTGCTAAAAACTGGAAACACGGGTCTAAAACGCGTAATACGTAAAACGTACGAATATTGCGTAAAATTGAGAAAAGTAAAATGTTACTTTTCTAATATGATAAAAATGATTTAAAATGACTTATAATGTCTAGACTGGGCTCAGTCTAGTGTCGGTTTGTATTAAATGTCTTTTAGACATCAAACCGTAAGCCTAAAAATCACGAAATGACTTATAAAATCAAGGAATGATTTTTGGTCAATGGGGGAGGGAAAGAATATGTTGACTTTTTCTAATAAGTTGAAAACTCAAATTGTCTTAGAAACGCGTTTTGTGGTCTAACGGTTAATCGCCCATACGGTTAAGCGTGCTCATGCGAGAGTAGTACAGGCTTGGGTGACCTGCCGGGAAGTCTTTGGTCATGTTTTTCTCAGTCACGATTAATTCTCAAATAAATCATGAGTGTGTCAAACATTTTTCTGATGCGGGGTCACTTAACGCGATCGAGTTTCGTTGTACGTAGAATTTCTGAATGACGTTTTACCCTAAAACGTGTAATTCCTTAATAACTTTCACGAAAATGATCTGACGAATGTCAAACATTTAATTTGCCATGGAAATGATTTATCACTCGAGAATATCAAATAAAAATCAACTTTCGGGAAAGTTTCGGGAAAAATGAATAGTAAAAGTGAATAGTGAAATTTTCCGGGAATGGTAATTAACCTGAAATTGCGAATTGTTACAGTCTCTACCCCTTACGGGGAACTTCGTCCCGAAGTTCTATGTGTGTCATATGTTGGAGTGGTGTCGATGCAGAGGTGTGGTTACTTATGAGGACTAAAGCCTGGGATTACTGGTGATGTAATTTGATTTGTCATTTCAGTGTATGGTGTAGGATGAGGCTTACTTTTATGTAGGAAAGGTATGGTAATAGTCGAATATCAAAGGAAATTGATATAGCAGTCGAATATTAATAGGAATTGAGATAGTAATTGCAATCATAGCCTAGTGGGTAATCGGTTGTTGTACCTAGTGTTTATTGACTTCATACTTATGTTATTTCGGATACAAATAAGCCCACTTGTTAATAATTCTTTATTTACATAGAGAGGCATCCCAAACAATGTAACTAAAGGAATATAAACTTATGGTTCGATGATTTATAATTTCTTTATTTAAATGAAAAGGCATCCCAATCCATTCAAATAAGGACATTATAAATCATCCTACTCAAGAATTCCCGACACAACATTCATACTTAGCCGGTGAGTTACAAGGTAGGGTATTACGAGATGATACTGGTGTTCCAAAAGTACAAGATGAATATTCAATCTTGTAAAGCTGATGAGGGTACTTGTGGTGTAACTAAGGATGATTTGAGCTTTAAAAGTGCATCAAGATCTGTTAATGAGCTTGTGTTTGTAACGGTTGTGACGATAATGTTGTGATATGTTGATGAACAAGAGTGTGTAATGTATGCTTAACATTAATACTGTTAGGTATAGATGTTGAGTTTGCTTTAAAAATCTTAAGAGATTTTAAAAGTTTATGATGGAATGGTATCCTTAGGACCTAAACAGGATAGTACTTCTACAGGATGAAGAGAATAATTGATAACTATCCCAAGATAGTAGTTCGGATTATCTCATAAATGAAAAAAAATTTCAAGAATGAATTTAGGTAGTAGAAATAAGGTGTTAAGATTTCGCTGAGTGGTAAGACACTATCGTGTCTCTAGATCGTTTTAATGTATTCTGGTGGTTTATTGTGTTCATGTAGGAAATCAATCTAAACATAACCCTAGTACAACTATTCTCAGTATTTGAAAATTTTAAGTCGAATATAGTTAGTCAGACTATATTCCACTGTCCCTAGGTTAAATATAGGTGACTAGTCTATATTTAGCCGAGGTTCGATAAAATTTTCAAATACCTAAATTAGGTATACTTGTGATATGTCCGTTGGTTTTGGGAAACTGTTCACTAAACAAAGGCGATGTTAACCCTTAAGTTGCAAGTCCCGTCCATACAAGACTTGTAACGTATGTTTCATATTCCATTGCATAGAAGATAGTAAGGGTAGGTACGTATGGAAAGGAAGTTTTAAGTAGTTCTAAAATAGAACATACTTGGCCAGGATCACGAACTTTTTATAATGAAAGTTTCAGAAGAAAACTTTGATAAATGTAAAGCTGAACTTCAGCTTTTGTAGGTGATCGATTTGTTTGTCCTTTAGAAATCTCATATTTCTTGTTTTGAAATCGATAGATTGTGACGGGTTTTTGATATCATAAGAAATGATATTGATGATGTGATGGAATAATTCTAGAGACCATTTGCACAAAACACAATGTCTCGGAAGTAGGTTAGACCATTGTGCAATTCACAATGTCTGGGAAGTAGGTTAGGCCATTGTGTGACTCAAAACATTTGAGAAATGATTAAGACCATTGTATCATACAATGTCTTGGAAAATGAATGAGACCATTGTAATCAGTTACAATGTCTTGGAAAATGAATGAGACCATTGTATCTCACAATGTCTTAAAAAAAATGAATGAGACCATTGTATCTCACAATGTCTTGAAAAGTGAATGAGACCATTGTAACATACAATGTCTTGAAAAGTGAATGAGACCATTGTAACATACAATGTCTTGAAAAGTGAATGAGACCATTGTAATCAGTTACAATGTCTTGGAAAATGAATGAGACCATTGTATCTCACAATGTCTTAAAAAATGAATGAGACCATTTGTATCTCACAATGTCTTGGAAAATGAATGAGACCATTGTATCTCACAATGTCTTGGAAAATGAATGAGACCATTGTTTCTCACAATGTCTTGGAAAATGAATGAGACCATTGTATCTCACAATGTCTTGGAAAATGAATGAGACCATTGTTTCTCACAATGTCTTGGAAAATGAATGAGACCATTGTATCTCACAATGTCTTGGACATAAAATGTTGGAGTAGGAACATGATTGGGAGAGTGTGGCTGTGCCGAAATGCCTTAGAATAGGCATACGCAGATATGTTTAGTCCATTGTTTAGATAAATGATTGAAAATAAACCGAGTTTATATATCAATATACTAATGCTTACGGGGAAATGCTCAATTATGTTTAGGGTACATATATCAATATGCAATTATGTTTGTGTAGCACAAAATGTCTACGGGGAAATGCTCAAAATGGGTATATATGAATATACTAATATGTTTGTGTATCATAACATGCTTACTAAGTCCATAATCGTCTGGAGGATGGAAGACACGGAGAGCGGAAGGCTATAAAAATGTTTTTGCTTGTATGTGCGGTTATAGTTTAGGTCTCAATTAGACCCGTTTCTCTATAACCATGGCTCTGATACCAATCTGTAACACCCCCAATTCATGGATGCAGCGGAATTCGAACTGGGTGTTACTCGACGGCACAATAGTCACAATAATAGAAAACGAACTCCAATTGAGTCGTTTTAAAAGATTTATCATTCAAATTATATAAATATCAGAGGTTATAAAATGAGGTCCCAATTGGTTCCATGTTTACAATGTATAATAAATGAGTTCTTGAATGATAAGTAAATTTATAGCCCTCTTGAGTATCCGTGTCCTTCCGTGCCATCCTTGATCGTCATGAACCTGAAATACATGCTTGAGAGGTCAACACAAAGGTTGAGTGATATTCATAGAGTTTGTTAAATCGTTTGAACACAATATGTTGGTAGTGTGAGTTATAGGCTCACACCAATGTTTGGAGAACAAAACAGGTAGGCTACGTTATTATACGCCCGGAACAGTTATTATACACTAAGCTTATGACACCATAACGTTAACGTGTACCAATATCGATCGGCAGATTTATCCCGGTAGGTACTTTGCTAACATACCTAAATCTCAAATATTAATGCATTTGTTTGAACTTAGTCAATACAAACGGGATTCGTCAATCCCAATAGGCCTATTCACAATATTTGCGCTCACTATTGCTAGTGATTAAATGGTTCATAATAAGGGATCTCGGTTTAGCAAGGTTGGTACTTAGTGATAATAAAACAATCAGGCAAGCATACAATTTAAAAACATTGTGCTCGGTTAAAATAGCATGTATTCCCCCCAAGGGTTTGTAAACATTGAAGTAATGTAAAGTGGGGCTATGAACTCACCTTAAATAAGATAGCAAGCAATGAAGGTAATAGTTGGATCGTGTAGGTTTCTACGAGCAACCTATAATCGAATGTCGCGACTTAGGATCGGAGTAAAGAATATGAAGTAGTGCCTATATATATATCTTGAATTTAGTCCATGATGTGGTATGATGTATAATGTAAGTCTTTGAAAGAAATGATTCATGAAACATGTATGTTTTGTATATCGTTTACTACCGTTCGGGCCGACATAATTCAGAAGTCATGTTAGTAAGCGTTCGAGGAGCCAGGACACTTTAATTCGTAAATCCACAACTCAACTCGACGGCTTACATAATGAACTCCTCACATGAGGCTCCCTACTATTGTAGTAGTTGATGAAATATATAGGTATAAGTTTTGATCCGAAAAGTTACATGTCCGATATTTGAATAAACTTAGGAAAGTTTATTAGTACATGAAGATTGTTATTAGGGTATGTTTCATAAGTCTTGTATGACCATTTTTCTTTGTAATATCTCATGGTTCCTTTGATGAAGTAGATCCAAATTGTATGTTCAAGTTATCGCCAACTCTTGTTCATGTATTTGTCTTGGTAAGTTTATATGGTCGTTAGCTCATGTTTTCGCCTAAGTAAGTTGGTATGGTCATTTCGTCATGGCCTAGCCATGACCTTTGGTCCTTGTTCCAAGGTCATGAGACACAACCTTGGCTCTAGCCATGGTTGTGGTCTTGATTATAGGTCATAAGACCTCTTGTTCCTTTTAAAGTATAACCATAATTTAGTGACTTTCGCCTAAAAATGGGCTGTTTAGAATTTGAAGAATTTTATCACTCGGAAAGCGTTTTTAGGGCTCGAGCTTCTTTGTTCCTGAACGAAAACGTCGTTCCGGACAACTTTAGTGTTTTAACTTTTTGATGAATCGGACCAGAAGTGTGACTTTCAAAACCCAAATTTGATCAGAATGGTATTTGGCAGTTTTGCCGGAAATCTTTGGTAACTTCAAATCGCCATAACTTTTGACTCGTTTACTCGTTTTAGGTGGTTCAAATTGCTACGGTTTCCTTGTTAGGTCCTCTACTGTATTATGTAATGATCCAAGATCATAATTTTACCATTTTGATCAGGTTATACCAACAAAGTCACTAGTTTACTTGTTTTATGAACTTGTTTTAACAATCAATAACAATAACTTGTTTTGCTCACTTTTATTCATCATGGACATGATAACAAGACAATATATAGCATGAATGATAGGTAAATAACATGAACATGAATATTTAACAAGAAGCAAGTTAGGGTTTGGCTCACAACTTTTGGCTTTCAAAGATGAAAGGAAGTTAACATGTAAGGATAGGACTTTGATAGACTTGCTTCAACCCACTTCACTTCATGCAATCTTTCTACTCTTGTAATCTTGAAAGAGAGATGATGAAAATTGAGGTGACTTGAGTGGATTCAAACTCAAGAGAAATCACCAAAGTTCATGAGGTTATGGAAGTGTTTGATGAATGATAACCTAACTAGAGTTTCAACCTTGAAGAAGCACTTGAATCATGCATGAAACTAGAAGGAAATGAGCAAAGGATGGTGTGGTTTTGGTGTTGGGTATCCACGGCAACAAAGGGGAGGGGAGGGAGTATTTATAGTCCAAATGAGGAGGTTAGGAAGCTTACTAGGAAAGTGTTACAACTTGGTGACCAAGTTGTAATTAAGTGTTGATTTAGGGGCAAATTCATGAGATGAAGCCACATGGGTGTGACTCCCCCCTCCTAGGGCGGTTCATGAGCTTGGAGAGCAAGGGTGTGGACTTTTCTTGGTATTATCCAAGATACTTGGTTAGTTTTGACTCCGGGAAATGCCAATCGTAAATGATTAAGCCTCAAAACGTAAAACCGGGTGTCGTAAAATTATGAAACTTTAAAGTATTGTTAGACATGTCCATATGTCCCATAATAAAATATAAAATGAGTTGTAGGTTCCATTTGGGTGGTAAACCCTGCTAAAAACTGGAAACACGGGTCTAAAACGCGTAATACGTAAAACGTACGAATATTGCGTAAAATTGAGAAAAGTAAAATGTTACTTTTCTAATATGATAAAAATGATTTAAAATGACTTATAATGTCTAGACTGGGCTCAGTCTAGTGTCGGTTTGTATTAAATGTCTTTTAGACATCAAACCGTAAGCCTAAAAATCACGAAATGACTTATAAAATCAAGGAATGATTTTTGGTCAATGGGGGAGGGAAAGAATATGTTGACTTTTTCTAATAAGTTGAAAACTCAAATTGTCTTAGAAACGCATTTTGTGGTCTAACGGTTAATCGCCCATACGGTTAAGCGTGCTCATGCGAGAGTAGTACAGGCTTGGGTGACCTGCCGGGAAGTCTTTGGTCATGTTTTTCTCAGTCACGATTAATTCTCAAATAAATCATGAGTGTGTCAAACATTTTTCTGATGCGGGGTCACTTAACGCGGTCGAGTTTCGTTGTACGTAGAATTTCTGAATGACGTTTTACCCTAAAACGTGTAATTCCTTAATAACTTTCACGAAAATGATCTGACGAATGTCAAACATTTAATTTGCCATGGAAATGATTTATCACTCGAGAATATCAAATAAAAATCAACTTTCGGGAAAGTTTCGGGAAAAATGAATAGTAAAATTTTCCGGGAATGGTAATTGACCTGAAATTGCGAATTGTTACATGACCCAGAAATTGTACCGTCGGAAACTAAAATTCACATTTAGAAATTTTAGCATACAGTTTCTCCTTCCTGAGCAATTCTAAGATAAGTCTTAGATGCTCCTCATGCTCCTTCTCATTCTTCGAATAAATTAGAATGTCATCGATGAACACAATCACAAACTTATCTAAGTAAGGCTTACACACCCGATTCATGAGATCCATGAGTACCGCCGGTGCGTTAGTCAACCCAAACGGCATCACCTGAAACTCGTAATGCCCGTAACGGGTTCTGAAAGCCTTTTTCGGAATATCTTCCGCGCGAACTCGAAGCTGACGATATCCCGATCTCAAATCGATCTTTGAATACACACTCGATCCTTGAAGCTGATCGAACAAATCGTCAATCTTCGGTAACGGGTATCTATTCCTCACCGTTAACTTGTTCAGCTCTCGATAATCAATACACATGCGAAACGATCCATCCTTCTTCTTCACAAATAAGACCGGGGCTCCCTAAGGTGAAAAACTTGGTCTTATAAATCCTTTTTCTGCTAACTCTGCTAATTGTTTCGACAACTCTTCCAGTTCAGTAGGTGCAAGACGATAAGGCGTTCGTGCTACAGGTGCAGCACCAGGTATCAACTCAATCTGAAACTCTACTTGTCTAGTAGGCGGGATTCCCGACAATCATCGGGAAACATATCCGAAAAATCGAGAACTATAAGCACATCTCCAATGCACATTTCCTTCTTCTCCTTCCCTCCTTCCTCAGAAATTTGAGCTAAGAAAAAGGCAACATCCTTTTTTTTTTCCATTAACTTCGGCAATTTAGTGCAAGATATGACCGCTAATCTAGATGGGCCTCTCAAATCCTTTCTATCTCCTGGTATGTTCAGAATCTCATTGCCGTAAGGCATAGCACGATCTTCTCATCGCAAAGTATATGAGCACGATACTTTGACAACCAATCCATACCAATGATGACATCAAAACTTCCTAATGTGACGGGTAGATGATCTATGTTGAAAGGACGATTCAGGAAGTTTAACGTGCAACCGCGAATGATAGTCCTAATCCTCTCTATATTCCCATTAGCTAACTCTACCTCATAACCAATTCCTAAGGCCATCGGGGGTTTCTCTAGTAAGGGTGCAAACTTAGTGGACACAAAACTCTTATCGGCACCAGTATCAAATAGTATGGAAGCATAACGATTATTGAGAAGGAACGTACCAGTAACGACGTTCAGATCTTCTCCTCTCTCGTTCCTAAGTTCATATACTCTTCCGTGAGCAGCTCCAGCTTCCACACGTTGGTCCCCATTATCTTGTCGTCCACGGTTTCCTCCAGCTCCACGGTTTCCATTATTGTACCCATTACCACCCGATCCTTAGTTTCCTCAGTTCCACGATTCTCTACACTCATTCCTATAATGTCCCTTCTTTCCACATCCATTACAAGTAACATTTGCCTTACTCATAGTTTCAGGAGTAGCTTGAACCATAGCAAGGGGTCGTGCTCTACAATCCCTAGCTACATGTCCTTTCCTTGAGCAGTTCTGATGTATTACATTACACCATCCATAATGATTCTGGTGGCAACGACCACACTTGGGTGTATCACCATTTTGGTTCCTCTTATCTCCATTTCCAATAGCATAAGCCTTAGCAACAGCTTGTCGCTTGTTTCGGTGATCCTTACCTTTAGAGTGATGGTCTCTCTTTCTCTTTCCAATCTTATCCTTATCAGCTCCTTCCAATTCCAACGAATCCATTAATTGTTGAGCGATTGTGATTGCTTCATAGATATTTGCAGGTCTAGCAGCAATCACATTATTCCTTGTAGCCACAGGCAACCCCTCGGTATACCGCTCAATCTTCTGAGTCTCAGTTCTAACCATGTCTGGGCAAAGCAAGGCCAACTCCTGGTAACGATGATTGTAAGTCACCATATCAGTACCCTTCACTTTGTGATTCCAAAACTCAATTTCCAGCTTCTTAACCTCATTTCTTGGGCAATAAGTCTGAATCAGCAAAGACTTAAATTGCTCCCAAGTCATAGCATAAGCTACATTACTCCCAACTGAATTTCGGTAATTGTTCCACCAAGTTAAAGCTTCATCCTTAAAGGTAAAAGAAGCAAACTTTACCTTTTTGTTCTCCGCACAGCCACTGACATTAAACACTGACTCAGTCTCCTCTATCCACCTGACCAAGTAGACCACTCCTTCGGTTCCACCAAACTTAGTGGTTCCACAAATTTTAAACTCCTTGTAGTTACGTCCATTAGCACGAACAGGTGGAAATGTTCCAGCAGAATTGTTGGAATGATTTGACTCAGCTAGTAGCTCAGCAACTCGTTGCTCCACAAGTTGATTGATCATTGCTTGATCCACAGTAGGTGCGTTAAGTGGAACATGATCATTGTCTCCCTGGACATCAACATTTTGAGTTCTGTTGTTGCGGTTAGTAGTGTCCAGGTTATCAGGAGTAGGGGTCTCAACATTTCGAGTACGACGGCGTCCTCGACGACTAGGGATAGTCGTTGTAGGACCAGTTCTGGTAGCTCTAACAGGGTTTCGTCGTGGGGCAATTAATATAAGTCACAATACAAGGTTCGTAAGTCTCCACTAACACGTACCATAACGTCTAACAAGAATCCGATTGGTGAAAGTCGAAATACGAACATAATACCAACACAATATCAACCACGCAAATAGGAACTCAATTCTCCGTGTATGCCAAAAACCGTAAAATATCATACGAGCTCACCATCGTCCATAAGTAGCGATCAATACATCGTTCCATACTTCCAACAGGCATAATAGATACTAATCGTTCCATACGAGACGAACGTACAATCCGAATATCATGACATAAGTGATATAATAACTAGCTCTCCTAACCAAATACTCCTTGGCTTATGTAGCAACACAACAACCTGATTCCAAATCGATCTAGCCACGATGCTGGCGTAGACTCCTCAAATCCGCAACAACTCAATAATAAACTCAGCAATGACCATCTCAAGTCGGTCAGACATCCGCGAGATCCTCTCGCCCTGTGCAGTAATCTGAGCCCACATCCTACCAGTCTCACCTAACTCTGCATGCTCAGCAGAAACCTCAGAAGGTGCATCCGACGCCACAGGACTACCAGGTGGTAAATCAAACAAAAACGGATGATCAGGTGAAACCGGCTCTAACGGATGTATCGGGAATCGGGCTTCGCAGAATGAACTGAATGTGCTAGCGACCCATCATCATCAGGCATATCCTCTTCCTGAGGATCATCCTCTTCCCAATCCTGAGGGTCATCATTCTCTTCCTCATCTTGAGGGTTATCATTCTGCTTACCCGCGTACTCCTCGTCGAAGGGGTACTCCATCACTCATCATCTCCTAGCAGGTGAACCACGAGGCGATAAAGTCGGCGACTTAGGGCGACAATGGGACGATAAAGTAGTAGTGGCTGAACGCATGACCATCACGTATGGGTCATCAGGGGCCATAGTGATCTACGATGGGCGACGCGTACTATCAATAACAATTCTTAATAACAACACGTGCAAAAGAGGCTATAATTTGTGACAACGGCATAGGGTAGGTGTAAGTGTTTCAAAACAACTAAACCGCGAACTCAAAAATACCATATCAAAATCATCATATAATTCCAAATCATATATATCAAGAAAGATTTAAAATACCGCATTACTAAAATCATTCGTAAAACAATTAAGCCATATAATTCCTCAAAACGCATATAACTCCTCAAAATGCATATAATTCCTCAAAACGCCATCATATCACTAAATCAATAACCTTAATCCTCAAATCATCTCAAGAATCCCATATCTAATAATCATCTCAATATACCTCAATAATAATAATGATGCTTCGGCTTGGCGGGCTGGCGGGCAATGGTCGAGGATCGTTTTCTATAAAAATCGGTTATAGTTTAGGTGTTTATTTACCTAGTTCTCTATAACCTGGGCTCTGATACCAATCTCTAACACCCCCAAAATTTGATACAGCGGAAGACTCAACAAGCTTTCGAGGTGCTACGGGGATTGGTATCCATTCAAAGTCATGAAAGAACGAGATAAAGTAAACATAAGAAAAACACAACCAAAACGGGGTTTAAAGTTTACATTTATCCCAAGAATTATCCAAAGTAAGGCCCAATAGAAATAAACATAGGTCCACAATTAAATATCAGAGTTTTAGAAAATAGATCCATAAACCAGGTGCCATTGCCAAGCCTCCAATCCAAGCATCCATAGAGCATCACTTAATTTCCTGAGAAATCGTGCTAAAAGTCAGCTTTCGCTGGTGAGATCATAGGTTTAAATTCATCTAACAATATAGTGGACATATACGCAAAACGCTTGATAGCTAGACTAAGGATTCGCTAAAAGCCTGCGGATACCCTCCGCTCCAACATAACACACGGATACCCTCCGTTCTAACATAGATATTCGGGTAACCCCCGCAATACCAATAAATACTCGGATAACCTCCGAAGTATTAATAACCTATAGGTGCACACTACAGTATCTAAATAAGCCAACCTTGAATAGTACACACGAAACCGTGTGACTAAAGCTGACAATTCCAAATAACCAAATAAGCCAACCTTGAATAGTACACACAAAACTATGTGACTAAAGTTGACAATCCACCAATAATAAAATAAGCCAACCTTGAATAGTACACACGAAGATATGTGTCTAAAGTTGACAATACATCCTAGTCCATACGCATAGCAAGTTTTAGAAAGAATATAGAAGCGATAATAGTCCACATAAATAATTTGCACGATTCTCACCTCAAGTATTGAAAACATAGTTCAAGAAAAAGTGGGGCTATGACTCACCTCAAGTCCAGAAATCAGCAATAAGAAATCGGTAGAGGTAAGATGTATAATAATTCAAAAGACGGCAACTACGGACTCGGCACAACCTAACAATATCAACTCGTTCAGAAATCATTTCCTCAAAATCGAATATTCCCAAACCCGAACGTATTCCATTTTACTTCCGAAAATCCATTTCTCGTATTAGTTTGGAGTTTGGCGTTTGGTATCCATACGGGTGGTGGGTCGACACAACTCAAACCAAGAAGTCACAACAAAAAGGATGATAAAACAATCTATAGGTCTAATATTAGCCCAATATATCATTTAAATAAATCATCGAAGTTTATCAAATCCGTCGATTTGGTAAACCTCCATATTTATTCACTTAATATACCATTCTAAGATTATACCCGAATCCTAGGTCACACATTGCACATAAAGTACTATATGGTATATGTCAAAGTCTAATAAATTCTCTAATTATGCCGTTAAGCTTACCAAATTCGTCAATTTGGCAACCTCACGAGATACTTAGTAATTTATTATTCTCTTACACATACCACACCCTATGGGCGTCGTAAGATACGATGCCCATTAATATACTCAATTTAAATAACTAATTAGCTCTTATTTAACCCGTCGATTAAATAAGTTACGTAGTTATTGAAAGTGAATGTATTAATCGTCATATATCCGTGACAACACGAACGTCACAAATAATAAACCACTTGGACTCAAGTGACCACGATCCCGTATAACTCGATAGCTTTTCTCGTTTATTAAAAGATATTATTTTATTTAATATTTATTCGACGTTAAAGATTTCGTCGTTAATTATAGTCGTTTAATTATAATAACGCTCCCGACATTTATTACACCACTTTCATAGTATAATATTTATCGTTACGTTATTGTTATAATATTACTCGTGATCGTTTTATTATTAATATACGCATTTGTATAAATATATATACGTTTTCACGTTTATATATTTATATAAACGTTTATATCATTAATAATATTATTACGAGTTTTATTAGTTGTGTTTAATTATAAATAATTATCGAGTCATACGAAATGGTCACATGTCCGAGTCATCACTCTCGGCTCATTGTCCAAGTCCAAAATAAAATATGACCAAATGATAATCAATCAATCCAACTCCGTCCAAACAATACCCATATCATGTGCTACAACAATAGGGTCCGACTACGGCACCCGACTAACCTATCTCCGTCAATCTAAGTGACCGTCTCACAATCGGTCCCCACATATACCATTCGTCAACAACTCCTCAACAACGCAATTGTAACAATAATCTCATTGTCGAGACCACAAGGTCACGACCCATCTAAAACATTCAGCCAAAAAAAATAATATAAGCCGCAAGAACATGTACTAAAAATAACCATATCAACCATAGTGATATACAACAACAATAACATGGAACAATAACAAGAAGACATCAAAATATATATGTTCCGGGTCGATTTTACCAAGTCAAACCCGTGCCGAGAGACCCACTTGGGTCTCGGCTAGACCACGAGTCATGAGGACTCAAACCCAGGACCACAAGGGTCTCGGCTAGGCTCATACGAGCACACTAAGCTGCCAAACGGACCACCTGGTCCAGTAACTCAATAACATCAACAATATAACAATCATACTATCACAAAGATCAATCTGTTCTAACCCCTGGTCCTTACCTCCTCGTCATCAAACTGAAACGAGACCAGAAAATATCACAATAACCACGCGGACACAACACTAATCAACAAGTGACCACATATGCTCGAAACAAGAAACTTAGACGAGAGTTTAAGCTCTCGGTTTAGTCGACATATACACAACCACAAACAAATGGATACCAAACCTTGTTTAAATCTTGTTTATATATATAAACCCACATGTTTTTCATGTTTTTAATCAGAGTAAACCAAGAAAACCCAAAACCCAAATCGATATATATATACTCCGTATCTCACAGATCGACAGAAACCAAGACAAGTTTACACTTGTTTTGTCACTTGCTCACCTTCTAGAACCTTGTAACTTCACGAATCTTCATAAAAACAACAAAGATGGAATCGGATTATTGATGAAAAGTGGTGTTATGGGAGGTTTTAGAGCGCGTGTAGTATACCAAGTGATAGATCTCGATGAGATGATTAAAATGGTCGTGTTGGTTGGGTCGTGAGGGCGGCGGTGGTGGCTGTGGCGACGGATTAAGGTGGCGGCTGCTAGGGTTGTAGAGAGAGAGATGAGAGTGAAAGGATGAAGATGATGTTGTGTTATGTGGGATATCAGGAAAACACAAGGACGATTGTAGCTTTACCCCCTTTTTATTATTTTCTTTTCTTCCTTTTAATCTAACATTAATAATAATAATAATAATACTATTAAGGGTATTATTAATATTTAGGGTAAGGTGACTAGGTGTAAAATACACGGACCAAAACCCGTAACTTTATAAAATACTCCAACTCTTTCTCGGACCGAGCTCGTTCCCAAAAATATCACAATACGTTCAATAAATAAATATATATATATATATAGTCGAATCCGTAGACTCAAGACATAAAATTTCTGTTAGGTTATTCTAGTGCCGGAGTCAACGTAGTGCCAATAAAAATCTCGAAATAAATTCTCATCACATCGATAATCCAAATTGATTCCATAAAATTTTAAATATAATCAACCACAATATTGGTTTTTATAAGTTCGTTACGAATAAAATTCCAAATATAATTTTATAAACGAACTTTAATGTAATGCGGGTTTTCAAAATGGCTCCCTAAGTTGCCAGTTGTCACAGTTAGAAAGTGATTTAGAATGTGCTAAGATTGATTTAAGGCGTACTGAGAAAGAGAAAGCTGATGTAGTTTCAGAAAATCTAGTGCTTAAAGAAAAACTAGATGAGGAAGTAGCAAAACATAAATCATGGTTAATATCAGGTAATAACTTAGCTAGTGTACTTTATGGTAGTCAGGCTGTTAACTCTGGAACAGGTTTAGGATTTAAAAAATATGTTGGTTTAGAAGCTAGGAATGACCTAGGTAAATCAACACCAGCAGGATTAGCTAACTATGTAAAAGAAGGTAACTTACATGTTGTAGCTGGACCTATTAGAGGAGAACACATGCCTACTGACCTTTCCATTACTGTTGACTTTGATGGATCACACCATCTTTATGGCAAAAAGTCAAGTGACTTGCCAGACCCTGATTCTAAATCTACTGACTTTGTCTCTTGTTCTGGCAGTGACAAGTCCTCTGACCAAGGGTCTCCTACATATACCAGTTGTGATTCAAGTGAAAAGTCAGACCTTGCCAAGACCTCACCCAAGACATCACCCAAGACTCCCCACAAGCCTGTTAAAGTTACTGCTGATTCCAAGACGGTTTCTTCTGAAGACTTGTTATTTAATTCTTTGCAAAACAATGTTTTTAATTCAGTCAAAATGTTTTTAATTCAGTCAAAAACAATTCTGTTAATGTTTGTGGTTTTAATTCTTTTTCATGTTATGGAACATCTTTCACTTTGAATAAATCTTCTAAAAAGAAGAAATGCTTTGTGTGTAGAAGTAAATTTCATTTGATTAAGGATTGTAATTTTCATGAGCAAAGAATGGGTGTATGAGCTAGTCAAATGAAATCTTGACCAATGTGGAAAAATGTCAATGAAATACCAACTTTTGTTCCACATCAGGAGAAACATAATTTTGCTGATAAACATTCTTCTTGGAGAAGAGCTGGTGCTGGACCATATGTGAGACCCACTAGTTCTTATTTTCATAATGGTTATTTGCTTAGACATTTTGACTCTATGTATGTTGGTGGAGGGTACTGGAATACTGCTGTGAAGCCCTCAGCAGGTTGTTCTTGGCCTAAGAAGGGACCTAACTATCAATACAGGCCCAAGAACGATGGTGGATCTTATACATTGTAACAACCGTGGTTTTGGCAGGTCAGTTTGACTGATAGTCTTGACTCGATTGACGTTTGTTTGATGTGTCTTAGGTGTTTGAAGTGATATAAGTGTGATATAGGTGACTTTTAGCACTAAATCCCTTTGCGTGGTTTTGTTTTTGTGAGTGAGTAATGTTGATTATTTGGGAAAGTTCATTTCGATCACCTTTGTGGTGTAGAAATGACTTGTGTAGTTTTGGTGTTTTTGTGTTTTTGCGTAACGAGTCTTCGATCAAGTAATTGAGTGTTAGCAAGTTATGAGGAGTTTTTTTTATGTGTTATGCTTTAAAAGAGTGTGAAATTCTATTTTTGGAAACTTTATTTTTGAAAATGATATTTTTTCGGTTTGTCGTAAAACTGAGGCCTATCGCGTAAGACGCTAGGATTAGCTACGAGTGTTTATAAAATATGAAAAGTATGAGGTTTTGAGTGTAATAAATTAATTTCATAATATATATATATATATATATATATATATATATATATATATATATATATATATATATATATATATATATATATATATATATAGGAAAAATCGGCTAGAAGGGAAAAGGAAACCCAATTTGAGTCCAAATATGACTCTTAGGCCCAAGGAATCCTAATCTAACCCAAACAAGCCCAACCCCTACCCATATAAGTCAAACCAAACGACCCAAAACCCATTTTTCTCTGGAAAAGTCGGCAAGGGGGAGAGGAGGAGAAGGAGAAAAGTTAGGGTTTCAATTATGTGAAGAAAACAAGCCTAAGGTATGCCTAGTAAACCCTTAATTGTTTAATTATTGATTAGATTCATGTAATACAAATTATGATGGATTAGGGTTTGTGTTAACTTCTGTAAATTAATGTTATTAAACATGTTGGGATCAATAATTAGTAATAGTATGATGTTTTGTTAAGAGGATTGAGCGTAAAACATGTTAGTTATTGAGTTAGGGTTTGGACAGAAAACTATGGCTGTAAAGATGTGAGTGTAAATAACAGATGGTGAAGAGTTAAGTCATGAATTTTAGGTCTAAATTGAAGTTTAATTAAAGAGCTTTCCAAAAAGTCCAGCCACGATCGATTTTAAGGTCGGGAAGTCGGTCTTTTGATTTTTCTTTGTTAAGGTGTCAAAGCTGTCAAACCGGGACAGATTTTGGGTAAAAGTTTGAGGGTGTCATGTGGTTGTAAAAGTGGTATTTTGACTAGGCCTTCTGTAATAGTTAAGTATTAGGTTATAATAGACTACCACAAAAAGGATTCGCGATAAAAACTTGTGGAAGTATTTTATGTTAATTAAAACTTTTTGGTGTGCGTTCAGATCTGAATTTGAGTAGTTGACAAGTTTGAATTTATTATGAGTATTTGTGTGTGTTATTGGTCCATGGCCATCTGGGATTAGCTTCTATGCTTATGAGAGACCATGGTGAATTTTTTGTGTGAGTTTTTGAGCTTTATTTGTCGTGATTTTATGTGGGCGAATGTACCAAAAAATTATGCGTTTTCTGATTTTAAGAGTGCAAGGGATTTAGTGAGTTTTAAGTTATGGTAGTGGTATGTGTGGTTTCTAGGAGATCCATGGTGGGTCCTATGAGTCTAAGACATCCATCATATGTGTATTACATGGGTTGTAGCTGTTAGCTTGACCTTGTGTAATGTGGATTATTTTTGTGTGCTATAGATTGTGAGTTATTTTTGTGGAAGCTGCGGAGTTTAAGGTGAGTTAATAGTCCCATATTTTAACTTGTTTTAAACTTGGGATGGGAATGATGTTTGTCTTAAATGATTTGAATTACTGTGATTATGTGTATGTGTTAAAGAGCTTGGACTTATAATGTTATCGTATGTATGCTATATGTGAATGGTTATGCGATGTGGAAATGTTGTGTGATAATGCTGCGTGGTCCAATTGGGAGGGTGCTTACCCTATTGCTCGTGCATACGACCTAATTGGAGAGTAGCATCCCTACTCACTATTTTTATGCTGTGTGGTACGATCGGAGGGTATTAATTTACCCATTATTTGGAGCGGGGGTCACGTTCCGGGCCGGTATGTTGTGAATTTGGCTCGGTGGGCACGTTCCGCCCGATGGTTGCCTTATGTGTGATGTTGCCTTATGATACATGTAGCTTATATGATAACTATAATTATTTGTTCAGCTATATTTTATAATCACAGTGATTTTGGTTGCCTAGTGTGTATGAGTCTTAAACCTATGAATCTCACCAACGTAATGTTGACATTTTAAGCATCATTTTCAGGTGAGCTTTCTAAGGATAAGATAGAAGGATGTGGTTAGACGAGACCTTAGTTGCATTGGAAGTGGTTTATCTGTGCTTTTGGAGTTTATCATGTTGTTATCTTTTGGGTATTGTTATGACACTTTGTGTCTATACTTTGCCATTTTTGTTGCATGTAGTTATTCTCTATATAGACACCATGTTTTGTGATGATATCCATGAAGTTACACCCTCGCGTTTCCGCCTTGGCGAGGTGTGACAGATTGGTATCAGAGCCTTGGTTATTGAGAATTAGGTGGTTGAACCTAGACTATAACTTAGGAGTCCTTCATATAGTTGCATTTAGGATCTATGTGTAAGTATAGTATTTTATATGTCTATTTTCCTATATTTATGAGATGTTTTATTGAGTTTCGGACGTCTATTCTATCCCCTATGCGTAGTATTGTATATATCGACTTTATTATATCGTCTTTCGTGTGTAAGATGCTTCGTCGGACAACCGTTGTCGCTATTGGATGCCAGAGAAGTGGTAGGATAAAGCGGACTAACCGCAGAATTCGAGTTCCCGATAGCATGTATCCATGTTCGGACATGGAGAGGACGTTTTTGTGAAACGTTGGTGGAGAAGAAGTGGAGAGGTTTGGAACCACGGTGACTTCTGGAGATGGAGCCATTACCAAATATCCTTGGTAGTGTCCCCACTTCTCATAGGAAGGAGAGGTGGTTTAGTCTAAACCTCGTGATTTGTATGCACTTGTGAATCATACAGAATTAGAAGAAAGAAATAAAGATGGTTTTGCATGTTGTCGACTACCTCAACATGTAGGAAACAGGAATGGGTGGTTGAGTAAAGAAGAAGGGGAGTTAGGATGGAATGGTGTAGATTCGGATCTAGAGTCCACAGCGAATAGTAAGTTGAATTGATCTGAGTGGGGAAATAAGGGCGAGAGTGGAGTTTGAGCCATTATGCGACGTCTTTTGTTTTGGGTTATGTTTTGGAATTCGTATATTGTCTTTTGCCGTCTGGAGCCATGTTGGAGCGTGATTACTCTTGGAGATTGGATCGACCTTATCCAAGTGATTTTGGATTATAGAGTTTACGTGATCGTTGGAATTGTTCCATGTGAGATGATTGTGTGCGACGTCTTGTGTTTTTGTTTGCATGATTGTTTGCATGATGTGTTGTCATAGGAGGTAGTACACTTGTGAAAAGGGGCATAGATAATTATGGTGGCCAACATAATTATACATGCGTCACAACACAAGTGGACTTATAAGTATGATAGCATGGATTGCATGGTGTATTAGGTGCTATGTGGTATATGTGCGTTATCATTGAGATGTGTGGTTTTGGAAGTAAGTATGCGTGTGGAATAGGGTTATAACTATGGTCGCGAACATAATTATAAGAGTATCACACACGTGGACTTGTGACCATTATTGCATTGATTGATGTTTGTTGTTATATGTTGTGGTAGATGGTATGTGATATCATGTTGGTGATGGTTGTATGGTTAGAGAAATATTCTCTTAACCGTTTGGACAATCGTTATATGTTGGGGTGTGTAGGTGGTAAGATTCCATCCTACCTATCATATGTTGATACCTCAACTATCGGTGGGTACTTATGTTGTGGTATTTAAGTTGATTCGTTTGCTAGACACTCCGTTTGTATACTTAATTCTTTGGTTGGCATTCCTATTCGTACCATGATGGTACAGATGCCATATTTTTTTCTATTTGACGTCGTGATAGGTGTTGGGTAATCGAATTCGTTTATGTTGGATACTGGTTCGCTTTTCTGGTTATTCCTTGCATTCATTCCGCGAATGAATATTATATTGTTCTTCGAGTATTGTTGGTTCGTGACGAGTTGGTGTGGATATTTGATCCCTCATTTACACACACCAATTGAAATTTTGTGACATGTTTTGTGACCTGTTAGTATCGGTGTTTTTCTATGATTTTGGTTGATTGTTGTACGAATGAGTCTGTAAGTTCATCGTTTGGTTTGCAATGTATTTGCGTGAGTGTTCCTATGTATGAGATTCGTTTGGTGGTTATTTTAATTATGTGATTCTTCTGTGTTTTTCACACCCAATAAAGGGGTTGTGTTAAAGTTCTTATGGTATTTTAAAATTCGTTTTGGGTATTTCAAGGTCTTTTGTTGGAAACTATTATTTTTATAGTGAAAATGAAGTGTGGAAAAAAAATTGTTATGTTGATGTCTTACATAAAATGGTTTATATATATATTTTATAAAAATGTATAAATTTAAGATATGTCTTGTGAAAAATGGTGTTCATTTGTTTTGGGGAAGGTCGAGTACGGGAATAAGAACTCTCTATGGTTCTCATTTACCAAACTTGTTATGTATTTGGTTCATCGAGTGTTTCTTTCGTTGAGGTACGCTGATAACGCTCAAAATTAACATGTTTTAATGAGCGTTATTGTGGATTTTATGATCACTTTTATGAACTTATGGTACTTAATTGAGCATAATTCGTGTTTTAGGTTCATGGAAGCTAAAGTACAAGAAAATGATGAAAAAGACGAAGAAACGATCAATAAACGAAGAATTATGCATGTACGAAGAAATCCCGACAAATGAAAGTCTCTTGGAGTATGTTCGAGAAGATAAAAGTCATGAAGTTGTCACTCAAAAGACTCAAGAATAAAGTACAAGAGGGAAAACGAGAAAAGAAATGAAGAAAAGAAGCTCGAACAAAGAATTAATGGAAGACTTGTTGTTCCCGACACACCTTCACCATTTTGGCCATAACTTGAGCATACGGACTCCGTTTGACCCCCCGTTCGCAGCCACGGAAAGCTAAGAGAAAGATCTACAACTTTCATGTTTATGACTTTTGCCCAACCGATCGGATGGATGACCATCCGATCGGATAGAGCTCTCGTACAGATTTTGCAAAACTCATTCTACCTCATTCTACCCAATTCTAGGCCATTCTTTTTGGTATTCTAGGTCCTTCTAAACTACTTGGAGGCCAAGTTGATATATTAATGAGCCTAGGCCTTGAGAGGAGTATAAATAGAGAACTTTTCAAGCTTTTCTAAACACCACTTACCATTTCTCTCTATCTCAACTTGAGAGAACACTTCTCTTACCACAATTACTCCCTCTCATATCAAAATTCGTACATAAAATCCCAGGAAACTTTGGAGGTCCAAGAAGTCATCATTTGGAGGTCAAAACATCAAGAAGTCATCACCAATACTTGAGGCATCATTACTACATCATTTGTTATCTTATTTCAATCATTGTAAGACTTTTAATTATGATTTCTAATGTTCAAAATTCTGAGTTTATGTTCATGTTTGCTATGAGTGGCTAGTGCCTTTGTGCACTTGCTTAGATGATGTTTATTATTTAATGGTTTGCATATGATTGTGATAACATGTTTTAATTCAATTTCAAGTCAATCCTAAGAACCAATTGTACCTTAAGTTTCATCGTGACATTTGTTGAGTCAAGGTTAACTAATTGATAATAGTTTCAAGGGTCGAAAGATTTGTTATTATTCAACTAGTTATAATCATTTGTCTATGAATGATTGTTTTTCACCATAATTATTCTTGACTAAACAAGGAAACAAGAAGTATGATTGTAATGAGAATGCTTTTATAACATCAAATCGGATTGTTTGTAAACCTTTAGTTGGACGAAAGTTTAGATGTTTATAAACAATTGTAACCTTTTTGTCTATGAATGGGTTACCTTTTGTAATGACCATTTCCTAAGAGTATTTGATTTGTAATAAGAGTTTGTTCTTGTGTTTAAGTTATTCACCATACCTTATGAACCTTGGATGGATCTTGAATTGATTGGTTTATACCTAAAGCTTGTTTTTATAAACTAAGATCTTGGCCAAAGTTTAATTTGTAAGAACAATAGATTAGACCACCATCTAATTATCACAACCAACATGTTATCAAAAGTTATCACAATCATGTGTGTCATTAAGTAGTAAACTAGTCTAAGCAAGTGTAGTTTTTAATCTTATTGAATTTACATAACCATCATTTTCGTGTTACTTATTGCTTATATGGTATTTTGGATCGTGACAACCAATTACCACCCTTTTATTGCTTATTGTTACATAGATTCTTCACAATTGAAAACACCCAAATCCCTGCGAATGATCCCGACTTACCATCATATCTTGCTATAACGGACGAGTACACTTGCTCGTATGTGTTGTTTCTAGATTTGGTAATTCACCCTTATAAATTTAAAACTTGTACTAATAAATAGCACATCAAGTTTTTGGCGCCGTTGCCTGGGATTTGTTTGTGTTTTTGTTTGTTTTGTTTCTGTGCTTTAATCATTCCCTAGTTCTTTCGTTTTTGCTTTCGAAAAAAAAAAAAAAAAAAAATCCGAGCTGCCCATCCGATCGGCTTAACATCCATCCGATCGGCTAAACCAAAACATTTTTTACCGAGCCATCCAACCGATCGGTTTGCTATCCATCCGATTCGGTTAGACCCAAAAACCCAATCCAACCGATCGGTACGAACCCGTATCCGATTCGGTTAGACCATTTTCAACCATTAACCCAATCCAACCGATCGGCTTGTCCACCAAACCGATATGGCTGAGCCTTTTCTTTTTACAAAACCCATTTTTTTTTCAAAAACCATTTTTATCTTTTCACCTTTGTTTGAAACAAACACCACCCAACCCACCCTTAGGAGTGATTTATTTTTCTTGTGTTCTTGTTATTTTCTTTTCTTATTTGTTTATTTGGTAAATTATTTTATAAAAATTGTCTTTTTAGATTTTTGAACGTCTTTTAATTAAAAGTTAAACAAAAAGTCTATTAAATAGTTTTGTCGTAATTAGTTTATTTTTCTTAAACTTCTAGTAGTTATAATAGTAACGGTTTTCTTATCTTAGTTAAGCTTATTTTTGTTTACTTCAACTTAAAAAAAAAATACAAAAAGATTTTTCTTAGTGTTCATTTTCATTATGTTTTTATTTTTACTTTTTGTGATAATTTACGAATCGCTCTGGGTTTGTATTAACTCACACTCATGGGGTAAACAACTTGTTAGTCCACTTTACGAGCTTAAACATAAAATCAAAAAGAGGATTCGTAAACCCGATAAGACACCAATCTTACCCTTAAAGATCGAATCAACCGAACTTTATCCAAAATCACCATTCATCGAGGAACTTTTTGTGGTAATCGACATAATCGAAGAGAAAGTTGAAACTCAACCCGATTCCCTACCTGTAACCGTCGTTGATCCCGATGACCAACCCATGTGGTCAAGCACTAGGACCGCTGCACCAACACCTAGTTCCTCTATTATTCAACGCCCTTTTCCAAACAATTTCCATATCAAGGGTACCCACATACAAATGATTCGGGAGAATCAATTCGATGGGAGAATCTGATCCGATCCTCACCGACACATAGATGATTTTCTTGAGATTAGTAACCTATTCCATTATGGTGAAAATCAAGAGGAAGCGGTTAAATTGAGGACTTTTCCTTTCTCATTGTCCGGAGAAGCCAAGAATTGGTTGAATGAATTAAATGAAGGAACAATTACTACGTGGGAAGAGATAAGAGAAGCTTTTGTTAGCCGATACTTTTCTCCCGCAAAGTTTAAACGTCTCCTAAATGACATTCACAACTTTCAACAACTCGATCACGAAACTCTCATTGATGCTTGGCTCCGTATGAACGATATGCTTCGCACTTGTCATGGACACGGTCTAACCAAAGGATCGATCATTCAAACATTCTATCATGGTTTAGATAATCGAACTCAAGGAATTCTCGATGCCGGAGGAATATTCCTCTACAAAACTCCAAACGAAGCATTCAAACTCCTTGAGGACAAGGTCCAACTCAAGCTCGATTTCTCAGAAAATTCTCTAATCGTGCCCAAACCAAAAACCGTTGTTTCCGCCGGTGGAAGCAACATCAATGCCGATCATTCCATATTGATTGAGAAATTAGAAGCTCTCACCAGACATATTGACGTTGAATTCCTGAACATAAGAGGTGAGTTAAAAAAGTTACGAGATGCTCGTAGAGATGATGAAGATGCCAATGCTTCAGAATACCACACGGATGATGACATGCTGATACTTGAACCTAATGAAGCAAGATATCACGACGGATTTCACAACCAAAAGCTGAAAAATTCATACTCCTACTCAAGCCAAAACCCGAACCATAACCATCCTCATTTCTGGCCACAAAATAAAACAACACTTTCATCACAAATTTTGGATGAAACAAAGAAACCGAAACCTCACCTGAGGAGATGATGAGAGAATGGATGGAAGCAAATGAGAGTATGAAAGACCATGTGGTAGAATTGGAACGACAAATCGATCAAGGAAAAAGAAACCACCAAACCATAATCCAAGACATGGAAAAGAAAAAAGTCCATCATACAGAATCACTTCCTCAAACAACAGATTCCAATCCAAGACATGAATTTGTCTACAAACCACCCTCAATCCGAAATGAACATGATAAGGGTGATGTTGAATTTATCGAGGAGGATGAAACTGAATCTATTCCAACCATGCCTAATCCGAACCAAATCATATCTAGTTCACCAACCGTTTCACGTTTTCTTGAGGATTGCACCGTGCACATCCCGTCCACTGAACGCTTAGTGAAAGAGAAGATGTTTACACATGATGAATTGTCAAATCATGTTGGTAACAAAGAACTCAATGCAACTGGAAGGGTTAGAAATGAAGTCTTGAAAGAAAAAGAGAGGAATGGAGAATTGGAAAGAAAGATAGACGAATGGTCTAAACCGCAAAATCCAGTTTCTTCAAAACAAAATGGTATGACTAACCCACCTCCTCCACCTCACATTGAGAACGTGAATGACGTATTCACTAGGAGTGGAAAGTCTGATGAACCTTTGAAAAATCAAAAAGATTCACCACCTGACTTCGTTTTTAATAAAATCGATGAACCGTTCAAGATAACGAAAAGGGATTATCACGTGGTCAGATCCAAAGAATGTCCATCACTTGTGGAGTACATACCAGAGATCCCATATCCTCAATGTTTAAGAACAAAAATTCCCCATTTGAACCGTACCGTCAAAGTATCCTGATCCGGAAAAGAGTCTAGCTAATGACTCAGTAATAAATTAAGCGCTTCTCGGGAGGCAACCCGAGCTTTTAATTGTTCGCTTATTTAAAAAAAATCGTATTTTGTTTTTGTGTGAGAGTGTCATTTCTTATAATTCTACTTAAACTTGGTTTTTCCATTTTTAATTTTTAGTACATTGTGAATAAATAAGTACGTGTTTTTAAAAAATAAATTGTTTTGAAATTTGTGGGTATGTTCACTGGAAACCCTCACGAGACTTCACTCGTCCAATCGGGCCACCGAGGGGTTTAAAAGGCTTGTTGCATACGCTAAATGCAACCGTGATGCCTACGAAAGTGAGTTTTAGGATTCTACGCGTTTTTGTAGTTTAGTTTGTTTTTGCAGATTTAATAAGCTCTTGGAGATTGGATTATTGGTGACATTGTACTTGGTGTGTTGATGTTTTGTTGGAAGCGAAATCGATTGATCTCACATGCTTAGCATCTTATCATTTGGAGTTTGATCGCGATTTCTTTGGCCCGGGAAGTTTCGTTTCTCTTGGACTATTTATTTACTTATTTATTTTCCCTATATTACATGCTTTGAAGTTTATTTGAGTATAATGTTTAACTTAAGTGTGGGGGGAAGTAAATAGTGAAAAACGAAACTCATTTTTAACTTTCCGATTTTTATTTTTGGGCCAATTTGAAAATAATTTTTGTATACTTGTTTGCCCTTATGATCTAGTTGTTTTCACGCTTTTAGGAGTAATTTATTAGAATAACTGGATCAATCCACTGGTGAAATCAGTAATTTTGAAAATTTTGAGATGTGTCCCGATTAATATTGCAATCCATTTCTGGGATCGATAACATTTGCTAGCACATTTTATAGCCCTTTCCACTAAATTGTGAGGATTTAAGCCTATTTCATATATAGCATACATTTTATATGCTCGAATATTTTGTTATGAGTGTGCCGGTGATTTTATTTATTCTAGAACTTGTACTTGTAAATCATTACCAGACCGTTGTAAGATCGCATTCGCGTGATATAAGTGTATTCGTGTGATAAAGAGGCACCCTTAGGAATAAAACCAAATGGCCATTCGTTTACAAAATAATTTTTGCTAACCACATCGGTTAGTTATCCTCGTATTTGGAACCCATTTGTTAGCGTTCATCTTTAACGCTAGATACCCTTAGTTTCACCCTCTGAGCCATCCCATTTCTTTTGTTACATCCAGAAAAATACAAAAATATTTTACACTTTAAACCTTAGCCTAACCCCTTGTCAAAGTCTAAACGGTGGGTTGCTAGTTGCTTGTTTGTTGGATTGTTTTTTATGATTATTAGTTAGCCACACTTTGTGATTCATGTGTGCCATTCCGACAAAGACGAAGAGTGCACCTTCTTATTTGTATTTTTGTGGTGTATGCTTATACGAAGTGTGGGGGAGATGTTATGTATGAAAGAAAAAAAAAATGTGAAAAAAAAATGAATAAGTCATCGAAAAAAAAAGTTAAAATAAGTCATCGCAACTATAAGGTGACAATTATAGCAAATGTGCTATATATGTGAATAAAAGAAATTTTGTGATATGTTGTTAGCCAATGTGCTACGTATGAAGAATATTATTATGGCGAATCAATGTATCGTTATTTGAAGAAGAGGAAGATTGTAACTATAATCATTTACGGGTTCGTGTTTGTTTGGTGACTAGCAACAATGAGACATAGACTTGACTTTATTTTTTTTTTAAACCAATTTCATAAATATTCCAATGCCTTATCCCTACCCTTACCAAATTATTTTATCTCTACAGATATTGTAATGGCTTTGTGAGAATATCAAGTGCATGAATATTGTAGTGACCATCCGGTTTTTGAGTAATCAAGAATTCGCGCCAGCGATCTATTATGTTTTTGTATGAGTTGTTTGAATATAAGTCTGGTATAAACCCTTTAGCCTTACATTACAACCCGAATAAAAGTCCTCTTTAGATGTTTACACTTGGTGCTTACGCCATATCGGTGGAGTTTTGTTTCTTGTACAAGCCTATGGTAATTAACGGATCATGACTGAGCAATGAGTGTGATTTCTCTTATATATACTCCACCACCTAAATAAATGAGTGATTGAGTGAATTATACTTTTTTTCTTTTTCGTGAGGTGTTTAGAAATGTTAATCAAGCAAGAAAATCATTGGGTATTGTCAAACATCTCGATTTTTCACCACTAACGCTTAAAAACGATGAATCGTATCTCGTACTTGTACTTGGTAGAGTTGCATCGCAATTTTCTAATCATACTTGTGCACCATGTGGATCTATTTTACTTAATTTTTGATTGAGGACAAGCAAACCCTTAAGTGTGGGGGATTTGCGCTCATTTTCATTTATTTATCTCATTTTCGCTTGTTTGTGATATTATTTAAAAAAAAAAAAAAAAAAAAAAAAAAAAAAAAAAAAGCAAAAAAAATTTTCAAATTTTTATAGTTTTCAAATTTTTATAGTTTTCAAAATTTTCTTTTCGTTTTTTTTTTTTTTTTCATTTAGGTATGATTTCGATTTTTCTTTTTCTAGATTTGCTTGAGGGCAAGCAAAGTTCAAGTGTGGGGGATTTGATAACGCTCAAAATTAACATGTTTTAATGAGCGTTATTGTGGATTTTATGATCACTTTTATGAACTTATGGTACTTAATTGAGCATAATTCGTGTTTTAGGTTCATGGAAGCTAAAGTACAAGAAAATGATGAAAAAGACGAAGAAACGATCAATAAACGAAGAATTTTGCATGTACGAAGAATTCCCGACAAATGAAAATCTCTTGGAGTATGTTCGAGAAGATAAAAGTCATGAAGTTGTCACTCAAAAGACTCAAGAATAAAGTACAAGAGGGAAAACGAGAAAAGAAATGAAGAAAAGAAGCTCGAACGAAGAATTAATGGATGACTTGTTGTTCCCGACACACCTTCACCATTTTGGCCATAACTTGAGCATACGGACTCCGTTTGACCCCCCGTTCGCGGCCACGGAAAGCTAAGAGAAAGATCAATAACTTTCATGTTTATGAATTTGGCCCAACCGATCGGATGGATGACCATCCGATCGGAAGGAGCTCTCGTACAGATTTTGCAAAACTCATTCTACCTCATTTTACCCAATTCTAGGCCATTCTTTTTGGTATTCTAGGTCCTTCTAAACTACTTGGAGGCCAAGTTGATGTATTAATGAGCCTAGGCCTTGAGAGGAGTATAAATAGAGAACTTTGCAAGCTTTTCTAAACACCACTTAGCATTTCTCTCTATCTCAACTTGAGAGAACACTTCTCTTACCACCATTACTCCCTCTTATATCAAAATTGGTCCATAAAATCCCAGGAAACTTTGGAGGTCCAAGAAGTCATCATTTGGAGGTCAAAACATCAAGAAGTCATCACCAATACTTGAGGCATCATTACTACATCATTTGTTATCTTATTTCAATCATTGTAAGACTTTTAATTATGATTTCTAATGTTCAAAATTCTGAGTTTATGTTCATGTTTGCTATGAGTGGCTAGTGCCTTTGTGCACTTGCTTAGATGATGTTTATTATTTAATGGTTTGCATATGATTGTGATAACATGTTTTAATTCAATTTCAAGTCAATCCTAAGAACCAATTGTACCTTAAGTTTCATCGTGACATTTGTTGAGTCAAGGTTAACTAATTGATAATAGTTTCAAGGGTCGAAAGATTTGTTATTATTCAACTAGTTATAATCATTTGTCTATGAATGATTGTTTTTCACCATAATTATTCTTGACTAAACAAAGAAACAAGAAGTATGATTGTAATGAGAATGCTTTTATAACATCAAATCGGATTGTTTGTAAACCTTTAGTTGGACGAAAGTTTAGATGTTTATAAACAATTGTAACCTTTTTGTCTATGAATGGGTTACCTTTTGTAATGACCATTTCCTAAGAGTATTTGATTTGTAATAAGAGTTTGTTCTTGTGTTTAAGATATTCACCATACCTTATGAACCTTGGATGGATCTTGAATTGATTGGTTTACACCTAAAGCTTGTTTTTATAAACTAAGATCTTGGCCAAAGTTTAATTTGTAAGAACAATAGATTAGACCACCATCTAATTATTACAACCAACATGTTATCAAAAGTTATCACAATCATGTGTGTCATTAAGTAGTAAACTAGTCTAAGCAAGTGTAGTTTTTAATCTTATTGAATTTACATAACCATCATTTTCGTGTTACTTATTGCTTATATGGTATTTTGGATCGTGACAACCAATTACCACCCTTTTATTGCTTATTGTTACATAGATTCTTCACAATTGAAAACACCCAAATCCCTGCGAACAATCCCGACTTACCATCATATCTTGCTATAACGGACGAGTACACTTGCTCGTATGTGTTGTTTCTAGATTTGGTAATTCACCCTTATAAATTTAAAACTTGTACTAATAAATAGCACATCATACGCTTGTGGATGTTTTATGGGTACGCTTATTTTATATTTTCTTTATATGGGTTTTCATGAACATTTTATCCGTGTCTACTTTTATTGGGGGAAAATTTCTCCTTGTGTTTTTCTAGCTTTGATTTTGATGTTCGTTACTTCATTAGTCGGTAAGAAGAATAATTACTTGGTTTAGACCAGTAAATGGAAAGGAACAAAGATGGAGGAATGTACTTTGGGAACCAGCTATTGGTTTCATTGAGAGGAAGCGTAAGGACATCAATCATGCAAGGTATTTGATACATCCGAGAATGGATAAGACGTATTATTACCTTAGCAAGAGATGTATGGAGGAGTAGGCGAGACTTTTTTCGCTTGGTAAGTTGGGAAAGAGCCATGGGGTGTCGCGTTGGTCATCAAGAAACATGATGAAATACTTACTTCGCGATAGTGGTAAATGTGTTATAGAGTCTTGAGAACGCGTGTGTAGATGAGTACAACTTATCATTCTCTAATGAGTGAACTAAGTGAGCGTACAAATCAGGCGATGGATGGTGAGCTGAGAGCATGGGTGTGTTTGATTTTGGAGGAAGCCGAGGTATACATTTACCCTTAGCTAAGTTCTCCTATATCAACAATTATCATTCTAGTATTGAGAATGTGTCGTGTGAAAAGTTGTATGGAAGGTAATGTAGGTCGCTCGTTCTGTGGACAGAGGTTGGAACAAGCCAACTAATTGGTCCTGAACTAGAACGAGAGACTACGAATAAGGTTTTCTGACTAGGGAAAAGACTTAAGGCAGCAAGAGGTCGCCAAAAAGAGTTATGCGAATAATTGCTGTAAGCCCCTAGAGTTTGGTGTTGGTGATATGTGAGGTTAAAAGTATCTCCTTGGAAGGGTGTTGTGCGTTTCGGTAAGAAAGGCAAGCTAGCACCGAGATACGTAGGATCATTTGAGATTTACGGAAAGGATTGGATTTGAGACATATCGGTTGAGTTTACTTGGGAGCGTGAAGATCATATGTAATTAATGTTTGTTTTGTGTGTATCCATTATATGTGGTGTTTCCTGCGGTTACCGTTTGGATTTTCATTTGGTTGAGAGTATCATACCTATCTGTGAGAAGTCGTTCGGATCTTTGGTGTTATTGATCGGTGTAGTGTATTTGCGTCTATTGTTGGACTGACGAAATGTTTTCTATCGAGTGAATTCGAGTATTTAGTCGTTTCACATTTTTGCGATTCTTTATCTGTGATTTTATGGTTTGGTATTTATCCGCTTAAAAATCCATAAATTTCCTTTTGCTGTTGTGAGTGGTGACTATAGTAGTTGAAATCTCGGGACGCGATTTCCCTAAGTGGGGGATGATGTAACAACCGTGGTTTTGGCAGGTCAGTTTGACTGATAGTCTTGACTCGGTTGACGTTTGTTTGGTGTATCTTAGGTGTTTGAAGTGATATAAGTGTGATATAGGTGAGTTTTAGCACTAAATCCCTTTGCGTGGTGTTGTTTTTGTGAGTGAGTAATGTTGATTATTTGGGAAAGTTCATTTCGATCACCTTTGTGGTGTAGAAATGACTTGTGTAGTTTTGGTGTTTTTGTGTTTTTGCGTAATGAGTCTTCGATCAAGTAATTGAGCGTTAGCAAGTTATGAGGAGTTTTTTTTTATGTGTTATGCTTTTAAAGAGTGTGAAATTCTATTTTTGGAAACTTTATTTTTGAAAATGATATTTTTCCGGTTTGTCGTAAAACTGAGGTTTATCGCGTAAGACGCTAGGATTAGCTACGGGTGTTTATAAAATATGAAAAGTATGAGGTTTTGAGTGTAATAAATTAATTTAATAAAAAAAATTATATATGTATAGGAAAAATCGGCTAGAAGGGAAAGGAAACCCAATTTGAGTCCAAATATGACTCTTAGGCCCAAGGAATCCTAATCTAACCCAAACAAGCCCAACCCCTACCCATATAAGTCAAACCAAACGACCCAAAACCCCTTTTTCTCTGGAAAAGTCGACAAGGGGGAGAGGAGGAGAAGGAGAAAAGTTAGGGTTTCAATTATGTGAAGAAAACAAGCCTAAGGTATCCTTAGTAAACCCTTAATTGTTTAATTATTGATTAGATTCATGTAATACAAGTTATGATGGATTAGGGTTTGTGTTAACTTCTGTAAATTAATGTTATTAAACACGTTGGGATCAATAATTAGTAATAGTATAATGTTTGGTTAAGAGGATTGAGCGTAAAACATGTTAGTTATTGAGTTAGGGTTTGGACAGAAAACTATGGTTGTAAAGATGTGAGTGTAAATAACAGATGGTGAAGAGTTAAGTCACGAATTTTAGGTCTAAATTGAAGTTTAATTAAAGAGCTTTCCAAAAAGTCCAGCCACGATCAATTTTAAGGTCGGGAAGTCGGTCTTTTGATTTTTCTTTGTTAAGGTGTCAAAGCTGTCAAACCGGGACAGATTTTGGGTAAAAGTTTGAGGGTGTTATGTGGTTGTAAAAGTGGTATTTTGACTAGGCCTTCTGGAACAGTTAAGTGTTAGGTTATAATAGACTACCACAAAAAGGATTCGCGATAAAAACTTGTGGAAGTATTTTATGTTAATTAAAACATTTTGGTGTGCGTTCATATCCGAATTTGAGTAGTTGACAAGTTTGAATTTATTATGAGTATTTGTGTGTGTTATTGGTCCATGGCCTTCTGGGATTAGCTTCTATGCTTATGAGAGACCATGGTGAATTTTTGGTGTGAGTTTTTGAGCTTTATTTGTCGTAATTTTTTGTAGGCGAATGTACCCAAAAATTCTGCGTTTTCTGATTTTAAGAGTGCAAGGGATTTAGTGAGTTTTAAGTTATGGTAGTGGTATGTGTGGTGTCTAGGAGATCCATGGTGGGTCATATGAGTCTTAGACATCCATCATATGTGTATTACATGGGTTGTAGCTTTTAGCTTGACCTTGTGTAATGTGGATTATTTTTGTGTGCTATAGATTGTGAGTTGTTTTTATGGAAGCTGCGGAGTTTAAGGTGAGTTCATAGTCCCACATTTTAACTTGTTTTAAACTTGGGATGGGAATGATGCTTGTCTTAAATGATTTGAATCACTGTGATTATGTGTATGTGTTAAAGAGCTTGGACTTATAATGTTATCGTATGTATGCTATATGTGAATGGTTATGCGATGTGGAAATGTTGTGTGATAATGCTGTGTGGTCCAATTGGGAGGGTGCTTACCCTGTTGCTCGTGCATACGACCTAATTGGAGAGTAGCATCCCTACTCACTATTTTTATGTTGTGTGGTCCGATCGGAGGGTATTAATTTACCCATTATTTGGAGCGGGGGTCACGTTCCGGCCCGGTATGTTGTGAATTTGGATCGGTGGGCACGTTCCGCCCGATGGTTGCCTTATGTGTGATGTTTCCTTATGATACATGTAGCTTATATGATAACTATAATTATTTGTCCAGCTATATTTTATAATCGCAGTTACTTTGGTTGCCTAGTGTGTATGAGTCTTAAACCTATGAATCTCACCAACGTAATGTTGACATTTTAAGCATCATTTTCAGATGAGCTTTCTAAGGATAAGATAGAAGGATGTGGTTAGACGAGACCTTAGTTGCATTGGAAGTGGTTTATCTGTGCTTTTGGAGTTTCTCATGTTGTTATCTTTTGGGTATTGTTATGACACTTTGTGTCTATACTTTGCCATTTTTGTTGCATGTAGTTATTCTCTATATAGACACCATGTGTTGTGATGATATCCATGAAGTTACACCCTCGCGTTTCCGCCTTGGCGAGGTGTGACATACATCTACATGGACTAACTCTTATGATCCACAAGGCAGGCTCAAGTCAGCAATGACTTGAGTCTCCATAATGTACTAACTTTTGTATATAATTTTGTTGTTGTTGTAGGATCATCCCCTGAAGAGTACAGAAGTAGGCATAGTAGATAGTGGTTGTTCAAGGAACATGTCAGGGAACAAGGATAAGATGCATGACTTTGTACCTATAGAAGGAGGAGGCAATGTGACTTTTGGTGGAGGATATGGCAAAATCACTGGGAAAGGCACAATTAAAACACCTCTGTTGGATTTTGATAATGTATATTATGTGAAGGAACTTCTGCACTTCAATCTGTTCTCAGTATCACAAATCTGTGACACCAAGAATAAAGTTTTCTTCTCTGAGGATGAATGTCTTGTGCTCTCAAAAGACTTCAAACTTCTAGAAGATACAACCATTTTGCTAAGAGTTCCTAGAACCTTCAATTTGTACACATTCAACCTGAATGATGTCCAACCTGAAGGTGATCTAACATGTTTGGTGGCCAAAGCTTCCCTGGATGAATCTACAAGATGGCATAGGAGGATGGCTCATGTGAATTTCAAGACCATTAACAAGCTTTCTAAACTTGGTCTGGTTCAGGGACTTCCTTCAAAGGTCTTCACCAATGAACATAATTGTGTTGCCTGCAACAAAGGAAAGCAACACAGAGCCTCATACAAAGCCATAACAACTGTGAGCACCATCTCGGAACCTCTTCAGTTGCTGCATATGGATCTATTTGGTCCAACTCCTATCAGAAGTATTGATCATAAGTACTTCTGCCTGGTTATCACTGATGATTATAGCAGGTTTTGCTGGGTATTCTTTTTGAAAACTAAAGATGAAACAACTCCTATTTTAAAAGAATTCATTACCCTGATTGAAAACCAGCTAAATAAAAAGGTTAAAGGCATTAGGTGTGACAATGGGACAGAGTTCAAAAATGTCATATTAATAGAACTTTGTAAGTCTAAAGGGATAAAAAGGGAGTACAGCACTCCAAGGACCCCACAACAAAATGGGGTTGCTGAAAGGAAGAATAGGACCTTAATAGAGGTAGCAAGATCCATGCTTGCAGACTCTAAGTTACCCACTGTTACGCCCCGTGCCCGATTGGATCAAAAATTTAAACTTTATGCGTTGAAACGACATATCAAATCTGACCTGCTGTTACTCTTTTGACCATTGAGAAAAATATATAAATATTCAGACATTGAGACTATTTTTAAACGAAACTAGACTCAATTACCTTCGAAAATCTGGGTGGCACGACCCGTGAGGACTTACGGTTAAAAAGATATGATTTTTATAACATGGCCCATTTTCTGCACTACTTGCTGTCCCAAACACCCCCTTTATCTGCATAACCCTTTTATGCATCTTTTTTACCCATTTTCCGGAAAAACGACTTTTATAACATGACATTACACCAAAAATTACAAAAATCATTAGGATAATATAAACATCAGTTATATGCATAAACTTGGTCATAATGACCCGCAAAAATGTGCTTTACAAAGTAACGGGTGGAAACACCCATTTTGACCCATTTGCATACTACACTTAACCATATCACCTTTAACCATAAAATTAACACTTTAACCGTAAACCAAACACTCATTTAAAATTAAAAACCATGACAACTTTGATCCATGACCATTGACCCGTTCACATCCCAAAATGGGTACAATTAGACGTTATGCCAAACGCCCCCTTAACTTGACTGCAAACACATGAACTATACTATAACTTGTCCATTGACCACCAATTTATACACTTGACACTTGACCATACTTTACATAACATTAATGACTCACGGGGGGTACAAACATGACACTTGAGCTCGGTATACTACCTAGCTCCTACTTTCTTACCATTCCTTCTACTTCACATGTCCAACCTTAGTTCTTATCATACCTTCACCCATGAGTAACCTACAAAACATTGTCAACTAAACAATAAGCTTTCGCTTAGTAAGTAACTAGATTAACACATGATTAACATGTTAGTCCACATATATGCTGCACAAATACTTCAACCAATAAACACATAAACATCACAACATACTTTAGCCTTTCCCTACTCATAATCTATCACTTGAGTTGGCTAACTAGGCAAACCACCTATCAAGGCCACGCTCACTAAATCAAAGCTAACAACCATGCCATAAAGGCAAGCTAACAACCATGCCATGAAAGCAAGCTAGGCCATCCCGAAGGATGCCAAATACATGCCATAAAAGGCAAGCTGGGCTATCCCGAAGGAATCCAAAACTAACACATAGGGTCCATACCTATAGTCACATAATATGTAAACAATCATCTTAAACACGTATCAATCAAGTTACTTACCTTGCTCATCCAAGCTAAGCTACAAATCAATAACACAATCAACATCAACATCACTATTCATCATCATCATCATCATCATCCTTCATCATTATCAACAAGACCTAATAACACAACATATCATGATCAAGGGTTATTAAACCCATCTAAACTTACCCAACATTATCTCTATATCATCATATGATCATATCAAGATCATATGATGAAAACCCACTTAAACGATTAACCTTTTACCACAATAATCATTATAAACTCAAGATTAGAGTTACTTACTTGTGGGGATCATAACTAGGAAGGACTATGGACAATAAATCTTCATCATCTTCTTCTTCTTAAGCCATCATCTCACTTTTCCCTCTCTTTTTCTCTTGCCGACACCACATACACATACATACTTCTTATCCAAAATGAACCTTATAGAAGTCCAGAGAATTCTCTAGACATTTGATAGTTGGAAGTTTGCCTAAATGGCAACTTTAGTCCCTTAGGTCCTGTAACCATTCATCCTTAGTACTAGAACAAGTTGGTTCTAGTGCTAGTCTGAGGTTTTGGCAAGAATAGTCCCTGTAGACTAGAACAAGTTGGTTCTAGTACTAGAACAAGTTGGTTCTAGTATGAGTTTGGGATTCTGTCAACTTAGGTCCCTCAAGTTCTTATCCCTCTTACTTATGACACATAATACTTCTAAAACTACATTACGAAATACTATGACTATCGGGTTTGACCACATCACGACATTTGTTGACTAACCAACCACATAAGGCTCTTAGTCCATTACATCTAGGGTGGGATCCAAGTACCCGGGAAATGGGTCTAACACCCACTATGTTATGGACTCAAGCAGTAAGCACTGCTTGTTATGTTTTGAACAGGGTATCCATCACAAGACCTCATGTCAAGACACCTTATGAACTTCTCACTAGGAAAGTTCCTGACATTCATTACCTTAAACCTTTTGGTTGTAAAGTGACCATTTTGAACACTAGTGATACACTGGGAAAGTTTGATGGAAAAGCTGACGAGGGATATATTGTGGGTTATTCAGCTCATAGTAAGGCGTATAGGGTGTACAACTTACATGCTAAAAGGATAGAGGAGACCCTTAACCGAAGATTTCTAGAAGATCAGCCTAATGTTCAAGGACAAGGTCAAACTTGGTATTTTGACCTGGATTATTTGACTGATCACTTGGGTTATACTAGACATATTTCTAACCAATTTGCAGGTACAAAAGAGTCTCCTACTAACCCTACAGGTGCCCTGGATGATGACTCAGAGAGTGACTCTGAGAAAGATGAACAAACCATTGTTGTACCTTCTTTTCCTCCTAATCATTTTGCAGGTGATCATTCTGCTGATGAGCATGAAGATGAGTCACACGATGCAGAGGATCTTGCTAGACTCAAGAAGCAAGAACATGCAACCACTCAGGAAGCTAAGAGGCTTAGTGAGAAGTTTGCAAAAGAGACTGAGGCTTTACTCAAACAATCAGCACAAGCAGTCAGTGGAAACCAGGATGCTGCTGACGGTTCTACTGAAGGCTCTCCTGTTCCTGCTGATGTGATCAAATCTGCTGATAGTCCTGTTGCACAATCTCCAATCTCTACAAGTGTGTCCACAAACTTTGGAAAACCATATACAAGATTTCCAAGTCCTTCTGATCATGGTAATCACCAACCCAAAGCTGGCATCTTCAACTTCTCTTCCTATGACACTGAGTTTGGACCTACAGTGAACAATCTTAACACCACCATTAATGTCAACCCCACAGCAAAAAGGATCAATATTGCTCATCCCTTATCAAAGGTTATTGGAGATCCTCAAGCACCTGTTAGAACTAGAAGTACTGTGAAGAACACTAAATATGGTGAAATTGCTTTCATTTCCTATGTCTACAATCAACAAAGGGACAATCATACAGACTTTAAGCATTGTTTGTTTGCTTGCTTCCTTTCTCAAATGGAGCCCACCAGTGTTCCTCAAGCACTTGCTGATTCAAGTTGGCCTGAAGCAATGCAAGAGGAGATGCTACAATTTAAGAATCAGCAGGTTTGGATACTGGTACCTCTCCCTGAAGGTAAATTTTGTGGAAAACTAGAAGGGGGGGGTTGAATAGTTTTACGTCTTTTTAATTTTATTATGAAAACTTAGTTTAGTTTTAAAACCTTGTTTGCTTTTAAAACTTTGATTCAATCTTATGTGAACTCAAATCTTGAAAAATATGAACAAGTATATCTAAGTATGAACAATAATAATAATGTAAGCTAAGTATGTGAAATCAACACATGCATAATATAAACAATTATAGCTATATACGAGAGATAAGTACGTAATCGTTTATTTTATAATCCTTAGTTATATTTTGTATGAAAACTATACTTGATCGAAATGATCAATTATATGTATGTAACCTTTTTAGTTTGATTGTAAAAACTTTGTTTTGTGAATTAAACTTTCGTTTGATCTTTAAGTAAAATCAATACTAGCACTATATGAGCAACTATATATATACGTCTACGTCTACAAAAGTACTAACGATATAAGCAAGATAATAAGTAAGATATGGAAAGATCTAACCGCGAGACAAAGGATTTATAGTGGTTCGGCTACAAGGACACCTTCCTTGCCCTACTCCACTCCTCGAGTCACCTACTCGAGAGTTTTCTTCACTATGTCAACAAGCTCCTTATGGCGGAGAAACCTTACACACCAATATACACACCACAACTTCGTCACAACTTATTCACACCTTCTACACAACTTCTTCACACCTATCTATCTTCACAACTATCTACTTCACAACAATCTTCTTCACAACTATCTACTTCCCAACTTCTCTACTTCACAACTATCTACTACACAATCTCTCTATCTACACACCTTGCTAATCTATTTTCTATCAAGTATTCACAACTAGTTACACAAAGAAATAGATATAATGGATGATGCACTAACAACTTGAATGTGGAGGTCACAACAAGTTGTAATACTTCTTCTCTTGGTAGATTGAAGTATTCTTCTCTTGCACTTAAAAGGTAGAGGTTTGGATCACTTTGAAACAAATATTTATGTATGTATGATCAAAGGATTTTAGAGAATAGAAATGAGATCTAGAACAGAAAGTTTTGGGGTGCAAAAGGTGAGAAAAATCTGTGGAATGAACCAGTATTTATAGAGGAGAAAATACTGTTTGGGAGCGTGGCCGGTCCCCTTAATTGTCTGGCCGGTCCCCTTAATTTACTAGCCGGTCCCCTTAATAATTAAGGGGGCCGCCTAACAAAAAAAAAATATTTTCTTCAGAATTTTTGTCTTTTTGTGGGGAAGGTTTTTCCTGAAGAGTATAGCCGTTTTTTGGGTAGAAATTTGAATTCAAAATATTTATTTTGAATAAAACATTTCTTTATAAATACAAAAACATTTTGTATAAGTTTAAAAATGTTTGTCCCACTTTATAAAAAATGTAAGGTTTGTAAATATAAAAATTCCTTTGATCATAAAATGCATTAAACATTTTGTTTATTCATACCTTAAGTGATTTGGATGTAAAGTGAATATTTATCACTAAATACTTGTTTACGTCATAATTTTAGCTCAATGGGTTTACGTTTTGTGATTATCAAAACATAGAGATATCGATAAATGTTAATAATGTTTTTAGACATTATTTATATCAACAATCTCCCCCTTTTTGATGATTACAAATCCTAAACTCATTAAGTCTAAAAATTAATTTTAGACAAGTACTTAGTGAGTTTATATTCACTTCTCCCCCTTTTTGTAGAATCAAAAAGGTTATGCCGTCTAGCTTCATAAATGAAGTTAGACGGTATGAAAGCTCCCCCTTGATGTGTGCTCCCCCTCGTTCGAGTGTACCAAGGAAACGAGATATGGAATTCTCGCATGAAAAGTATTAGAAGCACAAGCATATATAGAAGAATATGCAATATACAAATAACAAGCATAGCAAAAGAATATTAAGGATACATAACAATTAATTCAAAGTGATTATGTTAAAGATCCTAATTTGCCAAAGAGAGCCATCGGACTTGCTTGTAACAAAAGGTTGGTTGATTCGTATTTGAAAGTGAAAATCATAAGCATATAGTATGCTTAGATAGTTGATGATGGAGTGTTTGGAATGAAGATGGTTGAGTTAGGGTAAGGTTGTTGGATTAATGGAGGTATATGTTTGGGTCATGAATGTTGGAGATTTTGGTGGTGGAGAGTTTGTAGCGGAAGAGGTTGATTAAGGTTTTGGATGTTGTTCAAGTGAGGGTATTGGATGTGATCTAGTGAGAAGACATTCAATCCAAGTGAAGTGTTCATTGAATGCAATGGTTTTTAGGAGAAAGATGCAACAAGGTCAATTGTTGACATGCTTCTCAAGTTGATTTATGTTATGTGGTGATGAGGGTGATCTAGATGAAGGTGGATCCAAATTGCGTTGAGCAAGATGTAAGGCTAAAAGAGCACTAAGCTCATGGGATTCTTTTAGCGCCTCAACGAACATTAAGTGTTCGGAGGAAGGTGATGGTGGTGGAGTATGATAGTTGTCTTGGGTGAGGGTTTGAACATGCAACATAGGAATGGCATGTGAAGTTGTAGGATGTGGTGGTGATACTCTTGGTAGTGGAGAAATGTTTGAGCTTGGGTAATCATGAAAACATGATATGGGTGGAAGAGATTCTTCATGAGTGGATGGTGTTTTTGTTGAATGAGCAACATGTAAAGTGTTGGTAATGAGGTTGGGATTATTGTTTTGGGATTGTGCATGCTCATCATAAGAAGGAGCATTAGTGGATTCATGAATGGATGATTTTTTGTTAAATGGATCATTTGTGTGAGAGTGAGGTTTAGGTGTTGGTTGATTATGAACAACATCGCTTGAGTTGTGAAAAGATTATGAGGTTTGAGTGTAATGTAGAAGGATATGGGTGAGTAAAGGTTTTTGATATGTAATGTTGGTGAGAAGGAGAGTGAGGTGTTAGGTATGTAATGTTGAATACATAGGAGGAATTTGGTGTTGGATGTTTGACAACATCATTTGGTTTGACGGGCTTTTAATGGAAGTTAGGCTTTCTTCTCCAAACGGGTTATTTGGTGGTTTTGGTTTAATGGGAGAGGTCATGAAGAGATGAGTATATATTGAGAGGAATGAGAGTGTTTATAATGTAGGATTGGTGGGATTAAGGATGTATAAATTTTGATAGAAGGTTTAGGATAAAATAGGTTTATGAATTTTGGGAAGTGTAGGATGAAATGGGCTAAAAAGTAGAAAAAGGAAACAACACCTTCGACCATCAGATGGCCGGTCCCCTTAATTGGAGGCCGGTCCCCTTAATAATTAAGGGGGCCGCCTTATGATTTAAGGGGACCGCCCATCTGGTGATTCTCAGATTGCCAGAAAAGGGTTTTTGGTAGTGAATTTCAGAAAGGTTGTGTTTTTGGTTTCAAACAAGTCCAACTCTTTGAGGCAATTAAGTATATACTAATTAAGTAGGCAATTATGTAGCCAAAGCATGTTAATCAAAGAGATTAAGTAAACAAGCAATTTCATCTAGCATGCAAACATACTCATCAAGCAAGTAAAATATAAGCGCTAGGAAACAATAAGCAACATCAAGTATTTCATAACTACAAAACTAGGAGGATTAATCCTAATGTGTATCAATGTGCAATAAGTGGGTAGTTATGATAGCATGAATTTCTAGACTTGTTACAAACAAAGTCTTAATGAACAAACCATGGTCCTCTTTATTTGATTTAGTTCACTTATAAGTGTCATTTTTATAAATATAGATGACAAATATGAGATCACCATGCATGCTTTTAAAAGAGACGTTTTTAGCATTATTCAACAATGTTTGAAAGTAAGTTTTCACTTAGATGTGAGAGTTATTTGAATAAAATAGATTGGGTTTTTACTTCAAAATGTGTGAATGAATGGTAATGAATATTTTCCCAATCTTTAGTTTTGATCAAAACAAAATTGTGGATATTGATAGTGAAAACATGTTATTTAAAAGTGTGATAGTTATTTGAAAAACTATTTTCCAAAATGTGAGGTTTTTGCATATTTTTAGAGATATTAGATTTTTGACAACAAATATCATAAATCAAATATTTAAAAAAATGTTTATTAAAGATCTCATGCTCAAGAGGATTGGTTAAGCCTATTATTATCTCATGCTATCGTTTCTACATATCCTATGATCCTAAAGGAAATGAAGATGATAATTAATATGTTAGATGCGAGAGTGTTGAATGGGGTATAATCTAACATCTATAGTTCCTTTGTTTTCGCACGCTTATCTAACTTAATGCCATAGTCTACGAGAGCTTGTTTCATCCATAGTTTTCTTACGCGAGGGATCTAATCCTACTTCTATATTAACGATCGATCCACTTAACTCATTTCACTTCATCACCATGAGTTTGCTAATAGTGGATATAGAAGATTTCCATTTTCTATTTCGTTCGATAATGAACAATTTTATCTTATTCCTAGGAGAGTCAACCAATGATGTTTCTAGGTTATAAGAATATAAGCAATTATGTACTAAGCATTAATCTAACTAATCATTTATCTAAGCATGCAAATTAAAAAGATGAACTTAAAAGAAACGCGTACCTTTTAGTCTTCAATGGAATATCTTCAAGCACTTCAAGTGACCATGTTGACTTATAGAAGTCATTTGTAGATGATATTCCAACTTATAGAAGTCATTTGTAGATGATATTCCAACTTCTTCCAAGATTGACAACTTAGCCACTTGGTCCCCATTGTCTCATTGATCCAAAGTTGTTTGGTCCAAACATATTTAACATTTGGCTAGGATGCATGTATGGTGGTAATATTTCCCAAGGATTGTAACTTGGTTGATAATTCCACATTTGATTTCTAGTGTTATTGTAATATTGTCTATTTTGATTTCTTCTAGGTTGAGGTGTTTTAGATCTTGGATGATGATTGTTAGGTTTTCTTGGTGGTGGAGTTTTAGATCTTAATTTAGGTTTAGAGGATCCTACTTCGGTCTTTAAGGATGGTTTATAAAAAGTCTTTACTTTTTCATCATTTGCAATGGGTATTTTTCTATCTTTTGTAAGTATATACTTAGGATTTGATTCTAATGATTTTTGTTTACTAGATTCATATTCAAACTTTATACTTTTATTTTCACTAGTTGAAACATTAGTTGAAGTTAATCCAGGACCGGTTTTATCTCCCGAAGTTTCTTGAACACTTATTATTTTCTTAAGTGGGTTACTACAATTTTTAAACTTGTCAAGTTTGAAATTTTCATTTTTAAGTTTTTCGTTTTCATTTTTAACCTCTAAGCATGTTTTACATTTTATAAAAACTTCTTTTCCTTTTTCCAAATGTTGTAGTTTAATTTTTAATTCGAGTACTTCATTTTCTAATAGATTATTAATATGTTTTAGTGACTTATTTTTAGCTATAACCTTTTGACCTAATTTGCATAACCTATTATATTTACTATCTAGGTCTTTTTCGTCTAATGATAAATTTTTGTCACTAAAGTATTCGGTTTCGGAACGTACCTCGCTTGATGTCTTAGCCATAAGACACTTTTCTTCATTTGTGGTTTCTTTCTTCTCCTCATCGCTATCACTCCAAGCACCTCCGATAAACGCCTTTTGATTTTGATCTCTTGACATCATTGGACACTTTCCGATGAGATGATTTGGATTGCCACATTTAAAACACTTCCTTTCATTATATGGTTGCCTAACATATCTTCCTCGTCTTTTGAAGTATTTCTTGAAGTCTCGTACGGCCATAGCATACTCTTCATCGTCACTTTTGGAGGTTGAGCATTCTTCGTCACTAGAGTCCGTTTTAGCTCTCAACGCAATTGATTTGCTTTGCTCCCTTTTTCCTTTGACCATCTCGGAGTCTTTCTTTATTATTTCTTCGTAGACCTTTAAGTTGCCGATCAATTCGTCAAGTTGTAGAGTTGACAGATTCCTTGATTCTTCAATAGCCGTGACTTTAGCTCGCCATTTTGGATGAAGAGCCCTAAGAAATTTCCTAACAAAATTCTTACTAGAAGAATTCTCATCAAGTGCTTTTAAACTTGTGATAATAGTGTTAAATCTAGCAAAAGCATTATCTATTGATTCCTCCTCCGGAATCGTAAATTGTTCATATTGTTGAACAAGAAGATCTATTTTGTTATCTTTAACTTGACTATTACCTTGGTAAGTGATTAGTAAAGAATCCCAAATTTCTTTGGCGGTTTTACACATAAAAATTCTTTCGTATTCTTTACGTGGTAACGCATTGCAAATAACCATTTTTGCTTCAATGTTTTTAGAAAGTCTTCTTTTTAAATTATCATTTTGTTTTTCAAAAGGTACTATTTCATCTTTATTTGTTTCGGGATTATTTTGAGTAGGTAAAAAATCACCATTAGTAATAACATGCCAAAGATCTAGATCTTTTGACTTCACATAAGTTTCGAATCGATTTTTCCAATATAAAAATCCATCACTTTCAAATAGTGGTGGTCTTTGCATAGATTGCCCTTCTAAATATTTTTTAGATTCCATAGATCGTTACAAGTTTTAAAATACAATATATTTTAAAGATCTTGCTAGACGTGGCTCTGATACCAATTGTGGAAAACTAGAAGGGGGGGGGGTTGAATAGTTTTACGTCTTTTTAATTTTATTATGAAAACTTAGTTTAGTTTTAAAACCTTGTTTGCTTTTAAAACTTTGATTCAATCTTATGTGAACTCAAATCTTGAAAAATATGAACAAGTATATCTAAGTATGAACAATAATAATAATGTAAGCTAAGTATGTGAAATCAACACATGCATAATATAAACAATTATAGCTATATACGAGAGATAAGTACGTAATCGTTTATTTTATAATCCTTAGTTATATTTTGTATGAAAACTATACTTGATCGAAATGATCAATTATATGTATGTAACCTTTTTAGTTTGATTGTAAAAACTTTGTTTTGTGAATTAAACTTTCGTTTGATCTTTAAGTATAATCAATACTAGCACTATATGAGCAACTATATATATACGTCTACGTCTACAAAAGTAATAACGATATAAGCAAGATAATAAGTAAGATATGGAAAGATCTAACCGCGAGACAAAGGATTTATAGTGGTTCGGCTACAAGGACACCTTCCTTGCCCTACTCCACTCCTCGAGTCACCTACTCGAGAATTTTCTTCACTATGTCAACAAGCTCCTTATGGCGGAGAAACCTTACACACCAATATACACACCACAACTTCGTCACAACTTATTCACACCTTCTACACAACTTCTTCACACCTATCTATCTTCACAACTATCTACTTCACAACAATCTTCTTCACAACTATCTACTTCCCAACTTCTCTACTTCACAACTATCTACTACACAATCTCTCTATCTACACACCTTGCTAATCTATTTTCTATCAAGTATTCACAACTAGTTACACAAAGAAATAGATATAATGGATGATGCACTAACAACTTGAATGTGGAGGTCACAACAAGTTGTAATACTTCTTCTCTTGGTATATTGAAGTATTCTTCTCTTGCACTTAAAAGGTAGAGGTTTGGATCACTTTGAAACAAAGATTTATGTATGTATGATCAAAGGATTTTAGAGAATAGAAATGAGATCTAGAACAGAAAGTTTTGGGGTGCAAAAGGTGAGAAAAATCTGTGGAATGAACCAGTATTTATAGGGGAGAAAATACTGTTTGGGAGCGTGGCCGGTCCCCTTAATTGTCTGGCCGGTCCCCTTAATTTACTAGCCGGTCCCCTTAATAATTAAGGGGCCCGCCTAACAAAAAAAAATATTTTCTTCAGAATTTTTGTCTTTTTGTGAGGAACGTTTTTCCTGAAGAGTATAGCCGTTTTTTGGGTAGAAATTTGAATTCAAAATATTTATTTTGAATAAAACATTTCTTTATAAATACAAAAATATTTTGTATAAGTTTAAAAATGTTTGTCCCACTTTATAAAAAATGTAAGGTTTGTAAATATAAAAATTCCTTTGATCATAAAATGCATTAAACACTTTGTTTATTCATACCTTAAGTGATTTGGATGTAAAGTGATTATTTATCACTAAATACTTGTTTACGTCATAATTTTTAGCTCAATGGGTTTACGTTTTGTGATTATCAAAACATAGAGATATCGATAAATGTTAATAATGTTTTTAGACATTATTTATATCAACAAATTTGCAATTGGGACAAAATGGATTTTGAAGAATAAAAGAGATGCAAGGGGTATTGTGGTGAAAAACAAAAAAGATTAGTGGCTCAGGGGTTCAGGCAAGAGGAAGGCATAGACTATGATGAAGTCTTTGCACCAGTGGCTAGAGTTGAAGCAATCAGAATCTTCTTCGCCTATGCATCTTATATGGGTTTCATGGTATATCAGATGGATGTAAAAGGTGCTTTTCTGTATGGTGAGTTGAAGAGGAGGTTTATGTGACTCAACCCAAGGGTTTTGAAGACCCAGATCATCCCAATCATGTTTACAAGGTTGTAAAAGCTCTCTATGGACTACATCAGGCACCAAGAGCTTGGTATGTTAGGCTTTCTGCATTTCTGCTAAAGCATGGTTACAGAAGAGGTGTCATTGACAAGACACTCTTTCTTAAGAAAGACTCCAGGGATATCATTCTAGTGCAAGTCTATGTGGATGACATCACATTTGGTTCCACTAAACAAGAATGGTGCGGGGAGTTTGAGGACTTGATGAAGGGTGAATTTCATATGAGTGCCATGGGGGATCTTACTTTCTTTTTGGGATTACAAGTTCAGTAGAAACCTGATGCTATCTTTATCAGTCAGGATAATATGTAAGGGATATGTTGAAAAAGTTTGATATGGAGAATGTCAGAACTGCCACTACACCCTATGAAGCTCCAAACCAAAGAACAATCTTGAACCAGATCTTCATGTGAATGTTCATTAATACATATCCATGATTGGTTCATTGATGTATCTGACAGCTTCTAGGCCTGACATAACCTTTGCTGTGAGTGCTTGTTCTAGACACCATGTCACTCCCCTTACTTCTCACTTGAATGCAGTCAAAAAGATCTTCAAGTACCTCAAATGCCAACCCAATTTAGGTCTTTGGTACCCAAAAGAGTCTTCTTTTAGGTTGGAAGCATTTAGTGATAGTGACTATTCTGGTGCCAATATGGATAGAAGATCCACAACTGGAGGTTGCCAATTTCTTGGGAGAAGATTGATTTCTTGGCAATGCAAGAAACAGACCATTGTGGCTACCTCTACTACTGAAGCAGAGTATGTTGCTGCTGCCAATTGTTGTGGATAGGTTCTATGGATTCAGAATCAATTGCTGGATTATGGGTTTAATTTCATGAATACCACCATTTTTATTGACAATCAAAGTACCATTTGCATTGTTAAAAATCCAGTTTTTCATAATAGAACCAAACATATTGAAATCAGTCACCACTTTATAAGAGATGCTTATGAAAAACATTTGATTAAAGTGGTAAAGATTCACACAGATGATAATGTGGCAGATTTTTTAACTAAGGCTTTTGATGGACCTAGGTTTCAACACTTAGTGGTCCATATTGGTATGCTTAACCCTTGAGTACAAAGTTTGAGGGGAGGCATAAGCCTCAGGGGAGGCATATGCCTCAGGGGAGGATTGTCATTGTAACTTTGTATATTTTTGTATATTATTGTTTTACTAACACTAACCAACTAATGTATCTGTAAGTTTTGTGTGTTTTGTTTGCTATTTTGTGTCTGATTTGCAGAATGCCCTTATTTGGAGTTGCTGATTTTAAGATGAATTTCACCAAGTCTATTTCAATGGGAATGTGATCATATATGCTGAAGAAGTTTGTTTCTGCTGAAGTGTAATATAACAAAAGAATCATTGTTTCTACTGAAGTTAAATTACAGAGTTCACAATTGAGAAAAGTGGTTCATTCATTCAAGAAACAAATTACAGCTTACAATCCACTTCAAAACGAAATACAAGATCATTCCTATACTATGTCTACCAAAGTTATTCTAGCTCTTATCATCTATAGCTAAAGGGCTGGTGGATATGCATGACCAGTACGATGAAGAAGCTGAAGGTGAAAATGGAAAGGGAAGAATGATGATGATGACGACGAAGATGCTCAAGAACCTAGTTTTATATCTTTGGTTCAAGGCAAGAAGATGCTCAAGAACCTAGTTTTATATCTTTGGTCCCTGGCAACATCACATCATCACCTAATCTACCTTCCTTTTTCCCTTACCCATCACCTCTGCCTTCTTGCCCTTTCCCTTGCTGATATGGGTGTTCCTGATGTTGCTTATGTACCTTCACCTAGTGTATCTATTTCTGATGATACAAAAATTGTTGTTGCTTCATCTGTTGTTGATAAAGGCAAAGCCAAAGTTGAAGCAGAAGCTCTTCCTTCTAGAAAGAGAACAAGAAGACAAATGGAGGAGGAGAGATTGGGTGAAGAGGCTGCAAAGAGGTTACATGATGATCAACAAGCTGAAATGGCAAGATTTCATGAGCTTAAAGAGAAATAAGTAGAGCTTGCAGCTGCTAGGGCTAAACAGATCAGGATGGCAATGGATGCACAATATGAATCTGCTGCACTTGCTTCTACTCAGGATTCTACTGATGTTCACTTAGATATTCCATCAGTGGAAACTAATGCTGCAGAAGATGTATCTGCTGAGGATGTAGCTCCTAAAGAACCTTCTTCACCACATGATGCTATGTACATTCCTGGGAGAAGGGCCAAGAGAATGGCAAGAGTGAGGACTTCCCATTCAGCACACAGAGTAGTAGATGTTAATGTTGCTGATGCCTCTTTTATCAAAGAAGGATCCCCTGATGATTGGCCAGAGGGTGTTAAAGATGTTTTGGTTCATTGGGAATTGTCTAAGAATGGTCAGATCAACACCATTTATAGACTTGATAAAACTTCTCTGTCATTCACATTTCTACAAGAAATTCTACATCTTGTGGATCATCAGGACTTAGTCACTCTCAATGAGTTGGTTCAAAAGTATTATGCTACTCATACTCCTACAGGTGCAGGACTGTATCTATTGGGAGATCTTTAAGTACTTATGGATTCTTCTACTCCTACTGGTGCTGGTTATGAAGTGTGTAAGAACAATCAGAGGTGGAAAGTACAAAGTTGGAAATTTTATCCTATGCCTTATGTTCATGTCTTGGAGACTACATCTGGACTCAGGGTAATCATGTTTCTTGGGAAGAATTATCCTTTGACAGTGCCTCTCATGGAGAAAATGCTTCAACAAAAGTTGGAGATTCCTCCTGATCCAGTTGGGAATGCTAGATTGTTTGCTGAATCTTTGGTTAGATTGTTCAAGATCAGGATCAGGATTCCTAAAGCTGCATTTGATTGATGGTATTTTGTTATATATTTCTTTATTTCTTATTATTATTAAAGAAAAAAACTAACAGATTTGTATAGTCTTGTGTATGTTGTGTGCATGTTATGGTGTTGGTTCTGTCCACACATTTTCTGGTTATAATAGTTTGCTAAAAGTTGTAATAGTTCAAAGGGTACAGCTTTAGTAAAGACATGTCAAATCTGTTAATAGTTGTAATAGTTTGCTAAAAACTATTGGGTACTCAACTCACCCATGCTTAACAGCTGAGAGTTGGATGGTTGTCAATTGACCATGGATTTTTCCTTTATGGATTCCCAATAATTGGCAAGCCCACAAGTGTATGCTTGTGGTAAAGGCAGTGGAAAACCATATTTGTTATTCAATTTACCAAGGTGATTAAATCAACCAAATAATTGACTAGTCCTGAGCAAATGATTACAAGTAAAGACAACTCAAATCCGTTTATAGCTGATGATTTGCTAAAAATCATATGCTCATCAGTGTACCATAGTTTTCAAACTTAAACATTTGGCTACTCCAGTAGTGATGGCTATTGGTAAAGAAACATCAAATCCATTATTTTCCATGATTCACCTCTCACAAGAGTTAACACACCTGGATGTGATGAGAATAGTCTGAAACTAATCTGTTTTGATGTACAATTGGTCATTTGTTGCTGCAAAGAATGGAGTTTTCAAGTTTGTGCTGATCATAGAGATCCTGCTGATGAAGATTCTTTGTTGATGGTGTTTGAATTCAATCCTCTTGGTTTGTCACTTTAAGGATCTATCAAGAATCTTGAACTTAACCATGTCAAATTCAAGATTAGGGGAGGATTGTTGGGAATTATGCTAAATAGAGAATTCTGCTGAAGATACTGATGGCGGTTCCTGCTGAAGAGCTAGTTCCTGCTGAAGCAGTGTAACTGCTGAAGACTAGTTTTAGCATAATTAGTTTCTGCGGAAATAGATATTTCGTATATTATGTAATATAGTTAGGATATGCATGAGTTTATTTAGGAAGAGATCATGCATATCTTTAAAGTTTATAGTAGATACGTTTCTTGTGAAACGGTTTAGGGTTCCTTGGCTATAAAAGGAACACACGACTATGTATTAGATATACGTTTTAGAAAACACTTTTAGTATTATCAAAAGATCCATAGAGGATCAAGTATTCTTAGTATTCAGTTGTTTATACTTGTGTTTGTTTCCGCTTTAGAATACAAGTTTTAGAGATTTTCTTTTAGTGTGTTAGTGATTACATTAACATAACTAACGATCTACGAGTGCTCAAAGATCTATCAAGGTCTAAGGTTCAACATCTTTCGACTAGGCCATTTGCCTGGGGGTGTGCTACTGCCATGTTGATTTGTGTGATGTTTAGTTTTTCACACCAACTTTTGAACGGTTCACCGATGAAATTGCTTCCATTATCCGTTACTATCACCCTCGGTAGTCCGTATCTACACACAATGTTGTCCCATACAAACTTCTTGACTTCCTCGCCTGTGTTGTGTGCTAGCGGCTTGGCCTCCATCCATTTCGTGAAGTAGTCGATGGCCACAATAACATGTTTGACTTTTGTTGGGAATTATTCTATTAGTTACCACGGTGAGTGAAGATATTACAACTGCAAGAAGATTGTACTTGCAGTGGAAACTCATTACCACTGCAAGAACAAATATTACCACTGCTCACTTGTTAGCTGTTAGAGAAACGCGTATTGATAAACATAGAAAAGATTTTGTGTATATCTTATTCTATTAGTATTATACTTATCTTGTACAAGAGGACTCCTTGTTCTATAAAAGGAGATCCTAGATGATAACTTAGATATATGTTTTCTTAGAGCTTCAAGGTGTAACCCTAGTGATATCTCAGATCACTCGTATTATTATTATTAATAATATTGGAGCTAGTTGTTTTGTTATATTCATTGTTCACACATTAATCTGTTTCACTTACAATTAATCTTCTAAGTATCATTAAGTAGATTCCGCATACTTAGTGATATCACTCAAAGTATCATTATCAACACAAGTTCAAGGTGTACACGATCCAACAAGTGGTATCAGAGCAAGGCTTTGATATTTTGATTTAGAAGATCCTATGGCAGATTCAAAAGATACAATGGAGACAGAAACAAGCCAATCTAATATTGCTGCAAAGCTTCCCAAGCTTAAAATTAATGACTTTGAGATGTGGAGGCTTATGATTGAACAATTCTTTATGGTTCAAGACTACACATTATGGGAGATCATAACGTGTGGAAATTCATTCAAACCTGGTACAACTGTTGAGACAGTTGGTGGCAAGCCAGTAACAAAAGTAAATGCTGGTCCAGTTACAAATGATGAAAGAAACCAACTTAAGAATGATTTGAAGGCTAGAGGTTTGCTATTGACGGCTCTACCCAGAGAACAAGTCCAGGCTTTTACCAAATACAAGGATGCAAAGACCCTCTTTGATGAGATATGTGAAGTATTTGGTGGTAATGACTATACCAAGAAAACTCAAAAGACTTTACTGAAGCAGACCTATGAGAATTTTGGCTCATCAAGCAATGAATCTCTTGATAGCATATTCACAAGGCTACAAAAGATTGTAACTCAGCTGACTGCTTTTGGAATTGAGGTAGAAAAGGAAGACCTAAATCTTAAATTTTTAAGAAGTTTACCTGCTGAGTTTGATACAAATGTTGCTGTATGGGAGGACAAGTCAGATCTTGAGACAATGAAGCTTAATGATGTGTACAATAACTTCAAAGTTATTGAACAAAGACTTAAGAAAGCTGGCAAGTTAAAGACAAGTTCTGCAGGAGTTGCACTCATATCATCATCAGGTAATGACAGTTCTGATGATGAAAGTGACAGTGATGATGACAGTGGTAACATGATTGTTTCCACTGGTAATGGAAATGTTTCCACTAGGAGCTCTAAAAAGCAGGTTGCAGGACTAAGTGATGCTACTTTCTATGCCTTTATATCCAGCCATGTGGGTGGTTCAATCCTCAATCATGAGGATTTGGATCAAATTGATGAAGATGATATGGAGGAGATGGACATCAAATGGCAGGTAGCATTGCTCAGCTTAAGATCAAAGAAGTTCTGGAAGAAGACAGGGAGAAAGATTCATATAAGTGGAGATGAGACTGTAGGTTTTGATAAAAAGAAGGTGGAGTGCTATAACTATCACAAGAAGGGGCACTTTGCAAGAGAATGCAGAAAACCAAGGAAATCTGACAATAAGTCAACTTGGTACAAGAAGGAAAAGGCCAAAGAACCTACAACAGAAGAGCCAAAGGTGCTATTGGCTATTGATGGAGTAAGCTTTGATTGGAGCTTTATGGGTCAGAATGGAGAAGATGATACAGAATCTGCAATGCTAGCCACTGAGCATGCACTCATGGCTTTCTCTGACTCTGAGGTATATACTGATAATGCTTGTTCTAAAAACTGTAAGGCTGCTAAAGAGTTAGAGGTTTCTAAAACACAATATGATGAACTGATGCTAGATTTACATCATACTAATTATAATTTAGCAAATCATAAAAGAGGTCTAGGTGTTTTAGAAAAGCAGATAGAGCATTATAGGGCTAATGAATCTAAGTTCAGAGATGATATTGCTGTTTTAAAAAGAGACTTAGATTTTTATCTTGAAGTAAATAAAGCTCTTAGGGAAGAGATTGAGAAAGTTAAAAAGGCTAGTGAGAATATTGAGATTACTAAGAAAACTCTAGACCATCAATCCAAGAGCATTGACAAAATTTGGGAAGCCCAAATTGTGAGCAAAGCTAAATCAGGTCTTGGATACAATACTGTTCCACCACCTCTAAGAGGTGTTCCAGCACCTCCTGGTATTGATCTTGCTCACACAGGCTTAGAAGAGTTTCAGGATCCACCCATGACCTATGGACCAAAATTTGTTAAACCAGTTGAAACTGAAAAGGTTCAGGTTGAGGTTGAGACTTTTGATAGTGCTAGTGACTCATCTCTTAAAGATGAATGTTTGAATGTTGAGTCTAAAACTAGTGTTACTGAAAATGTTAAAGTTGAGGAGAGTAAAAGCATTCCTGAAGAAGTTAAAGAGAAGCCTAGAACACAGTCTAATTTCACTAGGTCTACTACTAGGTATGCTGAAATGTACAGGGATAGGCCTAAATCTCCTAGAGGTAACATGAGAAGTTGGAATCATGTTAAAACTAGACAGTTTGGTAGTGACTTTGTGTTTTACAATAAGGCTTGTCACATATGTGGTAGCTTTGACCATTTAGCTAAAGACTGTACCTACCACATGGGAAGAAGGGAAGTTTTTACAAGGGTGAATGGATCAAATTCTAATAAAATGACTCACCCAAATCCCCTAAGCAAAATGGTTCCCAGGTCTGTTATGCTTAACACTGGCATTAAACATGTTTCCACTGCTAGACCAGCAGTTACCACTGCCAGAAGTAATAACAGAGTTTATCCTAAGTCCCCTGTCACTTCTTTTGTTAAATCTTACCAAACAGGGAAAAAGACTTATTTTGAAAAGAATGATCACAAGAACCACATGTGGAGACCAAAATTTTCTAATCCAGCAGTTTCCACTGCTAGGCATGCAGTTACCACTGCAAGACCAATTGTTTCCACTGATGTTCAAAAGAAAAGGGTAAACTTGGGAAAAGCTGTTAAGGCCTCAGCTCGTTGGGAATGGAAACCAAAAGGAACAACAAACAATCCCAATGGTGTATCAATGACCTTTGATAGATATAATTATATTGATACACGAGGCAGATCCAAGTCATTTGTGGCTTGGGTCCCCAAAAGGTACTAATTTCTTTATATTGTGTGCAGGGACATTCAAAGACAAAAGAAGATCAAGGTTATTCAGATAGTGGATGTTCCAGGCATATGACTGGCAACAAGGCTTATCTTTCAAATTTCAAATCACTTGATGGGCAAGCTGTCAGTTTTGGAGGAGGAATTGGTGGAAAAGTTTCAGGCAAAGGTACTATCAAGGCTGGAAACTTGGACTTTGAGAATGTATACTATGTACCAGAACTCAAGTACAACCTCTTCAGTGTGTCACAAATGTGTGACAAGAAACACAGAGTTCTATTCTCAGAAGATGAATGCTTTATCTTATCTAAGGATTATAAGCTACCTGAAGAAAAAGACATTTTGCTTAAAATTCCTAGAAAAGGTAATCTATATAGCATAGACATGAAGAAGATAGTGGCTAAGGATGATGTTACTTGTTTACTTGCAAAAGCCACTCTGGATGAATCTATGCTTTGGCACAGAAGACTTGGTCATGTAAATTTCAAGACTATCAATAAGATTGTAAAAGATGGTCTGGTCATAGGATTACCTCAGAAGAGATTTGAAAATGATCAAACATGTGTTGCTTGTCTTAAAGGAAAGCAACACAGAGCTTCATGCAAGTCCAAGACAGTTAATACTATTGATCATCCACTCTACATGCTACATATGGACTTGTTTGGTCCTACTTCTGTAAGCAGCATCAATTTGAAGAAGTATTGCCTTGTTGTGACTGATGATTTTAGCAGATTTACGTGGGTTTTCTTCTTAAATACCAAGGATGAAACCACTGACATACTCAAGACTTTCATCACTGAAGTTGAAAATCAGACTGAAAAAAAGATAAAGATCATCAGATGTGACAATGGGACAGAGTTCAAGAATAGAGTAATGGATGATTTCTGCAGAGACAAAGGTATTAAAAGAGAATTTAGTGTTGCAAGAACACCTCAGCAAAATGGTGTTGCTGAAAGAAGAAACAGAACACTAATTGAGGCTGCAAGAACTATGATTGCTGATTCAAAGTTACCAGTGACATTTTGGGCTGAAGCAGTTAACACTGCTTGCTATATTCAAAATAGAGTATTAGTGGTCAAGTCAAAGAACAAGACACCGTATGAGCTTTTCAGAGGTAGACCCCCACTTTTGGATTTCTTGAAGCCATTTGGATGTTATGTCACAATTCTGAATACCATTGATCATTTGGGAAAGTTTGAAGAAAAGGCAGATGAAGGTTTCTTTGTTGGTTATTCCATGGTTAGTAAGGCTTTTAGAGTCTACAACTTAAGAACAAGAAAGATAGAAGAGAATTTGCATGTTCAGTTTCTTGAAAATAAAGCTAATATAGCAGGTTCAGGACCTGAATGGCTATTTGATCTTGAGACTTTATCAAATACCATGAATTATGTTCCTATTGCTTCAAATTCAAGTGATGTTGATCTTGAAGATTCAGAAGAGTTTATTGATGATGATGAATCTTGTCAAGATGATGAGGATGACAAAGATCAATTTGTTATGCCAATCTGGGACTTTGATGCTAATGCAGACTCACAACCTTCACAACCTTCAAAGAATACTAGTCCGGAGGATGAATTTGTGAATTTTGATGTTCTGCATGATGACTTTCCTGAAGACAGTGGTAATCCTACTACCACTGCAACACATGATGTTTCCACTGAAGGTCCAGCTGTAGAAAATATAGCTCAGGAGACACAAATTGATGATGTTGAAATCACAAATATGCCATCATCATATGATATTCCTAACACATCACAGTCTACAATTCATAAAGCTCATCCAATTAAGAATGTTATTGGTGAAATTAATTCAGGTGTGAAAACAAGAAGGCAAACAAGGATGACAGATGTTCATGGGTTCATAAGTGAAGTCTATGAGTCCAAGAATCATATTACCAAGAATGAATGTTTATTCTTCTGCTTTCTATCACAAATGGAGCCTAAAAATGTTTCTATGGCTTTAGGAGAATCAAGCTGGGTTGAAGCTATGCAGGAAGAGCTATTGCAGTTTAAGCTTCAAAAGGTTTGGGTTCTTTGTGACTTACCTGATGGTATGAAAGTGATTGGTACTAAATGGGTGTTCAGAAATAAGAAAGATGAAAGAGGCATTGTCATCAGAAACAAAGCTAGATTAGTTGCTCAAGGATACACTCAAGTGGAGGGTATTGATTATGAAGAAGTTTTTGCTCCTGTTGCAAGGCTTGAGGCTATTAGACTATTTCTAGCTTATGCATCATTTATGGGCTTTACTGTCTATCAAATGGATGTTAAGAGTGCCTTTCTTTATGGTACTATTGATGAGGAGGTATATGTTGCTCAACCTCCAGGCTTTGAAGATCCACATCACCCCAACAAAGTTTATAAAGTAGTCAAGGCTCTTTATGGTCTACATCAGGCTCCAAGGAAATGGTATGAAACCTTAGCTACTTATTTAATGAATAATGGGTTTCATAGGGGCAAGATAGATCAAACTTTGTTTATCAAGAAAGATAAGGGTGATATACTACTTGTTCAAGTATATGTTGATGATATTATCTTTGGATCAACTAAACCAGAGATGTGTAAAGAGTTTGAGAAGCTGATGAAAGATGAATTTCAAATGAGTTCTATGGGGGAACTCACATTCTTTTTGGGGCTGCAAGTTCAACAGAGTAAAGAAGGAATTTTTATTAGTCAAGACAAGTATGTGGCTGAGATTATTAAGAAGTTCAAGTTCACTGATGCAAAATCTTCCAATACCCCTGCTGACAAGACCACTCACTTATTATTGAAGAATGCTAGTGGTGTAAATGTGGATGTGCATACTTACAGGTCAATGATTGGCTCTTTGATGTATCTTACTTCCTCAAGGCCAGACATTATGTTTGCTGTGTGTGCCTGTGCAAGATTTCAAGTGACTCCAAAGACATCTCATATGACTGCAGTGGAAAAGATTTTTCGATACTTGAAGACTTATCCTAATCTGGGATTGTGGTATCCAAGGGAATCTCCTATGGAATTGGTTACCTACTCAGATAGTGACTATGCTGGTGCAAGCTTGGATAGAAGGTCAACCACAGGAGGATGTCAATTTCTTGGATGTAGATTGGTGTCATGGCAGTGCAAGAAACAGACAATGGTTGCTACTTCAACTACTGAAGCAGAATATGTTGCAGCTGCTAGTTGTTGTGCTCAGATCCTTTGGCTTCAGAATCAACTCTTGGATTATGGGTACAATTTCATGAACACCATCATCTATATAGACAATAGTAGTACAATTTGCATTATTAAGAATCCTGTGCAACACACTAAAACTAAACATATTGAAATTAGACATCACTTTATTAGAGATTGTTTTGAGAAAAAGCTCATTAATGTTGTCAAAATTCATACTGATGACAATTATGCTGATTTATTAACAAAAGGGCTTGATGTGGGTAGGTTTCAGTACTTGGTAACAGGTATTGGAATGCTTAATCCATAAATTCTTGATGTCTAATACTTTTTAGTGTAGCAGGATGGATTTTAATGTACTATTATTGTTTGTATAAGTATGAATGGCTTTTCACTAACAATTCAGTTCAGTGGAACCTATGCATCACACAGTGGAAAGATTTGCTCTCACAGTGATAACAAGAAAATAGAGAAGATCATTTATTTATTGCTTAACAAAGGTTGCAGAGTACATTCTTTTCAAAGACTACTTCAAAACACATGTCAATAACATACAACCTAACAATCTGAGATCTTCAGACACTACATAGGCTTCTTTCCTTTGTCCTCATATGTATGCTTGCTCTTAGCTGGCTTGTTCCTTTTCTCATCAAAGGATAGTTGCTTCCTTGGACATGCAAGACCAAGCACTTGTGGTGGAGGTTTCAGATCTTTTGCAGACTTTGATGACTCTGGCCACTTCATGTTGCTTATGGCAGTTTTCAGGGCAGTTGTAAGTGCTTTTGGCAGTTCCTCAGACAGGTTGAAGGTTGGATCATCTTTCTCTGAATCAACATCAATAGATGGAGCTGATGCAGTTGTTGGTGGAAAGTATCCACTCCATCCAGTAGAATGCTCCTCAGAATCTGAGTAGTAGCTGATTGCTTCATCTGAAGAATCATCCGAGGAGATATAGATAAGTGGAAACCAACTCATGATGATGTATGGGATTATGTTTCTTGAGGAATGTTGTTGATAAAAGATAAAGGTTTTTGATCCCTATTTATATGCAAAGTCAAGGTTTATGGCTAATTAATGAAGATTATTTACTTCCATCCGTTTTGGTAGGTTGAAGAAGTTATTATGGAAGATATCAAGTTGCCTTTGGAGCAATAAATGTATAAATAGTAACTTGGGTTTACTATTTTTGGTTAAGATTGGATGGTTACTTTGAATGGAGTTATAAGATGTGTATCTTAAGACACATAACAAATGGTTATTGATTCACCATGTCTAATCCACATAAGAATCAACTAGTCCTGAGCAAACGGCTACAGGTAAAGACACATCAAATCCGTTCATGGTTGATAGTTTACCAAAAACTAGGTTATCAACTCACCATACATCTTTGCGATCAAGAGTTGGCTAGTCCATAGCAAACGGCTCATGGTAAAGACATATCAAATCCGTTGATAGCTGATAGTTTGCTAAAAACTATAATTAGAGCAGAAAATTTTACATGTTTTACTTATCATTGCTCTTTGAAAAACTCTTTTGATTTTTACCACTGCAGGTTCACAGTTACCACTGACAGTGTAAACTTTTTCTTTGGCAACACTTCATATGTCTGACTCTCACGAATTAGATATAGGTTGTGCAGTTTCTATGCCTTATGATGCACCTCTCCCAGAAGGTAATACATCTGGAAGTGCTGAAGGTAGTATGTTACCAAAAGGAATTGATGGAACTGTGTACCCCATTCTCTTAACAGGTGGATACTTATTGATGGAAGGACTTCTGAATTTTGTCTGATTATGCTGCTTATTGATGGAGATTCTCCCATACAGGGGAGGATACAAAATTTTGATAATAATGATCAGATTCAGGGGAGGTTTGTCTTGAGAGTGTATGCAGATAATGAGAAGGTTAGAGCTTTGATTCAGAAGATTAAAGATCAAAGTGTAAGAGCTGATAAAGGATCAAGAAAAACAAGATAAGTGTTTGGAAGAATTCCCATATCCTCAGGTTTATTATATACTTGAAGAAACTTATTGATTTACAAATAAATCATAAGTTTAGGGGAGGATTGTTGGGAATTATTCTATTAGTTACCACGGTGAGTGAAGATATTACAACTGCAAGAAGATTGTACTTGCAGTGGAAACTCATTACCACTGCAAGAACAAATATTACCACTGCTCACTTGTTAGCTGTTAGAGAAACGCGTATTGATAAACATAGAAAAGATTTTGTGTATATCTTATTCTATTAGTATTATACTTATCTTGTACAAGAGGACTCCTTGTTCTATAAAAGGAGATCCTAGATGATAACTTAGATATATGTTTTCTTAGAGCTTCAAGGTGTAACCCTAGTGATATCTCAGATCACTCGTATTATTATTATTAATAATATTGGAGCTAGTTGTTTTGTTATATTCATTGTTCACACATTAATCTGTTTCACTTACAATTAATCTTCTAAGTATCATTAAGTAGATTCCGCATACTTAGTGATATCACTCAAAGTATCATTATCAACACAAGTTCAAGGTGTACACGATCCAACAACTTTCCCTGGGGCTTCTGGTAGAGGACCTAGGATGTCCATCCCCCATTGATAGAACGGCCAGGGGGCCATGATTGATGTCATGTCGGTTTTTGGCAACTTTGGAAATGATGCGTGTATTTGGCAAGCGTCACACTTCTGGATTACCTCTCTTGTATCCAGGTGCATTGTTGGCCAATAGTATCCCTGCCTTAAAAGTTTTGCTACTACGGATCTAGGTCCGGCATGCATCCCACACGATCCTTCGTGTATTTCTCTGATGATGTAATTGGCTTGTAGAGGTCCGACACATCTCATCATGGGTCCTAACTATGATTTTTTTGAATAGCACGTCGTCCTGTAGGGTATATTGCCCTATTTTCATTCGGAGCGACCTAGCCTCGTTGAGGTCTTTCGGCCATATCCCCTCTTTGAGACATTGTATGATTGGCGTTGTCCAGTTTTCCTCTTCTTCTTCAATGATTGCTCCCACTATTTCTTCTTTCGTTGAGGGTTTTTCAAGTACTTCCACCAGTATTTCCTTTGTCAGGTGATCGAACGCTACGGACACGAGTTTGCTCAATACGTCAGCCTTTTGGTTTTGTGCTCTGGGGATGTTTTATATGCTGAAGTGATCGAATTGTGAGATGTACTCTTTTGCCTTAGACAAGTATTGTGCCATGCTTTCTTTATATGCTGTGAAGTTCCCGTTAATCTGTTTTGCTACCAAATTTGAATCCACCCGCACGTCCATCGCTTGTATGTTCATTTTCCTGGCAATCCTCAGGCCAGCTAGTAATGCCTCGTATTCGGCCCCATTGTTGGTAGTGTCGAAGTTAAGCCGTAATGCATAGGTATATTCAATCTTTTCCGGGCTGATTAACACTAGGCCTGCGCCAACACCTACCTGACTTTTCGCTCCGTCGGTATACAATACCCATTTGTCTTCTGTGACGATGTTGTAGATTCCCTCGGCTTTTCCCAATGTTGTCTCATCTGGTCCTATTGGTATTTCTGTGATGAAGTCCGCCAGTATTTGTCCTTTCACTGCATTTCGCGGTACATAGGTGATGTTGTATGCTCCTAATTCTACTGCGTATTTTGCCAGTTTTCCTGAGACCTCCGGTTTGATTAGTATTTGCTTTATGGGTTGATCGGTGATGACTTTTATGGGGTGTGCCTCAAAGTACTTTCTCAACCTTCTTGATAAGTGCAGGAGGGCCAACGCCAGCTTTTCAATCGGTGTGTAATTCTGTTTGGCTTCATGCAATGTGCGGCTGACGTAATCCACTGAGACTTGCCTTCCGTTCCTGTCTACTAGCAGTACGGCACTCATCGCCTTTTTTGTGGCTGCCAAGTATACATACAATTCTTCCTTCGGCTTAGGGGTGGTTAAGCAAGGCAGTTCCGTGATGATTCTTTTTAATTCTGAAAAGGCTACCTCGGCTTGGTCCGTCCAACGGTATTCTTCTTTGGTTTCTTTTGTGATGTTTCTTAACGTCTCGAAGAAAGGGAGTGACCTTTCTGCTGACCTGGATAAGAATCGATTTAGAGCGGCCAACTTTCCGCTTAGGCTTTGCATCTCTTTCAGAGATTTTGGGGATTGCATTTCTGAGATGGCTATTGTCTTCTTAGGGTTGGCTCGGATACCTTCCGACGTGATCATGTATCCTAAGAATTTTCCTTCTTCCACTCCGAACGAGCACTTCTTTGGATTTAACTTCATGTTTATTCTTCGTAGGTTGTCGAAGGTTTCGGCTATATCGGCTAATAGGTCTGTTTCCGTTCTGCTTTTAATCACCATGTCGTCGACATAAGCTTCTAGATTTCTGCCGATTTGTTGCTTGAATGCTGAATCCACCAGACGCTGATAAGTTGCTCCAGCGTTTTTCAATCCGAATGGCATTTTTGTGTAAGAGTAAGTGCCTTGTTCTGTGTAGAAGGCTGTTTTCTCCTCGTCTTCTTTTGCCATCTGGACTTGGTGATATCCCTTGTATGCATCAAGGAAACATTTGTATCGGTATGCTACCACTGATTCTATTTTCCAGTCTATTTCGGGCAATGGGTAGTAATCCTTTAGACATGATGAATTGAGGTTTTTAAAATCTATGCACATTCTCCAGCTGTCATCCGGCTTTTTGACTAATACCGGGTTGTATATCCATTTTGGGTATCGGACCGGGCGGATGATTCCTGCCTTTAGCCATTCATCAACTTCTTTGTCTATGGCCCGGTTTTTTTCTTCTGAGAATGTTCTCCTTTTTTGTGCTATTGGCCTATCTTGAGGATTTACATTGAGCCGATGTTCTGCCACGCGTCTGGGTATTCCAGTCATGTCGGACGGTTCCCAAGCGAAAACATCCTGGCTATCTTTTAACAGTTTTATTAACATTCTCCTTCCTTCTTTAGAGAAATTGGTTCCGATGGTCACCAACTGCTTCGGATAGGCCGGATGAACCATAACTTCTTCCGTTTCTTTTCGTGTCTTTGCATCCATCTCTTCTTGCGGCTCCTCACCCTTTTCCTTTTCCATTCTTTGTTCTTCTTCCAATTTGCGGCATTCCGATATAATAACCGAGCGGGTAACTAAAGTTGCTATTCCTCTGGGAGTGGGGAATTTCAGCATCGAGTGAATTGTTGAGGATATAGCTCGCAACTTCTTCAGTCCTGGCCTTCCCAATATGACGTTGTAGGGTGACAGAGATATTACCACTGCGAATTTCATGGTAGTTCTGCGATAAAACCCTTCGCTACCAAAACATACTTCTAGTTCAATCTTTCCTAATGGTCTTATTGACTCTCCCGAAAATCCTATTAGGGGAGTGTTGGTTTCTTTTAATCTGGCTCTTATCGAAGGATCCAGATTTTCGAAACAGTGCTCGTACATCACTTCTACTGACGCTCCTTGGTCAACGTACACTCTCCGCACAGTGTATCCCTTGATTTCTGTCTCTACTATCAGCGGTTCATCAGATGCATCCCCTGCGGGTATTGGGGGAAAATTGATTGAGGTGTTCATCCAATCTTCTTCTTGATCCCTTGTTTTTCGTTTTCTTGTCGGTTCATAGGTCCGGACCATATTTATCACCTTTCTTTGGTTACCTCGGTTATCGTTTCTCGGAGATGCTCTTTCCCTTTGTCGAACATCTCTTATCAAGTGGTCTAGCCTTCCGGACTCGAGGGCCTGCCTTAGCTGTTCTCGTAGAGACCAGCAATCGTTAGTGAGATGTCCCTTTTCCACGTGATAATCGCAGTATCGGTCTAGATTTTCTTTCGCGGGTTTTCCTCTCAGAGGAGGGGGTGGGGGTAGACGTAGCTGTCGTTCGGTAGCCAATATTTCATTTGGTGCCTTGGTTAGTAAATTTAGGTCCAATGGTCTGGTGTCATTTCTCCGGACATCATTCCGGGTGTCATTTCGGCGATGATCTGTGCGACGGTTGTCATTCCTTTCATTTCTGGGGATATATGGGGCAGGATGGTCATTCCTTCTTGGTTTGTAGTCATTTCGGACATTATTCCTTCGTTGGTCTCCATAGTATGGTCGTGCATATCTTTCCCCTTGAAAACTCGAGTGCCACTCCTTCCTGTACGCATCCATCTTCTCTCCTCTTGGCAATTCGGTGGCTCGGTACACAGCTTCAGCTCGTACAAAGTCATCCACGCGAATCATCATTTCCGTGACTGTCTGTGGAACTCGGCTTGAGAATCATTTTGCCAGCTCGGGACATTTACTACCATTGATGAATGACGAGATCTGCATAAGCTCTGGGACTCCAGAAATGTGGCTGGCCTCATCAGTCCATCTTTCCTTAAATTCAGGTAAAGTCTCATTTGCTTGCCTTATGATCTTCGTGATCTCCATAGGGGCTTTGATGCACTTTCGTCTTAAAGCAAAATGAGATACGAATTGTTCTCGTAAGGCCTCCCAGCTGTCAATGCTGCCGTTCGGCAGCCAGTCGAACCACCCTCTGGCTGCGTCGTCCAGAGTCTGTTGGAACATCAGACACCACACCGGCATGGGCCAATTTCCTTGGTTGGCCGCGCCACAGAACGGGGTAACATGATCGTCCGGATCTGTGGATCCATCGTATAATCTTAAATTAGTCGGCATTTTGTGCTTGGGTCCTGCGAATTCTATGATTCTCCGTGTGAATGGGCTCTTAGATGCTTCCTTATAGGGTTTAGCCAGATCGTCGTCTTCCTTTTTCTCAGGGGTTGTGGTAGCATTTTCTTTCGGATCTTCATCATCAAAGTCTATGCGGATAGCTTTGAGTGGACTTCCTTCCTTGGCGTTGTGTTCTTTTATTAATGCTTGTAACATGGTGACTTGGTTCAATATTTGCTCTTCTACACTGATATTGTGGTTGTTACTTCCCTCAGCATGGTTGCCTGGTGTCTCAAGTGTGGGGCCTGTCATTCTTGGGTATTGGTAGAGTGAATGACGAGTCCCACGGATGGCGCCAATTTGTTGAGGTAAAATCTTGCGTCTTACTCCAACAAGCGAAATGGGTCTTCAGGACGTTCGATCAGCCCCGCGGTTCTAAGTCACTTCGGAAGCTGAGGTTCGGTATTTAATCTGCAAAATAACAGACACGCGTTAGTCTCGCCCCGGGTTTATCCCCAGGACCCGACTCCGGCATGAGAATGAGTATATGGATGGTATAGAACAAGTGAGAGTAATAATTAGTAGGTGAAAAACTTAGTTACCAATGTGGGCATTTACCTCCTTTATATAGGTGAGGTAATTTTGTCCGTATGAGATACTTCCAAGTATGATGACGATATCACTGTCGCTATTTGTAGTTTTTCCTAATAAGGGTCCTGTTTTCTCTTGACAGGTTCACCTCTGTATACATATCAGTTACCACATATGTCCTATTGACTTCTCTTTAAGAAGTTACCATTATGCCGGAGTAGCAAGGTCGTTCGGTGTAATCTTGCGTCCATTTGGATGGGCATGGGTCTTTCGGACACGTGTGTTGCTTGTTCGGATGACTAAGGGTCTTTCGGACACGTGTGTTGCCTGTTCGGATGACTATGGGTCTTTCGGACACATACGTCAAAGTACTTGCAAAAGTTATACTTGCAAGCGTGAATGCGAGTGACAGGTTAAAAGTACCCCTGCTTATTGGCTACAGGTGTCATCCTTACACGTTAGTTAGGTTCGTATGTTCGTTGACTAAAATAACGTATTTAAAGTTGGTCTATAAACTGTCATGCAAGAGTGTCATGCCTTATTTTAATCATTTTTTAATTTTTTTTTATTATAATCTTAAAGCTATACATACTTGATGGTCTTGGTCTCTTGGACATAAATGTTTAATTTAAAATTTTATAAAGTACAGTAAGAAAAAGAAAAGAAAAGAAGAAATTTAGAAAAAACATTGTAGAAAAAAGAGAAAGGGATTAGTGGAATTGGTAAGAGGGGGCAGAGGTGGGGTTATTTCTGTTTGAAGACAAGGATTTACTCGTATTTATAGACAATTGCAATTATCTGCAAAACATTAAAGGTCTATTTAGTTGGTGAAATTTTTTTTAATTTTTTCATTTTTAAATTCTTTGAGTGTGTTTAGTTGGAGAAAAATGTTCTTTCATTTTTTCAAGAAATTTTTCATAAGAAAATGAAAAAACTGAAAATGCGTTTAGTTGCACTTTTTTTCCAACAATTTAAAAAAAATGAAATTCTCATTTTTTTAGATTTTAACTAAGAAATTGAAAATCTCATTCTATCATTCTCACTTTTTTTTTTCTCATTTTTTTTCTCAACTTCAAAAAAAACATATATACTATTCTACCCCTAATCTCTCGTGTCATCCTCCACCACCGACCGTCGCAGCCACCACCCGTCGTCGCCATCACCGTCGCAATTTGAGATAATCTTCTTATCATTTTTAATAAAGAAAAATATAACTCCAACTAAACGCGTTTATCTATCTCAAATTTATAAAAAAGAAAAAAATAATAAATAAAAAAATAGTCAAGACAGCAAGAGATTCAAAACTTTTCATTGATTATCTTAATTTTTGAGTTGTATGTAATTATGTATCATTATTAGGATTAGACTATTTAATAAACTAATTTTTTGGATTTTGATTATTTTAGTGTATTGATACTTAAAAAAAGTGATTTAATTATCAAAAATATTTGAATCAATACTCAAAAATATGTCAATCAACACACTGATAATCGAAATTCAAAAAGTTAGTTACATCATATTAAATAGTGTGATTCTAAGGTTGGACACAGTAAGGAGGGTCAATCACTCTCATTTTCTCTGTCACGTCAGCTTTCTCTCTACAACGACCTTCACGCGATTAGGTGCCCCAGTAAAGGCGACTTTCGATCATTTTTTTTTTCAACCAACTATCCAACATTATCCATCTTTTATATATATAATTATATCCATCTTATACATATACGTAGCAAACATGCAACACAACATACAATGTATAAAAGGCTTTGTACTTCGCAATCTCCTCTTTGATTCACAAGGTAATATTACACTAGCTTGGACTTCACAAGGTAATATTACATCACGATTCAATGTCTTTGATTCTCCTCGTTGTTCTGCGTCGTTACTATACTCGGGATACTACACGTTCAAGCCATAAAAGGTTTCTCAACTCTCATTCACATCTCAACGATAAAAAAAAAAAAAAAAAAAAAAAAAAAAAAAAAAAAAACCCCGAAATGGACGATTGAAGGTCGTCCAACCGACCCTCATTCTCAAAAAAGGGGCTATCGATCGTGTAGAGGGTTCCACAGCAAGGGCGATCGACCAATCGATCAATTAGTCGACCATTACTGCAGGTAGCTTAATAATTGTACATACAACTAACAATTAAGATACATTTTCAGACAATGAGCTCTATTTTTCTTATTTAGATGGTGGAAATTGACATTAGTAACCAATATTATTATGTCAAAGCCATACTTATATTATATTTGTGAATTATACAATTTAAAGTATATTATGTTTACTATATCAACAGTTGCATAGATTCTTTAAATAAACAGGTCCATTTTCTTGTCAGGACCAACTAAACAAACACACCTTAAAAATAAAATAAAAAAAAATAATAATAAAAACCTTGTTTCATATTCATTTCCAACTATTCAAATCAAATGTTGTTCTTTTCAGAAGACACATTGTTTGGGTACGGACAGAACCAAACGGTCCCAAATCAAACGGAAACCAACATATGCATACATAACGTTCCAAATCAAACCCTAAAAACATGGGTCGATCTAGTAAAACAACAAGCCTCAAAAGAGTTATCAACCATCACAAATTCGATTAACATTGAAGTTTCCGATAGTAAAACCAAAGCAAATGGTCAAAACAGCTACACATGACCGTTGCCTTTGATTAATAAACATACAACACACTGAAAGAAGCGAGAAACTCCAAAATCTGTAATATAGACACATTTGAAAGTCTTCTTTTTAACCATTTACTCGCCCCCATCAAGAAGACTCGCTCTATAACACACATAAAAATAAAAGTTGGTGGGGCCGGCCGGGCTGGTACCAGAAAGCCTGTTGGTCGAGATAGCGACCATGTCAGGATTCCGCATTGGGTGCTTGCATGCAGCAAAACCACTTCTTCTGCAAATCAAAAGGGTGAATGAAACATGGTCAAAATAGTGTGTTTTTAAGGATGTACAATCAGATGTTAATACTGGGAATTCTAGTCACTTTGGAACTAGTCTTAACTTATTCCATAGGCTTATGAGCTTATCCAGATGACCTTATGGACATAACAGTCTAAGGCAAACACCTTCTAATTAGCTTCTCAACATCGCAAAGTAATTGTCAAATCACAAAATCATGTTCAAATTCAAGAATACAAGATTGTTCAAAATCTAATCTTACATTGACTAACTATACAACTGACAACATTTTTACATACCCAATAAAGAGAGGCAGAATATGAAAAATACAGGAAAATTATGAAGTACCAACGAACGATCTAAGGGTCTAGACACACGAAATACACTATTTCTTTAGAATGGTAAATTGCTTATATGATCAGACATAACTAATTTGTTTTTAAAGCAAGTTTGTATAGCCCCATCATGTCCTAGTGACAGGTTATACTAAGCTTGCAATACAACATATGCCTAGTAATACTACTCAGTCCGTCCACACTAGAGATCACTACAATTTTCAGCTTGATCGATTATCTATTCATCCAACTATTAGCCACAAAACTAAATCCGGCTATAAAATGAAAAACTTAAGGGGACACTTACAGCTGGAGGTTTCTTTACAGGTGCCGCAGCATTCTTAGCACCAGAATTTACATTTGATGGTGACTCGGGATTGCCACCTGTCTTCTTTTCATCCCTAGCTTTATTGAAAATGACAGTAAAACCTTCTGCTGAAGCAGGATCATTTACATCCCAATCCCCAAACTTCGGCAACGGCCTACCCTTCTCCTCCTGCCAAAGCAAACATAAACTTTACAGCAAAATATATGTAACCATGACGAGAAGATCCTCAAAGCATAGAAAACAAGGTAATCAAAACACAACTTATATGTGTGTGTACATGTTTGGTTGACCCGTGTGTTTGAAAAGAAATGATCAAATCCCGAAAATAGTAAAAACTAGATGAATAACTAGCACGCCTTTCTGGCATTGTGTAATGAAAGTCATACAGAATAACCAGAACCAGTGAATGGCGTGTAACAGCCTACTGGTAAGGCACTTGACCTTCTCACAAGAGTTCAAATCTCACTAGGTACACATTTGGAGGTAGGAAAACGCGGCTAACACCGTGTACATTTAAGTCAAAGACTCGCCCTCACCGGGTAACCTAGACACTTTACTCTACACAGAATAAACCTTTGGCTTTTGATAACTTAACTCTTATCCACTAATGAACGACAAAATAAAGTAGGAGTAAAATGAACAAAAACCAAATCTTTATCGCCTAATAAGTAAACTAAGGGGGTGTTTGTTTAAGCTTATATGTGGGCTTATGAGCTTATTTGTTTTTCGGCTTATATTTCACAAGCCCCAATTTTATGGTTTATTTTGAGACTTATGAGCTTATATAAGTTTTTCATATCATAATAAACTTATATAAGCCCAAAAGTGTCAAAATAAGCCAGAATATTGGGGCTTGTGAAATATAAGCCGAAAAACAAATAAGTTCATACGCCACATATAAGCTTAAACAAACACCCCCTAACAACATGTTCCCAAGTATTTAACAGTTTGTGCGAAAAATAGTCAAATAACAATAAATTTTTTCATCTGCAACTACTTCTAACATAATTATTATTATTCTAACACCTAAAACTAGCTTCATAATTAAACACTAGCATGACGGAACTTAGAAGGGCCCCCAAAATTTTTGACCCTATGTACACAGGGACGGAGCCAGGAACAAATATGACTGGGTGCACGAATTTTTTTTTAACCGTAATATAATAAAGTTTAAGATGCTAACTAAATAAGACTAAAAACACATTTCGATAGACCGGGGTCATTTATGATTTATTTAACATTATATCGAAAAAATTCATAGGTGTCCCGGGCACCCGCGGGACACCCCCCGGCTCCGTCCCTGTTAATGTACATTCTATACCCTTTTATATATGGTTTGAATCACTTTTAATACAAAAAAATTCAGCGTAGTGTATATCGGCCCCCTAAAGTAAATACTTTTCAAGTTGGCCCCACCAATACCAAGAGTGTTCAAGTTCCGTCCCTGAACTCTAGTATAACCTAAGACTAAATATCAAACCAAAATAATTAAACAAAATTAGAACAAAAGAATCCATAGTAATTCCAATGATCAATAACATAATGAAATCAAATAGGATCATCTCACATATGAACAACAAAGATATATAAACAATTTTTTTATGGATGGATCTATATATACATAACAATCAGAATAACAAGATTGATGATTTTATAAAAATAAAGGAATAAAAATCATACCGACATGAAATTGAGGAAGTGTTTGTTTGGTTTGGTTTTTTTAGAGAGAGAGAAAAAAGAAATGGAATGAATTGTGAGGAGGAATTATCGGTGTTTGTTTGTTTCTGTGTTTTTCATATTATTTTTTTTCTTTGTCAAACACCCTTTAATTTATTAAGTAGGAAAATTTATTTTTGTTTTTTATTATTTATTTATTTTTATTTTTATTTTTTTTTAATTATTAATGGATTTCAATGTTACTCCATAAGTAAACTTAGGGATGAGTAGAGAAGGTTCAAAACCGAACTGGACCGACGAAACAGATCGAACCGACAAAAACCGAACCGGACCAACGGCAAAAACATACTAAAATACATGATTTCGGGTTTGGGTCGGTTCGGTTCAGCCCAAAACTGACAAAAACATACTAAAATACACTTAGACCGACAAACCCGAACCGAACCGACGAAAACCGAACCGACCCGACGGACCGTCGGTTCGGTTTCGGTTCCGGTTTTTCATGAATTTCGGTCCTCGGTTTTTTCGGTTCAGATTAATTCGGGTCGGTTCCGACTCGATGCTCAGCCTTTCAATTAGGCTACCTAATTGTACAAGACAGTTTTATTATTTTTTCAATTGTGTGATTTGTTGTAATTATCGGTGGTTTAGAAACAGGTTTTTAATTAACCTGATCGAGCTTCGGTTTTTCAATTCAGTCAGTTATTTTTTTATTCTTTATTTTTTCTTAAACGGGTGAACCAAACGATTCATAATTCAACCAGTTGAACCGAATGAATGAACATGGGTTTTAAAACATTGATTGTAGGCATTATTTTTTGTGATTTTTCAAAAAGTAATTTAGCAAAAATATTTTTAAAATTTGTTTTTGGTAAGAAAGAGTACTTTAACTTACATTGGATCTTTTTAAATTATGAACCACAGATAATTTCGTTAGACCATAAGAACAAAAGAAACTATGATAATTAACCTATAGAAATAGTTTTTCTTTTTCTTTTTATTACATATCTTTCTTTTTTTGATCAGATATTACGGCTATGTTTGGCGCGGAGCTTTTTTGGGTAATGAGCGGTGAGAATGAGCTTTTTTATTTTCGATGTTTGTTTGGCATGAGAGCTGTGGGCTTTGCTATTTTTTTAGGAAAGCTCATTTTCTCAATGCTTCTTTATGAAGCTGTGAACTTTTTTTGCTACTGCTCACAGCTCACAGCTACTGCTCACTGCTCCTGCTCAATGCTACTGCTCACAGCTACTTTTGTCAAACATAGCCTACATATCTTTCTACTACTATTATGGCTATGTTTGGTGCAAAGCTTTTTGGGCGATAAGCGGTAAACAATGAGCTTTTTGATTTTTAGTATTCGTTTGCATAAGAGCGGTGAGCTTTCTTATTTTTTAGGAATGCTCATTTTTCCGATGCTTATTTAATAAGCTGTGAGCGGTGAGCAGTGAGCTATGGCTATAGCTCATAGCTCATAACTACTTTTGTCAAACATAGCCCATATATGTTAACTTATAGAAAATAGCTTTTTGTCTTTTTTTCATTACGTATCTTACTACTATAACCCACGATTTAGTATTTACTGTTAGATAATTGACATGTCATAATAGGAAGATACGTAAGGGCAACATAAAACTTTTATATAAAAAGTAAGTCAAAAGATTTGATAAAAAGTTGGGCACTTTAGCCAAAAGTACTTTGTAAGGAATGCAACGTGAAGTCGATGCAAAGGGGAAAGACTAGCATGACGAGGAGAGAGTTTTAGTAGTAGCCATTTATAATACTACTTTCAGCATTATATCACTCCATAATCCATTTGAGTGATACATAAATTTTCTTGGAAAATGATTTAGAGGCCTAAAGGTATGCCTAATTTTATGTCTAAATGAATGTGAAAGTTGTTTATTGGTTTGTGAAAAATTAGTCCATTTGCTGTTACTAATAAGATGCTGACACATAAGATTAGGCATACATTTAAGCACACTAATTAAGCATGTCAATCAATGCTCAATTTTCTTTCTACTCTCACTCTTTTTCTTACTATATGGGTGCAAAGTTGGGTCATGGCCCACCCACGCTTAATAATTATTTATATGTATTATATCATTTAGCCTAATATGCTAAAATTATATCTAGTATTCACCTTTGATCTATCTTAAAAAATGGTATACTTTGTTAGTCCATTTAAAAATTACCTAGGTATTATACAATTGTCTATCATTGTATATTATTCTTATATAAATGAACAAATTTGTTACAACTTTTTTACATAGTTATATAAACATTCAAAGAGGGCCCACTTGCACATATTCCTATTTTGTGAGCGTCTCACCGTTTTTTTTTTTTTTTTTTTTTTTTTTTTTTTTTTTTTTTTTTTGCTCCATTACGCGCTAGTGATGCTTGGCCCAGTAAGGATGCTACGTGAAATGAGCATGTCATGGAGGCTCACTCTCTCACTCAGTAAGGATGCTACGTGAGATGAGCATGTCATGGAAGCTCACTCCCTCCGCTAGAGTAGCCTAAGGAAATTAAGCTTATTTGTACGACTATAAGTTTGTGTGATTTTGATTTATCTTTTATATGTTTAAATTTTCTAACTTATTTTTAAGTGTATGAAGTTAAATAAGCTTATTATGATACATTAAACGATATACAACATTTTACTCGTAAAATAATCAGGAAAAATTAAGTTTATTTTAAAGAGAATTATATACATCCCCGTTTAAACTTCACTAATTACATATTTCCCAATCAAATCTTAAAATAACAAACATATTCATTTTCATGTAACTTTATTCAAAGACAAATTTACCATTCTAACATTTCTTCATTTGAGCACCAATCTATCTTAAAATGCCAGTCATCTTCTTTCATAATCAACTAATAAACTATTACGTAGTATGTGTTAATTGATTGTAGCAAAATATTAATCTTGACAGTTTGTTATTTTTGTCCTTTTACTAAGTGTATAATGATGATTCTAGAGATTTAAAACAAATTTACTAACTAGAGTTTAAAAAGTCTAAAAAGACTTTTCCACCGTCCGATCATCTACTTATTCCATCGCACCGTCCAATTTAATTGGGAGAAAAAATAATGCTCCATTCTACTTAAAAGGATAAAATAGTCATTTAACAAACAAAACCCTTCATATCTATCTTTCCTCCATCAGTCCATTTTCTCACTCACATTCATTTCACTCTCTATTCTCTCTCAATTCTCTTACTAAAAAATTAAGGAAAAAATTAGGGTTTTCATTCTCATATTTCTGATCAAAATCTCTAATAATCTACTCGAAAAGATGAATCCTAATCGTAAGTTTATCAATTATTCTAATTCATACATCTAATTTTATTATCTAGGTTTTTAATTTATCTAATTTTTCTTATTTAATTTTCCCCCAAATTTTACTATTTTATAGAATTTTGTGAAATTGTTTTTTTATATGGGTTTTTTGAGTTACTGATGTATGTTGTATTTTTTGGATTGAATTTGATTTAATTATATTTTTTGTGATTTAATTAATGGTATTTAAAGTGATCATTTTATTTTGCGTGTTGTCATGCGAATGATGTTATAAATTTTGGGGGGGGTTTTTTTGAGATTATGAAGTTGCTTGCTTGTACTTAAAATTGATTTTTACTAAAAAAAAAATTATTTTTATTTTTTTCTGTCAAATTGATAAAAAGTTTTGATTTTTATTTGTTTTTTTGTCAAATTGATGAAAAGTTTTGATTTTTATCAGTATTTTTGTTATGTTCATCAGTATTTTTGCTTAGTGTAATATGTTTAAAAAAATGTTCATTAGTATTTTGTTCATTTAATCAACAGTTATTGTTTTGTTTATCAACTCTTGCTCATCATATTTGGTTCATCAATTATTGTCATATGTTATGTGTTATTCAACTGTTTTTGTTTGTTCATCAGTTGTTGTAATTCATTATCTTTTTAATTTAGCCACTAATTAACAGGATGAACAACACCTTATTCTAACTGATGAAAAAATAATAGTGTTTTTGTTCATCAGTTAGCGTCGGTTGTTTTCCAAAGTGTTTTGGCTATATATAAGTTATTGATAGTGCGTTTGATCATCAGTTATTTGAAAATTAGGTTCATCAGTTATTGCTAATGCGTTTGATCATCAATTATTTGAAAATAGGTTCATCAGTTATTGCTAATAGGTTTGATCATCAGTTATTTGAAAATAGGTTAATCAGTTATTACTAGTGCGTTTGATCATCAGTTATTTGAAAATAGGTTCATCAGTTATTGCTAATGCGTTTGATCATCACTTATTTGAAAATAGGTTCATCAGTTATTGCTAGTGGGTTTGATCATCAGTTATTTTAAAATAGGTTCATCAGTTATTGCTAGTATGTTTGATCATCAATTATTTGAAAGTAGGTTCATGAGTTATTGATAGTGCATTTGATCATCAGTTATTTGAAAATAGATTCATCAGTTATTTCTAGTACGTTTGATCATCAATTATTTGAAAGTAGGTTCATCAGTTATTGATAGTGCGTTTGATCATCAGTTATTTGAAGTAGGTTCATCAGTTATTGGTTGTTATTATGGTTTAATTAGTAGGTTGCGGATTCATTAGAATAACTTGTTAGAATAGATTAGTATGAGGTTCATCAGTTATTGCTTATTATCAGGGTTTAATTAGTAGGTTACGGATTCATTAGAATAACTTGTTAGAATAGATTAGAATGAGGTTCATCAGTTATTGCTTGTTATCATGTTTTAATTAGTAGGTTGCAGATTCAATCAACGGATCGTTTGCAAAGCATTAGAATAACTTGTTAGAATAGACTAGAATGAGGTTCATCAGTTATTTTTTTGCCGATTATTGCCGATTATCAGTTAAAATAGATTAGTATGAGGTTCATCAGTTATTGCTTGTTATCATGGTTTAATTAGTAGGTTGCGGATTCATTAGAATAACTTGTTAGAATAGATTAGTATGAGGTTCATCAGTTATTGCTTATTATTAGGGTTTAATTAGTAGGTTACGGGTTCATTAGAATAACTTGTTAGAATAGATTAGAATGAGGTTAATCAATTATTGCTTGTTATCATGTTTTAATTAGTAGGTTGCGGATTCAATCAATGGATCGCTTGCAAAGCATTAGAATAACTTGTTAGAATAGACTAGAATGAGGTTCATCAGTTATTTTTTGCCGATTATCAGTTAGAATACATTAGTATGAGGTTCATCAGTTATTGCTTGTTATCATTGTTTAATTAGTAGGTTGCGGATTCATTAGAATAACTTGTTAGAATAGATTAAAATGAGGATCATCAGTTATTGCTTATTATCATGATTTAATTAGTAGGTTGCGGATACATTAGAATAACTTGTTAATCATGATTATCGTTCAAAAAAATGGTCATCAGTTGGCATTGGTTGCGTTTCAAAGTATTTAGGATCATCAGTTATATGTGAATTAGCGCGTTGGTGTCTGCTTCAGCTTATATAGCTGGCATTGTGGCTTACTTTGAAAATCTGTGATTTATAATCCACCTTATATCAGATGTTTTTAAGTTTTTAGATGAAAAAATATGTTTATAGTTATTTTTCATTGAAAGAATGTTTATCAATTGTTGTTTTTTTATTGGATAGGAAAAGACGTTAAAAAAGGAAAGAAACCTATGACTTTAAGAGCTTATTCTCCAAGTGATGACAACTTCGTTGAAGATGCATTTACTACTAAAAGAGCTGGCGGGGGGGGGGGGGGGGGGTCATCAAAAGCTGAGGGTTCATCAACAACGATGAAAAACCCAAACTTGAAACTGCCCGTTTTTGGTCCGTTGTTATTTCACGAATAGCCTCATATAATGGATCAGGAAATTTTTTTATTTAATCATTGGAAAATTTTCTTGGTTAGGTTGGAGAATCTGGCAAAGATTTAGTCCAGGTTTAAGGTCTTCAGAGAGAACAGGTTTGGAAGGTTTCGATGAACCTGAAGGTTTGGAAGGTTTTGATGAACCTGAAGGTCTGAAATTAGCAGCGGTTTAATTAATTCGCAGTATGGTTAAATAGTTCGCAGTAGTAACGGTTTTTGTTGGTTAGAACGGGCAAGTGATTTTTGATTTCTAGAACAATCTGATGTAATCAATGAATGATTTTGGATAAATATTAGTTTTTTAAGTTCATAACAAGTGATTTTTGTTGGTTGGTATGGACTAGTTATTTTAGTTTAACAGAACTGTCAGTTTGTTATGTTAAATAAAATTGATGAACCTAAAAAAGTTACTTTGATCATTATGGAAAAAAAGAACTTTTATAAGTAAAATTTGATGAACATCTTTTTTTAAATAAAAAAAAAGAAAAAAAAAACTTTTAAAAGTAAAATTTGATTAATCTGAAAAGAACTTTGATCAATTTGATGAACATCTCTTAAAATTGATGAACCTGAAAAAAGAACTTTTATCTCAATTTTATAAGTAAACTGATGAACCTAAACAATAAATTTGATCATAATAGAATACTATTATCTCAATTCAAAATTACTTTGATCATTAAAAAAAAAAGAAAAAAAAAAAAAAACATTCTAATCAAACAAACTTCACATTTATTTGTCTAACAGAAAAATCAAATTTACTTTGATGATTATCAAAAAAGAAAAAACATTCATATCAACAAAACTTCACACTTATTTATCTAACAGACTACTAAGTAACTACACAAGCATTCTTCTCAGCCAATCTCGCCTTCTGCTTCATCTCCTTCACAACAGCCTTATCACTAGCCTTTTTAGCAGCAATTTCAGCTCTGATGGCACTGCACTTCACCTGATTATGATCGTTCATGCTAGATTTGCAGAATCTACAGTTCTTCTTCCTACGCTTCCCACTTGGATTAAGTGAACGCTCAACACTGCTCTTAATCGTTTTTCGCGAACCCTTAGCACTAACCTGTTTTGGACCAAAAAAACAAGACAAAAACAATTGGATGATCAAAAAGACGTTGAACAACTGATGAACCTACCATAACTGATAAACTTATGATAACTGATGAAACTATGATAACTGATGAGCCTAAGATAACACAGGACAATAACCGATGAACTATGATATCTGATGAACCTATGATAACACATGACTATAAAAACACATAATACAGGAATAATAATTTAATATGTTCATCAACTAACAATAATGTAACTAAAGTGCATAAATTTAATATGTTCATCAACTAAACTAGATAACAAAAAAACTTATTAAACACAGGCCAAAATAACTGATGAACCTAAAACACATAACACAAGCCAAAAAACTGATGAACCTAAAACACATAACACATGCCAAAATAACTGATGTATTTTTGGTTCATCATTTACTTGTCCTCTGTTATATGTTTTTGGTACATCAATAACTAATGAACAAAAACACATAATACATGACAAAATAATTGATGAACCAAAAACACATAACACAGGACAAAATAATAGATGAATCATAAACATATAACACAAGGACAATAACTGATGAACCTAAAACAACATAATACAGGACATATCATTGATGAACCAAAAACACATAACACAGGGACAATAACTGATAAACCTAAAACAACATAATGCAGGACAAAAATTGATGAACAAAAAACACATAATCACATAACACAAGGACAAATAACTGATGAACCAACTAAAACAAAAAGAGCATAAATTCACATCATCACTAAGATAAGCACTGATACGTGGGAATTGCACCAGGCTTTACCTCTCGAGGGATCTCGAGAAGCTTACAACCCCCACCAGGCAGTGTACCTGATCGTTGTAGTATAGTATAGTGACAAGTACCGGGGGATTGATCGTTCAGCAAGGAATAGTGTCGCTAGGATTAGAAAACTTAAATACTAGTTCTAGATATGAGAGATGATTCTTTTTTATGTTTTTTATATTTTATGAAAAGCAAGTAAAATCTCGGGTTTGAAGGATTTGGGCGGAATTAGTTGCTAGTCAACTAACCCAATACTAAAGATGCAATCAAAATAAAATACTAGAAATGAAAATAAACTAAATTAAACTAAGGTTGTGAGCAATAAGTGGAGAAGTTGTGTTTACTTAGATTTCACTACTCCCTAGATATCTTTTACACGTTAATTACTTGTTATAGTTGCGTGGATGACGGATTGTATTCCTTAATACCATTCATGGGGTGGCGCACTTAATTCCCCAATCCTATGAGTGCCTACTTCACTCCTATGTCGAGCCGGCTAAGAAGCTCCTAACATGGGATCATTATAATTTACTCATGCATTAAATACAACCAATAAAACCTAGTGCACGTCAGTTCATGTTTCCTAAGACGTTCAAGCATGTTACCATTTGGAGATCTGCCAGTTTTCTTAAGCCTAACATCGAAATCATTCATCCAATACAACCATAAACAAGTAATCAACACATAATTAACATCTAGGTTTCATTAGATCCAAGCAAACACAAGATAAATCTAGCCTAGCATGATGGAATTAAGACAAGAACAAGATATAGACAACCAACACATAGACATATTGATTGAATTAAAAGAATACTTATCTCAATTACACATGAAAGGGTTCAAGGGCTGAGAACCCTTTAAAAACCTGTAAAATTCGTGCTAAGTTCGGCCTTAGGGTTTCTCAAAAACTTCTCTCCTTTATGAATGAAAATTAGAAAACTATATATAAGAAATAGGGTCTGACGGCGTCAAGACCAAATTGGTGACGCCGTCATCTCGCCGCCAAAATACTTCTCGGACTGCCTTGATCTACTTCTGACGCCGTCAAGCATTATGTGTTTCCAGGCCGTCACCACTTTTACTCTTGACGCCCTTCCTTGTGACGCCGTCAATTCTGTACTGGGTCGTCATGAAAAATACTCGTGACGCCGTCAGGATTTTCTTCTTGACGCCGTCACCTACTGTTACCAGCAAAGAAAATTAAGACTTTGGCGTTTTCTTCACTTTTATGCTCCAAAAATGTCCGAATTGCTTCCTTTTCCATATTTCTCTCCCAAAGTACCTAAAATCACAAAAGGAACGATTTAGGGCAATATTTGATCAAATAAATTTAATTCCGGGCTTAAATGACCCTCTAAAAGTGGTTCATTTTTCGCCTCATCAAGCACTAAGTGATGAACCTGAGATTACATAACGACTAAGATAAGCACTAAGTGATGAACCTGACATAACATAACAACTAAACAAAAAAGAGCATAAATTGATAAAAATCTAATAAAAATAAGCAGATAACAAAAAATGCACTAACTGATTGATGAACGTATAACAAAAAATAAATTACCTTGATTAAACACATGAGTATCACTTTGAGCCATCAACATATCCCCATATTTGAACGATTAAAACCCTAATTCACTTTGATAAACCCTAATTCTCTTCCAATTGAATGCTTAGAAACCTTAATTATCTTCCAATTAACTGATTCAACAGTTAAAAACGCTAATTTTTTTCCAATTAACCGATATGAACCCTAATTCTCTTGCAATTAAGCGATCGGATGGCTAATTCAAAGCCGATATGACCTATTAACACGATTTGAAGAACAATTAATGGTTCAATTAAACGAATATGAATTGAGAGCAAAAAAGCCCTAAATTTGAAAAATATGAACAAATGAAAGAATGAAAAAAATGTGAAATTGAATGAATGAATGTATTAAATGGAGATTATTGTGTAAATTTCGTTTATATATGGCTGGAAAAAATGGTTGAAATCAAAGAGAATGAAAATAGAAAGAAGAGCATAAAAGATAATGAGAAAAGAGGGAAAGAGAGAGTATAGCGGGAGAGAGTGAAATTACATCAATGTCCTTGGGGTGAAAAAGGAGGAGGGACACGTGTCATCACCATAACTCTTTTTAGACTTTTTATTTTTCCTCCACTTTGCAAGGGATCCGTAGACTTACTAACTATACTCGTTAGAGAACTAGGTATGATGGTGTGGGATCAACGTCAATCCCACGTGAAACCGCGTCAAACCGGCGTTACCACATTGGAGTGCGCCGGCGCCAAAGCCAAAGCTAGTTTGCTGGCGTACATGAATGAGAGATTATGTAGTGTGTTTATTTGTTTAAACTAGGGTTTTTGAAGGTTTAATATGAGATTGAATACTGTGTTTAGTGTGTTTTTTTAAGGTTTATGTGTTTTTGTAGCTGCCCAACAAAAAAGACAAAGAGGAAAGATATATATTTTTTTCTTATACTTATATGTTCAGTTCTTGTATATTGATATTTTTCTTATAAATGACATTGATTAATATAAAATTCGGTTTAAATTTCATTCTTTATTTATTACATAAGTTATATAATGTGTTAATAGAGATGTGTTTTTTTTAATGTAACTTGTATTTTTATTTAATGAATGAAAAATTAGTTTAATTGAAAAAAAAATGGCGAGTCTCAAAAATGTTATTTTGGCTTGAGTTATAAGTAAAAGGGTATTTTAGTGTGGGAGTGTTAAAAACGAAGAATGCTGAAGTATCAGTGAGATGGCTCTTTGGCTTTAGCTACCACACTTAGCACTTTTAGTTAGGTTATTTTCTTTCTTTCTTATTTTTGTTAAGAAACAAGTTGTTTTGTAAGTTTATAATATCCTGAACAAAGATACAATAAGTATGAGAATGTAATAATAGGAATATAGGATGGATAATAAAGGGGTAGAATGGTTGTAGTTTAATTTGTTTATATAATAAAAGAGACCAATCAGGTAATTATATTAATAAAATAAATAAAATTAGGTATATTTTTTTACTTCAAAATTTAATTGAGGAAATATGTAATTAATGATGTTTAAATGTGGATGTAAATATCCGGGAAATAGTAGAGGTTCCAATTTTAGACTCATTGGTTTTTTATGGGTCAAGTTGGGTATTAGTTAGGAGGCGCTAATGTTAGTTAGGTTTCCATTTGTATAATGGTTAACCTGCAAGTCTAGGGCGGGTAATGGGTAAAAAAAATCTGAACACCTCTTTTTATTTTCTTCATTTTCAAAAAAAAAAAAAAAAAAAAAAAAAAAAAGCGAAAACCTGACCAATCAACCTTAATCAAGACCCATTTGCACTCTCTTATAAGGTTAAAAAAAAGAGAGAAATGGAAAAAATAATAAACAGAAAAGAAAAAGTAAAGTAAAGAGAGTGTTGGTTCATATGCTATTAAGATAAATGAAAGGAAAAGAGAACTACTACAACTCATGTTATTGAGTTGAAAGAAAAAGAAAATAACTTGTTCAAATTACATGTTTGACTTTAAGAGTGCGTTTGGTATCCCACTATGAGAATGAGATTATAACTATGAAAGTGATTAAAGGTGTTTGTTTAAGATCAGGGGGCCCACCACTATGGTAATGAATGATAGATATAATCCATACTCTATATACAAGGATAGAGCTAGGTATGGATCTTTCATAAGTAAGAGACCCACCATTACTATCAAACTTATACCCATTGTCATTCATGACAGCATACCAAACGCCCCCTAATTGTTAGTGCTAAATCCTTTAATAGTGCATATTAGGGTGGTGGCAATGGGTTCGGTTTGGATTCGGTATGCCTTCATACCGAGCTTCAACACCGCCGCTTCTTTTGCGGCATGGCTGCGGTACGGGGCAATTCGGCAATTGATGTTGCAACGGCATGGAGAAAAGTATACGTTGAGGCATTTATTGTTTTGAACGTTGAAGCTTTTTTGCATTCGTTGCAAGCATTAAACCAAAAAAAAAAAAAATCCCTTTGCAGAGCACCGATGAGAGGGGAGTTCAAGTGGGGCTAATGGAGATGAAGAGATGATGTATGGTTTTGATGTGGGTGATTTTTGGGCATTTTGTTTGGGCTTCTTTCTTGGTTTTGTGGTTATCATTTTGGCCCAAATATTTGTCTAATGCCAGTTACTTGCAGCGGGTTTAAACCTATGATTTCCTTTTTATTTATTTATTTATTATTATAAGTATTATGTAAATTTCTTTTCATTATTAATGAAATATTATGTTTTTATTAAATTGTTTATTATAATTTATGAATATAAAAAATAAAAAATAAAATTAGGTGAGGTATAGGATCATGCTTGCCATTAAAAAATATGGTGAAGTATGGGATGAGGTGTAATGATATTATTGGTGGGGTGGTAAGGTATGATTGAGGTATGAGATCATGACTAATCAGGTCGGGTTGGTCGGGTTCGTGTCATTTCAGGTTGGATCAAGGCTAAAAATACCATACTCAAACCCAACCTTATTTGAACTCGGGTTAGTCGAGTTCGGGTCAACCTAAATATGAATAAAATGATTGGAAAATGCTTAATCCAATATTTTTAAATAGATAATTTATAGAAATATATAAAAAAAAAAATTAGAAAAAACTTATTCGGGTCAATCGGGTTGACCCAAACCTGAGTCGGCCAAATAATTTCAACCAGAACACGATCCTATTTAGTACGTGGGTTACTCTCGGGTTGACCTGAATAAATTTTTTTGACCTGTGTAACTGACCCGAATAAGATTAACCGGGTCCGGGTCGGGTTTTGATAATCCATCTCGATCCAAATATGTTTTGACCCAAAACCCACCCGACCCACATAACTAAATCCCAAAAACAAGGAAGGGTAAAACCCTCATCACTTCATTTCATTTTGCAGACAAACAAGGATCTCCCCCCATCAGCAGCAAAATGCTGTCTCGAATACTAGCCTCTAAACCCTCCTCCTCAAAATGTTCTTGTTTCATCAAAACCCTACTTTCATCTCAATCTCAGTCTCAAAACCCTAATAATAATAGCATATTTAGCACAATCAACAAGGGTGGTCATCGTTATTTCTCAAGTGGAAACAATGATAATAATAACAAATCATCATGGAACATTTCATCATTAGGAGGGGGAGGAGAAAGTATTGAATCTCTGTTTTCGTTTAGTACTGTCCAAGAAGAAGAATTTTCTAAGGTATCTAAGAGTCCGAATGGTGCTAATGATAATGATGGGGTTTTCGCGTTGTCGGGTCAAGAGGATAATGAAAAGAAACAACAAGAAGAGGAAGAAAATAGGTTGTTGGATGAAGAAGCCAAATCTTTAAGTGATGTTCTTAATGGTATATACCCCATCTTCTTTTTTTAAAATTGTTTGACTAATAAGATTAATGTCATAGATTAGTACTAGGTTAAGTTGTGCGATGTTGGTATGTAGAGTGATTAGTTGCGGACCATGTTTAACATTACCCGTGGACCTTACTAGCAGTGGCGGAACCAGGAATATATGATGTGGGGGGCAAATTTTTTTTCTTTGATAATAGCAACAAAATGCGGAAGAAAAAACTAGAATCGTAATGATAAATCGAGTATTTTTACTTAGAAATGAAGGATTTATAAGGCTTTAGAGTGATGAATGTTGGGTTTTAGTATGTGGGTGGGGGGGGGGGGGGGGGGGGGGGCGGGGGCAATTTGAATCCTGGGTGGGGGCACTTGCGGAAAAAAGGTCAAAATTTAAAAAAATACACTAAAATCTCAACTTTTTCGGCTAGCCATGGGGGGCACCAGCCGGCCATATTTACTTAATACATCCGTCCCTGGACCTTAGTACCACGTTCAACTTTTTGTTAACCTAAGATTAATGTCATAGACTTGTACTAGGAGCGATTTTCCTTAACTTGGTTTAGGTTTAGTTTGTGCGAGTTTCCTTGGTTACCAACACAAAAGATTATCCGTCCCATATTGGTATAGGATAAGAAATTTTGAGCGTTTTAAGTTGTTAACCTAACATTACCGTCAGAGACGTACTAGGAATGATTTGCCTTAGTGTAGTTTAGGTTTAATTTGTGTGATTGGTATGTAGAATAGGTTCTCCATCTTGATTAACAAACAGAATATTAACCTTCCCATGTTGGTACGGGATAAGAAATTTGAGCTCAAGTCCAAAGTAGTGGGTTAACTAATACCCTTCCACCATGCCTTTTTGGGGAAACCTTGGCTAGTCCATTGCTTTTGGCTTTTACTATTCAGGTGTTAGAAGTTGCCACGCCAACCTCTTGAAAAGGGAGGGATTTACTTGGTTTGAGTCTGTGTGGCGATGTGAGGCGGTGGGTTCAAAGTTTCAAACCCCGTGGATTAGTCGGTCAAAAGGTCATAAACCATGTTTATCTAAAAAAAAAACTATATTAAACAACATCGTCCAATCATTTGTATCATAGTTTTTGGAACTCCAAACAAGTCTTGACAATCTAATAGCTTTAGGAAGGCAAGTTCATCTAGTATTTATTAAATCTATAAATAATTGAAGTAATGTTAAAATGAATAACACAAGTGTTCACTTGAAAAAGTGATGGTTCTGTTTAACCTATTTGCTAAGAGACGGTTTTACCTGAGGTTTACACGTCATTGATGCTTGTAAGTGCAACTTGATTGTTGATTACTTGTCTAGTTTTACACGATTGATGCTAATTGAAAATTTGAAATGTGTAAATATTGATTGTATATCATTAATTACTGCTAATATAGAGGACCATGTGACGTTAATGGTGTTTAGTGCCGTTTGTTGATTATTTGGTTTTAATGTCAAATGAAATGGTGGGCGTAGTCTAACGATCCTTAAGATGTATGCATTCTATTAAAGAGAGACTTGTAATGTAAAGCATAATAACAGGGCATGACTGTCACCCTCTAAACTGTCATACCCACTGGGCGGCAGGCAGCAGCAGGGTCATGCACACGGGTGAAGTTAACCTTGTATGCATGTTTTTTTAGGGGAAATTTCTTGAATCAAACAAGGAACATATGCATGTCAGCATGTGTATGTAATGTATGTAGGTATCCATATGCCGTAAAGACCTTATATGAAAGGGTGTCACGTTTTGGTTACACCATCATAACCTTTTCAAAATTTATTTCTGTTACTCTGAAGTCTCGTTTAGGTTCCGGTTTGGTTGTATTTGTGTTGATTTAAAATTGGGTTGATCCCACCCGTGCCATAAGCCGATTTTTAGGTCTACTGTGCGGCTGTATGCTTCACCAAATTGATGCTGGGCAGCTCACAAACTAGGCCTATGCAACATGTAAATTGTATATATGTATGCTCCTGTTAGATTCATATGCGTGTGACTTGAACATTTAAGGTTCTCACTTCTTGCTTCTTTGACCAGCACTCGTATCTTAGTTTATAATGACTCTAAAAGTTAAGAGTTCTATCTATGCCAGCTTTCCATAATTAAGATTCGGAATGCAAAATACTAAACAAGTAAGTTTTAGGTAACATCCAAATGGATAATGCCTAAAACTATTAGGTATTGTCACTCTCGTGATGTTAGTGCGTCAACAAATAACCAAGGACCGTTTTTTTGTAGAATTGAAAGAAAAATAAGTGAACAATACATCACGTGTTTCTGTATGGTTGGTCAGGTTCTGGGTTGGCTTACTAGGTTCAACAGCTAGCTATACATATTCCTAGTTTCCATCTCAGAAACATGTTCGCTTACCTTAAAATTCTTACTTACTGAGAGGCAAAAGTTCATTCCGGCTAGCTCTAGTGTTTTTTTTTTTTTTTTTTTTTTTTGGTTGCTGTTGCAGTATAATGCTCTTTAATTATTGTCTATATATGGTGCATAATCATAATGCTTGACCACAGGCCCAGATCATGCATTTGGCGACTTAATTGCTGCCTCGGGAATCACAGATGACATGCTTGACAGTTTAATGGCCCTCAAGGACTTAGAAGATGTTCCAGGATTGCCCCCACTAAGCACAATTGAGGATATGCGTTATGAAAAGAACACCCGTAAGTCCACAAGAGCTGACATAGAGCGACAGAAGCAAGAGGAAATTGCCAACGCACGCGTTAGACAAGTTGATAGTCAGGGTAGGGCTTATGGGACTGGAAAAAGGAAATGTAGTATTGCCCGTGTCTGGATTGAACCTGGTGAGGGTAAATTTCTCGTAAATGACAACCAGTTCGATGTCTATTTCCCGATGCTTGATCAACGAGCTGCTCTTCTTCGTCCTCTCACTGAGACAAAAACATTGGGTCTTCTGGATGTTAATTGTACTGTCAAAGGCGGCGGTGTATCAGGTTTGAAGCATTAAATTTACATTGTTTATGATGTTAGTTGTTACTCGATTTTAATGTTCTCGGCAAACCTTCTGTCTCAATAATCTCATATTGGCAAATATTGTATCTTATGTCACCTTTTTTTCTTTTTGCAAATTCCACTAATATTATCTCCAACTTGACTACAGTTCGGTTGATTATGCATGGAATTATTATTTTTGGTTCTTAAATTTGTTTGGGAACACCAACCTAAACTTCATAATTGCATGAAACAGGTCAAATAGGCGCAATTCGTCTTGGTATGAGTAGGGCACTGCAAAACTGGGCACCAGATCAGTTCCGTCCTCCTCTGAAAGAAGGTAACTATAGCTTTTATTTACCCTTCATTCTTTTTCATATGCTTGAAACTCTCAGTTATTGATAAAAGTCCACACGGGTCCTTTAGTTTGTTTTTATAGTTGCTTAACAAATGAGTCACTTGTGCTTTCAAAAGTTGATCATTACAGTTTCTATGAGATGGAAGGATCACTTGGTATGATATTAGTTAGTCACCTCTTTAAAACAACATGGATATTTTGATATATGAGATTATTTGGGCCCAGTCTAGTGCTAGTCAAGCTCTTTATGTCTTATAGGTGGTCGTTTGTTTGTTTGTGTGGGGGACACCGGGTGATTTCATCTTTCTTTATCTTTTCATATAATAATATTTGAAGGGGGATTCTTAGAGGTGGCAAATGGATAGTTTAGGTGGGTTGTGTAACAGGTCAAAATGTGTCATTCGTAACTGTTCCAGACAGAACTGGATCGACCAGTCAATGGTTATTTTGTCGTTTTCCAGTTTCGTAGATAATCAATGTATTAAGTAAAATTGTAGCTACTACCATAATGTTAAAATAATAGTCCAAATCTTTTAATAAAGCAATTTAGGAGGTTTTAGCAGTTGAAAACGCATCTGACCTGTTTTCATTCTAACCAACTCTAGAAAATGTGCTGCTAAAGCCTAAAGTCTTTGGAGATAATTGAAACCCGAATTGACCCCCATATAAGTCATAAGTGCTTAATTTGCCACCTCCAGACTCAAAACAGGGATCATGCATGTTACAAAGAATTAAGGATATTTGTCAAAAAGTTGACATGATGTACTTTATAGTGGAAAAATCATGACAGTTGCATATGTCATATTTGTCACATGGTACTAATAAATGGAGTTTACAGAAACAATAATGCATCTCTATGGAAAGAATCTAGATATACGCCGATTTTTTTATTACACCTGGCCAAAGGCATTGTTACAGTAACGTGTGACTGGATTGTATGAGGATCTTACATGTATTGTATATTTCTTTTCACTATATTGTTCCATGCCAGATGCACCACAACTGATTATGTAAATAAAGATTGATTTAGTAGGTTTTATGACTTTTATCCAACAAAAGTTGTACTTTGGCGATTTTTGACCCGTTCAACCATCTGACCTGTTTGCTTTTTTCTTTTCAATGTTTTCATTTTATCCGTAGTCCTACTCGTTAGGTCACATTTGGAGGTTATTCTTTCATTCTATGGCCAAATTTCCAGTTGTAGAAGTTACGTAGCTCATTGATATCTGAACTTGTATCATAACATGTAATTTGTGTTTTTGGCAGCTGGTTTCTTGACAAGAGACTCGAGAATTGTGGAGCGGAAGAAACCTGGTAAGGCGAAAGCAAGAAAGAGCTTCCAATGGGTCAAGCGTTAGACGGTTTTTGATTTGCCAGATATCTATTTATGGAAACAACTCGAATGTGTCGGGGCAAATATTTTGTTTCACGTTTGGGATCTTACTTGAAATATTTAAATCATCACCATTCTGGACTTGGACTTGCAAAGCTTAGTTTGTTGTCTTTGATAATTTTTAGTGCCTGGTCATGTTAGAGCAGAACCAATATAGCAGTTGCTGGACTTTTTCCGGTTTTAAGTTACAACGGAAGTCATGTAACCATGAAAAATAATTTTGTTGGATTTTTATAGTGATTCGTGAATAGAAGTGACCGAGTCTGGAATTCTGTTACGTAATAATAATTTGTTCGTTATCTTTGCGGAATATTTCGTAAATTGATTAGTTCTAGCTGATTAAGGTAATGTTTGTGAATACAACGACTACTCGTCCTCTTCAGAGTGATATACAAAAGTACTGTACAATGCAAACCTTTTTATCTTTTGCTATAAGAACATGGTTGTTATGAACAAAAAGTAGTTTTATGCACCAATAGTTGGTTGAGAGAAGTTAAATTGAAAGATGGTTGAGAGAAGTTAAATTGAAAGATGTGTGGGTCGTTGTTACCATTTTTCTTAAATAAAATCATGCTTTTTGTTTGTTGACTTTTAGTTTACATATAATGCAGTGAACTATAAGAATATAATGCAAAGGCATGATCAAGTTTCAATTGAAAACAATAACAGAACCATTTGTGACTTGCAGAACTATCATTTCAAGGTTATGACATTACAGAATATTTTACTAAACACCATTCCTTTAATCAACAATGATACAAGTAACAAAAAGAGTACTTGAAATACACTTCTAAAGCTTAACCTTGACATCGATTGACATCGACAGGTAGATCAAGCTGCATCAAAGAGTCAATGTTTTGTGCAGTTGGGTGTAGGATATCAATGAGCCTTTGATGTGTCCTGATCTCAAAATGGAATCTCGCGTCTTTGTGAACATGAGGGGAACTAGGCCCATTTGTCTTTGCATTTGTATCCGATATGATCTCAACTTGATCTTGAGTTTATGTGTTAGAGCTACCACGGCCTAGAAAACCAAGAAACTACTTTAGCTTATATGGAATTGTGCCATTAGTATGAAAATAAAATGCAAGCGACAAAATGGATAATTTATGAAAACATGTACAATAGTTGCACAGTTAAGAAAATCCATATTTATCTTATCTATGTACCCGTCTAGCATCCTTTTGAAACTCTTACATCTTTAACAGAATAAGGAACCAAAAGTGTAACAAGTTTTAAAATAGAGACCACTCATGTAAATATTGATATTTTCATAAACCAAATCTGTAATTTAGTATAAACTATAAGGACCATTCGTGTAATTTACTTTATTTTTCTTTTTAAAATTTTATTATTTTGTGCATATACGAGTATAATTTATGTCAGCCAATATAAAATTTGATATTAAATTAAGAGAAATGAATCTAGAAAACAAAGAAAGTGCATGTTATTTACTCACCAAAAGGAATAGGTTCTGGTTTTTATCTCGGAGGGAAAATCATACAACTCCAGAAGCTCTTGATCTGCGGCGATTGTTAGACCATTCAACCCAAATATGCTTTGCGGAAGATGCCTTATGCCTGTACGTCTTATATCTAGCTCTTTTAAACATTCTAATCGGCCAATATCTTCAGGTAGCTTCTCAAGAAGAGCACAACCATTTAAGTTTAAGCGAACAACTTTTTGCAGACATTCAGCGGGAGCGTTAATTTCTACCAACTTATGACAATCTTCAAGACATAACTTCTCAAGATTTGGAATCAGCTCAAGGTCAAGGCTCCTCAACCTTGAATTATAAAGGGTGAGGGATTTGAGATTTGGACATGCGGCAGACACGTGAAGTTCTTCAAAATCAGAACAGCTACAAAGAAGCAACGCCTCAAGATTTGGAGTCAACCCAAGGTTGAAGGTTCTTAACTTTGAGTCACTGATAGAGAGAGAGTTGAGCTTTTGACAGCTAACAGGCATGTAAAGTTCTTTTAAATAATAAGAACCAAGGAGAGATAACGTCTCGAGATTCGGAGTCATCCCAAAGTCAAAGGTCGTCAACTTTGACTCAAAGAGAGAAAGGAATTTTAGTTTTGTAAGAACCTGCCAAGGAAAACAAGAAAAATATATTTATTTTAGCCTATTAACAAACCAATAAATTACTATAATAGAATTATTACAAATTATGCAAAACAACCATTCCAACAATTATTCTACCTTTTTTTTTCTCCCTTTCCAAAGTTGTACCATTCTATTGCTATACTCCATTTCAAGTCCAACAAGATTGTTTGCTTCAAATGTTTTGGGTAAATACAAGAAAGGGTAATATTTACATTTTAGATATTTCAAAGAATTAGGAAAGTATTGCCTGGTATCATTAAGATGTCTTGACTTATTAAGTTTTAGACATCTTGTTGCAAAATCATAGTCATGACAATATGCAATATTTACTTCAAGATATCGAAGATTCTTCATTTTTGCAAGACCTTTCATTACAATTCTCGCATTTACTCTTGACCCTTTAAGTGTTAGACATCTTGTTTCTTCAGTACCCTGCAATCCAAAACAGAACAAATGAAAATGCATTAGTTTTCTCCACCTTACAAGTTATTAAGCTGATTTTTACCTTGTCATTAGCCAATATATCTTCAATTTCCTCATTAATCCACAGTCGGCTATATTTGCTAGGCTCATCGGGGTGCTCACGACGAACAATGTTCTTTCCCATTTCTTCTATATGGTCATGCATGCCCATGAACAGCCAACCAAATTCACCTTTAGAAAAAGTTATGAGAGATCTCTGCTCAAGAACTTTTAAACCATTTCTAGCATGAAATCCACAGCATTCAAGAATGGCGATTGCATCTTCTTTGCGCTTTCCTTTCAATATGCATGCAATGTCTAGAAATATTTCCTTATAATCATCCTCTAGACTGATATAGCTTAATTCAAGCTGTTTTAGAGTCTCCTTTAAGGGAATTTTTTTTAGTCTTTCTATGGCATCTACCCATTCATCCTTATCTTTACCACAGAGCAATGAACCCAAGACTTTGAGTGTCAAGGGAAGACCAGCAGCATAGCGTACAACTTTTCGTGATAGCTCTTCGTATCCTTGAGATGGAATCTCCCTTCTAAATGCATATGTACTGAGGAGACAAATTGCTTCCTTATCTGATAACAGATTGATATCACGAATTAAATGCACTTTGTGTGCTACCAACACTTGCTCATCTCTTGTTGTAATGATAATTCTACTTCCCGGCTTAAACCAGTTAGGTCCACTTGCTAACGCCTCAAGTTGGTCTATGTGATCCACATCATCTAGAACAAGAAGAACCTTTTTACCGCACATCCTCTCTTTCATCATGTTTTTCCCTTCACTAACACCATTCACAGTGACCCCTTCTTTCAACACATCTGAAAGGACTTGTTCTTGTAATTTCTTCAAACCCAAAATTGTGGAAACTTCCCTCACATTCTCTACAAAGCTTTTAGCTTCAAAATCAGCAGATAGATGATCAAAAACAGCTCTTGCCAAAGTTGTCTTCCCAGCCCCTCCCATGCCCTTGATCCCTATCATGCGAACTTCATCAATACCAACTTCTAAAGATGAAATAACATCCCTTACTCGGGTCTCCATGCCTACTAACTTTTCATCAAAGCCGAAATTGATGGAGCGTAACTCTAGTGATATCTCTTGAACAACTTTTTTGATAAATTTAGCTTCATGCCTGTGTGTATGTTAAAACAAGATTTGTTTACCATACATTCACAAATGCGAGTAATGAACATATATTAGCAACAAACAAAAGTAATGAACATGGCACGCATAGATATGATGAAAGAAATTACCCGTCAAGAGTGTTCTTTAGCTCCCAACCAGCCAGGTCGGCTGCTTCTTTTAAAGCCTCTCTCCATTTCCCAGCAGCCTCTTCATTTTCATGTCTAGCAAAAGCTTTACCAACATCCCCACTTTGACATCGGACTTCGGTGGGTTCCACATCATAGAAAACAGGGTAAGCAGCGTGCCCAGGCATCTTGTGACACTCCATGATCTTGACAAGCTCTTCCAAGCACCATGACGAAGAAGCATAGTTTTTGGAAAAAACAATGATGTAAAATTTGGAGTCTTGAATGGATTTGAAGAGATCATCGCTGATCCTTTTCCCTTTCTGGATTTTCTCATCATCTTTGTATGTGTAAATGCCTTTGTCCTTAAGAGCATGATAAAGATGATCAACAAAGTTTTTACGGGTGTCTTCACCCCTGAAGCTTAAAAACACGTCATACTTGAAGCTCTTTGGAATGGATGAGTTTGAAGTGGATGAGCTTGAAGTGGAAGCCCTTGGAGAATCAAGGTTATCACAGGAATAACCATAGTTATCTAAAAAGGGATAACCAGAGTCATCAAAAAAGGGAGAATCAAGGTTATCGAAAAAGGATGAGCTTGAAGCGGACGCCCTTATGAATGGGTTATCGAAAAAGGATGAGCTTGAAGTGGAGGCCCCTGGAGTTATGAAATTGTTGTCGAAAAAGGATGAGCTTGAGGTGGAGGCCCCTGGAGTTATGAAATGGTTATCGGACCCGGGATAATGGTTATCGAAAAAGGATGGGCTTGAAGTGGGCACCCAGAAGAGAGAACCAAGGTAATCGAAAAAGGATGAACGATTGTTGAAGGACATTTCTAGAATGTGATTGCAAAGAAAAGTGAATGAAATGGTGTAATAAGAACGAAAAACTGTAGCCAGAAATTAAAAAGACTCGGTTGGAGGTGTTTTGGTCGAGAGAAATTAAGTAGCTATCCGGTGGTGGTGTTTAAATGCCGGAAAAATGCAAGGTCGCAGTCTGGATAGTTGTGGTTTGATCGGGATGGGGTGGTCTTATATCTGTTTTTGCTACCGGAAAATTATAGAGATAAAATATTAGAGAGAGAACAAGTGGTGAAGCTTGTGGTGGCTGCAAGAGATAGTGATGATGGTAATTATGTGTTTTGAGAAATAATAAACAAAAGCTTGTGAGATGTGATACTTAAATAGACAAGATATGAATATATTTTATTTACTTGGACATATTTCAACTACTTTTTCAACTTTCGGCCCGGCAAAATGAAATAATTAGAGGGAGCTTTAATTATCTTTTCCTAAAGAGACAATGATTTTTATCATGGAAATTTCCTTGTCTTTTGATTGAGACTACTTTTTAACATTTAATTTCTACACACGAAATTACCTTATCTTTTACAATAACAAAACATGGTAATAACTCCCGGCCATAGTGAAGTCAAAATTTTGTAATGAGAGTAGAAATATAATGGAAACTCTTAGATCAAGATATCTGTGACGGTAAAAGAATTATCTTAGCATAGTTAACTAAATTATATCTCAAGCTCAAAAAAATGAAAGAAAAAGTTACATCTTAACTTAATATCAACATAATTGTCTTTGATACTAATGCTATATAAATTCTTATAATGTTGATAAACGAGTAAACAAGAATCGCACTTCGCTACAGGTATGGAAAGTATTAAAATATAAAATTTAATGACTTTAAAAATGATTTTCATATTATTAGCAAATGTAAGGGGTGTTTTTGTATATTGTGGATGTTAATTTTTGATGAGTTTAGAAACTTTTTTTAATCGTTAAATTTAAGAAGATTTTTATTAGTATTTTTCCTTCTATTTAGTAAACTATGAAAACTTAAGAAGCTTAAGGGTGTCTTTGTAAGTGTAAATGCCTTCGTCTTTGAGATTGAAAATCGCTGATAATCACTTTTTGGTGTTTGGCAAACAAAATATAAAACTCAATTTTTTGCGTTATAAGGCCAATACTAATTGGTAACCGTAAATATTGTGGTCATCCCTCACCACATCAGTACCAAATCATATTTCTCTCTCCATGGCAGAGCTAGTATTTTAGGTTAAGGGGGGGCCGAACTTGGGGTTATAAATTATAGCAGTATATACATCGCACCAAAATGAATCTCTATTTTTTTAACCCATCATTCTACCTAACACTGTAATAATTAGGAACTAAGCTAAATTAGAAAAGAATAGTTTGATAAGTAAATTAATTTTAGTGCTATATCAGATTGATTAGGTTATTTGTTTATAAGTTTTATCAAAATGTTGATATTAATATAGGGGACTAATTGCAAAAAGTGATAAACATAGCTTATGACCCGAATAATTATGTAATAAAGTGAGCTTATTATGGGTGGTTTAGCATCCACTAGTCATCCTACTAGCTCCGCCCCTACTCCAAGATTGCACCCAACCACAATTTGCTAATAAGACGACTGCGACCACAACAAAAAACATACAAAAAAATAAATATAATAATAATAATAATAATAATAATAATAATAATAATAATAATTTTTGGGAGAACTTGAGAAGTTATGGGTTTCTCCCCTTCTCATTCTCTTCTTTGGGAGAACTTGAAGGATGTGGTGACATTACTAAAACGCGTCCGTAGATTCTCGTTGACTCAGGACATTGGAGCACGTGCCGCTGATCATATATTTAGTAGGATTGGCTTTGCTATTGCTAAAGGAGTGGGGGCCCAGCTTGTTTCTCGGCTCTTCTCTAATTTTTTTAAATCCTATGATTTTCTAATGAAATGATGTTATAATAATAATAATAATAATAATAATAATAATAAGGTTGACAGGCCAACTATAACTTTAAAAAAGTTAGGGGTGACCGGTCATTGTTCAGTTAGGCTAATGGGATAATGCGATCATCTACTCGGTTGGTGGAGGAAACTTACCATTAGCATTGTCCTAAGGCTTATACAAACCGTAGTTTTGGCGCAGCAGGTGATGACCTGCTTTAGAAGAACGTGATTTTCCTTATTCTTTCATATTACCGTATGTCCGTATTACCTTGGGTATTGTGTTCTTTTCGTCTTTCACAAGTTTTTATACTATTCTTTTACTCGTAATTCATTGCAGTTGCCAAGAATAAATTTTTCTCTACTGGATTTATCGAGCATTTTAATTTCAACGATGGTGTAGAAATATTTATAGTCACAAAAGCAGGACAATGTGCATTTGCTTTAAAAATAAAAATGATGTACTTTGAAAGGTACCTTTCTGATGACGTATAGCCTATATTTGGGCCGCAAGCCCAAATGATAGACATTACTTACACTTAAGCCCATTACGAATGGGCTACCATGACAAATGGTATGGGCCGTAGTATCAGCGCTTGGGCTCACGAAGCCCGAAGGCCCACTCTAACCCACCGGGTACCCGATAAGGATTATCTATTCAAGGAATAGATATCCTTACCCCGGATAAGCACCATGCGTGCGAAGAGTAAGGAGCAAGAAACACGGTTTCTTAGCCCTATATATAGAATCATACGATTCTCATTCAAGGTACGATCCACACAATCCCTAACTCTTCAACCAAAACCAAAATTCGATTACTTACTCTCACGCCGGAGTCTAATCGGGGGAGACAATCCCTCGATAAGCCTAACGGTGTTGTTCTTTTTCTTAGTACGCAGGTAACGAAGTGCTAAGGAACTAATTGATATAAGAGCAAAGCCCAACAACCAGGTACGCCCAACTTTTGTATCAACAAGTGGCGCCATCCGTGGGACCCTACAACGAACTAGAATGACGAAACACAAGAATTCGGGCCAGCGGACTCCGCAGTCAGAAAAACGTGACCATCAAAAGAAGAATCGACAAGATTCGACCTCTAAGCAGGTTGCTGGGACAACCAGCGCACCTGATCACCAAGGGGCGGGAACAACCCAGCCTATTCCAACAATGGAACTACCTATAATATCTTCAGTGGTCCCAAGCGTTGAAGAACTCCAACGCACCCTCTTCACCACTCCTCATCAGGCTGCACCCGTAGTGAACAACACTGTGCCGCCAGGCGCGCCGGAACGAAACCGGGCGTCCCATACTGAGGCAGAGATCCTTGCAACGACTGAGGACGTACCCGATCTAACTTTGGGTAATTTTGTGTCCCAAAATTATGAAACCCTAACTGCCCTCATGCAGGAAGAAGCGGCAAGAAGAGCCGGCACGGATCTGCAAACCCGGCTTAATTTTGGACCAGAACGTGAACCATCACCACCACGTCACCCACGAGGAAGACGTACCAATGTCCATGACAGATTGGGTACGGTGTCTGGCTCACAAAATTCTGGGGACAGCGGTAGGCGCACCAATGTCCATTCCAGACTTGGCAGTCGGGGAATACACGACCGATTAGGCCCTCAGCATTCGCCGAGCCAAGGATCCTCCAATCCCAGAAGTAGGCGGATCCAAGACAGATTGGGTAAAAGAAGATCCCCAAGCAGAGATCCCTCAGGCTCCTCTTCTGAAAGGAGCAGGCGCAAACGCCGAAGGAGAGATTATTCTTCCTCCAGCGATTCCTCGGACAACGAGGATAGAGAAACAGGGCACTGGAAATCAAAAGGAAGACGTCGCGAGGAAGAGAACGAAGATATGTCTCTCCCATGGCGACGCCATAAAATTGATGCGTTCACACGTCGCGTAAGTGATTACTCGGACGACAGGCGCAGACGCATGCCCGCTAATGTGAAGACATACGATGGAACAGGTGACCCGGACGACCACCTAAAAATTTTCGAGTCAGCCGCAACTATCGAAAATTGGCCACAGCCTGTGTGGTGTCACATGTTTAATTCCACATTGGTAGGGAACGCGCGCACATGGTTTAGCAAACTCCCACGTAGGAGTATAGGCGGCTTTGAGGAATTACGGAAAGCATTCCGCCACAACTTCACCCAGCGAAAGAAATGCGCTAAAAATCCTGTGGAATTGGCAAGGGTGAAGCAACGGCAAGGGGAATCAACCAGCGCCTTTATGGAGCGCTTCAAGGATGAGTGCATACAAGTCAAAGCATGTCCCGAAATACTAAAAATTTCAGGGTTCATGAATGGAATTAATAATCCAGAACTCATCCGGAAGCTCAATGATAGAGTTCCACAGTCTTTCGATGAACTAACAAAACGCACCAGATCCTTTATACAAGGAGAAGCAGCTGCTGCGGACAGCAAGAAAGGATATTCAAATTATCGGCAACAAGAACAGCCGCGGAAACAATCCAATGATCAAAACAACCGCAGCAGGAATTACCGCAGTGGAAGAGACAACGACAAATATACTCCTCTAACTAAAACTCCAAGGGAGATATTTGCAACAGAAGGTGCGAACTTCCCAAGACCACCACCAATGCGCACGGCAGAAGAAAAGCGCCTAGGTGGTGGATACTGCGAGTACCATGGCCAAAAAGGCCATACAACCAACGAGTGCGTCCAACTAAAACAACTGATCGAGAAATTAGTCAGGGAAGGAAGGATGGACCACCTCGTAAAGAACATCAAAGAAGGGAAAGATAGACCTAAAAATGGTGGCAAGAAAGAACCCCCAAAGGAAAAGGCTGAGACTATATACATGATACAATCATGGCAGCGCAAGATAAAGCAGAGAGTCAGCCAAAAATTCTCTCCAGAAAAAGAGATATCCTTCCCTACAATAGCCGCGGACAACGCAGTCGCGGAACCTCTGACCATTGAAATACATGCAGGGGGACACGACATCCACCGCATGTATATCGATGGAGGAGCATCCGCAGACATCATGTACGATCACTGCTTCAAAAGGCTGCGACCTGAAATCCAAAGTCAGTTGATACCAGCTACAATGTCACTAACAGGATTTACAGGAGAAAAGATTTGGCCCATAGGGCAGTTACGCTTATTGGTGATCGTAGGAGATGAGCAACACTCAACTGCAGCATGGATAAACTTTATGGTAATCAAGTCTCCTTCACCATACAATGGTATAATTGGAAGACCAGGAATATCTTTCATGCGCGCAGTACCATCCACAGCACACGGAATGCTTAAATTTCCAGTTGAAGGAGGAGTGGTTACTCTCTATAACACAACGGTACCAACAAGAGAATGCATCGCAGCGACAACTGAAGCAGAGACCATTCCAGAACAGCGCACGGAAAAATCGCCAAATTTAAAGGTCGCTATTCACCCAGACTACCCGGAACAACAAGTTTCGATTGGAGGATCTTTATCTGACAAAGGTAAAGCAGCCGTATGCGCACTCTTGCAAAAGAACCTAGACATCTTTGCATGGGAACCAAAGCATATGACAGGAGTACCTCGCTCTATCACAGAGCACAAGCTACAAATCCGACAAGGATACCCTCCAATACGACAAAAGAAGCGCGGCCAGGCTCCAGATCATGCAAAAGCTATTTTGGAGGAAGTACACAAGTTAGTAGATGCGGGCATCATGCGCGAAGTGTACTACCACGACTGGCTCTCTAACCCAGTTATGGTAAAGAAGAGCGATGGTAGCTGGAGGATGTGCGTGGACTTCACGGACCTCAATAAAGCATGCCCGCAGGACTGCTATCCATTGCCAGAAATAGATTGGAAGGTTGAATCCTTATGTGGATACCCCTTCAAGTGCTTCCTAGACGCATATAAAGGGTACCATCAGATCCAAATGGCAGTGGAAGATGAAGAAAAAACAGCTTTCCACACCAGTCAAGGGGTATACTGCTACACAAAAATGCCTTTTGGCTTAAAGAACGCAGGCGCGACATACCAACGGCTGGTGGACACAGCTTTCGAAAAACAAGTAGGCCGCAACTTGGAAGTTTATGTTGACGACCTTGTTATAAAAAGCCATACAGAGGATGAGTTGGTGCGCGATATCGAGGAAACATTCCGAACGCTGGGGCGGATAAACATGAAACTGAATCCCAAAAAGTGCACCTTTGGCGCGACTGAAGGCATGTTCCTCGGATACTTAATAGAACCCGATGGAATCAAACCATGCCCAGAGAAGACGAAGGCTGTTATTGATCTCCCCTCCCCGCGCACACTCAAAGAAGTCCAGTCACTAAATGGAAAGCTAGCGGGGCTGAATCGCTTCTTATCTAAGTCAGCAGACAAGTCCCTTCCTCTCTTTAAAACACTCACGAAGTGTACAAAAAAGGGAGACTTTCGCTGGACCAATGAAGCGGAAGAAGCTTTCCAACAACTCAAACACCATCTGGCATCTCTTCCCAAACTAGTCGCACCGCGACAAGGGGAAGAACTAATCATGTACCTATCAGCAACCCACGGAGCAGTTAGCGCAGTACTATTGACAGACAGAGACTCCGTCCAGACACCCATATACTTCGTAAGCAAAGCCTTAAAGAAAACAGAGGTTAACTACAGTGCCATGGAAAAGCTGGTCTTGGCTTTAGTGTTCGCCGCCAAAAGACTGCGCAGATACTTCCAAGCGCATCCAATTGCGGTAATCACTGATCAGCCAATTAAACAAGTTATCTCTAAACCAGATGCATCAGGACGCTTACAAAAATGGAGTGTAATGCTAAGTGAGTACAACATCTCATACAGGCCGCGCACTGCTATCAAAGGACAAGTTTTAGCTGATTTTATCGTGGAGAAGCCAGAGGGCGACAGCCCAACATCTGCAGCAAAAACGGATCTACAAGAACCATGGACACTGTTCACCGATGGATCCTCATGCGCAGATGGATCAGGCGCAGGACTTATTCTTACAAATCCAGAAGGGATGGAATTCACCTATGCGCTACGCTTCGAGTTCACAGCCACAAATAATGAGGCAGAATATGAAGCCCTACTAGCTGGACTACGCATCGCAATCCAAATGGGTGTACGCAACCTAGAAGCAAACGTAGATGCTCGGCTAGTCGCTAACCACGTGTTAGGAGAATACGAAGCCAAGGATGACCACATGATCCAATACCTGGATAAGACAAAATCTTTGATCAAAAACTTCGATAGGTTCACAATAAAGCAAGTACCTAGAGGGGAAAACAGAAAGGCGGACGCACTCAGCAAAATCGCATCCTCAAGCTTCGCACACCTTTCAAAACAGGTATTGGTGGAAACCCTAAAGAACAAGTCAATCCTTGATATGGAGATATCGACGGTGATAGAAGAACAAGATCCTACGTGGATGACACCTATCATCGAATTTATTAGCAAGGGAACCCTACCCCAAGATAATAAAGACGCTCGAAGAATACGGCGCACAGCGCAACGATTCGAATTCCGCGACAACGTACTCTATCGGCGATCTTTCTTACAACCATGGCTCAGATGTGTTGGACCCCTTCAAGCAAACTATGTACTCCGCGAACTTCACGCTGGGTCATGTAGTATGCACTCAGGGCCACGATCCGTGGTGGCAAGCGCTTTAAGGGCAGGATACTATTGGCCAACAATGCACCGCGACGCACGCGACCTAATAAGAAAGTGCAGCAACTGCCAAGTACATAGACCTATTCCGCGCCGACCACAGCACGAGCTAACACCGATTACCTCACCATGGCCATTTTACAAATGGGGTATCGACATCGCAGGACCTTTTCCCGTCGCGGCGGGAGGAGTAAAATTCCTCATCGTAGCCATAGATTATTTTACAAAGTGGATCGAAGCAAAAGCTGTGGTGAACATTACGGGTAACCAAGTCAAACGCTTTGTCTGGGAGAATATTGTCTGTCGCTTCGGCCTACCAGGCGAGATCGTGTCAGACAACGGAAAACAATTCTGTGACAACCCATTCAAAGATTGGTGCACCAATTTGAACATAACACAACACTTTGCTTCAGTCAAACACCCACAAACCAATGGCCTCGTTGAGCGCGCCAATCGCAGTCTAGGCGAAGGAATAAAAGCGCGCCTAGACAGACACAAAGGAAGATGGGTAGATGAGCTCTCGCATGTCTTGTGGGCGCATCGCACGACAATCAAAACCAGTACTGGCGATACGCCATTTTCCTTAGTCTATGGAACAGAAGCCGTCATACCAGCTGAGATAGGAATGCCTACTCTACGTACGGCAGAAGTCAATGTCACGACAAATGACGAAGAGCGGCGCATAGACTTAGACATACTGGAAGAAAGACGCGAACGTGCAGCTATACGAGAAGCAAAGGCCAAGGCAAAAATGAAGAAGTATTATGATGCAAAAGTCAAGAACACTTCATTCAGACCAGGGGACTTTGTTTATCGCGCCAATGACGCAAGCCACGCAGAAGACACAGGCAAACTCGGACCCAAATGGGAAGGACCCTACGAGGTCACAGACGCGCTCGGCAACGGTGCATACAGGTTGCGCGATATGGAAGGTCAAGACCTAGCGCGCACTTGGAACATCTGCAATCTCAAAAAATGTTACTTTTAGGCTACGGCCCTCATACAAACACACAAACACCCTACGAGGTGCCCAATAAGTGTTTGTCTTTCTTTTATCTTTTAGGAATTTTATTTTCCATTTTTTCAATAAACTTGCAAGTATTAATAAAATGTTATGGTTTCTAGCTAACTCTATAGCGCACTTTTACTTTATTGCATATATGTCAATATTGTCTATCTTATATTTTTGCCTACATGGCGTGCATGCACCACTTAAAGACCCACGACGGCATAAATGATAAGTTAACCTACTAATTGACTTGTTGAATAAGAGGGTTGCAAACCCATCAACATTGGATCACGAATCCTTGCTAAGCGCCTTACTCTCGAGACGTTGAGGTAAGATTCGCATGCGCATCCCACGACGGACGCGCATAAACCAAGTACACCGTACAAGCTTAGCAACATAACGAGCCAAGACACTTGGTCAAATAATAAAACTTAGCAAACAATGCAAGTATATTTAAGTCACGCGCTTAAAAGACTTAGTAAAAAAAAAAAAAAAAAAAAGATCAACAGCAAACAATGCAAGCACATTTAAGTTACGAACTTATACCAAAATGTATCTTATTCCATATTTATTAAAATTACAAGGAAAATACATACATTTACAAAACAACCTATATACTATGGCGGAACTCATGGCTCTCTTCTGGTGCGGCGGAACTCTCCGCCTCCTTCAGCTTCCTCAAGGTTATAGCATCCTTAAGCGAAACGGTTGGAACACTGACAGCCACGCCATCAGATCGAGGAAGGTGCGCAGCACCGATGCCGCACATCACAGCCTTGCCCTTAATACCTTTCTTTATGGCAACTCTTTGCTCGTGACGCTCCAGCACCTCCTTCAAAGGGATTTCCTTCTCCAAAGCAAACGGCTTGAGAATGTCACGGGGCCGCGCAAAAACTGGAACTTGAAGCTGCGAGGGATCAGGCTTTAGATAATAATCTAACTCCTCTTCGGCATTCTCCACAAGATGACGCTGCAACGTCAGACCCGCCATGAGCACATCAATGGGGTCATCTTGGTCACGCTCCAATTTCCCAATATGGGGCAGCTCAAGAACCTTCAGCCCCGCCATCGCCTGCACCAGCTCATCGTACGCTGTTGCGCTATATTCAGGAATCTCCGCCAAGTCTTTCTCCAACAACTTGGCCTCGCGGAGCTCCTCCATAGCCTGCGAACGGCCACGCGCCATCGCGCAGTGGACGACCTTCCCAAAGGCCTCCACCACTTCCGCAGACTCTAGAGTACTTAGAGCTGCCAGACGCAGCCCATGGCTGATCAACCACCTGCATTCACAAAATGGTAACAAGATAAGATAAACAATGGAGTGAAGAAAACAATTTTAAAAGATAAGGGTGTAAGAATACCTGCGCTCAGCAATCACAGACATGAGATGAGGATACAGCTCCTCGTCGTACTCAATGCTAAGGGCGCGCAGCTTCTCCTCATACGCCACAAGCGTCTTCTCCATGTTCTCCTTGAATTCTTGAAGCCTAGCATAATGCTCAGATCTCTTTTCCTCAAGAAACGACACAGACCATGACGCCTTGGCCTTTACCTGCTCGAGCTTCCCCCTCGCATATAGCAGATCAGCCAAGATGCTCATCTTGTCCTGGGCGAGCTTCTCCCCATACGCCTTCGACTCTGCAAGCTCAACTTGCACGCCCGCCAGTTGCGCGCGAAGTTTTTCCAGCTCCTCCTCCTTCTGGGCTAGAGCACGACTCTCCCCAGCACGCTTTCCCTTCAGCTGCGCCACCAGCTCAGCCTGACGGGCAGTAGTCGCAGCCAACTCATCAAGTAGTTGCTGCGCCTCACCACCATCAGCAGCAAAGGTACCTCCCTCCTTGTTTTCATTCTGTGGAGAGGAGACTTCATCATCCTTTGCGCCATCATCCCTGCGCAACAAAAGACAATAATTATAACAAGTAATAATAGCATAAAGAAGGAAAAAGAGAGAGAACCACTAATTTATACTTACAAAAATGGGGAAGCGTCATCCACCTTCAATCGAGCGCCAGAGGTCGAAGTCTCCTCTGCGTTCGACTCCGCGTCTCCAATGACGTGGCGGCGCCTCTTCCTATTATTACTCCCACCAGCCTCAGCCTTGCGCTTCGAACTTTGCGCAACCTCCTCTCTCAGCACTTCCTCAGGCTTCAGAATCCGAATGCTATCAGATGACCCTGAGTGCGCCTCTTCGTGCGCCACCTCCAATTCAGGCACCGCCTTCTCAGTAGGCTCCTCCACCACCTCGGGAGCTACAATTTGTACAGGCGCGACCACGAGTGGGGGCGTACTCTCAGGGGTGACCGAGGGCAGAACAGTCAAATGCCCCGCGGTCGCGTCAAGTAGGGGTGTCTCCCCTTCCCTCAACGGACGAACCCCTATAGCGACCTGCTTTGGCTTATCAAGCTTCACGACCGCGAACAAGTCCATCTCTGCACATATAACAATAAAGCAAGAAAAACAACGAAAGATTAGTTGGCAAATGCGCGACGAAATAAATGAAAGAAAAACTTGCTAACAAATTACAAAGGATGAACACCCACCCCGGCCATCCTCACTTAGGAAAGTGGGAACCTCATCTGCTGCGCCAAAATACGCGCGACTCAATCCTACATGAACCAAAAACTCCTCCGGATAAGGGTTAATGGCCAATCGATTGGCATCTAACGTCTGCGCGTCAGCAATCCTATATGAACCGGGTGCGGGGCGTCCATCCCTTGGTAAGGACGCCTGAGTATAAAACTCAAAATTGGAGGGAAAGACCACGTCGTCTACCCAAAAGAAATATTCCCTCCAATTCTTTAGTGCGTCAACCTTTTCCGTGTAACACTGAAACGCCCCCGGGCGCTTCGCAAAGGATACCCAACCGTTTGACCACGTTGAGTGGTAAAAAGAGCGGAACAAGTCCACGGTGGGTTCTATCGCCAATAAACGGCAGTTTATCTCAAAATTCGACACCTTCGCCGCACCTATACAGTGCAGCTGAGAGATGTGAAGGCGATAATGATTGAGCAAGTCGCTCAGAAATACAGAAATAGGTACGCGGTAATTAGCGTACTCAAAAAATTTCGTGTATAGACCTATCTTCCCTTCGGGGAAGTCGGCTATACACGCATCGACGTCTGGCGCCTCTGGATGTACATCCAAAGGCACGAAATAGTCGGAAGAAAAATGCATTACATCCTCGACGGACATCGCAGAGCGAAACTCATCCAACTGAGCGACAATTTTCATCTTAAACCTAAGCAGACGCACAAGTTACCTACGAGGGTTAAAAGGTTTTCTGCAAAAAACGCTCTAGAAATGAAAAAGAAGGTGAATAGTAGCTATGTGTGTTTTTACTGTGTGTGTAAAAAAGGGGCGGTGACCCTTATATAGGGGTAGTAAAAACCCTAAACCTCATCCACGTGGAACCCACTCACATTGAATATATGGCTAGAAGGTGAAGAGGTACATGCACTTTTTCCCGAATCCCAAGTGATACGTGGACACCACCCCCGATTTCCGAGGCAACAATCTTGAACCTATTAGGTGCATTGCACCTCCAAAAAGGGCGGTAACAATTTGTCCAATTTCCCGCCACGCTTACCGCTGTTTACATTAAGTCTAGTACCCGCGGCTACGCGCCGCGCATACTAGACTGGGGGGACATGATGACGTATAGCCTATATTTGGGCCGCAAGCCCAAATGATAGACATTACTTACACTTAAGCCCATTACGAATGGGCTACCATGACAAATGGTATGGGCCGTAGTATCAGCGCTTGGGCTCACGAAGCCCGAAGGCCCACTCTAACCCACCGGGTACCCGATAAGGATTATCTATTCAAGGAATAGATATCCTTACCCCGGATAAGCACCATGCGTGCGAAGAGTAAGGAGCAAGAAACACGGTTTCTTAGCCCTATATATAGAATCATACGATTCTCATTCAAGGTACGATCCACACAATCCCTAACTCTTCAACCAAAACCAAAATTCGATTACTTACTCTCACGCCGGAGTCTAATCGGGGGAGACAATCCCTCGATAAGCCTAACGGTGTTGTTCTTTTTCTTAGTACGCAGGTAACGAAGTGCTAAGGAACTAATTGATATAAGAGCAAAGCCCAACAACCAGGTACGCCCAACTTTTGTATAACTAATCTACAATATAATATAGACGTATGCTATAGTTTTAGCAATGACAAGATTTATTAATAACATATTAATGTTTCAAAATATGAGTGACTCTTGCTCCTCCCAACACCAACATACATAAAAAGTTGAAAACTATAGCCTATCTCATATAATCGGCGAATAATCGCTAGGCGGGGATTAACCGTCCCGATTTTCACTAATCGACCTTATTAATCGGTTTTGTCAAACATTAGACAACATACCGATTAATCAGATAAAAATAGGCTAGATCGAGCATAAATCAGCCAAATCGGGCATAAATCGGCCAACTTGGTTATGAATAGAAATCGGCCAAATCATACATAAATCGGCCAAATCGAAAAAAAAATCGCCTAGATCGGCCAAATCGAGCATATAGTTTCAATTTTTTTTATAATTTTACATAAAAAAAAATCCAATCCGATTAATTTGAAATGTGTGTCTGTAAATCCTTATAATTATTTTCATTTTAGTTTTTCTTATCACCGAATCTCTACCCTGATATATATAAGTAGGGGTGGAAACGAGCCGAGCCGAGCCCGAGCCTGCCAGAGCTCGAGCTCGGCTCGTTTAAGTTTTAAAGGGCTCGAGCTCGAGCTCGAGCTCGGCTCGTTTCGAGCCTTAAACTTTAAGCTCGAGCTCGGCTCGTGGAATATTTTATAGGCTCGGGCTCGGCTCGAGCTCGGCTCGTTTATAAGATTTGGCCATGAAAAGTTAAAGCTTGGCTCGAGCTTGAGCTCGGCTCGTAATATATCTTTATTGAGCTCGTTAATAAGCTCGAGCTCGGCTCGTATACAAGTTAAAATATCATATTTTGGTTTAGGCTCGTTTAGGCTCGCGAGCCCAGACGAGCTTTTTATGTAAAGCTCGAGCTCGAGCTCGATTAATAAACGAGCTACAACTTAGGCTCGAGCTCGGGCTCGAGCTCGTTTAGGCTCGGCTCGTTCGAGCTTTTTACCGATCCGATCCCGAGCTTTTCACGAGCGGCTCGGCTCATTTCCACCCCTATATATAAGTAAAAGGCACTACAACATCAGTGACATGGTCCATCAACACCTCTACAAATGCTTAGAGCACCACGTGCAGTAACTTAAGCCAAAGTGCCACCTCAATATTTCTCCTTCTCACTTACCTCTCACTCACACCCAAAAACACTCTCCCAATAACTTAAGCCAAAAACCTCACTTTTAAGACCCACTATACCCAATTAAACATAAACCCAACAAAAAAATAAACACTTTTAGGTTTTGGCGAGGGTGGCTCGCCAGTGTTCCTAAAGCTCACAACGAGAGTTAAGTAGTAAGTACCTACATTCTCTTGGGTTGATGGTGAGTCATTTACTTATAACTGCCATGAAATAAATTTTTCGATGAATAATGTATTTTAGTTTATTATGTTTTTTTTTACAATAAATTTACGGATATCAAGAATTTCGTATAGCTCGTGCCCGTTCGGGCTCGAACCCGTTGGCCCGTGTCTGTTCGGGCTCGAGCCCCTTTTGGTCTGCGCCCGTTCGGGCTCAAGCCCATTTGGCCCGATGCCCGTTCGGGCTTGAATATTTGTATAATGTGCTTTATTATTTGTAGTAGTGAATTTAATACAGAAATTGTGTTTAATTTGGTTCTACAATATGCTTGATAATTTGTATTTCTTATGTAAGGAGTGTTTTAATATCTGTATTAATTATATTTATTTACCAGTTAAATAATTGACTACATTAAATATCATTAATTTGGTGTTTTGTTATACAATATGTTTCTTGTCTTGTAAGTCTAAACATTATGTGCATTAAAGTGTTCTACACTATGTTTCTTTTCTTATAAGGAGTAGTCATTATAGTCATTAATAACATTGACCACTTTAATAGCATTAATGTTGTAAGTCTGAAAATTACATCATGCTTATTTTGTTGTACACTATGCTTATTTTGTTGTAAATCTGAAAATTTGTTGCAGCTATTGTACATTGTGCTTAAATGGTTATAATTTTTGGTGAAATGGGTGTTTTTAATAGCATTAATGTTGTTTGATAAAATTTTAGTCTTAAAATGACACAACGCTTTATTTTGTTGTACAATATGCTTACTTTGTTGTAATTCTAAAAATTGGGTGCATTAAAGTGTTGTAAACGATGCTTAATTTCTTGTAAGTGTTAAAATTTTGAAAAGAGAGTCATTAATGCTTTATATGTAGTATAGATTAAAATCATATACCTACACTACAAGAGGTTAATGCGTTACAAATCATTTGGTCTTGTTCCCTTTATTTTTCTTTAGCAAAGAGGTTAAGAGGATTCTTTTACGTCCAAAGTGAATAAAAGCAAAATTTTAAAAGAATAGAAACAAAAAAAAAGGCATCAATCAAGTGTGGTTTTCTCCTTGATTATCTCCTAACTGATATTCTTGTCTTTTACAGTAATATATTAAAGACTGAAATAAAAAAGGGTATATGTTGCATACTTTTCTTAATTCTAAACGTGTCCCATAGTCCATACCATGCATTGCTTTATCAATAACAAAAGGAAACTTGCCATCCCGTTTTTTTTTTTTTTTTTTTTTTTTTTTTTTTTTGGTAGTTCCATAACAAATTGTATGTAACCAATAAATTTCCAGGCTGCAGAATTCTAAATAATTAAAGTCTAGAGATCATCGGATATACTATCTTTTTTAATATGACACAACGCTTTATTTTGTTGTACAATATGCTTACTTTGTTGTAATTCTGAAAATTGGGTGCATTAAAGTGTTGTAAACGATGCTTAATTTCTTGTAAGTCTTAAAATTTTAAAAAGAGAGTAATCCATGTTTTATATGTAGTATAGATTAAAATCATATACCTACACTACAAGAGGTTAATGCGTTACAAATCATAAACCCTTTATTTTTCTTTAGCAAAGAGGTTAAGAGGATTCTTTTATGTCCAAAGTCAATAAAAGCAAAATTTTAAAAGAATAGAAACAAAAAAGGCATCAATCAAGTGTGGTTTTCTCCTTGATTATCTCCTAACTGATATTCTTGTCTTTTACAGTAATTTATTAAAGACTGAAATAAAAAAGGGTATATGTTGCATACTTTTCTTAATTCTAAACGTGTCCCATACCATGCATTGCTTTATCAATAACAAAAGGAAACTTGCCATCCCGTTTTTTTTTTTTTTTTTTTTTTTTTTTTTTTTTTTTTTTTTGTAGTTCCATAACAAATTCTAATGTAACCAATAAATTTCCAGGCTGCAGATTTCTAAATAATTAAAGACTAGAGATCATCGGATATACTATCTTTTTTAATATGATGCACGCGCAAAATAGTGACCAAACTGAACTGTTCTCTTGTACGTGCAGTGTGTATGTGTGTGTGTTGGTCGATGTATGCCATTTCTTACTTACAGAAAAAGTCATTTTTCTAAGGTTGACCAGGAAAAAGATCTTGAAAGAACCGAGTCACGTCACCATTAATAGCATCGAAAGCTACCATCTTCTCCACAGCTTCCACTACACCAATAAATGTTTTTGGCGAAAGCTACCGTCATAACCTATTTTTAAATATACATTTCTGATATCCTAAAGTCTCATTTCGTCTGACTATCTATGATAACTTGAATATTTTACTTTTAAAAATTACCAGAATCAACTGTATTCCATTTAAGTAATAAAGTAATGAGCTTGTCAGTACAAGGGATATGATGCTATTTTTTTTTTAATTATTTTTAAAAAGTTAAACTGGAACAAACCACACACATAACACAAAATTTGACTTTTTACCTGTTTGGTATTATATGTGTGCTGATTTAAAATTGGTTTGATCCCACCCGTGCCGTAAGCTAATTTTTTGGTCTCCTGTGCGGCTGTATGCTCCACCAAATTGTTGCTAGGCAGCTCACTAACTAGGCTTTTGCAACATGTAAATTATATATATGTATGTTCCTCTTAGATCCATATGCGTGTGACTTGAACATTTAAGGTTCTCACTTCTTGCTTCTGTGACCATCACTCATATCTCTTAGTTTAAAATGACTAGGTTCAACAACTCAAACAGTGCTATACATATTCCTAGTTTCCATCTCGGAAACATGTTCGCTCACCTCAAAAGTCTTACTTAAAGTGCGAGGCCAGACCGCCAAAGTTTATTCCAGCTAGCCTAGTGTTTTTTTTATTATTTTTTATTTATTTATTTATTTTTATTTTTTTTGCTGTTGCGGTATAATGCTCTTTAACTATTGTCTATATACTAGTAGGGTACCCGCGCGTTGCGGCGGCGGGTACCATAAAATAAATGTTAACGGCACCAAATATTTAGTATTGTGTCCGCATGTCCCTCACGGACAACTAATCAATATATAAATTGCTTAACGATATTTTATAAAGTGCAACAAGTGAATAAAATATATTCATTGATGAGACTACAAATTCATATGTTTGGCTTAGTAGCTTAATTGCATTGTACCATATGATAAAATGATTGTATATTTTAATGAAGAGGTGATTTAATTAGTGTATTAATTGTATGTGATTTAAATGATTGTATTGGTGCTTTGAATAGTTATAAGTATTGCTTTTTATTTGTAATTACTTAAAATCTATATTTGAAAATCTTAAATATTTATTAGTAGAGAAGGTCTAATCTCTATTATAAGTAATATTAGAGAGAGAACAAGTGGTGTAGCTTGTGGTGGCTGCAAGAGATAGTGATGATGGTAATTATGTGTTTTGAGAAATAATAAACAAAAGCTTGTGAGATGTGATACTTAAATAGACAAGATATGAATATTTTATTTACTTGGACATATTGCAACTACTTTTTCAACTTTCGGCCCGGCAAAATGAAATAATTAGAGGGAGCTTTAATTATCTTTTCCTAAAGAGACAATGATTTTTATCATGAAAATTTCCTTGTCTTTTGATTGGGACTACTTTTTAACATTTAATTTCTACACACGAAATTACCTTATCTTTTACAATAACAAAACATGGTAATAACTCCTAGCCATAGTCAAGTCAAAATTTTGTAATGACAGTAGAAATATAATGGAAACTCTTAGATCAAGATATCTATGACGGTAAAAGAATTATCTTAGCATAGTTAACTAAATTGGAGTATCTCAAGCTCAAAAAAATGAAAGAAAAAGTTACATCTTAACTTAATATCAACATAAATGTCTTTGACACTAATGCTATATAAATTCTTATAATGTTGATAAACGAGTAAACAAGAATCACGCTTCGCTATAGGTATGGAAAGTATTAAAATATAAAATTTAATGACTTTAAAAATGACTTTCATATTATTAGCAAATCTAAGGGGTGTTTTTGTATATTGTGGATGTTAATTTTTGATGAGTTTAGAAACTTTTTTTAATCGTTAAATTTAAGAAGATTTTTATTAGTATTTTTCCTTCTATTTAGTAAACTATGAAAACTTAAGAGGCTTAAGGGTGTCTTTGTAAGTGTAGATGCCTTCGTCTTTGAGATTGAAAATCGTTGAAAATCACTTTTTGGTGTTTGGCAAACAAAATATAAAACTCAATTATTTGCGTTATAAGGCCAATACTAATTGGTAACCGTAAATATTATGGTCATCCCTCACCACATCAGTACCAAATCATATTTCTCTCTCCATGGCAGAGCTAGTATTTTAGGTTAAGGGGGCCGAACTTGACATTATAAATTATAGCAGTCTATACATCGCACCAAAATGAATCTCTATTTTTTTAACCCATCATTCTACCTAACACCGTAATAATTAGGAACTAAGCTAAATTAGAAAAGAATAGTTTGACAAGTAAATTAATTTTAGTGCTATATGATGTATACACTAATGCAACAATTATTGATGGCGGAAAAGAGTATAACAGGAGCAAATATGGTGAGAATAGAGTCTCAATAGTTTTATATTTTTCTGAAAAAAACTTCCTCTTTTTTTTGACAATAGCATAGATAAATAAAAATAGAACATGAAAACTGAATAACTGAAAATAACCATCCATGATCACAAACACGGGACACTCCAAAGGACCAGCTCAAGTGAGACATATCATCTTTCTATATTGCTTGTGGTTCATAGATACTTGCACCACTATATCAGATTGATTAGGTTATTTGTTTATAAGTTTTATCAAAATGTTGATATTAATATAGGGGACTAATTGCAAAAAGTGATGAACATAGCTTATGGCCCGAATAATTATGTAATAAAGTGAGCTTATTAGGGGTGGTTTAGCACCCACTAGTCACCCTACTAGCTCCGCCCTTACTCCAAGATTGCACTCAACCACAATTTGCTAATAAGACGACTGCGACCACAACAAAAAACATACAAAAAAATAAATAAAATACTAATAATAATAATAATAATAATAATAATAATAATAATAATAATAATAATAATAATAATAATACGGTTGACAGGCCAACCATAACTTTAAAAAAGTTAGGGGTGACCGGTCATTGTTCAGTTAGGCTAATGGGATAATGCGATCATCTACTCGGTTGGTGGAGGCAACTTACCATTAGCATTGTCCTAAGGCTTATACAAACCGTAGTTTTTGGCGCAGCAAGTGATGACCTGCTTTAGAAGAACGTGATTTTTCTTATCTTAACTACTTATAATGTAGATTTAGTCAAAGGGAAAAAGTGAAAAACTGAATTTTCAGTCAATCCCTATTTTGCCCTTCTAATTAATGCTCTTGAAAGTGAAATCTTGAAAGTCAAGGGTGAGAGAAAATAAATTGTGTAATTAATGCTTTTATTAAAGCACCCCATAACTTAAAATTACAATAATTTATTCATATGGTACAACCAATTAAAAGCATCTATATTAAATTAAAAACAATCAATTAAAACACCTCTTACTAAAAAAAGTACAATAAAATTTTCACAATATACAATTTAAACAAGCTACAACATAATATAAAATATAAAATAATTAAACACACTAATTAATGTTATTTTTAAAACACTCTAAAATGAAAAGTATATGTTATTATACACATTATACAAATTAATAAAACACACAAAATTTTATACAAGCTAACAAGTTGATGTTGCATATAGTTTTGAAAACTGGACCGGACCAACGGGTTCAACTGGGAAAAACATATAGTTTTGAAAACTGGACACGACGGGTTCAGTTATTAAACGCATGACTCGGTTTAAATCGTTTTTCGACCAGAACGGTTCAACCGGGTTTCAAAACATTATGTTGACATGAGCTTAAGTATCAAAGTTAATAAGTCAACACATTTAGTAACTGATTTTCATATCAATTTGGGCGGGAAAATCAGTTACTAAATGTGTTGAGTTATTGACTTTGATACTTAAGCTCATGTCATATGTTTAATCCCTAAATCTTCAAACTTTTATTAGAGGTGGCAAAACGGGCGGGCACGGGCACGGGCTAAAATGGCACGGGTTAAAACGGGCACGGGCTAAACGGACAAATTATAAATCGGGCCAAACGGGCACGGGCTAAAATGAGCAAATTATAATTCAACTATTAAAAATATTCGGAACAGTCCTAAAAACCCCTTTAATTCATCTTGTAAAAAAATTTCAAGCATCTAAGTCTTAACTATATTTAATTATTTTTTCTTAGAAAAAAAATAAAATAAAATAAAAATAAAATAATCTGACTGCAAATTTGAGAAAATATGCTGGGACAAATGAATAAAAATGCAACTAATTAAAAAAAATGAGAGTAATTGCTTGAAAGTTGAATTGTGTGATTCGAAAGCCCATCTAATAATATCTGTTTTTATCTTTTGCCTGTAAGAGCCCATCAAATAAATGCAAGGGGGCGAAAAACGCCCCAAACTTTTAAAAAAGTGTCAAAAATCGCCCAAAAATTACAAATTGGGCAAGATTTGCCACCCCTAACTTTTATTATTTTTCATTTATAACCCATAAACTTTCTTTTATCACTAAACGATCTGTCGTTATAAAATCACGTTGCTATGCACGGGTATTCGTCTAGTTCTTTCATATTACCGTATGTCTGTATTACCTTGGGTATTGTGTTCTTTTTGTCTTTCACAAGTTTTTATACTATTCTTTTACTCGTAATTCATTGTACTACGTAGTTGCCAAGAATAAATTTTACTCTACTGGATTTATCGAGCATTTTAATTTCAACGATGGTGTAGAAATATTTATAGTCACAAAAGCAGGACAATGTGCATTTGCTTTAAAAATAAAAATGATGTACTTTGTATAAACAGGATTTCTGTATGAAATCTTTCGAACTTTAAAATGAGCTTATAAGTGGATGTTATTTTTTTTGAGAGGTACCTTTTATAACTAATCTACAATATAATATAGACGTATGCTATAGTTTTAGCAATGACAAGATTTATTAATAATATATTAATGTTTCAAAATATGAGTGACTCTTGCTCCTCCCAACACCGACATACATAAAAAGTTGAAAACTATAGCCTATCACATATAATCGGCGAATAATCGCTAGGCGGGGATTAACCGTCCCAATTTTCACTAATCGACCTTATTAATCGGTTTGGTCAAACATTAGACAACATACCGATTAATCAGATAAAAATAGGCTAGATCGGGCATAAATCAGCCAAATCGGGCATAAATCGGCCAACTTGGTTATGAATAGAAATCGGCCAAATCATACATAAATCGGTCAAATCGGGCATAAAACGGCCAAATAAAAAAAAAATCGCCTAGATCGGCCAAATTGAGCATATAGTTTCAATTTTTTTATAATTTTACATAAAAAAAAATCCAATCCGATTAATTTGAAATGTGTGGCTGTAAATCCTTATAATTATTTTCATTTTAGTTTTTTCTTCTCACCGAATCTCTACCCTTATATATATAAGTAAAAGGCACTACAACATCAGTGACATGGTGCATCAACACCTCTACACATGCTTAGAGCACCATGTGCAATAACTTAAGCCAAAGTGCCACCTCAATATTTCTCCTTCTCACTTACCTCTCACTCACACCCAAAAACACACTCCCAATAACTTAAGCCAAAAACCTCACTTTTAAGACGCACTATACCCAATTAAACATAAACCCAACAAAAAAATAAACACTTTCTCTCATTTAGCGTAAGCCAAATAACCGGCGAGTGGTTTGGCGAACTACACTATGTAGTAGTGAGGTTTTGGCGAGGGTGGCTCGCCAGTGTTCCTAAAGCTCACAACGAGAGTTAAGTAGTAAGTACCTACATTCTCTTGGGTTGATGGTGAGTCATTTACTTATAACTAGCAGGGTACCCGCGCGTAGCAGCGGCGGGTCCCCTGAAATAAAAATTTTCGATAAATAATGTATTTTAGTTTATTATGTTTTTTTGACAATAAATTTACGGATATCAAGAATTTCGTATAGCCCGTGCCCGTTTGGGCTCGAACCTGTTGGCCCGTGTCTATTCGGGCTCGAGCCCGTTTGGTCCGCGCCTGTTCGGGCTCAAGCCCATTTGGCCCGTTGCCCGTTCGGGCTTGAATATTTGTATAATATGCTTTATTATTTGTAGTTGTGAAATTTAATGCAGGAATTGTGTTTAATTTGGTTGTACAATATGTTTGATAATTTGTGTTTCTTATGTAAGGGGTGTTTTAATAACTCTATTAATTATATTTATTTACCAGTTAAATAATTGACTACATTAAATATCATTAATTTGGTGTTTTGTTGTACAATATGCTTCTTATCTTGTAAGTCTGAAAATTATGTGCATTAAAGTGTTGTACACTATGTTTCTTTTCTTATAAGTAGTAGTTATTATAGTCATTAATAACATTGACCACTTTAATAGCATTAATGTTGTAAGTCTGAAAATTATATCATACTTATTTTGTTGTACACTATGTTTATTTTGTTGTAAATCTAAAAATTTGTAGCAGTTATTGTACATTGTGCTTAAATTGTTATAATAAAGAAAAGCTTGTGAGATGTGATACTTAAATAGCCAAGATATGAATATTTTATTTACTAGGACATATTGCAACTACTTTTTCAACTTTCGGCCCGGCAAAATGAAATAATTAGAGGGAGCTTTAATTATCTTTTCCTAAAGAGACAATGATTTTTATTATGGAAATTTCCTTGTCTTTTGATTGGGACTACTTTTTAACATTTAATTTCTACACATGAAATTACCTTATCTTTTACAATAACAAAACATGGTAACAACTCCTAGCCATAGTCAAGTCAAAATTTTGTAATGACAGTAGAAATATAATGGAAACTCTTAGATCAAGATATTTGTGACGGTAAAAGAATTATCTTAGCATAGTTAACTAAATTATATCTCAAGCTCAAAAAAATGAAAGAAAAAGTTACATCTTAACTTAATATCAACATAAATGTCTTTGACACTAATGCTATATAAATTCTTATAACGTTTATAAACGAGTAAACAAAAATCGCGCTTCGCTACAGGTATGAAAAGTATTAAAATATAAAATTTAATGACTTTAAAAATGACTTTCATATTATTAGCAAATCTAAAGGGTGTTTTTGTATATTGTGGATGTTAATTTTTGATGAGTTTAGAAACTTTTTTTAATCGTTAAATTTAAGAAAATTTTTATTAGTATTTTTCCTTCTATTTAGTAAACTATGAAAACTTAAGAGACTTAAGGGTGTCTTTGTAAGTGTAAATGCATTCGTCTTTGAGATTGAAAATCGTTGATAATCACTTTTTGGTGTTTGGCAAACAAAATATAAAACTCAATTATTTGCGTTATAGGGCCAATACTAATTGGTAACCGTAAATATTGTGGTCATCCCTCACCACATCAGTACCAAATCATATTTCTCTCTCCATGGCAGAGCTAGTATTTTAGGTTAAGGGGGGCCGAATTTGGCATTATAAATTATAGCAGTATATACATCGCACCAAAATGAATCTCTATTTTTTTAACCCATCATTCTACCTAACACCGTAATAATTAGGAACTAAGCTAAATTAGAAAAGAATATTTTGGTAAGTAAATTAATTTTAGTGCTATATCAGATTGATTAGGTTATTTGTTTATAAGTTTTATCAAAATGTTGACATTAATATAGGGGACTAATTGCAAAAAGTGATGAACATAGCTTATGGCCCGAATAATTATGTAATAAAGTGAGCTTATTAGGGGTGGTTTAGCACCCACTAGTCACCCTACTAGCTCCGCCCCTACTCCAAGATTGCACCCAACCACAATTTGCTAATAAGACGACTGCGACCACAACGAAAAATATACAAAAAAATAAATAAAATAATAATAATAATAATAATAATAATAATAATAATAATAATAATAATAATAATAACAATTTGCCTTGAGAACATGCTCCCCCTTGCACTTATCAGAGGCCCAAGCTCAGTTCGATCAGACGTTACGTGCATCTTTGGAGAAGATTGTTACTGCTTCGGGACCAGGGTTTGGTGATTGGCAGTGGAGGCTTGCCACTCTTCCAATAAAGCTTGGTGGTCTAGGCATCCTTTCAGCAGGGGATATCATCCAATATGCTTTCCTCGCTTCTCGGATGCAAACGAACGACTTACAGGATAAGATACTCACCAAAACGGGTATTGTTACACATGACCCTTCATTCCAGCATGCCTTGGACATATTCAACGCTACTTGCAACACCGACTTCCTCACTGTTACTGGGGGCGCTTCTGCCCCCCAAATGATGAAAACCTTGGCAAAGTGTTATTTCAGTGTCATTGAGAAAGACCTTGTTTCCAAGTACTCACTAAGTCCAAGGCAGGTGGCTATACTTAGTAGTATCCGCGCCCCACACGCGCAGGACTTCCTCTTCGCCATCCCCATTGACGGTCTCGCACAAAAGATGAACCCTCGCCAATTTCGATCAGTGTTATGCTACAGGCTTGCGATTCCTATGTTCTCTGAAGGTAGCTTATGCCCGAGTTGCAATGTACACCGTATGGACCAGTGGGGGGATCACGCGGTCCACTGCGCTTGCGAAGTGGGTGTTAAGTTCAGGCATAATTTGGTTCGTGATATCCTTGTTGACATATGTTCCAAAGCTGGGATTATGGTGCGTAAAGAGGCTCCAATGGGATTTCTTTCGGATGAAGGGAGAGAATTACGTCCTGCAGATGTGCTATTGTTTAACTGGTTCCAAGGTAAGGACGTATGTCTGGATGTGACTGGGGTCTCCCCGTTTGCTGGGACTGGGGCAACGACATGGGCTCCTGGGGCTGCGCTGTGTAATGCTGTGGAAAAGAAAAGGAAGAAGTATGCGTCCAAGTGTGAAGACAATGGATACAAGTTCGTCCCTTTCGCTTTTTCCATGTTTGGGGAATTTGATGTGGAAGCTTTGAATACACTCTCGCGTGTCGGGGCTATTGCCAGCAGCCACTCTAACAATGTTAAGAGCGGTGCTTTTATTTTTCATCGAGTTAGTTTGTGTATTCAAAAAGGAGTGGGAGCACAGATCGTGTCTAGACTCCCCTCCAATTTCATGTAATTTCCTTGGTTTCAATGAAAAGTGACGGTTTATAATAATAAAAAAAAAAAAAAAAAAAAAAAATAATAATAATAATAATAATAATTCGGTTGACATGCCAACCATAACTTTAAAAAAGTTAGGGGTGACCGGTCATTGTTCAGTTAGGCTAATGGAATAATGCGATCATCTACTCGGTTGGTGGAGGCAACTTACCATTAGCATTGTCCTAAGGCTTATACAAACCGTAGTTTTGGAGCAGCAAGTGATGACCTGCTTTAGAAGAACGTGATTTTCTTCCTTATTCTTTCATATTACTGTATGTCCGTATTACCTTGGGTATTGTGTTCTTTTTGTCTTTCACAAGTTTTTATACTATTCTTTTACTCGTAATTCATTGTAGTTGCCAAGAATAAATTTTTCTCTACTGGATTTATCGAGCATTTTAATTTCAACGATGGTGTAGAAATATTTATAGTCACAAAAGCAGGACAATGTGCATTTGCTTTAAAAATAAAAATGATGTACTTTGTATAAACAGGATTTCTGTATGAAATCTTTCGAACTTTAAAATGAGCTTATAAGTGGATGTTATTTTTTTTGAAAGGTACCTTTTATAACTAATCTACAATATAATATAGACGTATGCTATAGTTTTAGCAATGACAAGATTTATTAATAATATATTTCTTGCTCCTCCCAACTAGGGGTGTCATAAAACCCGACCCGAACCCGACCGGGTTCGGGTCAACTCGGGTCAAAATCATATTCGGGTCAATCGGGTCAACCCGAATTGACCCGAGTTCTAAACAAGGTCGGGTTCGGGTTTAATATATATCTCTTGCACGGGTTCGGGTCAACCCGAATTGAACCGAGTTTTTGTTTTTTGTTTTTTTTTTTTGTTTTTTTTTTAATGTAAACTTCGTAGTCTTTTCTTTTATTAAAAGGCTCATGTAGAGAAACGTTCCAAAGTCAAGCCCATGTAAATATGTAATGTAACTTGGAGAAGTTCAGATTAGATCATACTTTCACAATAAAAAAAAAAAAAAAAAAAAAAAAAAAAAAAAAAAAAAACACCCAACTTCTAAAGAACAAGACTAACGTTCCAAACTTCCAATTCCAAATGATCAAAGCACACAACTTCATTGTAACTTGAATTTCTACCTTTTTTTATTTTTTATTTTTTTTATTTGCACTTTTTTTGTTGTTTGAATCTGTCGTTTAGATAACATGTTTTGGTGTCGTCATGCTAGTGTTTGAGTAAGTAATGTTGCTAGTGTTGCAGGTGGACCTTAAACTGAGTATGCTTTATGCATATCATTTACAAATCAAAGTTACAAGTGTACTCTTTTATTGGCAAGAGTACTCTTTTTTGGTGTATAAAAGTTATAGAATGAATAAGTGTGATGAGTATTTGCAACAAAGGAACAAAAAATGTTGAGAACTATATAAACCAATCAAAGATGTGATCTGCTGATCACTAATTCACTATATCTTTTAAGAATGGAATAATGGATAGTCATGTGTTATGGTAAAACTTTATATTCATTATTAAAATACAAACCGAGCGAATCAGATTCTTATTAAAAAAAAAAATTGTAAACGGCCAGACCCGAACCTGAGTTGACCCGACCCGAATTGACCCGAACCCGAATTGACCCGAGACTAAACAAGGTCGGGTTCGAGTATGTTTTTTGGAGGCTTGACCAGAGTTGACCCGACCCGAGTTGACCTGAACCCGACCGGGTCAACCCGAATGACAGCCCTACTCCCAACACCAACATACATAAAAAGTTGAAAACTATAGCCTATCTCATATAATCGGCGAATAATCGCTAGGCGGGGATTAACCGTCCCAATTTTCACTAATCGACCTTATTAATCGGTTTGGTCAAACATTAGACAACATACCGATTAATCAGATAAAAATAGGCTAGATCGGGCATAAATCAGCCAAATCGGGCATAAATCGGCCAACTTGGTTATGAATAGAAATCGGCCAAATCATACATAAATCGGCCAAATCGGGCATAAAACGGCCAAATCGAAAAAAAATCGCCTAGATCGGCCAAATCGAGCATATAGTTTCAATTTTTTTTATAATTTTACAAAAAAAAAATCCAATCCGATTAATTTGAAATGTGTGCTGTAAATCCTTATAATTATTTTCATTTTAGTTTTTCTTCTCACCGAATCTCTACCCTTATATATATATATAAGTAAAAGGCACTACAACATCAGTGACATGGTGCATCAACACCTCTACACATGCTTAGAGCTAGGGGTGGCAATTCGGGTCGGGTTCGGGTTGTCAGGTTGGCGGGTCAGAAAACCCCAACCTGAACCTGACCCATTTAAATTATCGGGTCAGCTATGTCAACCCTGACCTGTTTACACGTAACCCGAACCTGACCCATTTAACCCGTATATATACTTAGGTTGACAGGTTAAATAGGTTACATGGATTGAATATGTTAAACGGGTTTCGAGTTGACCCATTTAATCCAAAGTGCCACCTCAATATTTCTCCTTCTCACTTACCTCTCACTCACACCCAAAAACACACTCCCAATAACTTAAGCCAAAAACCTCACTTTTAAGACCCACTATACCCAATTAAACATAAACCCAACAAAAAAATAAACACTTTCTCTCATTTAGCGTAAGCCAAATAACCGGCGAGTGGTTTGGCGAACTACACTATGTAGTAGTGAGGTTTTGGCGAGTAGAGCTGGCATAACAGGTCACACGAACCTGTTAAGACACGAACCTGTTAAGGGCAAACACGAACACGACCTGTTAGCTTATCGTGTCACTTTTCTCAAACACGAACACGACACGAAAATAAACAGGTTAACCTGTTAAGAACTTGTTAACACCTTTTTTTTTTTTTTTTTTTTTTTTTTTTTTTTTTTTTTTTTGGTAAAGAGAACCTGTTAACACTTATCTAAATGGTTGTTCGTAACACAGTTTACAGTTAGATATAAGAAGCTATATATACATACAATGAATAAGTCCATTTTGTCCACATAATGCAATGAATGAAAACATTATTGACACACTAGTAGACTTGTCTAGCTGTCTATCAGACAAAAATGAATCAGATGGGTTGATGAGCATGAGTTAATCTGATCAAAATTCATTATCATCCAACCCATTACCAAAGAGTTTGCGACCCAGCTAGTTCAGATACATTGATCATAAACTCAACGCTTACATAAGGATCATGCAGCAAAAACTAACTCACAAACAAAGAAAGGATATACAAGAGTTCAACCTTGTCAAATCGCTTTGGCGTGCCCACTTCGCCTTTTTAGAAAGCGACCACACGGAACCACCACCCATTTTTATTTGTACATATCCTTGGACCATGGTATGAAACATTTTCAGCATTATTAACAAATCCAGTAACAACGACAACAAAAACATCAAGAACAACAACAAATCCAGTAAAAATTACAACAACCACAACAACCAAAATAAAAATTACAACAACTTCAATATTCACCTCTTCTTCTCGATCTTTTCTTCTCGAATAAGTAATAACGAATCATGATGCGTTGGAATCGCAACAGGCTTTACCTCTCGAGGGATCTCGAGAAGCTTACAACCCCCACCAGGCAGTGTACCTGATCGTTGTAGTATAGTATAGTGACAAGTACCGGGGGATTGATCGTTCAGCTTAGGAATAGTGTTGCTAGGATTAGAAAGTCTAAATACTAGTTCTAAAGGTAAGGGACGATTCTTTTTGTGTTTTTATATTTTATGGAAAGCAAGTTAAAATCTCGGGTTTTGAAAGAGTGGGCGGAATTAGTTGCTAGTCAACTAACCCAATACTACAATGCAATCAAAATAAAATACTAAAAATGAAAATAACTAAATTATACTAAGGTTGTGAGCAGTAATTGGAGAAAATGTGTTTACTTAGATTTCACTACTCCCTAGATATCTTTTACACGTTAATTACTTGTTATAATTGCATGGATGACGGATCGTATTCCTTAATACCATTCATGGGGTGGCATACATAACTCCCCAATTCTATGAGCTCTTATCTCCTCCTACACCATGCCCAGCACAACTATAGGGATTGTAAACAGTGGCTCATGCATTAAATACAACCAATAAAGACCTAGTACGCCTCGGTTCATGTTTCTTAAGACGTTCAAGCATGTTACCATTTGGAGATCTGCCAGTTTTCTTAAGCCTAACATATAAATCATTCATCCAAAACAAGAATAAACAAGTAATCAACACATAATCAATATCTAGGTTTCATTAGATCTAAGCAAACACAAAAGAGATCTAGCCTAGCATAATGGAATTGAGACAAGAACAAGATATAGACAACCAACACATAGACATATTGATTGAATTAGAAGAACACTTATCTCAATTACAATGCAAGGTATCAAGGGTTTGGAACCCTTGAAAAACCTGTAAAAGTTGCACCAAAATCGTACTTAGGGTTTCTCCAAAACTTCTCTTTCAATGTGTGAAAATTAGAAAACTATATATAGAAAAATAGGTCTGACGGCGTCAAGACAAACAATGTGATGCCGTCACCTCGCCGCCAAAACTCTTCTCGGACTGTCTAGATCTACTTCTGACGCCGTCAAGACTTATACATTTCCAGGCCGTCATGACTCTTTTACTCTTGACGCTCTTCCTACGTGACGCCGTCAAATCTGTTCTGGATCGTCATGGAAATTCTTGAAATTTGCTCTTGACGCCGTCAAGGTTTTGCTCTTGACGCCGTCAGGTACTGTTCCCAGCTTGGAAAATTAAGACTTTGGCGTTTTCTTCACTTTAATGCTCCAAAAACGTCCGAATTGCTTCCTTTTCCAGATTTCACTCCCAAAGTACCTAAAATCACAAAAGAAACGATTTAGGGCAATATTTGATCAAATAAATTCGGATTCAGGCTTAAATGACCCCATAAAAACGGACCATTTTTCGCCTCATCAAATCAGTAACAACTTCAACCAAAATAAAAATTACAACAACAAAAACTTTCACTTCTGATTAGCTTTTCTTCTCGAATCAGTAATAACGATTACCTTTTCTTCTCGATCTAATACCTTTTCTTCTCGATCTAATGGCGAAATGATGGTGGGGTTAGAAAGAGGAGGTCGCGGTGAGTAATGGCGAAACTTACAAGCAATAGCAGATTCGAAATAACAGTAGCAACAACAAGATCGAAATACAGTAGCAACAAGATCCGATAATAATAATAATAATAATAATAATAATAATAATAATAATAATAATAATAATAATAATAATAATAATAATAATAATAATAATAATAATAATAATAATAATAATAATAATAATAATAATAATAATAATAATAATAGAAGAAGAAGATATACCTGTAAAGTTCTTTGATTATTCGATTGGGACCATTGGGTTTGGGTGAAGATCCGATAATAATTATAATAACGGAAGAAGAAGCAGTGGATCTGTTAATATTATTATTCGTGCTATGAGAGAGTGAAGGGGGAGGCGCTTTGTGTTTTTTAGGATATGATAAAAGAGTAGGGTTTTTATTTTTAAGGATTATATTATATACTAAGTTACTAACAGGTCACTAACAGGTCACTAACAGGTCTTAACAGGTCTAACCTGTTAAGACACGAAAATTAACAGGTCTTAACAGGTCTGACCTGTTAAGACACGAAACCTGTTAAGGTCAAACACGAAACCTGTTAAGAACAGGTCGTGTCGTGTCGTGTTAACAGGTTTCGTGTCAAAATTGCCAGCCCTATTGGCGAGGGTGGCTCGCCAGTGTTCCTAAAGCTCACAACGAGAGTTAAGTAGTAAGTACCTACATTCTCTTGGGTTGATGGTGAGTCATTTACTTATAACTAGCAGGGTACCCGCGCGTTGCAGCGGCGGGTACCCTGAAATAAAATTTTTCGATGAATAATGTATTTTAGTTTATTATGTTTTTTTTTGACAATAAATTTACGGATATCAAGAATTTCGTATAGCTGGTGCCGGTTCGGGCTCGAACCCGTTGGCCCCTGTCTGTTCGGGCTCGAGCCCGTTTGGTCCGCGCCCGTTTGGGCTCAAGCCCATTTGGCCCGTTGCCCGTTCGGGCTTGAATATTTGTATAATGTGCTTTATTATTTGTAGTAGTGAAATTTAATGCAGGAATTGTGTTTAATTTGGTTGTACAATATGCTTGATAATTTGTATTTCTTATGTAAGTGGTGTTTTTATAACTGTATTAATTATATTTATTTACCAGTTAAATAATTGACTACATTAAATATCATTAATTTGGTGTTTTGTTGTACAATATGCTTCTTGTCTTGTAAGTCTGAAAATTATGTGCAATAAAGTGTTGTACACTATGTTTCTTTTCTTATAAGTAGTAGTCATTATAGTCATTAATAACATTGACCACTTTAATAGCATTAATGTTGTAAGTCTGAAAATTACACCATGCTTATTTTGTTGTACACTATGCTTATTTTGTTGTAAATATGAAAATTTGTTGCAGCTATAGTACATTGAGCTTAAATGGTTATAATTTTTGGTGAAGGGGTGTTTTTAATAGCATTAATGTTGTTTGATATAATTTTGGTCTTAAAATGACACCACGCTTTATTTTGTTGTACAATATGCTTACTTTGTTGTAATTCTGAAAATTGGGTGCATTAAAGTGTTGTAAACGATGCTTAATTTCTTGTAAGTCTTAAAATTTTGAAAAGAGAGTCATTCATGCTTTATATGTAGTATAGATTAAAATCATACACCTACATTACAAGAGGTTAATGCATTACAAATCATTTGGTCTTGTTCCCTTTATTTTTCTTTAGCAAAGAGGTTAAGAGGATTCTTTTACGTCAAAAGTCAATAAAAGCAAAATTTTAAAATAATAGAAACAAAAAAGGCATCAATCAAGTGTGGTTTTCTCCTTGATTATCTCCTAACTGATATTCTTGTCTTTTACAGTAATTTATTAAAGACTGAAATAAAAAAGGGTATATGTTGCATACTTTTCTTAATTCTAAACGTGTCCCATACCATGCATTGCTTTATCAATAACAAAAGGAAACTTGCCATCCCGTTTTTTTTTTTTTTTTTTATTTATTTATTTATTTATTTATTTTTAAGTTCCATAACAAATTCTAATGTAACCAATAAATTTCGAGGCTGCAGAATTCTAAATAATTAAAGACTAGAGATCATCGGATATACTATCTTTTTTAATATGACACCACGCTTTATTTTGTTGTACAATATGCTTACTTTGTTGTAATTCTGAAAATTGGGTGCATTAAAGTGTTGTAAATGATGCTTAATTTTTTGTAAGTCTTAAAATTTTGAAAAGAGAGTCATTCATGCTTTATATGTAGTATATATTAAAATCATATACCTACACTACAAGAGGTTGATGCGTTACAAATCATTTGGTCTTGTTCCCTTTATTTTTCTTTAGCAAAGAGGTTAAGAGGAGTTTTTTACGTACAAAGTCAATAAAAGCAAAATTTTAGAAGAATAGAAACAAAAAAGGCATCAATCAAGTGTGGTTTTCTCCTTGATTATCTCCTAACTAATATTCTTGTCTTTTACAGTAATTTATTAAAGACTGAAATAAAAAAGGGTATATGTTGCATAATTTTCTTAATTCTAAATGTGTCCCGTACTATGCATTGCTTTATCAATAACAAAAGGAAACTTGCTATCTCGTTTTTTTTTTTTTTTTTTTTTTTTTTTTTTTTTTTTTTTTGTAGTTCCATAACAAATTCTAATGTAACCAATAAATTTCCAGGCTGCAGAATTCTAAATAATTAAAGACTAGAGATCATCGGATATACTATCTTTTTTAATGGGATCTACTATAGTAACGAGGGCTATCCCCTAGGCTGCCCACTTGTCCCCTTGTCCTTTTGTCCCCTTTTATTTCAGTACAACACAGTTTTTGTCAGTTTCTGTTCCGTATTTCTGACAGTTTTAACCGTTTGACTTTTTAAACTTTATATTTTCTGTTCCGCACTTTCATGTTTATAGCTTTTTGATTAAACAAAAATATATAAAAAAAAAATAAAAAAAAGGGGGGGGGGGGGTCAATATAAAAAAACCACCCCGTCAATATAACCCATCCCTTTTTAATATGATGCCCGCCAAAATAGTGACCAAACAAAACTGTTCTCTTGTACGTGCAGTTAGTGTGTATGTGTGTGTGTTGGTCGATGTATGCCATTTCTTACTTACGGAAAAAGTAAGTTTTCTAAGGTTGACCAGGAAAAAGATCTTGAAAGAACCGACCAGTCAGATCACCATTAATAGCGTCGAAAGCTACCATCTTCTCCACAGCTTCCACTACACCAATAAATGTTTTTGGTGAAAGCTACCGTCATAACCTATTTTTAAATAAACATTTCTGATATCCTAAAGTCTCGTTTTGTCTGACTATCTATGATAACTTGAATATTTTACTTTTAAAAATTAACAGAATCAATTGTATTCCATTTAAGTAATAAAGTAATGAGCTTGTCAGTACAAGGGATGTAATTTGTTATTATTATTATTTTAAAAAAGTTAAACTGGAACAAACCACACACATAACACAAAGTTTGACTTTTTACCGGTTTGGTTTGATATGTGTGCTGATTTAAAATTGGTTTGGTCGCACCCGTGCCATAAGCCGATTTTTTGGTCTCCTGTGCGGCTGTATGCTCCACCAAATTGTTGCTAGGCAGCTCACTAACTAGGCTTCTGCAACATGTAAATTATATATATGTATGTTCCTCTTAGATCCATATGCGTGTGACTTAAACATTTAAGGTTCTCACTTCTTGCTTCTGTGACCATCACTCATCTCTTAGTTTAAAATGACTAGGTTCAACAACTCAAACAGTGCTATATATATTCCTAGCTTCCATCTCGGAAACATGTCCGCTCACCTCAAAAGTCTTACTTAAAGTGCGAGGCCATACCGCAAAAGTTTATTCCAGCTAGCCTAGTGTTTTTTTTTTTTATTTTTATTTTTTTTATTTTTTTTGCTGTTGCGGTATAATGCTCTTTAACTATTGTCTATATATGGTGCATACTCTCATGAAAGATGTTTAATCACATTGCTTGGCCACAGGCCCACATCATGCATTTGGCGACTTAATTGCTGCCTTGGGAATCACAGATGATATGCTTGACAGTTTAATGGCCCTCAAGGACTTAGACGATGTTCCAGGATTGCCCCCACTAAGCACAATTGAGGATATGCGTTATGAAAAGAACACCCGTAAGTCCACAAGAGCTGGCATAGAGCATGATTAAGATCATCGCTGATCCTTTTGAGGATATGCGTTATGAACACAATGATGTAAAATTTGGAGTCTTCAATGGATTTGATGAGATCATCGCTGATCCTTTCCCCTTTTTGGATTTTTTCATCGTCTTTATAAGTGTAAATGCCTTTATCCTTAAGAGCATGATAAAGATGATCGACAAAGTTTTTAAGGGTATCTTCACCCCTGAAGCATATAAACACATCATACTTAAATATCTTTGGAATGGAAGAGCTTGAAGCGGACACCTCAGGAGTTGCGGATGAAGGAACGGATAAACGTAATCTCTTGTTGGAGGACATTGAAAGTATGGTTGAAAGAGTTTATGTGAAAAAATGTTTGTGTTTGTGTGGGTAAATTAAAATAGTGGAATGATGATGTTGAGAAACAAAAGCCACTATCACTATCTAAGGCCTCTATATATGTTGCTAATGGAGATACTACTAAAGTGATCAATGCAGTGATGTCAAGCAACTATATCCACCATCTCAAGTGCTTAAAGAAGTGTAGCAATTTATAGCTTTGATGTATTGTACCACTTACTTGTAATATTGTAACATTGTAGTGTAAATGTAGCTTAGTCAAAGTTAGTTACAATAGATGTAGTATATAAAGCTTTGTAATGTCACAATTTCATTTCAATAATATTCATTACAATTTTTCCTCCTATCACAATTCTCTCTGTTTATCAAAATGGTATCAGAGACACCGGATCCTCACAACTTCCGGTGGAGTAACTAGCATAACCGTCTTCTCTCCTCCCTAACAAACTTTTCCGACCACCATAACAAACTTTTTCCGGTCAAACTCCGATCAAATTCACACACATATACAACAATCAATATCAATCAAACACAATCAATCATCAATTCAATTCAATTCCTTCAATTAACATCATGTCTACCAACAATCACTCCACAGAATCACCATCATCTTTTGCTATCTCACCGGAAAATGACGTCAACTCACCACATCACCCTCTTTACTTACACTCACAAGATCATCCTTGATTAGTTCTAATCTCCAAACGATTAACTGGATCAGATAACTATGGATCTTGGAAAAGGTCTATGATGATTGCGTTAAACGCCAAGAACAAGATGAAGATTATCACAAGTGAATTTTCAGAACCAAGTCTTCATTCAGACATCAGACCATTGTGGGGAAGGACAAATGATATGATCATCTCTTGGATACTTAACACAATTTCAGAGCAGATAAGTAATTCTTTAAGTTTTGTCAATACTGCTAGTGCTTTGTGGAATGAATTGGAAGAACACTATTCTCAATTAGATGGTCATAGGGTATATCAGCTCACTCATGATTTAGTTCAACACAAACAAAACAACACCACCAATTAAATCTATTACCAGAAATTGAGGGGACTTTGGGATGAGTATGACTCTTTAGAGGCTCCTTATTTGTGTGTATGTGATTGCTCTTATGAGAATGCGAGAATTAATGGTGAGAGGGATCAGAGGAAGAGACTAATTCAGTTCCTTATAGGCTTAGATGAGTGTTATGCTAATATAAGAAGCCAAATTCTGCTTATGAACCCAATGCCTAGTGTTGCTAAGGCTTATAGTATGATAAGACAAGAGGATAAGCAAAGGGAGGTTCACACAACAGTGATTCCAACTGCTACAACACTTTCATCACATTCCAACAACTACAGGAATTCTTATAACAACAACACTAGGTCAGGAAGAAACTACAATCAAGGTGACACCACCATGAGGTCTGGCAATACTGGTGATAATGCAGCAAGGAAAAGCACTTTTAAAAAGGGGGTCATATGCGGAAATTGTGGTAAGGAAGGCCACAACAAGGAAGAATGTTACAAGTTGGTAGGATTTCCAATTGGTCATCCACTTTATGGAAAGTATAAACCTCCTACACCACAGAGGCAAGACAATTATGCTCACAGAATAGTCAACATGACTATGGGACAAGGTGCAAATGCAGGATCAACTAATGGAAGCAATTTAACTGATTTAGCTATGAGTGCAAGAATGGACCAATTACAAAACCAGCTCAATCAGATGCTACTAATGATGCAGAACACCAAAGACTCATCTGGTTCATCTCACTTAAGCTCAGAAGGTATACCTAAACTTGTAGCTTCATTCACTACTAGAACATACAGATTGGTTGCTTCTCATATTACTGCTAGAAGATATTGGTTTATTGCATCATTTCTGATTAATCAACAGACTCTTTGGGTAGTTGATAGTGGGGCTACTCATCATGTTTGCATTTCTCTTACTTTAATGCATAACATCCAACTTTGCACACAACCCATATTTGTGACCTTACCTAATGGTCAACACACACAAGTCACACAAACTGGACCAGTACACATAAATCATGCCATCACATTACATGATGTTTTATACATCCCCTCATTTTCATACAACCTTCTCTCAGTAAGCAAACTAGGCACTCATCTACCACTTTCCATAATCTTCACACCATTTTCATGCTATTTTCAGGACCAACACAAGAGAATTGCACATGGCAACCTCTATAATGGTCTTTATATCATCAAGCAGGAGCAGGACACATCACCATCACCAACTCTTCTATCCATCAACAACAGTAACGTTTATCTCTTGCACTCAAGACTTTGTCACCCATCCTTCTTAGTTCTCCAGCAAATAAAATCGATTTCTACTTCCAAACATTGTAATTCTTACCTTTGTAATGTTTGTCCTCTGGCTAAGCAGCATGCTTTACCCTTTCCAACTAGTACTTCTAAAGCTACCTCTTTGTTTGAACTTGTTCATGTAGATCTGTGGGGTCCATACAAACATTCAACTGTGAATCAATGTAAATATTTCCTTACAATAGTTGATGACTATTATAGAGCCACATGGACATACCTTTTACCATCAAAAGACTACACAACATCACAACTCAAAATGTTTCATGATTTTGTATTTAATCATTTCAAAACAACTCTGAAAACTATAAGAAGTGACAATGGTTCAGAATTCATCAATCAATCTTTAAAAGAATTTTTCCAATCACAAGGAATAATTCATCAAACCAGTTGTCCCTACACACCTCAACAAAATTCAAGAGTTGAAAGAAAACACAAACATTTATTAGAAGTGGCCAGAGCTTTAAGATTTCAAGCTAACACACCCATCCATCTTTGGGGCTATTGTTTACTCACTGCCACATATTTGATCAATAGATTACCCTACAAACCTTTAAACCACAAAAGTCCTTATGAATTACTTTATCAAACACCTCCAAATCTTGATCATCTAAAAGTTTTTGGATGTCAAGCACTTGCTCATCAACATCCTCTGGACAAATTTGAACCCAGAGCCAAAACATGTGTCTTTATTGGATATCCAACCACTCAAAAAGGGTATTTACTTTATGACACCATCAATCACAAAACATTTGTAAGTAGACATGTCAGATTCAATGAAACAGTGTTTCCATTTTCTGACTAACCAACAAAAACCTCACCATCACAACACACAACCATCTCTACACCTTATGACTTCATTCATATTCCTACACCAACTCCAATAACATCAGAACCCATCATCACATCATCCCCTACTACAATGTGTCCTGATTCTACTCCAACTCCAACCTCTGACACTGATCCAATTCCAAGCACCCCAGAACATACACAACCTTCACAAAACATACCTTCATCTTCTCAACACACAAACAATATCACTGACACACCACCACCACCAATTAGAAGATCCAAAAGACAATCCAATCTCCCAACCAAGCTTCAAGACTTTCAAATTCATCTACCTAAAACCAAGCACACCACTAGGGCTGTAAACGAACCGGACGAACACGAACGGAGTCCTGTTCATGTTCATTCATTTAATTCTAACCGGACAAATAAACGGACACAGACACTTAAACGGACGAATTTTCTTGTTCATGTTTGTTTATTAAGAAAATGAATTGTTCATGTTCGTTTATGTTCGTTCATTAAGACATTAAACGAACGCTAAACGAACATTAACGATCAAACATAAATGAAAATAGACAAACAAACATAAACTTTATTGAATTCTTCACAATATATTGTTTTATAAGTGTTGCTTTGTTTAAACAAACCAATGTTTAAAATTATAAAATTAAAAAAAAATGATATATGAACATAAATAGATAAATAAACATAAACGAACTTTAACGAACGCCTAATCGGACGTTCACGAACATAAATGAACGAACGAGACTTTTGTTCATGTTCGTTCATTTAACTAAACGAACGTAAAATATTGTTCATGTTCGTTCATTTAATAAACGAACGAACATAAACAAACTTTTTGCCGAACGGTTCATTAATTGTTCACTGAACGTTCTGTTCGTTTACAGCCCTACACACCACTAATTCTGTCACTAAATTTCACCATTCTAAATACATAAATTATGACAATATCACATCACCATCACATAGACATCTCATCAATAACATCAACAAATCAGTAGAACCACATTCATATACTCAAGCTTCTAAAGAGAAAAGATGGATTGATGCAATGAACAAAGAGCTGCATGCCTTGGAGACCAACAAAACATGGGTTGTCACTACTCTACCAGAGGGAAAAGAGCAATAGGCTGCAAATGGGTCTTCAAGATTAAATATCACTCAGATGGCACAGTAGAAAGATTCAAGGCAAGATTAGTAGCAAAGGGGTTCACACAACATGAAGGCACTGATTATACAGAGACTTTTGCTCCTGTTTCCAAGATGGTAACAGTGAGAACCTTACTTGTCACTGCTGTTCATCATAACTGGAGCATTGCACAGTTGGACATAAACAATGCATTTCTGCATGGGGATCTCTATGAAGAAGTCTATATGGTACTCCCACAAGGCTACAAACATAATACTTCAATTCCAAATCCAGTTTGCAAATTACAAAAGTCCCTCTATGGTTTAAAACAGGCCAACAGGCAATGGTTTACCAAACTCACCACCTTTCTCATCAGTCATGGTTTTACACAAAGTTATGCTGATACATCTCTACTCACATATAAGAAAGGAACTGATTTCTTGGCCTTGGTAGTCTATGTGGATGACATACTCTTTACAGGCAACAACAATACTCTCATTCAACATTTCAAACACCAACTGGATCTTACCTTTAGCATTAAAGATCTTGGACAGCTTAATTATTATCTTGGTGTTGAGTTCTTAAGAAGTTCAGAAGGCATCACAATGTCCCAAAGGAAATATGCATTGGAATTACTTCACAGTGTAAAAGTCCTTGATTTTAAACCATCTCACATTCCTATTGATCCTATAATGAAGCTTAATGAAACAGATGGAGAACTATTATCAGATCCTAGCACTTACAGAGCTCTAGTAGGTAAAATTCTATACCTTACTATCACTAGGCCTGATCTATCCTATGCAGCTCATGCTTTGAGTCAATCCAACCATAGTCCAAGAATACCTCACTGGAAAGCTCTCTGATGAGGCGAAAAGTGTACCGCTTTTAAGGGGTCATTTAGCCCGAATTCGAGATTATTTGATCAAATATTGCCCTAAATCGTTCCTTTTGTCATTTTAGGTACTTTTGGAGAAATATCTAGAAAAGGAAGCATTTTGGACGTTTTTGGAGCATAAAAGTGAAGAAAACGGCAAAGTCTCAAAATTCCTTGCTGGAACAGTACCTGACGGCGTAAAGGTTCTACAAGTGACGGCGTCAAGAGTGATAAAAGAGGTGGATGTGGAGCTTATAACGTGGCGGGCCAGAACCCTTTCTTTGTTATTGGCCTGAAGGCGTCACCTAGGCCGTCAGGGTCCAATTACACGTGACGGCCCAGAGCTCTTTCCTACATGACGGCGTTAGGAATGGATCTAGGTAATACGAATTTCATCATGGCGGCGAGTTGACGGCGTCACAAGCTATAACGTGACGCCGTCAAGATGTAAAATCTATATATCGTTTTCCAATTTTCATTCATTAGTGTGCAACTTTGAGGGAATAAACCCTAAACGAATTTTAACAACTTTTCAAGGGTTTCAACCCCTTGATTCTTCCATGTTCAATTGAAGATAAGTACTTATTCAAATCATTCAATATGTCTATATGTTGTGTGATTATATCTTATGCTTGTCTTCTCTTTAACATGCTAGGCTAGATTTTCATTGTGTTTGCTTAGATGTAGTGAAACCTAGATGTTGATTATGGGTTGATTGTTTGTTTATAATTGTTACGGATGATTGTATTCGATGTCAGGCTTAAGAAAACTGGTAGACTTCCATTGGTAACTTGCTTGAACATCTTAAGAAACATGATCGGAGGTGTACTACGATTTTTGATTGTATTTAATGCGTAAGAGAATTCTAATGATCCCATGTTAGGAGCTTCTAACGGCTCGACATAGGAGTGAAGTAGGATCTTATAGAGTTAGGGAATATTGTACATGGCCCTACGACTAGTATTAAGGAATATGACCCGTCATCCATGCAGTTGTAACAAGCTAATCAACCTGTAAAAGATATCTAGGGAGTAATGAAATCTAAGTAAACACAACTTTCCTCATTATTGTTTCCACCACATTAGTATAATAGTTTTATTTTCATTTATTTTATTTTATTTTGAGTGCATCTTTAGTTTATTGGGTTAGCTGGCTAGCAACTAATTCCGCCCACTCCTTCAAAACCCGAGATTTTACTTGCTTTCTATAAAATAAAAAAAATACAAAAAGAATCATCCCTCACCTCTAGACCTAGTTTAGCAGGCTTTCTAATCCTAGCGACACTATTCCTGAGTTGAACGATCAATCCCCCGGCACTTGTCACTATACTATACTACAACGATCAGGTACACTGCCTGGTGGGGGTTGTAAGCTTCTCAAGATCCCTTGAGAGGTAAAACCTGTTGCGAGGGTGCAATTCCCACACATCAAGTTTTTGGCGCCGCAGCCCGGGGAATAGTTATTGTCTAGGTTAGGATTTCTTTTTATTAGGTCTACTTGCTAGATTCCTTTCTAGTAAGGTTTTATTTTTATTTTTAGGTTTTCTTTAGTCTATCTTATTTCTTCGTTCCTTTGTTCGTAACCTTTACCATCCGACATCATGGAAGGTGGTAATATCTTTGAACCCATCAACCCACCACTAGCAAACCAACCTTCTAGACCCCGAACTTTAGGAGAGTATTCCCGTCCTAGCCACCAAGGCTATCGAAACACCATTGAGCTCACTCAAGGAGCCAATGTGTCTCCCTTACGATCCGACACCATCCGGTTGGTGCAAAGCGGATGTGCATTCCATGGACTTCGTTCCGAAGATCCTAATCAACATCTCAAGGATTTCCTAAAAATCGTAGATTCCATAGACCTTGATGTTGCAACTAGAGAGTCGACCCAATTACGCCTATTCCAGTTCTCTCTACGTGATCAAGCTAGTCAATGGCTTGAACGTTTTCCCGTGGGATCCATCACCTAATGGGATGATCTCACCTCTCGTTTCCTTGCTTAATTTTCCCACCGGGGAGAACTACGATGCTTAGAAATGATGTTCCAACAGTGTCAAGGTGAATCCTTCTATGAAGCATGGAATCGATACAAGGACTTACTCCAAAAAGTCCCTCACCATGGCATAGAACCGTGGCTCCGAATTCAAATTTTTTACGATAAAGTTAATTATCAAACGAGAAGGGCCATAGATTACGCTGCCAATGGTAGACTAAACAGACTTAGCATTGATAAATGCTGGGAAGTTCTTGAGGGGTTAGCACAATACGAAGAAGAAGGATGGGAGGATCCGATGTTTTCAAAAGAAGGGAATCTAGATTACGTAAACGCTACCCAAGAACAATTATTGGAAGATATCGAGAAGCAGGTTAAGGAATTGATGAGGGCTGAAATGCCTACAGTTGATGCCGCAATGAGTCCTGATAGACATGTGAGTGCAATTCGCAAGTACACTTTTCCTGAATGTTCACGACAAGAGGAGTTCGAAGGGATAATGATAACCTTCATGAATAATCAGGAGAAACAGATTTAGCGCTTAGAAACTCGCATAGAAAGCACTAGGAATACTTTTATGGACTTGGCTGATGAATTTATATCAAGAATTAAGGAGAAGATTAGGGAAAAATCCACACCGAGGAAAATCAAAAAGATCTTGGAACTCCCAACCCCTTTGGTGTGTGACGGAGAGGATGATAAAAAACCCTCTCCAAGCGCTTCACCTTCAATTACCCCTTACTTTTATGGGAATGGGGTGTACACCTCGACTATTGGGGCGGCCTCCATTAGGGATCCTAGAGTCCGGTTAGCCCACAGGTGCATCACATACAGTTTGGCAGGACGCCATGGCTCCACTCACCGCGTCACTGCCTCTGACCTTTTCTACCTGTACACCATGTTCTCAGAGGATGTGTATTGTAACATCCCATTCTGGGTGGCGAGTTATCTGAAGACGAGTGTAGGGGAGAGGGATGGTGATAAGATCTATGGAGGGATGTTTGTGACCCGCCTGGCTCATTCTTATGGGATCCTTGTGCCAGAGATCATGGGATACTTGAGTGATTGTGGTACATGTAGGGTGGTGAGGGCCAAGTCCCTCAAGCAGATGAGTATCGTGATGGAGTTGGGGGATGGGTCCTTTGCTTGATATGTTGTAGGGGGAGCGGCTGCTGCTGATGATGATGAGGGTGCACCCCAGCAGCAGCAGTATGGGGACTATGAGGTTGGCTTTGCGGACTACTACCGACACATGGGTCGGGGAGATTGGCAGGCGCATCCGGGGGCTTGGATGGGACAGGTGGATGCATGGAGAGCCACCACTGACCAGAGGTTTGACTGGATGTATGATCACACAGTCCGCCAGATGCAGCATCTTTCGCCCCGTGATCACATCGAGCCTCAGTTGCAGATCGACCCATTCCCTGGACGCGAGCAGGACTATCCTCCCTACGCGTACACCGGGCACCTCCCTCCTGGCTATGATTACCTCTATGGTCCCCCTCCCTAGTGATTTGTCATGTTATGTTATGATCTTTGGACAATTTATTTGTGGTTGTATGCTCTAAAACAATTTATCCTGTAATAATTTAGGATATGGCCTCTGTTAGCCTTGGATACTTTTTTTTTTTTTTTGCTATTATGAATGTAGGATTTTTAATTTCATGGTTGTCTATTTTTTTTAGTTTTTATTTGTTTGATTTTTATTTGTTTCCGTATGCATGGTTTATTTTTTTTGTTGGTAGATCATGTTTCAAACTAAAATTGTGAAAATGCTTTATTTTGTTGTTTAACTTCGTCTTAACTTCATATAAAGGTATTTTGCAAAAGTTAAGTGTAAAGGGAAACCCAAATTTGTTTATAAGAACGGAAATGATCATGATTTTCCACAATATTAAATGAACCTATATATTAGTAATTGTTAGAGTCAAATGCTTGTATCGAGTCATAATGATGTTTTGCAGGATTTTTCAAGAAACAGGACATAAGTTTTTCCAGAAATTTTCCGGAAACTTAACATAAAGATTTCTGCAGGTCACTTCTGACAGCGTTAGGGTTTAACACCTGACGGCGTCACGTGTAAAATTCTGGAAATTTTACGAGTTTTGTTTTTCTAACGGAATCTTAAAAGTTTTTGTTGATTCTTTAGTTCTGTAAACTCTAGGAAATCTGCAAACATTCATTCCACAAGCATTATATCTTAAATTGCTTTCTAGGATTTGTTAGTATATATAGATTGCCGCCGATTTTACGCGAGGTTGCCTTGATTGTTTTCTCAGGCTTAACAGGTTATATATGACAAGAAGATGATTTATATTTCCGGAATGGAAGCTTTGAACGTTCATTTTCTTGGAGGAAGATCTAACTTTGTTAACACACTATCCACACCGAGCGAATCAGGAGAGTATTTGTTTTCATTCTTTTACCTATTCTACTTTTACATTGTTTAATTGAACATTGGGGACAATGTTCATCCTAAGTGTAAGGGGAGGGTAAATGATGATACCTTATAGGATACTATTGCACTTGAGTTTGTTTGTCTGATGGTAGGTGTGTAATAAAACTAAGAGAAATACCTGTTAGTGTAATTTTAGCGCCAAATTTAAAAATTTTTACAACATTTAGGAGTGAAACTTTAGCCTTAACAAGCGTCTCATGGATAGGAGTTGTATGACTAGCACAAAACCGTACCACTAAAAAAAATTTATCAAGAAAAAGGTAGTAACCATCCGAGTATTAGATTAATTGGCTAACGCGCCAGCGGTAGTGTATGACTTGGTGACCATCCGTTATGCAAATAACGCGCCAGCGATCCAAGAAGTGCATTAGTTAGCATCCGTTAGTTGAGGCGTCAAAGACTCGTACCGACCTTCTACTAAGTGAGGTTCGCCCCTAGACTTGTTAGGAGAAGCCTTAGAGCTTATGAGTGTACCGGTAATACTTAGATTCTAGAACTTGCGTTAGTGATACATCCCGAGACCACTAGAGAGACTACATCCGTGTAGTTAGGATCTACTACATGATAAGAGGCATTAGGATCACCCTTGTGTTTAAACCCGTATCATAATTGCTTGACCATTTAAGTCATATTACTTGACTAGTAAAGTCAATTGATTTTTCCCACACCTTAGCGTTGTACTCATTTTTAGTACACGATACCCCTAGTACACCCCTCCGAGCCTATCTTTTCGTTTCTAACTTAAAGCATTTTACTTAAAGGAAGAATTTGTTACAACCCACCCAAATGTGCAACCAAATCGACTTAGCCTTCCGTGTATGCACTCATCTTTAGTGCATTATTGTTACACGTTTAAACCCTTAGTTAATTATCTAATTGATTACATGGTTGCTAAGTCGAGTCATATCTTGTACATATTGTTTTGGGACGATTGGGACTCATGGGTAAAGTACTTATGTTTTGGAGCAATGGGAAAGAACATCATATATTACCCCCATATGTGCGTTCATATTTAAAAGTACTCCAAGTGTTTTGATTATCTTGATTCGAGTCATTAGAGTAGTTTATTGTAAAGTATGTAAAAATTCAAGTGTAAGGGGGATATAAATCACCTATGATGTATTATTTTGGATGGTAGGGTATGAGTGTATGCAAAAAAAAAAAAAAAAAAAAAAAAAAAAAAAAAATCGAAAAAAATCAAGAAAAAGAAAGAAAAAATATATATAGAAAAAAGAAAAGAGAAAAACATACGAACTACCATCCCGTTTCATTTTATGTTTTTGTTATTTATTTTTTTTTGATTTATTAGCTTAAGTCGAGTCTAGTCTTGGCTTAGCAACGCCATATTGTACATCTAATTAACCAAGATGATTAACTCGCCACCAGTAAATATTACCTTTATCCAACAAAACCGTGTTTTCCATATCCCTACGCCTAACGTTATAACCCTTTAAAAGACCTCTTTGATAGTTTATCCTAGGTGCTTACGCCAAGTGGTGGAGGTTTGATTCATTCCCAAGCCTATGGTAATATATTTGCTATGACAGGTAGTGAGAGATGTTTTCTATTTCCATATTGTGATATATACTTTATTACACCCGAGAGATGTGAGTATCTAAACACTATTTGTGAGGTGCTAGTGTATGACCTCCGTGCTTGCTTTTGGTTTTTAGTGGAACGATTATTTGTTGTAATTACTTTTATATTAGTGTTAAATGACCCCTAACTTGTATTTTGATTAGAATAAAAGCTCATTTGCTTGAGGACAAGCAAATCTCAAGTCTAAGGGTATTTGATGAGGCAAAAAGTGTACCGCTTTTAAGGGGTCATTTAAGCCCAAATTCGAGATTATTTGATCAAATTTTGCCCTAAATCGTTCCTTTTGTCATTTTAGGTACTTTTGGAGAGAAATCTGGAAAAGGAAGCATTTTGGACGTTTTTGGAGCATAAAAGTGAAGAAAACTACAAAGTATCAAAATTCCTTGCTGGAACAGTACCTGACGGCATCAAGGTTCTACAAGTGACGGCGTCAAGAGTGATAAAAGAGGTGGATGTGGTGCTTATAACGTGACGGGCCAGAACCCTTTCTTTGTTATTGGCCTGACGGCGTCACCTAGGCCGTCAGGGTCCAATTACACGTGACGACCCAGACCTCTTTCCTACATGACGGCGTCAGGAATGGATCTAGGCAATACGAATTTCATCATGGCGGCGAGTTGACGGCGTCACAAGCTATAACGTGACGCCGTCAAGATGTAAAATCTATATATAGTTTTCCAATTTTCATTCATTAGTGTGCAACTTTGAGGGAATAAACCCTAGACGAATTTTAACAGCTTTTCAAGGGTTTCAACCCCTTGATTCTTCCATGTTCAATTGAAGATAAGTACTTATTCAAATCATTCAATATGTCTATGTGTTGTGTGATTATATCTTACGCTTGTCTTCTCTTTAACATGCTAGGCTAGATTTTCATTGTGTTTGCTTAGATGTAGTGAAACCTAGATGTTGATTATGGGTTGATTGTTTGTTTATAATTGTTACAGATGATTGTATTCGATGTTAGGCTTAAGAAAACTGGCAGACTTCCATTGGTAACTTGCTTGAACGTCTTAAGAAACATGATCGGAGGTGTACTACGATTTTTGGTTGTATTTAATGCGTAAGAGAATTCTAATGATCCCATGTTAGGAGCTTCTAACGGCTCGACATAGGAGTGAAGTAGGATCTTATAGAGTTATGGAATATTGTACATGGTCCTATGACTATTATTAAGGAATGAGCCGTCATCCATGCGAGGGCGAAAAAACACAAGAACTTGCTGCGGACGTTGATGTAGTTATCTGCATTGATGTGGATGCCGAAACCGATGACCTTCAGGTATTCTATATTTATTTAAATTTAAATTTTATTTATTGTCTAGTTTATTAATATTTTATTTATTCTATATTACAACCTTGTGAACTGATTTTATGGTCTAAATCTTTAGAAGCCTTTGAAAATCACATAAGTAGTTGTAAAAAGGGGTGTTTGGATCAGACATATCCACTGAGTTCCTTTGTATTTCAGTTTTTGTGATTGGTTGAGGTATATCATATTAAGTCTAGATAACATATTTCAGTCATAAAAACCAGGTCACATAGGATAAATAGTCAAATGTTGTGTTAATTTCAATTTAAACTTCACTGTGAGGATTTTAGGTTTTAGATTGCATGATATCATTGTATAATTGTTAGATATAGCTTAATTTAGCTGCATTATATGTCATAACAACATTTTATGTCATTAGGGTCAGATCAAAACTCACCAAAGTAAAAGTTTCAAGAAACATTAAAAAGTCAAACTGCATACTTATTTGTTTTTCCAAATCTGTCGAGATTTTTCTAGGTCTCTGTTTTCACTTTTAGACTCTAAAATTTTTGGACATTAATATTTGGTAGGTAATCTTTGTGGTACTTATTTTTTTCATATTTTTCTGATTTTTTCTAACAGCTTATTTGAGGTCTTATTTGAGCCTGCAGGGCAAGCTTATGCCCTGTATCAGGGGGTGAGCCCCAACAGACCTACTTCACAAACCCCTCCAAGGTTCACCTATGGGCCCCACCCTTTGTACACTGGCTTTTTAAGAAGCTTATTAGTTGGGATTCTCAGACCATTTGCCCATAGCTTATTTTACCCCTAAATTCACCCTGATCAAACTAACACCCTTAGTGAATCAGTGTGATTGACCCAACTTCACAAGACAACCCTGAACTCATTATTGGGACCCACCTTGTGATTCCTTGGTTTTTGGAAACCCAAATAAGCCAACTTATCATATTAGAGCTTTATTTGGACTTTTGAGTCCATTTAGGTCAAAGATTGTAGCTTATTAGTACTTAGTAGCTTTTGAGCCCAAAGATTGTAGCAGTGGTTTGGATTGCTTAAGCATTCATTTGCTAAGTCAATAGATCACATCCGTATTTTGTCCTAATGTGCTTATTTTGTCCTAATGTTTGTCAGATTTTTTATTTAGTATGCGATTATTTTATGAGGTTAATTTCGTATAGGTACCAAATACGTTCCCGGTTGACGTGAACGTTGTACTTGTGAATAATGTAAGATCCATTTTCAATGCCAATAAACGCAAGAGGAAAACAGGGAAATATAACAACTCCCCTTATACCAAACTTCCGGACACTACTCCTAGAGTTTTGTGAAGTCGTACTGTAGAAAACTAGAAGGGGGGGTTGAATAGTTTTATGTCCTTTTTAGATTTATTTCCAAAATATTTTGTTGGTTATAAAAACTTTCGATTCGATCTTAAGTGAGTTCAAGCAACAACCAATATAAGCAATTCTAAACTAATATTGAAAGTATTGAAATATAATGAAGAAAAGATAGAGTTAGAAAGATCAAACCACAACACGTGAATTTATAGTGGTTCGGCTACAAGGACACCTTCCTTGCCCTACTCCACTCCCCGAGTACCACACTCGAGAGTTTTCTTCACTATGTCAACAAACTCCTTATGGTGGAGAAACCTTACACACCTTGGCTTACACAAGTTAACGACACTAAGCTAAATGTCGAGTTCTAATCGTAGCTAGAACCAATCTCACACCAAATATCACACCACGTGATCTTCACACCTTAATCACACCTTAATCACACCTTCACACCTTCTTCAAGACTTCACACCGTCTTCACACCTTGTCAATCTTCACACCTTCTTCTATGCACAACTAAGTCACAACTACTAAACTAGTTTACAACACACCAAGATTCTACAATCAACAAATATACACAACACCTTAACAAATAACTATCACTAGTATTATATGAAACTAGCTATACACAACACCACTACAATAAGATGGATGTAGAGAAGTGTTCTTCTTCTTGCACTTGAATGGATGAAGCTTTGGATCACTTGGAAACAAAGACTTATGAAATATATGATCAAAGGATTTTAGATCTAGAGAAGAAGATTGGATCAGAAAGTTTATAGTGCAAAAAGGTGAGAAAAATATGTGAAATGATCCAATATTTATAGGGCCAGAAAATACTGTTCGGGAGCGTGCCGGTCCCCTTAATTGTAGGCCGGTCCCCTTAATGATTAAAGGGGCCGCCTAGTAAAATTAAGGGGGCCGCCCTCCTGAACGTTTCAAAAGTTTTTCTGGATAAAATTTGCCCTTTTTGGTTGGAAATTTGAAATCATATTTTTGTGGTTTAATAAAGCTTTACCAAAAATGATTTACAAATATATATAAAATGTTAAAATCATTTTATATAATGTTATGTATTAATATAAAATTTCCTTTGATCATGTAATGCATAAGTTACTAAGTTTATGCATACCTTAAGTGATATAAGATGTAGAGGTAAATATTTGTCACCAAATACTTGTTTATGTCTTATTCTTGACTTAATTTGATTTAAGTTTTGTGATTATCAAAACATAGGTTTATTGAGAAATATTAATAACATTCACAAACATTATTTATATCAACACGTACATTTAGAAACAAATATAAAAAATTATCCCTTCCTGTCGCGCCTGATTTTGACCAACATTTGGAACTACCACAATTGCAACCATTTGTTGAGGTATGTAAAATTTTGAAGATCTCTTTCTCGCTTTTCCTATTATGATAAAACTTTGAAACTGAGAAAATCATTCTTGTTTAACTACACTTATCATTTATTTCAGAACTTAGAAAGAGGTCCCAATGCGAAGAGAAAAGAGGTGAATGTGCCAGTTGCGATTCAAAACTTTGTTGAAACAAAAATGAACATTAAGTTCATGTTTCCATGGGGTAGTGAAGACACGGTTGCTGATGTCCGTTTCTAGAAGTGTTTATTGGCCATGGATGATTGTAGCTCTGGATGGCTAAGGGACGAGGTACGTATAACAATTTATCAATAGTTTTCAATTATAAATTTGTTTGTCTATGGATACTGACTTTCAGCATACCTTAACTTACATACAGCTGTATTCAAACAATAGCATATAGACCTATGGGTTGACTTGATGTGGACACTCTGACAACAAGATGCCGATTGGGCTATGGCCGGTGCATTTTTCTGTCCTGCTGTCATGGACAATATGCTACGACCCTATTGGGCAAACGGTACAAAGTATCCACTGCCTTGGACGGATGTTGAAAAGGTCATCATAACTTATCCTTAGCTGATCCATACTTTTTTTTAGAACTTTATTGTTGTCGTGTATAAAATTTTATTTTTGGGTAAAATGTAGGTACTTTTTCCGATAAATGAACCTAGAGTGCATTGGGCGACAGGTGAGCTTGTCATACGTACTGGTGTTGTGACAGTGTTTGACTCGCTTCCTAAATTTTCAAGAAAACGAGACTGGTGGAATATCACCATGACAAGTGCATTTGAAAAGTATTTGACAAAGTATCTTAAAGACGAGGGTGTGTTGGAGTCAAAAGGCATACAGGCTGATGGTTATACGTTAACTTGGAAACGTGGAAAGGATGTCCCCACACAAGGATGTTCATATGGTGACTGCGGAATATGGGTTTGTATAAACCTTTATCGGTTGTGTCATAATATGCCATTAAAGGTAAACAAACCTTTAATTGCAGGTCTAGCTTATCGTGAACGAATGGCGGAATACTTGTGGAAGTACAAGATTCTATATTCCGAAACCAAAAATTAACATGAACATCCACTGGTATAGCTTGTAAGTATGTGCAGGTCTAGCTTATATGAAGTGTATGATGAAGTGTATGGACTCCCTTAATGTAATATTTAGATGTAGTGTACTGAACAAACTAATGTATTGTAACTTCGTAACTTCTTTTGTATAAATATATGATTTTAGTTTAGCAAATCTTTGCTCAAATGCTATGTAGCTCAACAGTTTAGTTGGATTAGCAAATCTTTGAATCTACATATCTTGTACATGATAACATGTAATTAATACAGCTGCAAACATACTTATAGATTCATATCAACCACCATATCCTTCACAACATGAAATTTATATAACAAGCACAACACAATATGTAGCTGCAAACATACTTATAGCATTAATATAACAAACACAACACAAATTAAAAAACTTAACCAATAGCCGTGGATAATACCCAAAAGATACATATCATAGAAAACCTAAGATGACAACACAAATTAAAAAAACGAATCATCAGACACATAGCCCTCGTGACTCGAATAAGAGGCACTCGAATCATCCTCACTGGTAGGCACACGGGGCAATCCATTTTCAATTCGCCATTCACAACGACGGTCTCTCCGAGCCTGTTTAGCTCTTAAGTATTCTTCAAGAGCTCTTGTCGCATCTGCTTCCTCTGCTTCAACACGTAACAATTCTTGCATATCTTGCTGAAACAGTTCTTCATCAGTCAACCCTCTCCAAATGGGTTGGTTTGCCACCGGTGGATTGTTCACCGATTGATCGGGTTGTTGTTGGACAACAGGTGGATTGGGCACCGGTTCATTATCCGGTCTGAATACCGGAAAGATGTCTTCTGGTGGAGTGTTCTCCGGTTCATTCGGTATCATGCTGGAGCTTGAAAATTGATGGGAAAAGTCATGGTGACTTGGGAATTGCTGGGAGAAGTCACGGTAAGTTGGGAATTGTTGCGAGAAGTCGCGGTGACTTGGGAATTATTGGAAGAAGTCTTTGCGAGACATTGTTTGCGATTATTTTTTGTGAATTATGTATTGTGAGAAACTGATGTTTTTCAACAATGTGGATATAGTGTTTACATATTTATATTGGACCTCAACATAAATACACAAGTACATTTGATGGTATAAGAAACTAAATGAACTAGTACAATTGGTTGTTGGGTAACTTAACTATTGTTGGGCGACCTGCCTAAAGTAAATGAAATCAAATTAATAAACAACTTTTTAAAACAACAAATTGTGGTCTACAAGTTACAATGCTTGTAATTTTACAACAGGCTACAACAAACCATAAGTGCATGAAAACAACAAATTCGCAATGATGCATTACAAGTTCAGGAAATTTAAAAACATGTTACAAGTGCAGGAAATTTAACAACATGCTACAAGTGCAGGAAATTTTACAAACGAAAGTTCATTACAAGTTACGGAAATATTGAAACAAAAACAGTTAATGGATGGGACCTTTCATTCTTTTAAGTAGCACATCCCAGTTTGTTTCATAACAGTAATTCCCAAAGTCTTCCGTTTCCGCTATCCCATACTCTATCTTCCACAGCAACTCGTCAAATTCTCGATCTTGCCTGATCCTCTCCTCCATTTCTCTTTCAGCCCTATCCTCTTCGGCTAGTATTTCCATTAATGCTTCCTCGTCTTGTATTGTTTGTCGTTCATGATCCTCATTAACATAGTCGTGACTTTCCTCATAAAATGCATCCGCCTAAATTTCCTGTAATTCACTTTCTTTTAGCGGCTTCTCACATGTTTCTTCTACAGGTTCCACATCAATTTCATTCAACCTTTCAACAACGACTACTTCCTTCTCGTCAACATTGAAAGGGTCTGTTTTCGTCTCTACATAGAAAATTAAAATAATAGTTAGTAACTTTTAGAGGTATAAACATTATCATAATTTATATGTTTACCTTTAGACATTTCTACATATAAAATTTACAAAAGACTTTATTTTATGGTCTCAAAAGTTGACCAATTTGCATGTACAAGTACAAATGGAGGTTCAATGCAATAAATCCCCAATAAATGTGTATGCATTAGCCATCTTAAACTTTTTTTGGGCGACCAGGCAAGACTTTATGTTATGGTCTTTGGGCGAATATATTAATAAATTCCATGTAAGTACAACAATTTAAATGTAGAAGTACAAATGGTGGTTGATAGAAACTTACTAAGTGTTTAATTGTATATCAATGTAAGTGTGGGTTTATTACAATAGGATTTTATTCATGATATTTTTCCTGGAAAAAACAACAAATTAAAATATGGGTGATGAGGAAAGTGGTAAGTTTAAGGTAATACTAGTACATCCATGTGCAAAGCATGCTGTTAAACTAGCTAAAGACATCAGTTACAACAATCTACTTGCCTATGTAAAGAAAAAGGTGGACGCCGCTAAAGGGAAAGGAAATGCTGACATCAGGTTATTTTACAAAGATGGAACAATGTCATTGGACATTGTGGATGATGATGACGTGCAATACTTCATAAATGATGTTTGCGGTAACAAAGACCAAGTTCAGAAACTATTCATATCAACAAAAGAACGACCTTCAGAGGTAAAATCATCTTATGCTTCTAATAATTTATCAATCGACCTTAATATTCCGTTGTTACCCGAACCTTTTAATCATCCCACCCCAAAGGATGAAGCATATTCCTTTCACAACCAAAATGATTCGCTTCCTATATGGCAAAAAAAACTTCTTTAAACATATGCCCCTCCCTCCCAAAGCCCCAAATTCAGTGATCAAATGCATTGACAGAAGTATAAATGCTTGTAAGAATGATACAACCTTTTATAAGTATAGGGAATTTGTTAATAAGGCAGATTGCATGTTTAACATCGGAAAGAAATCACTAATAGAAAGGTTTGAATACGTTGTTATTAAATCTGAACCAACAAGGTACAGCGTTCGGTGCACAAAAGAAGCTTGCCCATGGAGAATATACACACGGAAAGTGAATGTCGGTGCACAATTCTATGTATCAACAGTACATGACGTTCACACACCAAATTTTGTCCTAATCATCGTAATGCTACCATGAAATTACTAAGTCAGTTACTGTACGAGAAAATGAAAGATCATAGCAGGGTATATAGGGTTAGGGACATACAAACTGACCTTAGGGTTGATTGGAAAATAGACGTTTCTTACGAACACGTTTGGGGTGGAAGGAACTTATCGTTTGAGTTGTTGAACGGGAAACCAGAAGATTCGTTTGAGCAGTTGCCTTATTATTGCCATAACTTAAAGTTGGCAAATCCTGGAACGGTAACACACATTGAAACTGATGCCGCAGGAAGATTTAAGTTGGTATTCATAGCATTTGGTGTTGCGGTAAGCCTCGTTTCTATTACTAATTTTCATATAAATATTCATATACTTCTAGAAATTGTATTGTAAGCTTATACTAATATATGGTTACTCAATCAGATTAGGAGTTTTATAGCCTTCATGCGGCCATTGTTAATAATTGATGCAGCGCATCTAAAAGGGAAATATAAAGGAACCAACTTGCTTGTTGTTGGTATGGACGGTAACAACCAGATTATTCCAATTGCTACTGGTGTGTGTCAGGGTGAGACGGGTGAATCATGGACATTGTTTATGAGGAAGTTGAAAGAGTGTATCGGTGTTGTTCCTGGTTTGGCTATCATTTCTGATAGGCATCAATCTATAGTACAAGCTTGTAATATAGTTTTCCCAGAAAGCTTTCATGGTAATTGTTGTCGGCACTTGATGATGAATTGCAATTTAAAAGGCGAAGTAGTGAGGTATTTATTCTGGAAGGCATGCAAAGCTTATAGTATTGAAGTCTTTCAAAGAACTATATCAGAGCTACGTGTTAAAAGGCCTCAAGCGGTAAAAAAAACTCGAAGAAGCAGGGTTTGAAAAATGGTCAAGAGCGTATTGCCCAGCAAATAGATACAACTACTTGACTTCAAACAGTGCAGAATCAATCAATGCTCTAACTAGACTAGTTAGAAAAGTTCCAATAACGATGCTCATGGAATATTACAGAAGGCTTTTACAAGATTGGTATTGTGAACGTCGAGAAAAATATATAGGTAAAAACTTAATGATTGTATTTCGTCAGTAACTTTTAGGGTCTAACTCTTACAATATAAAGATAGTAACAATATTTAATTTTTCTACTCAATTGTTTAGACGCACCGGAATTTGAACTTACAGACTGGGCCGCTAAGAAGCTGGAAAAAGGATGTACAAAAGTGAAAATTGGGAAGTTAAAGGCATCGCCATGTGTGCCGTGTACCAAGTAAGAGACCCTTATAATTCTCATTGATGCGTGGGAATTGCACCAGGTTTTACCTCTCGTGGGATCTCGAGAAGCTTACAACCCCCACCAGGCAGTGTACCTGATCGATGTAGTATAGTATAGTGACAAGTACCGGGGGATTGATCGTTCAACTCAGGAATAGTGTCGCTAGGATTAGAAAGCCTAAAAACTAGGTCTAGAGGTGAGGGATGATTCTTTTTTGTATTTTTATATTTTTATAAAAGCAAATAAAATCTCGGGTTTTTAGAAGAGTGGGCGGAATTAGTTGCTAATCAACTAACCCAATAACTAAGATGCAATCAAAATAAAATAACAAAAATGAAAATAAAGCTAATAACTAATGTGGTGTGGACAATAATGGGTAAAATTGTGTTTACTTAGATTTCATTACTCCCTAGATATCTTTTACAGGTTGATAGTTTGTTACAATTGCGTGGATGACGGGTTATATTCCTTAATACCATTCGTGGGGTGGCGCACGTACTTCCCCAACTCTATAAGCTCCTACTTCACTCCTATGTCGAGCCTGCAAGAAGCTCCTAACATGGGATCATTAGAATTCGATCATGCATTAAATATAACCATAATAACCTAGTGCACATTGGTTCATGTTTCTTAAGACGTTCAAGCATGTTACCTATGGAAGTATGCCAGTTTTCTTAAGCCTAACATCGAAATCATTCATCCGTAACAACTATAAACAAACAATCAACCCATAATCAACATCTAGGTTTCACTATATCTAAGCAAACACACAAAAGATCTAGCCTAGCATGTTAAAATCAAGACAAGCGTAAGATATATTCAAACAACACATAGATATATTGAATGAATTGAAAGGATACTTATCTTAATTAAGCATGAAAGGATTCAAAGGGTAAAAACCCTTGAAAAAGCAGTAAAAGTTGCGCTAGGGTTCCACTAAAATTCCAACACACTAATTAATGAAAATTGCAAAACTATATATAGATTATACAAGGTGAAGGCGTCAAGAAGAAATGTCTGACGCCGTCAACTCGCCGCCCATAGTGAAATCGGATTGCCTAGATCCAAGTCTGACGCCGTCATGTGTAATGTTGCTCTGGGCCGTCACCACTTTTACTCTTGACGGCCATGCTTGACTCCGTCATATATCTACTGGACCGTCACCACTTTTGCTCTTGACGCCGTCATCTAAATGCTGTTGACGCCGTCAGGTACTGTTCCCAGCAAGGAAAATTAAGACTTTGCCGTTTTCTTCACTTTTATGCTCCAAAAACGTCCAAAATGCTTCCTTTTCCAGAATTCACTCCAAAAGTACCTAAAATCATAAAAGGAACGATTTAGGGCAATATTTGATTAAATAAATTCGAATTCGGGCTTAAATGACCCCCTAAAAACGGATCATTTTTCGCCTCATCACTCATATACGTAGTAGTTGATTTTCTAAAAAGGGATTGCAGTTGCAGGTATGTACTACAAACCTTATTTTTTATTAAGCAACAAGATATTTCTCCATGAATGGCATTTCATTAATTTCCACGTGCAGGCAATGGCAACTTTCAGGTATACCATGTGGTCATGTGTGTTCCGTGTGTAGAGCAGAAGGTTTGACTAACTGTAACCAATGGGCATTACCATGGTTTACTAAAACCAACCTCAAAGGAACATATCATGAAATGGTATTTCCTTTGCCTGATGAGCCAAATTTGCATGATCCAGGCAACTTGCCAAAGCTTAAGCCTCCGCTGATGGTAAAGCAACAATCAAGAAGACCAAAGAACAAAGACCGTATCCCCTCAAAAAATGAGGAGCCAAAATTTAAACAGTGTGGCATGTGTGGCTGCAAATCCCACACGCGTGAAGCTTGTATGCAACCGTTGCCTAGATCAGATAACGGTAAAGCAGTTTTTGATTCTAGAGGAGGCCGTAAGCGTAAGTCAGCTAATCAAAGTCAAGTGACAGTCGAGCCGAATACAGGTAACGAGACAGAAGTTACAGACCAGCCGAATACGGATTTTGACGAGGAGTATTTTCAAAATGGAAGAATATACGAGGATTGGGATGGCTTAGACTGGATGGATGAAGAATGTACCAACCTTTACGAGGGTGATGCGGTCTGGGCCGGTGCGTCATCTTCTTCTGCCATTAACCTAAACGCTTACCCGGAATCATATAATCCGCATCACTTGGATGATTTCTAGTTGATGTTTCATTTAGTTATGTGTCTTAGAACTTAATGCTTATTGTCAGTTTCGTACTCTGTGTGTATGTTGAAAAGAACTTATTTTGTCTAATATGTATTATGTATTATGATATTTGCATAATATATATAAGTGACTATTAATTAAATATCAGATTATCAGTTAAATATAATAAACACCTATCAGTGACATAAATTTAAATTCATTTCAACATACATAATTAATTATACAAAAGTTTAAACAAACTAGCGTTTAAACATGATCGATCATAAAAAGACTTCAACTAAATCGACTATCATGAAGACACGGGATATACAATACTTCAACAAATAACCTACACCATGGTCGATCACAAAAAGACATCAACTACTACAACAACATTAAGACATGGGACATACCATACATCAACTAATAACCTACACCTATTAACTTACTACATGACTTACATCCACAACAAAAGCACACAAATGAGCTACAACCCACCCAAACGCCCATCAACTAACTACAGGGCTGACATCCACAACAGCAGCACACAAATGACATTCAATGACAACCCAGATTGAGTCTCGTATCAACAAGACCTGGATATACAAGTTCTTCGCAGTACTTTGTCCTATCAGCATGGTTTTGAAGAATTAGTGACTCACAAAAGGGTTTGATGAAAAAGGATCCTGCATCTCCCTCAATACCGAGGCTCTGAAAGTCCCCGGTTGCCAGCCTGTATAGTAAAAGCATTGCAGAAAAACCTTCCTGGCTGGGAACCTCGACAATCGGGTCAATGTTTTCATGAAATCCAATCAATTTTAGTGGAATGGGTGAAGGAATGGTTAGTAGATTGCTAAACGCTGATATTGTTCCACCATCTACTGATAACACCCAAATACAGAACACATAGTTGTCATCACTTTGTATGTTGCCAGTAACGACTAGGTTGTCACCTAGGCTTGTCACATAGAATGGCAAGGGGATTTGACCGAGTAACTGGTCAGGAATTTTTATACTCTTGAAACGGAGGCTGAGCAGGTCAAAAGAGACAATAACATAGCTCTTGTAGGAGGTTGCATTATCAGAAAGGAACTTTTTATACCCACACCAGTATATGTGAAGACCAATGTTTGCTTGACTAGCCTTTTTAATCCTGAAATGACGAGGAAGCAAACATTGATTTTCTAAAACCCGCCAAGCTCTAGATGACAGCGTGAACATTTGAACAGACCAAGGATCATTTGAATCAAATGAGAATGCTATTTTTAGAATGATTGGGTCAAGATTGTCAGAACGGGCCCCAAAACCCAATAAATGCTTTTCGTACTCTTGAGCCAAAGTATAATAGGGGACATACGCTCCCAATGATTTGTGGAGAGATGGGTTCCAAAGAAACCCCAAGAAATGACGGACAATTGGTCCAAACGAAAAACCACATACTCCGTGGGACCAACCTAGGAGTGTCAAACCTGAAAACCTTATATTCGATACAACTGGTGTCATAGCAAAATCATGCTCTACAAGACAGGCGTAACCTTTAAACCTACACTCAAAGATTATAACGTAGGAGAAAGTTGATCCCATGCAAACCCCGAACCGGACAGTGAAATGCATTGTGTCAATGCGAGACCTCCACATCTTGCATACAGTTCGGCATTGCGCAACAGACTTCAGAGATAGCCTACGAACAATGTCTATTTGGACTTCAATTGGTATATTTTCAGACATTTATAGAGAATTTTTTTTTCTTTGATGTAAGGAAGTTGATGATCAGTTTGGTTGTAAAGTAGTATACAAATTTTGTGATATAAATAGAACATAAGACTTTGATCATTCATTTCACAAACCAACCCACTGTATGTCAAATGTACTTAAGTTGTCCTATAAATTAATTTTTTAAGACTTAACTAAGAGTTTTAGGAGTTGACTTATGCATAATTATGACAAAATTCAATGATCAAGTACAAGATTATGAATGCCCAAGTACAAGGACTGGTTCATGAGGAATTATTTTGTGCGACTAAACAATTTGTTGGGCGACTACCAATATTAATATGGTTACTTAAGATGACTCATTAAAAAGGTATACTATGTATAATGTAATATGATATTTGCATGCATTATAAGTGAATACAAAATATAAATAAGTGTACCTGACCAATTGATTGTCGAGAATCTTCCTATCCCCATTAAACCCTTGGCAATTGACTGTCGAGAATCGTGTAAGTCTACAATCGATAAAAAAAATTCACGGCTAAGTTAGCGATAAACATGCTTGAAAAAATTAACCAACGAAACACTTTATAAAGTTAAAGAATGGCCTTACTATTTAATTTTTCAACTCGAAAGAAGAAGCAAGCATTATTCAAAGTTTCCCAACATACATACTTGAAGAGAAATAAAAATTAAAACTTGTATGAAAATACAATTATGTAGGATACTCATAAACTTAAACACGTGTGGTTTATGTGATTTATGGATCGAATTAGTATATGAGTTTAGAGAGATGAAGTAGAGAGAAGTTGGGAGAATTTCTAGTGAGAGAAAGAAAGAAAGATTAGATTGAATGAAGTGAAAGTTCCAACCCTCTCCACATGTGGAGAGGGGTATTTATACTTACAACATAAACGCCCACTCCCGGGCTGTGGATCAGGTATACAGTGGGTAAAGACCCGTCCTTCTTCCACGGTGTTACTTAAACTAACACTAACTAATAATAAACTAACTAATTACGAGCCAACTAAAATGCTATTACAATAGTTAGGTGACCGAGTCTTTTATAGGAATATTTGTATTCCTAACAATCTCCCCCTAAGCGAGGTCACCTTTGGAAATTAAGCTCTTTGATCTTCAAGCATTCTTTAGACTTTGTAGCTCGTAGGTTCTGATTCTTCACTTTTCACCACACTTTGTACATCAAGCAATGAACTTGTGATTTCAGTTCCTTTGAGGTGAGTGATCTTTGAGATCATCAGCCAAAGTAAATCTCCGAGCTCATCCTTAGTCGTATTGCCTTCAGGTGATGTTGTGACTTTGGGACCATCATGCTCACACCCTTCTGGATCAGGAGACTTTACATCAGAGTTGAGGATCAGGAGACTTTTCATCAGAGTTGCGGAAATGTTGTTGGTAGTCTCTCAACATTAGTTGTAGTAAGTCTCTCATCATACATGATCATCATTGAAGTGTGTAGGAAGTGTGAGCATGAGGTATGGTTTGACACGATTCAGCTGGAATTAGGCACCATCAATGCCATCTTTATATGTGTCCCTGAAATAAAACAGTTAGCAATAAAGATAGAGAACGAATATGGCTTTGTCATTCGTTCAGTGAGGACAGACTACCCTCCGGTTCTGTGAGAACCGACCTGTGATCAGGTAGTGTCTCCTTTTAATGAAGACACTCCTTGACAGGAATTTCCAGCTTGTAGTAATGAATCTTCCAAAGAATCCACTTCGGAATCTTCATACTAAGCATGTTCTCATACCGGAACGTCTCAAAGCAGACAGCACGGTAGAGTGAATCGGTGAATTGACATTTACTGATTGATGAGAAATTGATTTATAGAAATCACTCGCGTGTCAAATAATAAACATTTTTGAGACACGACGAGAGTTTTATATTTTGAATCAAATTTCCATCAAAAATACTTTTGTTTGAAAGATTATACACAATCAATGTGCTCGAAAAGTTAGTTTGTGAGCACATCGAAAGGTTTTTGCAAAAGTATTCATCAATCCATTTCCTGGAACAAGTTTGATTCATTGTTGAATCGCACCATTGTTGCTTTCCAGTTGTCACTTGATCATTGATCCAAGATGGATCTCACATGTCACCTACCAAGAGCTTGAAAGATGTTCGCTCTAGAAGGATTTCCATCTTCATTGTGAATATTTTCATATCACTCGGATGTTCAGGCAATACCACAAGGATAATGCGTAGGACTCTAAATATTTTATCTTATTTTCCACATTATGTGAAACAATAAGCATAACTGGAAGTGGGTCCTATCGAGATTTATGGATGATCTCATGGCTCTAGACTCAATCGTGCGTTTTGATCCGCTCCTGGAGACTGGGGAGGCGTCTCCTGTTTAGGTATCAACATAGCTCGCAATGAGCGGTCGATACATTTGATGCGTGTGGGATTGCACCAGGCTTTACCTCTCGAGGGATCTCGAGAAGCTTACAACCCCCACCAGGCAGTGTACCTGATCGATGTAGTATAGTATAATGACAAGTACCGGGGGATTGATCGTTCAGCTAGGAATAGTGTCGCTAGGATTAGAAAACCTAAAGACTAGGTCTAGAGATAAGGGATGATTCTTTTTGTATTTTTATATTTTATGAAAAGCAATTAAAATCTCGATTTGGAAGGAGTTGGGCGGAATTAGTTGCTAGTCAACTAACCCAATTACTAAGATGCAATCAAAATAAAATACTCAAAATGAAAATAAACTAAATTAAACTAATGGTGTGAGCAATATATGGGAGAATTGTGTTTACTTAGATTTCACTACTCCCTAGATATCTTTTACTGGTTAATTACTTGTTACAGTTGCGTGGATGACGGATTGTATTCCTTAATACCATTCATGGGGTGGCGTACTTACTTCCCCAATCCTATAATCGCCTACTTCACTCCTATGTCGAGCCGGCTAAGAAGCTCCTAACATAGGATCACTAGAATTTGCTCATGCATTAAATACAACCAATAAAACCTAGTACACATCGGTTCATGTTTCTTAAGACGTTCAAGCATGTTACAAAATGGAGATCTGCCAGTTTTCTTAAGCCTAACATTGAAATCATTCATCCATTACAACTATAAACAAGCAATCAACGTATAATTAACATCTAGGTTTCATTACATCTAAGCAAACACATGATAGATCTAGCCTAGCATGTTGAAATCAAGACAAGCATAAGATATATTCAAACAACACATAGACATATTGAATGAATTGAAAGAGGACTTATCTTAATTGAACATGAAAGGTTTCAAGGGGCAAAAACCCTTGAAAATACTGTAAAATACGACCTAGGGTTTATTAGGTTCGACCCTAGTATTCTCCACACAAGTTCCTCCTTTATGAATGAAAAATAGAAAAGTATATATAAACTTTGTGGGGTGACGGCGTCAAGAACAAATGTCTGACGCCGTCATCTCGCCGCCAAATAATTTCTCGGACTGCCTAGATCTGGGTTTGACGCCGTCATGTGTACTCCTTATGCAGGCCGTCACCATATTAACTCTTGACGCCTTCAGGTTTTCACTGGATCGTCACGGATTTTACTCCTGACGCCGTCACAATTTTCCTCTTGACGCTGTCAGGTACTGTTCTCAGCATGAAAAATTAAGTCTTTGCCGTTTTCTTCACTTTTATGCTCCAAAAACGTCCAAAATGCTTCCTTTTCCAGAATTCACTCCCAAAGTACCTAAAATCACAAAAGGAACGATTTAGGGCAATATTTAATCAAATAAATTCAATTCCGGGCTTAAATGACCCCTAAAAGTGGTTCATTTTTCGCCTCATCATATACCCTTACACTTGAGATTTGCTTGTCCTCAAGCAAATGCGCTTTTATTCTAATCAAAATACAAGTTAGGGGTCATTTAACACTAATATAAAAGTAATTACAACAAATAATCATTCCACTAAAGACCAAAGACAAGCACAGAGGTCATATACTAGCACCTCACAAATAGTGTTTAGATACTCACATCTCTCGGGTGTAATAAAGTATATATCACATTATGGAAATGGAAAACATCTCTCACTACCTGTCATAGAAAAATAGATTACCATAGGCTTGGGAAAGGATCAAACCTCCACCACATGGCTTAAGCAGCTAGGATAAACTATCAAAGAGGTCTTTTAAAGGGTTGTAACGTTAGATGTAGGGATATAGAATACACGGTTTTGTTGGATATAGGCAGTCTTTACTGGTGGCGAGTTAACAATCTTGGTTAATTACATGTACAATATGGCGTTGCTAAGCCAAGACTAGACTCGACTTAAGCTAATAAATGAAAAATAACAAAAACATAAAATGAACGTAGAATGAAACAGGATGGTAGTCCGTATGTTTTTTTTTTCTTTTGTTGTTTTATTTTTTTTATTTTTTTTACATACACTTTTACCCTACCATCCAAAATAATACATCATAGGGAATGAACATTCCCTTACACTTAAATCTTTACATACTTTACAATTAACTAATCTAATGACTCTAATCAAGATAATCAAAACACTTGGAGTACTTTTAAGATTAACGTACATATGGGGGTAATAAATGATGTTCTTCCCCATTACTCCATAATATTAGTACTTTACCCATGAGTCCCAATCGTCCCAAAACAATTTGTACAAGGATATGACTCGACTTAGCAACCATGTAATCAATTAGATAATTAACTAAGGGTTTAAACAAATAACAATAATGCACTAAAGATGAGTGCATACACGGAAGGCTAAGGCGATTTGGGTGTACATTTAAGTGGGTTGTAACAAATTCTTCCTTTAAGTAAGATGCTTAAAGTTAGAAACGAAAAGATAGGCTCGGAGGGGTGTACTAGGGGTTTCGTGTACTGAAAATGAGTACAACGCTAAGGTGTGGGAAAAATTAATTGACTTAACTAGCCAAGTAATATGACTTAAATGGTCAAGTAATTATGATACGGGTTTAACACAAGGGTGATCCTTATGCCTCTTATCATGTAGTAAATCCTACTACACGAATGTAGTCTCACTAGCGGTCTCGGGATGCATCACTAACGCAAGTTCTAGAATCTAAATGCTACCGGTACACTCATAAGCACTAATAGTAAATGCTTTTCCTATCAAATCTAAAGGCGAACCTCACATATTTGGGTGGAAAATTTTTTAAGTGGTACGGTTTTGTGCTAGTCATACAACCTCCTATCCATGAGACGCTTGTTATGGCTAAAGTTTCACTCCTAAATGTTGTAAAAAATTTTAAATTTGGCGCTAAAATTACACTAACAAGTATTTCTCATAGTTTTATTACACATCTACTGTCAAACAAACAAACTCGAGCGAAAGTGTATCTGTAAGGTATCATCATTTTACCCTCCCCTTACACTTAGGAAAACATTGTCCCCAATGTTCAAGTAAAGAATGTAAAAGCGAAATAAGTAAAACGAATGAAATCAAATACTCTCCTGATTTGCTCGGTATGGATAGTATGGTAACAAGGTTAGATCTTCCTCCAAGAAAATGAACAATCAAAGCTTCCCTTCCAGAATGTAAATCATCTTCTAGTCATACATAACCTGTAAAACTTGAGAAAACAGACAAGGCAACCTCGCATAAAATCGGCGGCAATCTATATATGCTAATAAATCCTAGAAAACAAAATAAGATATAATGCTTGTGGAATGATGTTTGCAGATTTCCTGGAGATTATAAAACTAATGATTCAACAAAAACTCCAAGACTCAGTTAGAAAAACAAAACTGGTAAAATTTCCAGAATTTTACACTTGACGCCGTCAAGAGTAAACTCGTGACGCCGTCAGAAGTGATCTGTAGAAATTCTTATGTTAAGTTTCCGGAAAATTTCTGGAAAAACTTTGTCCTACTTCCTGGAAAATCCTGCAAAACATCATTATGACTCGATACAAGCATTTGACTCTAACAAATACGAATATACATGTTCACTTAATATTGTGGAGAATCATGATCGATTTTGTTTCTTAAAAACATATTTGGGGTTTCCCCTTACACTTATCTTTTGCAAAATACCTTTATATGTAATTAAGGCGAAGTTAAAAACAAAATAAAGCATTTTCACAAGTTTGTTTGAAACATGATCTACCAACAATACAAATAAAGCATGCATACGGAAACAAATAACAATCAAATAAATAAAAATCACACAAAACATGGGTTGCCTCCCAAGAAGCGCTTTTCTTTATTTACGAGTCTTGTAGCTAGACTCAAGGTCATGGGTTATCGTGTGTCGCTTATGCTCACATAACCAAGCGTGAGCCATCTAATAGTCGCCTCATCTTTCTTATAATCATCTCCTAACTCTAAACATCCGCGATAGTACCTGATACGTGGGAATCGCACCAGGCTTTACCTCTCAAGGGATCTTGAGAAGCTTACAACCCCCACCAGGCAGTGTACCTGATCGTTGTAGTATAGTATAGTGACAAGTACCGGGGGATTGATCGTTCAGCTAGGAATAGTGTCGCTAGGATTAGAAAACCTAAATACTAGTTCTAAAGATGAGGGATGATTATTTTTGTATTTTTATATTTTTTAGAAAGCAAGTAAAAATCTCGGGTTTGAAGGATTTGGGCGGAATTAGTTGCTAGTCAACTAACCCAATACTAAAGATGCAATCAAAATAAAATACTATAAATGAAAATAAACTAAATTAACTAAGGTTGTGAGCAATAAGTGGAGAAGTTGTGTTTACTTAGATTTCACTACTCCCTAGATATCTTTTACACGTTAATTACTTGTTATAGTTGCGTGGATGACGGATTGTATTCCTTAATACTATTCATGGGGTGGCGCACTTAATTCCCCAATTCTATGAGTGCCTACTTCACTCCTATGTCGAGCCGGCTAAGAAGCTCCTAACATGGGATCATTAGAATTTACTCATGCATTAAATACAACCAATAAAACCTAGTGCACGTCAGTTCATGTTTCCTAAGACGTTCAAGCATGTTACCAATTGGAGATCTGCCAGTTTTCTTAAGCCTAACATCGAAATCATTCATCCAATACAACCATAAACAAGTAATCAACACATAATTAACATCTAGGTTTCATTAGATCCAAGCAAACACAATATAGATCTAGCCTAGCATGATGGAATTAAGACAAGAACAAGATATAGACAACCAACACATAGACATATTGATTGAATTAAAAGAACACTTATCTCAATTACACATGAAAGGGTTCAAGGGCTGAGAACCCTTGAAAATCTGTAAAATTCGTTCTAAGTTTGGCCTTAGGGTTTCTCCAAAACTTCTCTCCTTTTTGAATGAAAATTAGAAAACTATATATAGGAAATTAAGGCTGACGGCGTCAAGAACAAATTGGTGACGCCGTCATCTCGCCGCCAAAATATTCCTCGGACTGCCTTGATCTACTTTTGACGCCGTCACGTTATAGCATTTTCCAGGCCGTCACGTATTTTACTCTTGACGCTCTACCTCATGACGCCTTCAATTCTGTACTGGGTCGTCATGGAAATTACTCTTGACGCTGTCAGAATTTCCTTCTTGACGCCGTCACCTACTGTTCCCAGCAAGGAAAATTAAGACTTTGGCGTTTTCTTCACTTTTATGCTCCAAAAACGTCCGAATTGCTTCCTTTTCCAGATTTCTCTCCCAAAATACCTAAAATCACAAAAGGAACGATTTAGGGCAATATTTGATCAAATAAATTCAATTCCGGGCTTAAATGACCCCCTAAAAGTGGTTCATTTTTCGCCTCATCATATACCCTTACACTTGAGATTTGCTTGTCCTCAAGCAAATGCGCTTTTATTCTACTCAAAATACAAGTTAGGGGTCATTTAACACTAATATAAAAGTAATTACAACAAATAATCGTTCCACTAAAGACCAATAGACAAGCACGGAGGTCATACACTAGCACCTCACAAATAGTGTTTAGATACTCACATCTCTCGGGTGTAATAAAGTATAAATTACAATATGGAAACGGAAGATATCTCTCACTACCTGTCATAGCAAAATAGATTACATAGGCTTGGGAAAGGATCAAACCTCCACCACATGGCGTAAGCACCTAGGATAAACTATCAAAGAGGTCTTTTAAAGGGTTGTAATGTTAGGTGTAGGGATATGAAATACACGGTTTTGTTGGATAAAGGAAGTTTTTACTGGTGGCGAGCTAACAATCTTGGTTAATTACATGTATAATATGGCGTTGCTAAGCCAAGACTAGACTCGACTTAAGCTAATAAATGAAAAATAACAAAAACATTAAATAAACATAGAATGAAACGGGATGGTAGTCCGTATGTTTTTTTTTTCTCTTTCTCTTTTTCTATTTTTTTTCTTTTTCTTTTTCTTGATTTTTCGATTTCTTTTTTTTTTTTTTTTTTTTTTTTTTTTTTGCATACACTCTTACCCTTCCATCCAAAATAATACATCATAGGGAATGAACATTCCCCTTACACTTGAATTTTTACATACTTTACAATAAACTAATCTAATGACTCGAATTAAGAAAATCAAAACACTTGGAGCACTTTTAAGATTAACGTATATTTGGGGGTAATGTATGATGTTCTTCCCCATTACTCCATAAAATAAGTACTTACCCATGAGTCCCAATCGTCCCAAAACAATATGTACAACGATATGACTCGACTTAGCAACCATGTAATCAATTAGATAGTTAACTTAGGGTTTAACAAATAACAATAATGCACTAAAAATGAGCGCATACACGGAAGGCTAAGGCGATTTGGTTGTACATTTAAGTGGGGTGTAACAAATTCTTCCTTTAAGTGAAATACTTAAAGTTAGAAACGAAAAGATAGGCTCGGAGGGGTTTACTAGGGGTTTCGTGTACTAAAAATGAGTACAACGCTAATGGTGTGGGAAAAATTAGTTGACTTAACTAGCCAAGTAATATGACTTAAATGGTCAAGTAATTATAATACGGGTTTAACACGAGGGTGATCCTAATGCCTCTTATCATGTAGTAAATCCTACCACACGAATGTAGTCTCACTAGCGGTCTCGAGATGCATCACTAACGCAAGTTCTAGAATCTAAATGCTACCGGTACACTCATAAGCACTAATAGTAAATGCTTTTCCTATCAAATCTAAAGGCGAACCTCACATATTTGGGTGGAAAATTTTTTCTGAATATTGCTAGTCATACAATCTCCTATCCATGAGACGCTTGCTATGGCTAAAGTTTCACTCCTAAATGTTGTAAAAAAATTTAAATTTGGCGCTAAAATTGTACTAACAAGTATTTCTCATAGTTTTATTACACATCTACCATTAGACAAAACAAACTCAAGCGAAAGTGTACATGTAAGGTATCATCTTTTTACCCTCCCCTTACACTTAAGATGAACATTGTCCCCAATGTTCAAGTAAAGAATGTAAAAGTGAAAAAGTAAAAAGAATGAAATCAAATACTCCCCTGATTCGCTCGGTATGGATAATAAGGTGGCCAGGTTAAATCTTCCTCCAAGAAAATGAACAATCAAAGCTTCCCTTCCAGAATATAAATCATCTTCTTGTCATACATAACCTGTAAATCCTGAGAAAATAGACAAGACAACCTCGCATAAAATCGGCGGCAACCTATATAAGTTACTAAATCCTATAAAACAAGATAAGATATAATGCTTGTGGAATGAAGTTTGCAGATTTCCTGGAGATTATAAAACTTAATAATTCACAAAAACCATAAGACTCCGTTAGAAAAACAAAACCGGTAAAATTTCCAGATTTTTACACGTAACGCCGTCAAGAGTTAACTCGTGACGCCGTTAGAAGTGACCTGCAGAAATTCTTATGTTAAGTTTCCGGAAAATTTCTGGAAAAACTTGGTCCTACTTCCTAGAAAATCCTGCAAAACTTCATTATGACTCAATACAAGCATTTGACTCTAACAATTACTAATATACATGTTCATTTAATATTGTGGAGAATCATGATCGGTTTATTTCTTGAAAACATATTTGGGGTTTCCCCTTACACTTATCTTTTGCAAAAATACTTTTAGGTGGAGTTAAGACTAGGCCAAAACAACAAAGTAAAGTATTTCCACTATTTAATTGAGAAACATGATCTACCAACAATAAAAATAAAGCATGCATACGGAAACAAATAATAAACTAACAAAATAAAATCACACAAAACGAAGAACATTACCACAAGCACATTCAATTATTTCAAATAAACATAGACATGAAAATAAAATTGTTCAAGGCCAACAGAGGCCGCATCCTAAACTATTACAGCATTAATTGTTTCAAATTACACAACCATCAATGAATTGTTCAGAAATAACAAACATCAAAAGAGATCACTGAGGAGGAGGACCGAAACGGTAGTCATAGCCAGGAGGGAGGTGTCTGGTGTACCCGTAGGGAGGGTAGTCAGTCTCACGGCCGGGGAATGGGTCAATCTGCAGATGAGGCTCAAGCTGATCACGGGTGGAGAGGTGCTGCATCTGGCGGATGGTGTGGTCATACATCCAATCAAAGCGTTGGTCAGTGGTGGTCCGCCATGCGTCCACCTGACCCATCCAGGCACCCTGGTATGCCTGCCAGTCTCCCCGACCCATGTGTCGGTAGTAGTCAGCTGTCCCCTCCTCATAACCCTGGAACTAATGCTGCTGGGGCCCTACCTCATCATCATCATCATCCTCATCAGCAGGCCCCCTGCCTCATACCAATTATAGGTCCCATTCCTCTCTAGCATCACGATGTTCATCTGCTTGAGGGATTTAGCCCTCACTACCCTACAAGCCCCACAGTCGCTCAAGTATCCCATGATCGGAGGAGTAAGAAGATCATAGGAACGAGCCAACCGGGTCACGAACATCCCCCCATACACCTTATCGATATCCCTCTCACCCACACTAGTCCTCAAATAACTAGCTACCCAAAATGGGATGTTGCAGTAGACATCCGCTGAAAAGATGGTGTACAGGTAGAAAAGATCTGAAGCAGTGACACGGTGAGTGGTCCCATGACATCCTGACAGGCTGTATGTGATGCATCTGTGGACTAACCTAACTATGGGGTCCCTGATGGATGCTGCCCCAGTAGTCGAGGTGTAAACCCCGTCCCCAATGGTCGGCCAAAAAGTGACACACCTCATATCACTCCTCTGAGTCTCCCCATTCAACAACCTCTGCATAAAACCTCCATCAACCGCCTCCTCCCTAGTGTACAACCCAATCCTCCAACCAAACTCAGTAACTGAGCATGATCGCACTTCCCCTCCTAGCCTAAAATAGATAGTGGTGCCCCCCATGTCCGTCCTAGCCTCAGCCTAATCAAAATGGAAAGTCGCAAAGAACTCCCTCACCAACTCACTATACACCATCTCCCTAATCCTAAACAACCTTTCCCATTGAGGACCCGCAAACCCATCAGTGTGGATCCTCTCCAGAAACGCAGCCTCCAACCCTTGGGACCTAAGAAACTCCCAATCAACCACAACCCCAGCATCAATATGATGGTTACAAAGCTCCGTATACTTGGTGGTGGCGCCAACAGTGTCAAACTCGCCCCAACTATGGACCAATTCTCCATAGTTAACTCTTTGGGACCTAGAAGAACTGCCACGATGTTGACGAGATCGCTTGCTCATTTTCCTGGAAAAAGATAGAGTGAACGGAAACAATTAGAACGAGAATTTTATTGATTTTTTTTGCTGTCAGACACATTTGACGCCGTCAGGAGGGGTCCTGACGCCGTCAGACCTAGCAGAATCCGAATCATACAAATGCGAGGGAAAAATCAATTTTCAAACTCTTAACCCATTACCCAAACGCTCCTTTAATCAGAAAACATGGGTGGGGGGTCAAAAAATCCGTGGCATGAAGGGCTTTTCCTAAACTAACGCATGATTCGAGTGGAGTAACATCATCAAAGGGTAACCCCATGTTTACAAATCACCAAATGGATGGCATTACGATTTGTCAATGATGGGTAAAAAATGGGGTTTCGGGCGAAAGGGGTTTTCAAAATTGATTGATCCTAAGGACAATTGATCGAAAAAGAGTGAAAAAAAATCACTTACCAAGTAAAGATTGGTTGCGGAAGACGTCAAATTGAAAGGCGGAGATTCGGAGTAGTAGCAGCACTTTGGGTGAGAATTGTGGGGTATGGGTTGAAAGTGATTGGATTTGGGTTAATATTGCTGAATTAGCGAGGTGACGGCGTCAAGAGTTAATTCCTGACGCCGTCAGATGTCCGTGTGAGGTGAGAAATGGAGTAATTCCAAATTTAGTCCCTGCACTTTGTGTGAATAGCTAAACACAAGTAAAACCATGAGTAGCTATTCCATTAGTGAAGTCCACCAGGGTCGAACGTTTCATTACTGTCACGGAAAGAGGTGTGGTTGTAGAAAGGAGTGGGTGACATTTTAGTTAAGTTGTAACTTCCGCACGGGTCACTGGTGTGTACAAAGAGGTGTTGTTCCATAGAGGGTTTCAAATCTGTGGTGTTTTTGAGGTGTAACCCCTTCACACCGGGTTTAAAACCAAAAGAACGTCTCTTGCACAAGTTTGGGAGCGTGGTTCGCAAGCATCCAACGAAAATGTTATGAAATTGTAAATTCTTCTCTTCCTGAGGATGCTCACAAAATTGGGGGGTGATTGACGGTGAAGCACTTGGGGAAAATTTCTTGTTATCCTTTTGGTCAAACACCAAAGGAGTTGAAACCTCAAAGACTTTTTCGATTTTTCTTGGTGCGGAATTTTCTTTAATCTTCTCTTTGATCCTTAATATGAATTGATCTACTAAATCCATAAAAGCATTGCGAGTGCTTTTCATGCGTGCTTCTAGGTGTTGGATTTGTTTTTCCTGATTATTCATGAAGGTTACCATTATCCCTTCGAATTCCTCTTGTCGTGAACGTTCAGGAAAACTATGGTTGATAACCGCATTCCTGCGTAAATTAGGATTCCAAACGGTTTCAGTAGCAGGTTTCTCAATCCTCATTAACTCTTTTACCTGCTTCTCGATGCTTCCTAACAACTGCTCTTGGGTGGCGTGTGTGTAGTCAAGTTTTCCCTTGCTTAGGAACATCGGGTCCTCCCATCCTTCTTCTTCGTATTGTGCCAACCCTTCAAGAACTTTCCAGCATTCATCAATGCTAAGTCTGTTTAGCCTGCCCTTGGCTGCGTAATCAATGGCTCTCCTTGTTTGATAGTCAACTTTATCGTAAAAGATTTGAATCTGGAGCCATGGTTCGATGCCATGATGAGGGACTTTTCGGAGCAGGTCTTTATATCGAGTCCATGCTTCATAAAAGGTTTCATTTTGACGTTGTTGGAACATCAAGATGTCATTTCTAAGCTTAGTAGTTCTCCCCGGTGGGAAAAATTGAGCAAGGAAACGAGTGGTGAGATCATCCCATGTGGTGATAGATCCCGCGGGTAAACGCTCAAGCCATTGACTAGCTTGATCCCGTAGAGAGAATTGGAATAGGCGTAATCGGGTTGTCTCTCTAGTTTCAACATCTAAGTCTATGGAATCTACGATTTTAAGGAAGTCCTTAAGATGTTGGTTTGGATCTTTGGAACGAAGTACATGGAATGCACATCGGCTTTGCACTAACCGGATGGTGTCGGATCGCAAGGGGGTCATATTGGCTCCGGTGAGCTCAATGGTGTTTCGGTAGCCTTGGTGGCTAGGTCGGGAATACTCTCCTAAGGTTCGGGGCCTAAGAGGTTCTAGTGGTGGGTTTTGTTGTGGTGGGATGACGGGTTCAAAGATGTTCCCATCGTCCATGATGTCGGGTGGTGAAGAGTTACGAACAAAAACACAAAGAAATAAGATAGACTAAAGAAAACCTAAAAATAAAAAATAAAATCTTACTAGAAAGGAATCTAGCAAGTAGACCTAATAAAAAGAGATTCTAACCTAGACAATAACTATTCCCCGGGCTGCGGCGCCAAAAACTTGATACGTGGGGATCGCACCAGGCTTTACCTCTCAAGGGATCTTGAGAAGCTTACAACCCCCACCAGGCAGTGTACCTGATCGTTGTAGTATAGTATAGTGACAAGTACCGGGGGATTGATCGTTCAGCTAGGAATAGTGTCGCTAGGATTAGAAAACCTAAATACTAGTTCTAAAGATGAGGGATGATTATTTTTGTATTTTTATATTTTTTAGAAAGCAAGTAAAAATCTCGGGTTTGAAGGATTTGGGCGGAATTAGTTGCTAGTCAACTAACCCAATACTAAAGATGCAATCAAAATAAAATACTAGAAATGAAAATAAACTAAATTAACTAAGGTTGTGAGCAATAAGTGGAGAAGTTGTGTTTACTTAGATTTCACTACTCCCTAGATATCTTTTACACGTTAATTACTTGTTATAATTGCGTGGATGACGGATTGTATTCCTTAATACCATTCATGGGGTGGTGCACTTAATTCCCCAATCCTACGAGTGCCTACTTCACTCCTATGTCGAGCCGGCTAAGAAGCTCCTAACATGGGATCATTAAAATTTACTCATGCATTAAATACAACCAATAAAACCTAGTGCACGTCAGTTCATGTTTCCTAAGACGTTCAAGCATGTTACCAATTGGAGATCTGCCAGTTTTCTTAAGCCTAACATCGAAATCATTCATCCAATACAACCATAAACAAGTAATCAACACATAATTAACATCTAGGTTTCATTAGATCCAAGCAAACACAAGATAGATCTAGCCTAGCATGATGGAATTAAGACAAGAACAAGATATAGACAACCAACACATAGACATATTGATTGAATTAAAAGAACACTTATCTCAATTACACATGAAAGGGTTCAAGGGCTGAGAACCCTTGAAAAACCTGTAAAATTCATACTAAGTTCGGCCTTAGGGTTTCTTCAAAACTTCTCTCCTTTTTGAATGAAAATTAGAAAACTATATATAGGAAATTGAGGCTGACGGCGTCAAGAACAAATTGGTGACGCCGTCATCTCGCCGCCAAAACACTCCTCGGACTGCCTGATCTACTTTTGACGCCGTCACGTTATAGCATTTTCCAGGCCGTCACGTATTTTACTCTTGACGCTCTACCTCATGACGCCTTCAATTCTGTACTGGGTCGTCATGGAAATTACTCTTGACGCCGTCAGAATTTCCTTCTTGACGCCGTCACCTACTGTTCCCAGCAAGGAAAATTAAGACTTTGGCGTTTTCTTCACTTTTATGCTCCAAAAACGTCCGAATTGCTTCCTTTTCCAGATTTCTCTCCCAAAATACCTAAAATCACAAAAGGAACGATTTAGGGCAATATTTGATCAAATAAATTCAATTCCGGGCTTAAATGACCCCCTAAAAGTGGTTCATTTTTCGCCTCATCAGTACCTTTTATTCTTTTCATGAGTATATTTAAGCCCTTTTCTCTTATCATTCTCACTTAGCATTTCTATGGGCGGATACCTACTACACTTCTCCATGGAAAAATCCTTAAACCTAGGGTGTGCACGGGGCATTTGGTAGACAAAATCTTCATCCCCATCTGAGAATGTAATTAACCCTTCCACAAGTTTTTCATCTAGGTTGGTCAACCTTTTGAAAGGTTTTCCAAACACAACTTGGGTTAACTTACTAACAATAAATTTTCCCAGATTCTCTATAACCATGAACTCAACAAGAAAAACGAAGCTTCCTACAAACACATGCAATGACATTGCCCTAGCAATAATATTATCTCCTTTGTATTCTAACTCATCTACCATGATTTTATTATATTCATCACGCGAGATTATGTTCATTGGGAGAGATGAGTTAAGGTAGGCATTAAAACTCCTAAATCCAATCTTACAAGGAAATTGCATATTGAATGACCCATCACTCTCAATCCTTGTTCTAGGGTCGACATACCTAAGAGGGTTCACTTCTTCTTCCATCCTATCCTCATTAATCACATCACCATCATCTAGATCCTCATCGGAGTCTGAATAGTAAAAAGGACTAGCCCTATGGTCATTATCATGGTCAGACTCCTCCATTTCAGAATTATTGTCAAATTGGTGGTTGGGTGATAGGTTAGGTGGGTTCTCATTTTCCACTAAAGGGATTGGGGCGGGCATTTGGAAAATCCTACGACGAAAAACACAAATAACAGGAATCAAACGATCAATGTTATTGTTATCCATCGAGTTAGTTTACGAACAAAGGAAACAAAGAAATACGATAGACTAAAGAGAACCTAAAAATAAAAATAAAATCTTACTAGAAAGGAATCTAGTAAGTAGACCTAATAAAAAGAAATTCTAACCTAGACAATAACAATTTCCCCGGCTGCGGCGCCAAAAACTTGATGCGTGTGGGATTGCACCAGGCTTTACCTCTCAAGGGATCTCAAGAAGCTTACAACCCCCACCAGGCAGTGTACCTGATCGATGTAGTATAGTATAATGACAAGTACCGGGGGATTGATCGTTCAGCTAGGAATAGTGTCGCTAGGATTAGAAAACCTAAAGACTAAGTCTAGATATGAGGGATGATTCTTTTTGTATTTTTATATTTTATGAAAAGCAATTAAAATCTCGATTTGGAAGGAGTTGGGCGGAATTAGTTGCTAGTCAACTAACCCAATTACTAAGATGCAATCAAAATAAAATATTCAAAATGAAAATAAACTAAATTAAACTAATGGTGTGAGCAATATATGGGAGAATTGTGTTTACTTAGATTTCACTACTCCCTAGATATCTTTTACAGGTTAATTACTTGTTACAATTGCGTGGATGACGGATTGTATTCCTTAATACCATTCATGGGGTGGCGTACTTACTTCCCCAATCCTATAAGCGCCTACTTCACTCCTATGTCGAGCCGGCTAAGAAGCTCCTAACATGGGATCACTAGAATTTGCTCATGCATTAAATACAACCAATAAAACCTAGTACACATCGGTTCATGTTTCTTAAGACGTTCAAGCATGTTACACAATGGAGATCTGCCAGTTTTCTTAAGCCTAACATTGAAATCATTCATCCATTACAACTATAAACAAGCAATCAACCTATAATTAACATCTAGGTTTCATTACATCTAAGCAAACACATGATAGATCTAGCCTAGCATGTTGAAATCAAGACAAGCATAAGATATATTCAAACAACACATAGACATATTGAATGAATTGGAAGAGGACTTATCTTAATTGAACATGAAAGGTTTCAAGGGGTAAAAACCCTTGAAAATACTGTAAAATACGACCTAGGGTTTATTAGGTTCGACCCTAGTATTCTCCACACAAGTTCCTCCTTTATGAATGAAAAATAGAAAAGTATATATAGACTTTGTGGGGTGACGGCGTCAAGAACAAATGTCTGACGCCGTCATCTCGCCGCCAAATAATTTCTCGGACTGCCTAGATCTGGGTTTGACGCCGTCATGTGTACTCCTTATGCAGGCCGTCACCATATTAACTCTTGACGCCTTCAGGTTTTCACTGGGTCGTCACGGATTTTACTCCTGACGCCGTCACAATTTTCCTCTTGACCCTGTCAGGTACTGTTCTCAGCATGGAAAATTAAGTCTTTGCCGTTTTCTTCACTTTTATGCTCCAAAAACGTCCAAAATGCTTCCTTTTCCAGAATTCACTCCCAAAGTACCTAAAATCACAAAAGAAACGATTTAGGGCAATATTTGATCAAATAAATTCAATTTCGGGCTTAAATGACCCCCTAAAAGTGGTTCATTTTTCGCCTCATCAACATTGCACAGGGTTTCCCGTGAGAATGAAACAAGCTCTTTTAAGAGAACTTGAGTAGTTGGGAAGTTTAGTGCAGTGCGTCACTGGGTCCATGACGTCTTGTCTTCAATACCGGTGTTAACTTAGTAACTGCCAGTAGCTCATGAAGTTGAACCCGGTTTCTGCCCTAAGGTTGAATATTTGGAGGGTTATTTCTTTTAACCCTCTCTCAATTCATTTCTTTTTCATTCTTCAACCCCTTCAGTGCTTACCGAGACTTCATCACTAGAACCTTGTTGGGTTTGTTCCAGTCCTAGCTCTATCTCAATCTGCACTCTTCCCTTTCTCACTTTACTCCTTTTTTCAATCATTCCTAAGGACTTCTAATCTATCTATGGATTGTCCCTGGGAAGATCCTTCCGGTTCTGGTGGATCATGGGAACTCATACCTAACCTTAACCATCCTTATAACTCCGTGCATAAAGATAAATGGTTGGTCTTTGGTATAACTTCCACAAACGCCTTTTGCTCCCCCTCAATATGTGCATCGATATTCGAAAGTGTTTAGCACATATGTGGGAGCCTATTTATTGAATCCAAAAGATACCTTATGATTATCAGATTTCATATTTAAATCACATTCTCTCCCCCGATCAAAAATATCAAATCTTTCGAGATTTTGGATCTCAATTGATTTAAATAAGGTAGAAAACGTTTGGGAGAGAAATGCGGTCAATTTTAATATTTTCTGATAAAGGAACCTTTTTCATGCTCCCCCTCAATCAGTGAGGGAGGTTGTTATGTGTAGATTTGATGAGTTTACAAAAGATTTTATGTTTAAACGAAAACTCTTTGAAAAATGTTCTCATTCTGACACATAACCATCACAAATCATTATGTTGAGAGGTTTATGTACAAAGTGTGGAGAGTTTGATGATACATAAAATTTTGAGAAATCACTCTCCCCCTCAATCAATGACGGATGTTAAAGCTTAAATAAGTGATGTCATTGATTGAGTGAAAAATTTTATCAAAATTCTGAGTTAAATTTGATTTTTAATCAAAATCTCATGGTACCACCAAGTTTTGCACAAATACTTTCCGGAAAAATCATAGAAGGGAAAGTATTTGTGATAAAAGGAAGACTTCTCTTCCTTATCAAGAAATAATGCACTGAAGCGTACATTAGATCGATGAAACATGGATATAAAGTAATCCATGCCCAGGTGAAATTCACCCGGTAAAAGGAACAACCGTCTTTTTGGCGACGTGTTTTCCCCATTTTGAAAAGTGGGTTGCTATCTGAAGTAATAGCAAGCCATAATTTAAAGTCCGGGTTGCAGCCTGAAATGACTACAAGCCATAATTATGAAGTCCGGGTTACAGCCTGAAATGACTGTAAGCCATAATTTTTGAAGAATATTTTGAGATACGACATGTTGTAGAAAGAAAAAAATTTTATTTGAAACCGAAAAACTCTTGCTCAAGCATATGTATGATTCCGTGTTATTATTGAATGACATTTCTAGAAACGTACATAATATTGTTTACACAAGAGACATGTCGTGAGAAGAATATTTTTGGATTTTTTTTTTTTTTTTTTTTTTAGGTTTTATATTTTTCTATCTACAATTTAGTATAATATATGTACAAAGGATACTAATCAGTTTAAGAAGATGTTGACATGAGTACCAGAATGATAGTATCGTTCAGCTCGTTGTAGAAATCAGTGGTCAACATCTCTTAAACTTTCACCACCAAAGCTTTCGAGGCTCCTGAATAATCGTCTGAAGCGGTAGTTGCCATGATATAATCTTAAACGGGATTTTACAACTCTTGTGACTTAAACCGAGAGATCGATACTTTCCCGGGATTTTACTAAAGTCAACAAAAGAAACCGAAAGATGTAATATGCGAGTTAGACTTAGAGAGAGATCTTGGATAAGTGACAATTAGCATTAAGTGTCAAGTCGCAACAAGTCAAGTTACAATAGATCCGATTGTAATAAGTCAAGTTGTAAAGATTAGCTCACAACGTCAAATTACAACAGACTAATCGAAACGACTTAAGTCACAACAATTCACCAAACACAAGTAGTTAAAAAAATCACTAGAATCTCACAACTGAGTTAATCGCTAGACACCACCAGATCGCTGAGTTTTAGCCTCCTCAATGTGAAGCTTTGGTAGCTTCCCCCCCAAACCGACAATCATCTTCATGAGACCACTTCCCCCAAGTAGTTGAAGTGATGCAAAAAGTCTCATTGGATGAAGCTCGAGAACCCGAAGAGAATGATAACACCGAAGTAACAGGGTGAGACACGGATCATCTCTATGGTTATCAATCCCGGAATATGTGTTTAAGCCCGATCACATGACCCTGTTGTGCGTCCCCAATGTACACATTACTTTGCGGTTTAGAGCAGTTGTCTGTTCGGGGGAATAAGATATCAATATCTTCATTTCACCAAATGCTTTCCAGTTATCTTACACATACCAACTCAATCCATATTGTACGCATGTATCCAACACAAGAAGAAACGATGACACCAAAGTAACAGGTTGAAGCACTGATCATCTCTGCGGATATCACCTCTGGAATATATGATTAAGCCCGATCACGTGAACCTGTTGCGGGTCCTTGATGTACACAAATCTCTCCCCTGATGGTTGCGATCTCATCAGAATCAGCATAACATTGTGTACATGAAGCATTAACCAGAAGCACTTTACCATAAATCATATCAGCTCATATGAAGATGTCGATAAGCAATATCATCTCATGCTCCAATTGTTCTTCTCATATTTCTTCCCACTGAAAGCTGAAGTAATACATACCGCAAGTATCAAGAGACCACTTCCCCCACATAGTTGGAATGATACACCAAACACCACGAGTTAAGACACTGATTATCTCTGCGGTTGTGACATTTGTCTTCCCGGCATAACTTCAATTAGGATGAAGTATTAAGTTCATCACGTGTACTCATTATGCATTCAGATGTATGTCTCCTTCCCCCTTGCTGGTTTTGATACCTCAGAATCAGCAACACATTTTATGCACATGTACTTGAAATCTTGTGAGAAGAACAACCTTTAGCTTAAATGGATCTGGTGAGAATCAACTGCTATAGAAACACTCACTAATTGGGTTATTACTCCCTCCCAATTAGTAAGCCCATAAATTAACTTGCTCCCTCCCAAACTGACGACCCGTTTGATACAAAAATTGATGCTTGTTGAGGAGGTATCTCTCAATTCTGCCCAAAATGTCTTCAGTCTCTTAACATGTCATCCACAACGTAAAGTGGATCATAGACTGATAATCTGTAGCTTCTTCACGGGTTTGTTTGGGGAACGTCATGTCGACATTTTTAACTCACTTAGAATGCTTCCAATTCTTCGTAAAAAAAACCCCAATGTACACACTTCTCCCTCCATGATGATGACGATCACTCGGAATCATCATAACTGTGTGTACATAAACATATAAACTGGAAGCAACATACAAATCACACCCCATGAGTAGATGTCGATAACAATTCTCTGCAGATCAACCCCTAATTAAACCTCTTTTCACTTCCACTGGCTAATAGTAAATGACCACATATGGAGAAAACCTGATATACCAAACTTGAAACTGAAGTAGAGTTCCCCGCTCTTGTGTCTTAAGCTTGCACTAATATTGGAAGAATGGTGTAGAGAATTTATGCTCCAAGCAAATCTCTAAGTACTCACTACCCAACCAAAGCATGAGACATTACCACCTCTTGAGATTATCCACAACGACAACGGCGTGTGACACTGAGTACTACAACGTAACTCCTTAAAGTGATACTTAACCAGGTCTTCAACCATCCACCTCGACTGCTGGTAACTAGATAAACCAAGTCTTCAACTTAAATCTCAAGCACGAGCAAGTTATCGTTGAAGGTCATACATCCAACTACCCCGACTTCAAGATAAACTAAGATCACGCCTTTGTGAAAGTCAACGTCAATCTCAAATATGTGATACCCAATCAACTCTGTAGTCACAATTAGTCTTCCTTAGTTAGTGGAACATTAGGTGTTGGAGGAGAGGAGAGTCATTTCACGCATCAATCAACATTAGGTGTTGGAGGAGAGGAGAGTCATTTCATGCATCAATCAACATGTATTTTATTCACACTTCTCCCCCTCAAATATTGCATGTGAGGATGCGATTTTTGATCGAACAAGTGAATAGAAATACTTGTAGTTTATTCACACTTCTCCCCCTCAAAAATTGCATATGAGGTTGATCCACTATTCACACTTCTCCCCCTAAAAAATTGCATTTGAAGATGCCATTTTTGATTAAGTGGATAATAACAAATACAATTCGATGAAGGTAATCCACTTGAAAACTGAACAAGCGTGGAACAAATATGAAGTTTGTTGATGAGAATGGTCAGAAGCAAGAACATTTCACAACTTCAGAAGATAAAGCGCACTCAAGCGTACACTTTTCTTTTCTTTGATGAATGGGGCCTGAAGTGTTGTCAGCAGATGCCATAATGATGAAGTTGAGGACCAAGGCTTGAACTGATGTGTTCAAACATCATAGTCTTCGAAGAACGAGGCCTGAACTGAAGTGTTCAAACGTCATAGTTGTGTGCATCAAAGTTGCGCTTCTTTAAGCCCTGATTGATGAGATATCACTCTTTTCGGCAGCCAAACTCTAAGTCTTTCCTTAATAGGATTGAACGATGTACCTGCACTTAAGTAAAGACTACCTGCACAGACATTGAGAGTTTGTTTGCATTTATATGGGTTAGCGAAATCAACATCAATACCATTTGGGGTTCCACTTTCAACCTTGGTTTTGCAATCAGTGAACATCTTTCTCATAGGTATCCATCTAAGACCAACAATCTTAAAAATTCTACCTGTCGGTATCCACCTAAGGCAAGTTCTAGGAGTGTTTGGTTTCTCATGTAAAGTGGAAGTCTTGTAGAGAGAACACCTTTGTCCTAAATTAATCTGCCTACCAGCTTTTTGAGTATGACTCTTTGGTTCTACGGGCTTGTTGTGGTTTCTAGTCTTAGATGGTTGAACCTTAGCATGAGCATTCACTTCCTTCAGGAATTTTGTAACACAATTATCATGATTTGCCTCTAAACCACATTTCAGACAAGTTGAGCAAACAAAGTGTATAGATTCAGAAAAGGATCTAGGATTCTTTGAGATATCTTCTATGGGAATCGATTTAATCGATACGTAACTACTCTTGGAAACAGGCAAATTCCTAGTCTTTTCATGTGTGGTTTTCTTAGTATCCTCTAGGTTGTGATTCTGAACACTGTTTTTATGTCTAACATGTTCCTTTGGTCTCAAAAATGACACACGCTTTGGATTATTCCTAGAAGCACTAGAGGCACTCATATGATGAGGTTTTGCAACAACACATTCTTTTTCATTAGGTCTCGACTGTGAAGTGACTGGTTTTGACAAAACTTGTTTTTCATCAACTTGGGAGGCAAACCGCAATTTTGAAAATTTTGGTCGTTCAGATCTAAATGTAGTCGGTTGCCTAACAACACTTTGTTTCCTAAGAGGTTGTGAAGGTGCTTTTCCCAAGATTGATGGTTTTGCAAACTTAGTGTTCACACTAATTCCAGTTAATTTTCTTAACTCGTTTTTTAATGCAGCAATTGCAAAACCTTTTTCCTGAAGTTGAGCTTTGAATTCATCATTTTTGGCCATCAAAGAAGTTGTTTGTTCAATAGTCTTAATCTTCTTTTCTTTGATAGAATCATACAGATCTTTGTAATGCTTTTTTAAAGTCTCATTTTCCATAAGTAATTTAGCCACATTACATTCCAATTCAGAGTTTCTTGATTCCAATGCATCAATGTCATGTTTAATTTTGGCATCATTACTTTTCTCATGTATATTAATTCGAGTTTTCAAGTTGTTGATCGTTGAATTTTGGCTTGTAGCTGAGCTTTCAAATTGTTTATTTCAAAAAATTCATGAAATTCAGGAAATTCCGGATTCTTACATGGTTTGATCATTTGAAGACTTTCTTCCTTTTGTTGTATTGATATTTCAAGTGAAATACAATGTTTTTCAAGTAGTAGGAATTTGTTAGAAAGTTCAACATAAATTTATTTTTCAACCATATTATTTGTTTTGAAAAACTCAGCCTTAAGCAAAGAACATTTAACTCGATCATGTTCAACATCCTGGTCAATTTCTCCCTCCTTATGACTCATATTTGTTGAATCAGGAGTGGTATTGCTATCAACCTTTTCCAACAGATATGTGTCATAAATAGGTTCAGATTGATCAGTATGTTGTCGTTCACTAGCAGGGACATTATGTTGAACAGTTAAATGTACCTCAGCAAATGGCACATGGTCATTTACTGGTCTGATATCTGCATACACGCCATGTGTGATGTGAGTCACTGAACTGTTGCTTGTATCATGCATATCTGACTTTGTCCCACTGCATTCTGTGACAACTGAACTAGCATCCAATGCTTTACTCAAATCAATCTTCATTTCCCTTGATTGGATTAGTTGTTCATTCATCATGATGTCATACATTCGTTTGTGTTGTGCTCTTTCATCAATGTACTTCACAACATTACTCATGAGTTGGAGTAGTGTTTCTCTGAACGCATCAACTTCAATTCCAGTGTAATTAGTAAAATACTTATTAGTCATTTGATTCTCAGTGAATTATGAATCAATGAACGTTTGGAGTTGGTTGTTGATCACACAAAAGGCATCCTTGGATCTTTCTTCAGAAAAATTTACTTTGTCAAGTTGTTGTTCAAGTTGGTCTAAATATTGAGTCATTTTGACAGTGAAGGTCTGAACATCTTGACCAAAGAGTGATGTGAAAGCACGTTCGTAAGCGAATGCGCATTCGTATCCTGTTAAGTATCCAGGTCGTTCAAAGAGAACCTTGAGATGTGAGTGAAGTAGTTGAAAACATTCAATGCACTTTTCCTTTGCATTATCGGGCAATTTTTGGGGCTGATAAAGTTCTCTCTCAGAAATGACATAGTCTGAAGTAGTAGACATGATGTAACCGTGCCCGGGAACCTCAGCTATGACTGAATCCGAAGTGTTTGACATGTTGTAAATGTGCACGGGATTTTACACTTCTATGATTTAAACCGAGAAATAGATTCTTTCGCGGGGTTTTACAAAATCAAGAAGAAACCGCAAAACACCGTAGACTGGTGTTGAACTTGATGATCTGTTGATGGACTTGATGATCAGTTGATGGACTAAGTTATAAGTTGTTTAGTTGTGATCTTGGTTCGGTTGATGCAAGTTTGGCCTCAAAAATTTGGTGAAAATTTGGTCTAAAAACTTAAAACCTCAATAACTTCACTCCGGAGGTGATTTGGGCCTCGAAAAATTTGTTTCACGACTTCATGGTGAAACCTCACAATATTCAGCCTGTTCTGGACGTTTTGACAGCTGATTCGCTGAAAACGGAGTTACGGTTCAAAAGTTATGGCCGTTTGAAGTTTTGACGTAAAAAGGTCAACTTTGGTCAAACTCCAAAAATTGGCAAATTACAAGATGACCAACTCGCTGAATTACCAACTCGCTGAATCACCAACTCGCTAGAAACACCAACTCGCTGAATCACCAACTCGTTGAATCACCAACTCGCTAGAATCACCAACTCGCTGAATCACCAACTCGCTAGAATCACCAACTCGCTAGAATCACCAACTCGCTAAAGTCACCAACTCGCTGAAAAGGTCAACTCGCTAGACTAACTCGCTACTACAATAGGACAAAAGGGTCACTTTCTAGTGTTTTGTCCTTATATCCCGAAATAGCAAACCGCCAAATCTCTACACCCAACTCGCTAGAAAACCTGTCAAACCTCTACAAAGAAAAGCCAACTCGCTGGTCAGAACAACAACTTGAGGTTTATCAAACAACCACGAATCTGATGAAATCACTTAACCAAGAGATAAACAAGGTGCCTACAACACTTATAAGCATGAAAGTACAAGAAAAACACAACAAAAAACAACTAACGAGATCAAACTAGGAGAAAAACCACTAAGATAATTCGAACCATATATAAAAAAAACACAAAACCAAGCAACAAATCCGAGTATACACAATCCTAGGATGAAACCATGGCTCTTGACACCAATTGTAGGATACTCATAGACTTAAACACGTGTGGTTTATGTGATTTATGGATCGAATTAGTATAAGAGTTTAGAGAGATGAAGTAGAGAGAAGTTGGGAGACTTTCTAGTGAGAGAAAGAAAAAAAGATTAGATTGAATGAAGTGAAAGTTCCAACCCTCTCCACATGTGGAGAGGGGTATTTATACTTACAACATAAACGCCCACTCCCGGGCTGTGGATCAGGTATACAGTGGGTAAAGACCCGTCCTTCTTCCACGGTGTTACTTAAACTAATACTAACTAATAATAAACTAACTAACTACGAGCTAACTTAAATGTTATTACAATAGTTAGGTGACCAAGTCTTTTATAGGAATATTTGTATTCCTAACAAATTACTAGTTGGGATCATACTTAAAACTACATTTACAATACACATTTAAAACTACATTTACAATACACAACTGACAACACTACCAACTATACACCCGATGCTGGTAAAAGAACCTCGACATATGTTCACGGTAGGCTAGTGTGATACCCCCAAAATTTTACAACGCAGCGGAATACTAATTTGGGTGTCACTTCATAGTTCATAAAAACAAGTTAAATAAAACGACCTCAAAGGAGACGTTTAATAAAATGTCACATTCGATTTGATAAATCAGAGTACAAAGGTCTCAACAATTTATATTTAAAACTTAAGTTACAAGAGTTCAAAAATGACTCATTTGCATATTTAAAGAAAATAATTATCGAATGTGAAGAAAACAAGTCCTTCAAAGTTTGATATCCACGCGACTCCGATTGCTCCCAATGCTCAGCTAGCAAATAATACCTGAGAAAATACATGCTAAAAAGTCAACATAAAGTTGAGTGAATTTATAGAGTTTAATAAGTAATAAGTTGAATACAAGCATTATTTATCGGGCGACAAGTATTGCAATTACATGTCGGTTTATTTGATTATAGTATTGAGTTCATGTAACCGAACCTTGACGATTTTTAATAATGCCCTGGAAAGGTAAATTTTGCCATTTACCACAATTCTAACTATTATGTGTCCGTATCCCGAACAAGGCCCGCCAAGCCTAATATGCATATCCATAATACTAGCGTTTACTACTCGAGTAATTAACGGTTCATGAGGGGACTTAATTGGCAAAAAGCATTCAATATATATAATCGTATAATCGGGTCCAGCATACCAAAAACTACTTGTATTCAGTTTGTAAAAACTAGCATATATCTCCCTCGCGAGGTTTATAAAACATTTAAGTAAGTAAAATGCGAGGCTATGAACTCACCTCGAAGCGAATGAGCAACCAACATCAGCAGATAATCAAGAAGCACAGTACAACAATAATCGGACGGCTCGATCTAGAAGATAAGGTTTACCTTAACGGTTAAGACACGCTAGGAATAGAATAATGAAATTAAGTTTTCGAATGGATGGTTACATCATCATGATATGTTGATAAAAGATTTAGTTTTCAATTTGTAATAGTTTGGTGGTTGGTTAAATAAAAATAAATCGGAAAAATAATACCAAGTATGTAATATATACATATGAAATATAAGCGGAAATATAATACACGACATGTATTATATAAAAGAATGAGTAAATAAAAGTAATCGATGTATATAATACGTCGCATGTATTATATAAGAAGAATCAAGAAAATAAATAAATAGTAAAACAATACACTTCGACACGATCCGGAAACCTCAAAATAGAGCAAAAGAAAGTTTCCGATAAAAGAAAACATACTATAAAAGTATTCTAAATGATTTAAAAGAAAATCTAAATTTTTATAAATTTTTATATTTTTCGTCTTTTTGTCGGAATTTAGGAAAGCGTCATTTTGTGAAAAATATTCTAAGTCTAGAAATTTTAGAAAATTTCGGCATGACCCATTCGTTTATTGGACGTTTCCATATTTTTACAAAACTATCATTAAGCAATTTAAAAGCATCCGACAAAACGACAATTATCCAATGTGACAAAAATAAACAATAACGGACTCGAGACGCCCCTTTTGGATCATCGCATCCAAAAGTGCACTATAACCAAATACGGCTAATCCATAATCTAAAGATAATAAACAAAACAAGTAAGCAATTCCAAACAATCTTTTATATTTTTTTTATAAGCCTTTATGTTGTCTTTCCTACATATATATATATACTTTACTTAAATCTGACCCGGCCAAAACGACCCACTAAAACACATTTTCACGTCTCGGATATAAAAGAGATCTTATGGAAAACAACGTTTCGGACAACTTTTTAGTTATGGCCGAGACCTGAAACTCAACAGAAAATGACCAAATTGCCCTTACCAGATTCAGTTAACAGTTGACTTTTTATTAAATGACAGCAGTTTGACTCAGTTTTTACCCGTTATAACCCATTTTCACAGTTTCGACTCTAAAGAGATTTTATGTAAAACGTCAATCCGAACAACTTTCGTGTTTCGCCGGAAGGCTGAAACAGCCTCGAAAGTACTCAAAATCGTCGTTTTAAATCTGGGTCTGATGTTATTATTTATACAAAAGCTGTTAAAAAATATACAAGTTTCGTTAAACTTCATTTGGTCATAACTTTCTCGTTTTAAGTCCGATTTTTATGTTCTTTATATCCCCGGAAAGGTAATTAAGAGTACTAACATATTTTCAAGATTATAAGTTATCAAAAATATTTTATGGCTACTGTTCATACTAAATAAAATTATGACAGCTTATGTATAATTAATGTAACGTTATTCCAAACACCCCATTATGTTTTTAATAAACCTTTACGCTTATGAAGTATCGTCTTTATAAGGTTTCTAATGTTCCCTAATAATATATAAATGATACAATAGCATTCGCTAAGGTTTTTAAAGCTAAAACGGACTCGAAAACATTTAAAAACACCAATTTAATTTCCAAACAGCAATGTTACTTTGACTTTTTCAGAAAAATTGTCCGACTTTGACCAAGCTTAAATCCCACGTTTTACACTTTCAAGCTTAAAAATCCGCGTTGTCATTAGTAAAATATTATTCCGGACAACTTTTATGTTTTACACTTAAGCCGGTTCGGACTAGAAAGGGTCCGAAACCTCGTTTTAAAATTATATCAGCATGTTATATTATATAAGATGCTGTCAAAATTTCATGTATTTTGTCAATCTTAGATTGGCCGTATCTCCTTCATTATGTGTCTGTTTTCGACGTTCCTTATATGAAAATTTATCTATACAAAATAAGCTATCCAAAAATTAACCTTTTAGCTTGCCAAAACATTTTTAAATTACCCAAAACCTATAGTTTAACTTTTGACAGCAAGATATTTAGTCCAAAATATAAGTTCACATATTCCAAAATGAAAACAAGGCAAAACCAAACATACATAATCCTGTGGTTTATAGCCACGAACAATCAAACACCCTTAAAAGCTGTAAAAACGCAATAAGCACTCCAAATAAGCTAATAAGCCAAAAATAAGAAATTTTGCAATAGCCTTTTTATTTAACCAAATTAACCACCATAATTTAACTATTAACTTTCACAAAAGAACCATATACCCAATTCGATTTCTACAGCCCTAAATGGTCATTCGATTTGTTTTAAAAACTTCAAAAATTCATAACATGCAAATTAACCATCCAATTGAAAAACTAAAAAGATGAGATTGAAAGTTAGTGAAAAACCTATTTGGAGATGTAAACAACCCACGAAATTCGTAACTAATCACACCCTTGATTGGATTGAAATTAAACCCGAGGATATAAAAGACATTAGCTTGGATTCTTGAGGAGATTGATGGAAGAAAATTGATGGAGATGTTGTGTGGTGTTGCTGCTGTCGATTCATCCCAAGAGAGAAAGAGGAAGAGAGCAGGAATATATATATATATATATATATATATATATATATATATATATATATATATATATATATATATATATATATATATATATATATATATATATATATATTTGTCGATATAAACAAGAAAGAAAAAGAAGGAGTTTATTTATTTGTTTTATTTTTAAGTGTATACCCGGTATCACGGGTAAGCTTGGTCCGTAAAAATACAAAAGAAACCCGAAAATTTGTGTTTATGGAAAACGTTTTTATAAAGTAATAAATAACTTATTTTAATATGTTTATTAAAATAATTTATGATAATTAAATATAAAAACTAATTATTATCGTGTCGGTATGCGCTGCGTGTAGTTTTTCACGTTTCGCGAGATAATTTCTCGTTTTTAAATTAAAAGAGTTCGGAAAAGTTTGGAAATGAAATATAAGTAATAATAAGTATAATTTATTATTAAAATGCTTCCGAAAAATTACGGGTACGCGTTACGACATACGCGGTTAGATTCTCTCGGTAAAATAAATTTACTTAAAATAGGATAATAAGCAAAATGTAAAATGTATGAGGTTTACGTAAAAATGTCAAAATAATAATAATACATATAAAATACGACTATTTAGAGGAAATAAAGTATATAGAACACCTAGACTGATCGTAGTCTAGTGTTGGTTACTAATTATGCATTACGCAATTGAGCTTTCTTGATTATGCATAGAAATATTTAGTTAAATAAAAAAAATTAGACGTAGAAAATGGATAAGTATTCTTTCATTAGAATATTATATTAATTTAATAAAAGGCGAAATTTACCAATGGTTACAGCTAGCGCGGCCTGAACAGGATTATCAACATCCAACGACTTCCCATGTGCCTGTCGGTATAAGAAAATGCAAGTCCAAATACCGCAGTCACCAAAAAGCCCTCCATGAGATGGAACATTTTTTGCATTCTTGAATGTGATGGCATATGTTGTAGGGTCTATACCCTTCATCTCGAAGACGTTGGCTTGTTCTAGTACAACCGGAAGTCCAGCCTGTACATGGATTCATAGCAGTTACAACAAAAAAAATAAACACAACATGACTATAAAATATTGCATAACATAAATAATATACGCACAAGAACAAACATAAAATGTTTCATTTAGATACATTAACGGAGTACAAAAGATACGCATTAATGAGATAACAACCGATATACTAAACAACATTCCAACATAATTAAAAGGTGACAAACACCGACTACAACATGGTACACAAATGGGACGGTACATCCAATAATCTAATACGCATCCTTATCTTCATGAGTTTGCAGAATGAGTGACTCGCAGTTGGGATTGATGAAAAAGGATGCACAATTTCCCTCAGCACCAACATACAGAAAGGTCCCGGAAGCAACATTGTAGACTACAAGATTCATAACATACCCATCCGGGTTATGCACTTCAAGTATCGGGTTGTTCGTGTTGTCAAATCCAATTAATTTCGATGGACAAGGAGTAGGAATGCTAATGAGACACTGAAAGGATTCTATGGATCCTCCGACCACCTCTAAGATCCATATACAGAAAACAAATTGGACCTCTACATTTAAGTTTCCAGAAACCACAACATTGTCTCTAAGGTTAGAAACATAGAACGGTACAGGAAGTTGGACTAACAACTGGGCTCGTATGTCTAAAACATGGAAACGGTGTGTGACCAAGTTAAAAGACACCATCATATATTTCTTGTACTCGCTACCATCATTAGCAAACAAAGTTTCATAAGCACACTAGAAGATATGGCCATCAACCACAGATTGACTAGACTTTTTCAGTCGGATTGATTGACGAGGCAAACACTCAGTTTCTAAAATCTTCCATTGTTTAGAGTTGAAGGAGAAAACTAACACACACCATGGATATTCAGGATCGAATGGGTAAGATATTTTCAGAATAGTTGGATCCAGGTTGTCAGGTCGAATCCCAAAAGCCAACAGACGCTTTTCATAGGCTTGTGCAGTGGTCAGATAAGGAATGAGAGTCCCAACAGATCTTCTGATATATGGGTTCCAAACAAAGGCCATATAGTGTGGGAGAATTGGACCATAAGAAAAAGCCCAAACGCCGTGTGACCAACTGATTGGTTTCAAGTCACAAAAAGAGATGTTTGTAGGAACAGGTGTGAAACCAAAATTCTGACATACATAATGCATGTAACCTTTAAAACCTTGACGATATTGTAAAACATACGGGAAATGATTGGCATGCCGAACACCGGATTTAACAGTGAAATATAAAGTGTCGATAGCAGACTTCTAAGTCTTTGAGACACTACGGCATTGAAGTATGCGTTTGACAGGAAGCCTACGCACAATGTCCATTTGAACTTCAATGGGTATTTTGTCAGACATTGGAGGGTTTAAATACAAGGGTTGGTATATTGTGTGTGTAGAAGACTGGAGGGTTAGTTTAAATACAAGGTTTGCATTGATTTCAAAGACCAACCCTTTTAGTAAGAATTAACTCTACATTGTACTAGACTTTAAGGTGTTGACTTATATAACATTTAATAAGTTGGTTGTCTTGTGTACAACCATTTTATACACATTAAAGACTTGACTAGGTATTTCATTTTAAACATGTAAGAAATACCAAATGTAACTAATAATTAACTAGTACTATCTAGTTACATTTATAAAGTTTTACCTCTAGATATGCACGCATATTTATATACCAAGGACGCCACTCAGGTTCATGCTTTCCACCGCTATCATAAAAAGTTACGACCCCTGTCTTGATATGGAATTGGGCAACAAACCAATGTTGATCTTTTTCGTTGATAGGCATAAAAACCTGTGAAGATAAAAAAAAAACAAAAAAATATTATATAAGGCTCGTTAAATCATTATATGTACACACACTGGATGAATACAAGTAATACAAGTAATACCTGCTCAACATCGGCCCAGTGGATTTTGTACTTATCTCCATTAGCATACCAAATGGGGACGGAGTCCTGTAAGATCAGCTGAACAAAGTATGTCGTTACCATAGCCCAATCAGCTTCATCGGGTCTGAAATGCAACATGTATTCGACCCAAAGCTCTATGTGCTGTTAAAAAGAACAAAAAACAGTTCATGAGACAAAATAAATGTAACACTGTATATTAACGATATCTATAAATAAACAATTACAAGACATTCACCTCATCCATCAGCCAGCCTTTTTTAGGCGGATCTAAACAAACTAAGCTCTCCCAGAACCTCCGATCAACACGTACTGGTTCTTTGGACCAAGGAAATGTACAACGAATGGGACCCGGCTTACCAAGAAATTCGTCGTACTCATCAGAAAAATTAACTCTGTCGATAGAACTGTTCCAACGAGAAAGATTCTGCATAAACATTGTAACTATATTAGTAAAAATAAATAAATAAATAAATAAATAAGGCATTATCCTCTGCATAGTTTCTGTTAGCCTCGCTTTTTTATAAAGATAACGTCACACACGTGAATTGCACTAGATTAGTAACATGTAGTACCCGCAGGGACTACTATCGTACACTAGGCAAAGTAATGTTGTGATGAGCCTATAAATACTCCTCATGACTCTCCATGAGGGGTGTGGGAAATCATTGTAGCTTTCATTTGTTCTAATCTAATAAACTTTGTGTTTTCTCCACCCTCTCTCTACTCTTTCTCTCTCTAAAACCAAACATGGAATCCATCTTCTTTGATCAACCAAGACCTCCCGAACCACATGAATCAAAATACTTTCGGTCCTACAATTGGCATCAGAGCTACGGTGTTGATTTTTGTGGTTCGAATATTGTTTTTTAAGACTGTTTTACCCATTATTTTCGGACCTGGAAATTTTCTTCTTGTCTTTGGGTAACAGTTTTCTAAAACAGTTTTTTGTATCTTTATGATCAAAAAGTCCCAAACTTTAATCCATAAGTTTCACGAATCTGTTTTTTTTGTCCTTTATGTCAAAATAACAGATTCTTGTTAACTGTTAAGAGACTTTTGTACCATCCGTGAATATTGGTCTATATACATGGTCTCAAAACTCATCGGAAACTGGGCAAAAAGGGTGGCCGGAATTCTTGGTCGGAATAATCGCCGGAAAAAGTCGGACTTTCTTGTAAAGAAAGTTTCGAAAAGTCAATACCCTAAACTTTCGAAAAGTAAAATTATCGAAAAGTAAAATTTTCGAAAAGTTATGGAAATTTTCGATAAGTTATGATTAGAAATATTTTTGAAAAGTTGAGAAAATTTTTTCGAAATGTTGAGAAAATTTTTTTGAAAAGTTCTGGAAAGTTTTTCGAAAAGCTAGACAAAATGAAGATGAAGCAGAGACCTTGACCACAAAACCAACATACCAAACTCATAAACCTCAGTTTATCCACATCATCGGTGAAAATGAAAATAAGCGAAGATGACACCATAACCTGTTCCTCTAACAAAAGCTAAACCAACATCAAACCCAACCTATCCTACACTCTTCACCAAAACAACAACAACTCTCACCAAGACAATACATAATGTACATCTTACCCGAGACCTTGATTAAACAAGATCTTGAAGCCGTTGCATATGAGATATGAGATATGTGTTCAGTTTACAATCAAGTGGAGATGATATCAATCATTTTTTAAGTCGAAAGGTAGATTACATGTAGTTATATGTTTTGATTTTGATGGTGAGATGAATCTGAGATTAAAAGTTTTTGTTGGTGTTGACTGTGTTGGGAGAGAAAAAGATAAAGATGGGGGCGGATTTTAAGACGAGTGTGTTGTAGGGTTAGGTTTATAAGATATTATAACCGTGTGTTTAATATACCGGGTTATCATTTGTTGCAATTAGGCTGGATTCGAAAAAGTGTTTAATGGGCTCATATGATTTATCACTCGTTGGGTTGTGTTTGTTGGATCAGACAATACTTAAGTGTTTGGGCTATAATAATTTTATTAATACATTGTGTGCACTTTGGTATTTTATTTGGCGAAATGAGTGGTATTTTTGGTTTTTAAAATTTTCACGGGGATACATATATTCACAGCTAGAATTGTTATGGTTTGACAAGAAAATGACTACGGAGTTCGTGTACGATATTATTGATTTGACTTTGAAGTGGCATCACAACAAGTGTACTTATTTATCTCAAAGTCTAGGGGGTGGTTGGATGCACGACTTTTGAAGATAACTTGTCTGCGCAAATTAAAAAATTCAATCTTGACAATCTAGTTATTACTGATGTAAGGAGTTACGTTGTAGTGCTCACAGTATAGCTATCACTTAAAGGAGTTACATTGTAGTACTCAGTGTCACGCGAAGCAGTGGATTGTTCAAGCGGGGAATATTTCGTGCAACCCCATACTTAAAGGAGTTACATTGTAGTGCTTAGTATAGGTATTAAGTCACATCTATCGTACAAGCATTAAGTCACAAGATGGGATGATTACTCCTTTTTCAAGCTGGTCATATCGGGCTGTCTCCATATGTGGTCATTACTAGTAGCCGGTGAATTACAAGGAGGTTTGTTTAAAGGTTGATTTGAGAGAAATGTATTGAGAGTATTTATGCGACATATACTCACAAAATTATGCTTTCATGGTCTATCTATATTGCATCAGAAGTGTAAAGTACGGGTAATTAAGGCATGTACACAAAATAGTATGATGATTTCGATAAATTGCAACCATTAGGAGGGAGAAGAACATGCCAAAAGAAGTAGTGTTTCATCTCTAGTACGTTGGTTGTTCAAGGGAATTGTGCTTACACTGGAACCGAAGAAGTACTAATGATGTGTACATCGGAGCGTATTACCAACCTTTTGTGCAATGTTATGTGAGTTATATTGTCATGATGCTCCCTGAACGACAACCATGTTCCTACACTTTTGAATCTACTTTATCCGCTGCGTGATGAAAGAGGTTGTCGGTTCAGGAGGGAGCAGGAAAAAGAAATAAAGGCTCACTAGTTAGGAGGGAGTAATAACCTAACTAGACCGTTACTGTTGAAGTTCAGAGCTACAAGGATCTGTGCCGTCAGTGCCAAAGATCAAATGCCAAGATCGTCGGATGAAAAGAACTTCAAGTCTGCCTCAGTATCTAGACTACAGAGACTCTGCGCTTCAACAACGTCAACATAGTTTATTATTATTGTAATCTATTTTGTTTATAGGTCTCATTGTAACCATTCACGTGTGACGATATCTTGGAGGGATATTGTTAGCCTCGCTTTTTTATAAAGATAACGTCACACACGTGAATTGCACTAGATTAGTAACATGTAGTACCCGCAGGGACTACTATCGTACACTAGGCAAAGTAATGTTGTGATGAGCCTATAAATACCCCTCATGACTCTCCATGAGGGGTGTAGGAAATCATTGTAGCTTTCATTTGTTCTAATCTAATAAACTTTGTGTTTTCTCCACCCTCTCTCTACTCTTTCTCTCTCTAAAACCAAACATGGAATCCATCTTCTTTGATCAACCAAGACCTCCCGAACCACATGAATCACAATACTTTCGGTCCTACAGTTTCTAAGTCATTAGATTAAGATCTAAACTCACCATAGTCAAACTAAGCAAAAAATCTCAAAAAGTAAAAATTGCACCTTGTGTAGAAAATCAAAATCTTGGATGAATTTTCATGATTTTTAGGATAATAGTTAGACCTTCAGCTTTCTACATGTCATAGTACCCCACTTAGACTTTAGAATCCCACTAAATGCTTATTTTTGAGATTTTTCTTGTGGCTTATTTCCCTGGTTAAACAGGCCTGCAGGCCTTAAGCTTGCCCTGCACCAGGGCAGTCACAAATTTTTCCTAACATTCAATTGAATGTCCTGACCACCCTAGTGGGCCCCACCTCTTGGTTATTGGCCTTTTGGAAAGCCAATAAGCCAAACTTTAAGGACCAAGACTTATTTTTGTGTTTACAACTTATTTATTAGGCCTGCAAGTAGGATTAAGTTGGTCCATTTCCTTAGTGAACACCGCATACTCAGTTTTTGTGCCAAACTTCCATGCCCTCTCCTGTGTTTGTTTGAGGGACCCAGGGTCAACTTTTGGCTTTTTGAAAAGCCAATAAGCTAAGCTTATTGGATCAACCTTAAGTTTGGGGTTCCAATCCCCCTAGTGGGCCCCACAGGCCTGCAAAGTTGGCCATTGTGGCCTGTACCATATTCAGCTTTTTGGATTTGCTTTTTAGCTTGTAACAGCTTATTGCTTGTACTTATAAGCTACATTGCCACAAGTGTTAAGCATTTGAGATTGGTAAGTGTTAAGCATTTGAGATTGCTAACTGCTTATTTTTGTAATTCAGCCAAATTCCCTTTATTAAAGTTGCTTATTTTGTGTATTTAAATAGTTGTGTAAAAAGAAAATCCAGAAAAGACAAAGTTTAAAAAAGTGATAGCTTCTATTTAAGATTTTTAGCTTATTTTCATCTTTTTCACACAGTAATTTTCATTTTAATAATTTTCTTAGGTTCCTTATACCTTATAAATATATTTTCTGTTTGAAAATTAGTTTTATATTATTCTAGAATTTTCCAAATTTAAATAAATAAGGCATTATCATTACACGTAAATAACAAACTATGGAAAAATTATTTTTATACCTCCACCCAAGGTTGAACATGTTTTAGTTCATCAGACATATCTGGTTGACGACGACAGCCGACAGGAGGTGTTCTTTTTTTTACCGCTTCACTAAATTCTTCAGACCAGTAATATTTATACTCATAACCATCCTTTTTACTCCTCTTCTCAGCTTGCATGTCTGTCTTTGCTCTCTTCCAATGTTCTGAATTATGAAAACGGAAAAAGCTTTCCTTCTTCTCCCGTGCAATCTTCAATTGCTCTTCCCTTTCGAACCGCCGTTTCGTCTCGTCTATCAAAGCATTGTAAAAAACCTTTTCCATACGCTTTAGTTCTTCAATCTTCCACATTTCTTCCTGTTGCTTCCTCAGGCTTAATTCCTCTTCCAAAAGATACTCCTGTAACAATAAATCTTGAGTTCACAATCTTTCTACGATACATTATGTTAGTGTTGATATTCTTTGTAAAAAGACATTACCTGTACAATATCATCATCAGATTCACAATCTTTTGGCTCTGACCGACTGGCAGAAATAAGGGAGTCAACCAATTCAAAGAATTCAGATTGCAGTTTTTCTCGTGTTTCATGGTTTAGATGAGAGAAAGATTCACTCAAGTCCAATTTCGCCTGTACATTAAGATAAAGATGACTTGTTAATTACAATCAATATTTGAATTTACATTCTGCAAAGAATGTATCGGCAGCAACATGTTTACCCGATATCCGCAAGTTCTTTCGCACGCAAGAACCTACAAAGTAATTTCAATATAAGTTAAAATTACATATTCACCTGAATATATATGAATCGGACATGCATTATTTATCATGTTGTATAGAAAATCACTTGAATAATAGACTCAAGTTTGTAAACAAGAGTATTCAACTTCTGAATGACAGAATCCTTAAGGCTGATCTCTGTAATAAGATCAGAGGTATGAACCCTAGGTACTAGCGGTAAATGCTTTTGTTCCGTCCTACCACGTTTCCGAGAAGCAGCAAGCTTCTGAAGAAAAACATCGTAATCATGTAGTTCTCTCGGTTTACGTGTCCTTGGTATGTACCCCTTGAAATATTCAAGAAATTTGATATACCAGTCCGACTTATGCTCGACTATTGTTGGCTTCAAGTCGAAATTTATCTTCGAGTCCTACATAAAACAAAAGCACATTTAAGAACTGGCCAAATAAATAAGATGTCCTAACAACAGAAAAGAAAATAAATATTAAGAAATATGATATTGTTTTTACCTTGCCAAATAGCAATCCAAATTCCGATCTTGTGAATAACCCTTTCTTTGACCAGGCTACTCTTCTAGGTATCACATCTTCAAGTTTATTCCACCAACGGTTGCTTCTTTCAAACGACTCAAGAATCCATATCTATAAAATTAAAAATTGCGTTAGCCTGAGCCTCGTAATGAAACAGTTGGCATGAATATTACGATATTTAATCTAAACATTCTCTTCATGTTTTGATGATGACAAAGATGTAAGTTACAACATATAACGTAAAGTGCTTAAGTTACTTGTGATCACAATTCTTCTATGCATTCTTATGTCAACAAGCCTCGACATCTCAACGTCTCGAGTTTGCCTCAACAATCACTTAAGGTATGGATAAACAAGTGCTTAATACATCTCATGATCAAAGGGGTATTTAATTAATTATTACAAAGTTTATTTAATTATATAAACATATTATATATTTTTGAAAAACACTTTTGGTAATAAAGAAAAATGTTTTAATCATACTAAATATATGAATTCAAATTTTTAACCAAAATTAGTTAGTTTTTCACCAAATAAACTTTCCCCAGAAAAAGACAAGAAAACTGCAGTTTTTGTCTGGGTTGCCCCTTTAATTATAAGGGGCGGTCCCCTTAAAATTAAGGGGACCGGCCATGAATTAAGGGGACCGGCCACGCTCCCCTGTCAGATTTTGTCAGAAAATTTTCCCTATAAATACCATCTCAAACCTGAAATTTTTACCACCTTTTGCACAAAAATTTTCAGATCCAATTCTCTCTAAACATCCTTCTAAAACCCTTTGATCATAAGATTATTAATCTTTGTTTCAAGTAATCCAATCTCTCATCACTCAAAGTACAAAGTTAGTGTTTATGTGAAGTTGTTATGTATGTATATGTAATAAGTAGATCAAGATGATCTTACTTAGTAGTGAGACAATGAGTGAGTAAGAAGTAGTGGGAGGAAGTAGTAGTGTGGAGAAGACATGTAGTTGTGAAGATGTAGGTGTGTGAATAAGTAGTGGAGTATAGAAGAAATTGTGAAGTAGTGAAGAAATAGGTGTGTTGTGAAGAAGAAGTAGAGAAGGTGTGAGAAGTAGTGTAGTAGTTGTGTTGTGAAGAAGGTGTGTTGTGGTGTGAGATTGGTTCTAGCTACTATTAGAACTCGACATTTAGCTTAGTGTCGTTAAATGGTGTAAGCAAAAGTTGTGTAAGGTTTTCTTCGCCAAAAGGGAGCTTGTTGAGTAGTGAAGAAAACTCTCGAGTAGGTGACTCGGCGAGTGGAGTAGGGAAAGGAAGGTGTCCTTGTAGCCGAACCACTATAAATCATCGTGTCCGGTTTACTTCCTCTTTCTCTTGTCTTTTCACATTTATTCTTGCATTTATCGCTTTATATCTATGCTTGCAAATATGTGTTGATTGTTGCTTATATTGTCATGATGATTGATTGTGGTGTAGTTACAAGTTAATATTGTGATAGGATTTATAGTTGTATGATATGGTCTAATGGACTTATATATATTATTAACACTTCTCATGTTGAGTTTAACTTAATCGATAATTTGATACAAAATGTTTTAAGATTTTAAAAGGAAAACGTATTCACATAAAGATCGACCAAAGCTTCATTCATAAAACTAAGTTTTGAAAACTAATCCGAAAGTCTACATATATAATTGATCACATTGATTATATGTTGTTTTCATACTAAACTCTAATTGAAGCTTTTCAAACAAACAATTGAATAAATTTGAATCAACATCTTGAAACCAAGTTTTTATAAAATCAAAAAGAGGAGAAAACTATTCAACCCCCCTTCTAGTTTTCCACAGAAACAATCAAAACTAGTTGTTTTGCATTAAAAAAAATAGAGGAATAACCTTGAAAGCCCATACAAATCCTCCAACCGTATACGTTGCAACAAATTTCGGAGATCCTTCTAGTCCTTTAAGATGTTGCCACTTGTGTCTGTCAACGACATTCAGTATCTGGTTGTATAATTGCCTCCAAATGTGCTCCCCCCTTGGAAATGAATTCCATGCTTCAAGGTCTTCAACCAAACGAAGTAGTTTATCATCCACTTGATCAGCCAGCAACCGACCAATAAAAATTACCTCTAGCGTTAATAGTAGACACACACGGACTGCATCCTGATCAGACAACTTACAGAATAGCTCTTCATCCTCAACAAGACCTAGAAGATCTAAGTTTGAAAGTTTTATCCCCATTTTTTTTGGAAATACCCTCGTCTTAAATTTTATATCCCCTTTACTAAAATCCTGTGAGCTAACCCATTTTCCAAAATGAAACCCTGTTATTAAACAAAACTCGGGACGACCAAAATGTAATTTACGACCATCCACATTATATATGAGGGGCATGTCATAGTGTGCATCATCTACGTAACACTGTTTTTGAAATATATAATCTAACATGTGTGGTTGATGGTCAAAAAATGAAAGATCCAACCATCTTCCAAAACAAGAGGTCCTAAATAAAATCCTTCTCTTTTCATTAAGCTTTTCCCTAATTAAAGAAAGGTAATTCAATTTACTCCTAACGATCACTTTGCCTTCATAATCCTTTAAGAAAAAAATAAATAAAAACAACTTAGAACAACATTATGAAAGTTCAGACCGTAAATATTATATTATACGCAAAATACGTTAGACCTAATTACTAAATATGTCAAAAAAAAAAATTTAAACCTAGTAGGCAGGACATATAATAATTACAAGCATTTGCCGATTAACTATTCCTTATGTTATTTACCAAGTCGGTGAAAAGTTTTTAAAAAGAATTTACAAGTTTGTGCGCACTACCAATGTATTCAAATCTTCGCAATAACAATCATAAGTAAGTAGCCAAAACAGTTGCCCGAGTAGTTTGAACCTGATCGGGAGTACAAACTATTTCCCGCCGTGTATAAGCAGGATGTATATAGTCCGAGGCCCGATATCTGAGCACAACTGTACCGGGTTAAGTCAACCGACCATCTATGGTTCAAGCTCCCCCGGCCTTGTTACCATCTAAGGTTCCCATAGAAAAGCCGGTTACCACCGGAACCGGCTACTACTTAGATCGTCATCGCAAAGACAAACACAAAGGTTTGCAAAGCAACAAAACCTGGCAATTCTTTCTAAAAACTGTAGGCATCTAATATCTCCCAAAAATTTGTTAATCATACTTAGGTATATTAAAAAGACATCTATCATCTCCCAAAAACATCAAATAAACCATATGCATCAATAAACCTAAATCCACCAATTTACACTAACAGATATGGACAAGATATACATCAATTTACAAAAACTCACAAAAGCAACAATAAACATACAAATTTACACTAACAGATATTCACAAATAACCTAAATCTGTCCTTATATGGTAAGGCAGTAACCAATTTACACTTCAAAAAACAGCAATAACCTATAGACATCAATAAACCTAAATCCACCAATTTACACTGAAAGGCATCAATAAAACACTGACATAAATTGACAAGATATAGCCACGAAAGGCATCAATAAACCTAAATCCAACATTTAGATAATTGCTTACCCAAACCCTAAATTAGCGTAACCCTAAGTCGATTAGATAATTACTTACCCTACCCCAAACCATTTTTTTTAATTGTTAAATCGAATCCCTAATTCTAAAAAGTAGATCTGCAACTACAGCCGATATGTGTCTACTTGCTAGCGTTAGGGTTTAGAGTAGATCTGCAACTACAGCCGATTATCTTTGAATCTTCGAAAAAGTAGATCTGTCATTGTTGTAGATTTGAATTGATAAAGTGTAGAATCGACTTAGTTGTAGAAAGAAGGATTGAGAGAGAGGGGGGATAAAGTGTGGGGTGTTTGGTAAGTTTTAAAATGAAAATAAGTAAAAAATAAGTATAAAAAGTAAATAAGTATAAATTTAAAATAAAAACAAGTATTAAATTTTGAGATAAGTATTAAAAGTATACCAATATACTAAAATAATTTAAAAGTGTACTATCAACATATTAAGTCGCCAAACAATAAGTAATGGTGGGGCTCAGTCGCCCAAAATATATGTACTAACAAATAATATAAAAAGGTGGGACCCAGTCGCCCAATAAAGTATACAAGTCGCCCAAGAGTAGGTGTATATTAGTATTTACTTGTATATTAGTATTTAAGTGTATATTAGTATTTATGTATATTTTTGTATATGGCACAAGTACACATAATATAAATTAAAATATATATGTACTACATACCTAACCAGTCGCCCAAACTTAAAGTCAAGTGGACTCATTCGCTCAAAATATATGTACTATAAAACAATAAAAAAAGATAATGCTTTTTGAGAAAAAGACAAAATAGATAACATGGTACCATGTACCATGAAGGTATATGGTGGGGACACTACTAGGGACAAGTGTCACATGTTCATGTATTCCGCCCAAGTTGAAAAGAGCGACCTCCGCCTCTGGGGCATTTGAAGAAAAAAAAATTTTGTGAGGTACTAGGGGTAAGCACCTTTGTACTTTTGGGGTGTTCCAAGAATTTTCCATTTTTCTTCTGTCTTATTTATTTTTTGAATTGTAATTTGTATATTTATTTGAATAAATGTAACATTGGTTGGTTTGAATAAACAAAAAATAAAATAAAATGATGCGTTCCAAAATAGGTGTTTTGGCTTGAATGATGAGTGAAAAGTTATTTTAGTGTGTGATGTGGAGAAAATAAAATGCTGGTGTGACAATAATGTGACAATGATGTTGCAAAATGACTCGAGACATGATACCCCTTACTCTAAACACTTTTCTTGAACTTTCCTTTAATCCTTACAACACATTCTATCCCTTCCTGTCAAATTGTTCTATTTTCTATGATTTAGAAATACTCTCAACACATATTTCCACAAAAGACACAATCACACACACACAAAAAAAAGCATTTTCTATCTCATGAAAAAAGGATCTAACACCGCAACAAAGTCCTTTTTTATATTGTCCAAATCTTTAATTTTTAAAAATCTTTTTGTCTTATAACAAGAGTCAACTACAAATGCGACACACACAATATTAGAAAACTCAATGTCATCGTTACGTTTCGTCCTTTTTATTATTTTTTTATTTTTTATTTTTTGCAAAATGGTGAATTTATATTAATCTTTCAAATATATCTGTACAAACTTAACAATAGGATACAAAGAATTGGACAGACCCCAATTCTATTATACCAAGTATAGCTAACCAAACATAGACACTATCATACTATCCAATATCTGATACTACTAACAAACGAATTACAAAGTACTCTACATCAGTAACATAATAGATCAGAGGACAATTTATCCTTCAACTTGCTATACCAAACACTCTTAATTCACCTTATATGCACCATAACCATCTAGCTACATTTTCATCTTACCCTCCTCCCATGCTCACTCATCCAGCACCCAGAGTAAGCACAAGAGAAAAAGTTAATAGCTTCACTAGGCACCCGTTTCGTCCTATTATTATGGGTGGTGATATCTACACATAAACTTTTACTTCATACACATAAATTTTAGTTATATGATCCTAGTGGTCCTACTAAATTTATGTGTATGAAGTAAAAGTGTATGTGTACATATCAATCTACTAATAGTAAGGGCCTTTTTTTTTTTTTTTTTTTTTTTTTTTTTTTTTTTTTTTTAAAAAAAACATCTTAACAGCCTCTTAATAGGGTAAATGTCTGAATCGGTCAGACATTTGGTCGTTCAGATCGTTTTTTTTTTTTTTTTTTTCGTTCAGACGCGTTCAGATGCAGTAAGATCTTAATGGTTTAGACATGAGAGAGGTGTGACACAAATAAAAACCAAAAAAAAAAAAAAAAAAAAAAAATAGTACGAGCAAGCAAATATGCGGTTCAAACATGAGTTTTTTTCCCGTTTAGATGCGGTCAGATTCAGACATTTACGCATCAGATTTAGATTCAGATGTGCGGTTCAGATTCAGATTCAGAGCCTCTTAACAAACAAACACGACCAACATTTCAATTATTGACGTTTTTATTAGTCCGTTGTGGGTGGAAAGTTGATTGGGGTGGAAAGATGGATGGTCCTTTTTAGGTCCGGCAATAGGTTCAAATGAGCCCACAATTTTATCATCATCAGTTCATCACTATCATACCATCTCATTATTCTCAATCTCAAAAGTCAAAACCAAAACGCTGTTAATTAGCAGAATCATCGTCATGTAATATTTCTTCATCATTAGGAGGAGGAGGACAAAGTATCGAATCTGTATTTGGTGATGTTAAAAACCAAGATGATTATGCAAATTGGATGAAGAAGCCAAATCTTTATCTCATCGCCATGTAATGTTTTTTTCTTTTCTGCTTTCAACTTCTTGTTGTTAGCCTAATAAGATTAATGTCATATACTAGTACTAGGAGCCATTTTAGTTTGGGTTTAGTTTGTGCGATGTTCGTATGTTGAATGCTTGTCTGTGGACCTTGTTTAACGAAACCAAAGATTATCCAATCCACGTTGGTAACACTAGGGACGGAATAGGGTGCATTTAAGAAAAAAAACTAAACAAGAATAAAAACTCACTTTCTTTGGACCACAGGGAAAATACTCAAATAGAGACGTCTTTTACAAAAATTAACGCTACGCTACAAATATCCATGGTCCCTGTAATGGTATGGGATAAGAAATTCCAACGTTTTTAGTTAAAACCTCATGGAATTGGCTAGTCCATTGCTTTCGGATTTGGGGAACGATGCTATTTCAAACAACATCATCGCCATTTGCAATCATTTGGATCATACTTTTTGGAACTCCAAACAAGTCTTGACAAATCTAATAGCTTTAAGTAAGGTTAAAAATGAATAACATGTGTGCGCGGGTGAACTTGATGGTGCTGTTTAACCTATTTGCTAAGAGACGATTTTATCTGCTGAGGTTTATGGATCATTGAATTGCTTGCAAGTGCTACATGATTGTTGATTACTTGTCTAGTTTTACATGATCGATGTTAATTGAAATGTTTAAATATTGATTGTATATCATTAGTTACTACTATTATAGAGGACCACGTGATGTTAATGGTGTTTAGTGCCGTTTGTTGATTGTTTGGTTTTAATGTCAAATGAAATGGTGGGTGTAGTCTAACCATCCTTAAGATGTATGCATTCTATTAAAGAGAGACTTGTAATGTAAAGCATAACAGGGCATGACTGTCACCCTCTAAACTGTCATACCCGCTGGGCGGCAGGCAGCAGCAGGGTCACGCACACGGGTGAAGTTGACCTTGTGCATGTTTTTTTAGGGGGAATTTCTTGAATTAAACAAGGAACATATGCATGTCAGCATGTGTATGTATGCATGTAGGTATCCATATGCCGTAAAGACCTTATATGAAAGGGTTTCAAGTTTTTGTTACACCGACATGACCTTTTCTAAATATATTTCTGTTACTCTGAAGTCTTGTTTATGTTCCGATTTGGTTTTATTTGTGTTGATTTAAAATTGGTTTGATCCCACTTGTGCCATAAGCCGATTTTTAGGTCTACTGTGCGGCTGTATGCACCACCAAATTGTTGCTGGGCAGCTCACAAACTAGGCCTATGCAACATGTAAATTGTATTGCTCCTGTTAGATTGATATGCGTGTGACTTGAACATTTAAGGTTCTACTCCTTGCTTTTTTGACCATTACTCACATATCTTAGTTTATAATGACTCTAAAAGTCAAGAGTTCTATATATGCCAGCTTTTCGTAAGTAAGATTCGGAATGCAAAATACTAAACAATAACCAAGGACCGTTTTTTGTAGAATTGAAAGAAAAATAAGTGAACAATACATCACGTGTTTCTGTATGGTTGGTCAGGTTCTGGGTTGGCTTACTAGGTTCAACAGCTCAAACCGAGCTATACATATTCATAGTTTCCATCTCGGAAACATGTCCGCTCACCTCAAAAGTCTTTACTTAGTGAGAGGCCAAAGTTCATTGGGGCTAACTCTAGTGTGTGTGTGTGTTTTCCTCCAGTATAATGCTCTTTAACTATTGTCTATATATGGTGCATACTCTCATGAAAGATGTTTAATCATAATGCTTGACCACAGGCCCAGATCATGCATTTGGCGACTTAATTGCTGCCTCGGGAATTACAGATGACATGCTTGACAGTTTAATGGCCCTCAAGGACTTAGACGATGTTCCAGGATTGCCCCCACTAAGCACAATTGAGGATATGCGCTATGAAAAGAACACCCGTAAGTCCACAAGAGCTGACATAGAGCGGCAGAAGCAAGAGGAAATTGCCAATGCACGCGTTAGACAAGTTGATAGTCAGGGTAGGGCTTATGATACCGGAAAAAGGAAATGTAGTATTGCCCGTGTCTGGATTGAACCTGGTGAGGGTAAATTTCTCATAAATGACAACCAGTTCGATGTCTATTTCCCGATGCTTGATCAACGAGCTGCTCTTCTTCGTCCTCTCACTGAGACAAAAACATTGGGTCTTCTGGATGTTAATTGTATTGTCAAAGGCGGTGGTGTATCAGGTTTGAAGCATTAATTTTTTAATGTTTATTCTTGTTTGAATGCATGATTAGATGTGGCAAAATAGGAGGTTTGGATGTTGTGTTGTAATGGATAATTTTTAATGCAAGTCAAAACTGCTTTGATTGGCTCTCCTACTATCTTTATTATTTTCTTTCTGTTCATTATCTCAAATGTTTTTCGATTAAATATGACTGTAAATTACTATATGTTACAAATAGTATCTACATAGTTTGAATAAATCGGCTTAAGTTGAAAACATTAGAGTGCTACTTTCGGCAACTTGTGACTCATTTGACTTGCTTGACACAGATTCATTCATTTGAAAACAATAGTCTGTAAGTTTCACCCATTCCCTGCCAAAGATAGATTCTAAATCAAGTAGCCCTAAATTCAAGTATGTGTTAAAATTGCCACCTTTACATGGTTCTGGATGCTTGATGTAAACTATCATGTCAAAATGTTAGTTGGTTCTTCTTATGTAATGCAACTGTACTTTCAAACTTGCTTGCCTTAACATTTGAAAACCGAACGTCATGCTTACTATTATACCAGTTAATTTTTAGTTAGTGCCATTTCTTTTTTGATCTTTAAGCTACCCTTAAGCGCGCAGAGTGTGCTTATGATGTTAGTTGTAACGTGATTTTTATGTTCTCGGCAAATCCTTCTTTCTCATATTGACAAATATTGTATCTTATGCCATCTTTTTTTTTGCAAATTCCATTAATATATTCTCCAACTTCATTCCAGTTCTGTTGATTATGCATGGCATTATACTTTTTTGTTTTTTAATCTGTTTGAGGACACCAATCTGAACTTCATATGTGCATGAAACAGGTCAAATAGGCGCAATTCGTCTTGGTATGAGTAGGGCACTGCAAACACAGCTTTTATTTACCCTTCATTCTTTTGCATATGCTTGAAACTCAGAGTTATTGATAAAAGTCCACACAGTTCCTTTAGTTAGTCACCTCTTTAAAATGAGTCACATATGCTTTCGAAAGTTGATCATTGCAGTTTTTATGAGGTGGAAGAACCACTTGGTATGATATTAGTTAGTCACCTCTTTAAAATACATGGAGTTTTTGATATATGAGATTATTTGGGCCCAATCTATTGCTAGTCAAGCTCTTCATGTCTTATAGGTGCACATTTGTTTGTTTGTGTGGAGGATTCAGTAGAGGTGGCAAATGGGCAGGTTAGGTGGGTTGTGTAACAGGTCCAATTGTGTTATTTTGTAACAGTTCCAGACACAGCTGGGTCGACCAGTCAATGGTTATTTTGACGTTTTCCAGTTTCGTAGATAACCATAATGTTAAATAAATAGTCCAATTTTTTAATAAAGCGATTTAGGAGGTTTTAGCACTTGAAAACGCACCTGACCTGTTTCCATTTTAAATAACTGTAGAAAATGTTCTGTTAAAGCCTTTGGAGATAGATTGAAACCCGAATTGACCTATATTTAGGCAAATAGGCATAATTTGCCACCTTCAGGGATCATGCATTCTATAGTTTTTGGCCCTTCCTGTTCTAGAGGAACCTTAATAAAAAATTTCTTGTCTAATACTCGTATCATAGTTACAATGAATTTAGTTGCACATGTGTGTGGGATTGACAGTGTTTATCAAGGGTTGAGATATCCACACCCTCCCATAGGGAGGGTTTGCAATGATTGGACGCATCATCCGGTTGTACGGTATGAATTACAGGTTGCACGGTTTGACCAAACCCTCCCGATGTGACAACATAGGGAGGGTTTGTATAACACAACCCGTTTATCAATTACCAATAAAGCTGTCACGGTATACTTGATAGAGGAAATATCATGACAGCTGCACAATGTATCTCTATGGAAAGAATTTAAACATATATCCATTTGAAAGGCATATTTACAGTAACGTGTGATTGGATTGTATGAGGTCTTATGAGGATCTTACATGTATTGTAGATTTCTTTTCACTATATTGTTCCATGCTAGATATAGTGATGTACTAGCCCCACCCCATCCTATATGGATCGACAACTAGAGATTGCAAAATGAGTGGGTCGTGGTAGCTGCATAATGGGATTTTTAGCTTTCAAAATTTTATTATTTAGTTGGTTTTATTCAATAAAAGTTGCATTTGGCGACTTTCGATCCATTCAACCATCTGACTTTTTTTTTTCTTTTTTTTATTAATTATTATTATTATTTTTATCTATGCTATCATTTTATCCATGTGGCTCGTTAGATAAAACATAGCTCATATAGACCATTCATAAGTATATTGGGTCAAATTTGCCACTTATAGGACAAACTTTATGCCTTCTAGCAAAAGTTGATAATCCTATGAGATTCAAATTTACACCTCTAAAATGACCAAAGTTCCAGCTGTAGAAGTTATATAGTCTCATTGATATTTGAACTTGTATCGTAACATTGAATTTGTGTTTTTCGGCAGCTGGTTTCTTGACAAGAGACTCGAGAATTGTGGAGCGGAAGAAACCTGTTAAGGCGAAAGCAAGAAAGAGCTTCCAATGGGTCAAGCGTTAGACGATTTTTGAATTGCCATATCTCTATCTATGGAAACAACTCGAATGTGTCGGGGCCAATTTTTTTATTCACGTTTGGATCTTACTTGAAATATTTTAATCATCACCATTCTGGACTTGGACTTGCAAAGCTTAGTTTGTTGTCTTTTTTAGAGCCTGGTCATGTTAGAGTAGAACCAATATAGTAGTTACCGGACTTTTTGCTGTTTCAAGTTACAATGTAAGTCATGTAACCATGAAATTAATAACATTGTTGGATTTTTATAGTGATTCATGAGTAGAAGTGGTCGAGTCTGGAAGTCTGTTACGTAATAATAACTTGTTCGTTATCTTTGCGGTATATTTCAGAAATTGATTAGCTCTAGCTGGTTTGACCTTTGAAAATGTATGCTTGACGGAATGTTTGTGGATGCAACGTCTACTCATCCTCTTCAGAGTGATATACAAAAGTAATAGTAGTGTACAATACAAACCTCTTATCTTTTATCTTTTGCTATAAGAACATGGTCGTTATGAATAAAAAGTAGTTTTATGCATCAATAGTTGGTTGAGAAAAGTTGAATTGAAAACAATAACAAGAACCATTTGTGACTCGCAGAACTATCATTTCAAGGTTATGACATTACAAAATATTTTACTAAACACCATTCCTTTAATCAACAATGATACAAGTAACAAAAAGAGTACTTGAAATACACTTCTAAAGCTTAACGTTGACATCGATTGACATCGGCAGATAGATTAAGCTGCATCAAAGAGTCAATGTTTTGTGCAGCTGGGTGTAGGATATCAATGAGCCTTTGATGCGTCCTTATTTTAAAATGGAATTTCACGTCTTTGTGAACATGAGGGGATTTCAACACATGGTAGATTCTCTTCTTGGTGGGTAACGGAACTGGGCCCATCGTCTTTGCATTTGTACCGAGTATAACCACAACTTGATCTTGAGTTTATGTTTTACATAATAATCTCTCGCCTGAAAAACCAAGAAACTACTTTAGCTTATATGTAATTGCGCCGTTAGTATGAAAATAAAATGCAAGCGACAAAATGGATAATTTATGAAAACATGTACAATAGTTACACACTTAAAAAAAATCCATATTTATCTTATCTATATACCATCTAGCATCGTTTTGAAACTCTTACATCTTTAACACAATAAGGGACCAAAAGTATAACAAGTTTTAAAATAAAGACCACTCAAGTGAGAATCGGTCTAAGACCGGATCGGACCGGCAAAACCGGGACCGGACCAAGACCGAATTAGACCAAAACCACGGACCGAAGACCGGACCGAATGTGTTCGGTCCGGTCCAAGAAGGCATTATTGGCCGGTTTGTACGTAAGACCGGACCGGACCGATACCGAAATAAGGAAAAAGTTAGGACCGAGACCGGACCGTTGGTTCTTCCATTCGGTCGGTTTTTGGGTCTGCGATACTCAACCCTACACTCATGTAAATATTGATATTTTCAGAAACCAAATATGTAATTTTGTATAAACTATAAAGGCCATTCGTGTAATTTACTTTATTTTTTCTTTTTAAAAATTTATTATTTTGTTCATATACGAGTATAATTTATGTCGGCCAATATCAAATTAAATATTAAAATACGAGAAATGAATCTAGAAAACAAAGAAAGTGCCTGTTATTTACTCACCAAAAGGGATCGGTTGTGGTTTCTATCTCGGAGGGAAAATCATACAACTCCAGAAGCTCTTGATCTGCGGCGATAAGCAGACCTTTCAACCCAAATATGCTTTGCGGAAGATGTCTTATGCCTGTGTATGTTATATCTAGCTTTTCTAAACATTCAAACCGGCCAATAGCTTCAGGTAGCTTCTCAAGAAGAGCACAAAGACTTAAGTTTACGCGAACAACTTTTTCCAGACATCCAACGGGAGCGTTAATTTCTACCAACTCACCACATTCTGCAAGATCTAAACTCTCAAGATTTGGAATCAGCTCAAGGTCAAGGCTCCTCAAACTTGATTTCCAAAGGTTGAGGATCTTGAGATTTGGACATGCAGCAGACACGTGAAGTTCTTCAAACTGAGCAGATCCTGCAAGAGATAACTTCTCGAGATTCGGAGTCAACCTAAGGTCAAAGGTTCTTAACTTTGAAAGAATGATAGAGAGAGAGTTGAGCTTTTGACAGCTAACAGGCATGTAAAGTTCTTTTAATTTTTCAGAATAATTTAGAGATAACGTCTCGAGATTTGGACTCATCCCAAAGTCAAAGGTCCTCAACTTTGACCAAGAGAGATAAAGAAATTTGAGATTTGTAAGAACCTGCCAACGAAAACAAGAAAATAGATTTATATATTAAGCCTAATAACAAACCAATAAATTAATAGAATTATTACAAATTATGCAAAACAACCATTCAACAATTATTCTACCTTTTTTTTTTCTCTCTTTCCAAAGTTGTACCATTCTGCTGCTATCATGCATATCAAGTCCAACAAGATTGTTTGCTTCAAATGTTTTGGGTAAATACAAGAAAGGGTAATAAGAACATTTTAGATATTTCAAAGAATTTGGAAAGTATTGCCTGGTATCATTAAGACATCTTGACTTGTTAAGTTTTAGACATCTTGTTGCAAAATCATAGTCACCACAATATGCAAAATTCACATCAAGATATCGAAGATTCTTCATTTTTCCAAGACCTTTCATAACAATTCTCGCATTTACTCTTGAATCATAAAGTTTTAGACATCTTGTTGCTTCAGTACCCTGCAATCCCAAAACAGTGTCAGAAGTTAGAACAAATGAAAATGCATTAGTTTTCTCCACCTTACAAGTAAACTGATTTTTACCTTGTCATTAGCCAATATATCTTCAATTTCCTCATTAATCCACAGTCGGCTATGTTTGTTAGGCTCATCAGGGTGCTTACGAAGAACAATGTTCTTTCCCATTTCTTCTATATGGTCATGCATGCTAAAGACCAGCCGACCATATCTGTCAGGATAAATAGTTATGAGAGATCTCTGCTCAAGAACTTTTAAACCATTTCTAGCATGAAATCCACAGCATTCAAGAATTCTGATTGCATCTTCTTTGAGCTTTCCTTTCAATATGCATGCAATGTCTAGAAACATCTCCTTATAATCATCCTCCAGACTCATATAGCTTAGCTCTAGCTTTTCCATAGTTTCCTGTAAGGGAATTTCTTTGAGTCTTTTGATGACATCTACCCATTCACGCTTATCTAATTTATCATAAAGCAATGAACCCAGAACTTTGATCGTTAAGGGAAGACCATTAGCATATTCTACAACTTGCCCTGATACCTCTTCATATCCTTGAACTGGAATCTCTTTTCGAAATGCACACCTGCTGAAGAGGCAAATCGCTTCCTCATGTGATAACAAATTGACATCATGAACGAATTTCACTCCGTGGGCTTTCAGCACTTGCTCATCTCTTGTAGTAATGATAATTCTGCTTCCTGATTTAAACCAGTCATCAGGCTCGCCTGCTAACGCCTCAAGCTGTTCTATACGATCAACATCATCTAAAACAACAAGTATCTTTCTACAACACATTGTGGCTTTCAGCATGTTTTTCCCGTCATGAACACTACTTAAATTGATGTGTTCTTTATTTAACACATCTTTTAATATATGTTTTTGTAGCTTCTTTAAACCGGAGCGCTGTGAAACTTCCCTGTCATTTTCAACAAAGCTTTTTCCTTCGAAATGATTAGAAATTTGATCATAGACAGCTCTGGCTAAAGTTGTCTTCCCCCCACCTCCCATCCCCTTGATTCCGATCATACGGTCATCTTCGGTACCAATCTCTAAAGAAGAAAGAACATCACTGATTCGGGTCTCCATGCCCACTAACTTTCCATCAGCGTTTGAAAGAGTGGAATTTTTCTTTATGAAAATAGCATCAACAATCATTTGGATCAATTTAGATTCATCCCTGTATCATTAAACATTATATTATTAGCTTGTTCAAAGCCCACATAAACAATTTGGATTCATAACATAAAAGGATTAACATTTATATTAATGTAGATTAGAAAGAATATTACAGAGATATGATGAAGAAATTGAATTACCCGTTAGCTGTGGCCTTCAACTCCCACCCGGCTAGATCGGCTAATTCGTTCATGGCGCCTCTCCATTTCCCAGCAGCTTGTTGGTTTTCATGTTTAGAAAAAGCTTCTCCAACTGGCCCATATTGTTTTCGGACTTCGGTGGGTTCCACATCATAGAAGACTGGGAAAGCCATATGCTCGCTCATCTTTTGGCACTCCATAATCTTCACAAGCTCTTCTAAGCACCAAGATGAAGAAGCATAGTTCTTGGAGAAGACAATAATGTAAAATTTGGAATCCTCAATGGATTTGAGGAGTTGATCGTTGATCCTTTCCCCTTGTTCAATTGTCTCATCATCCTTATAAGTTGCAATGCCTTTTTGCTTAAGAGCTTGGTAAAGATGGCCAACAAAGTTCTTGCGAGTGTCTTCACCCCTGAAGCTTAAAAACACATCATACTTGAAGCTCTTTGGAATGGATGAAGTTGAAGTGGACACCATTATTTCTGGTGCAGATGAGTTAGAAGAAGATGCCATTGAATAAAATGGGAAAAATAAAACTTGATAATATGAAAGTGATTGGTTAGGTGTAAAGAAACTGATATGGTTGAAGCTGTTGAAAGAGTTTATTTGAAGAAAGAAAGTGGTGAATGAAATGGATTGATAACCCAGATCAAAGATAGGCGTTTACTCAGAAGACTATTGCAAAGAAACTTGATAATGTGAAGGTGATTGTGTTTGTGTGGAAATTTGGTTGAAGGTGCTGAGAAACAAAAGCCACTCATTCGGTCTTTTTGGTCAATGAAAAAAGAAAGATAAGATTCACTCTTTGAACTTTCAACCAAATGACTAATACACACACCCACACTGTTTTTTGATATTTACATGCATTTACATGGTTTTTGTATCTTAATTTTCATATTGAGCATCAACATCAAAAGTATCACTTCACTGGGATATCACACAAAATCTCCAACCTAATCATTAAAACTATTACGTGATTATAGCAGCTTGCACATATCCAACCCTGCTAGAACGTGCGCAAAACCTGTAACCACCTTTGCATGTGCGAATCCTGCCAATATATACTAATCTTTTATACGATTTGTGACCAAATATGAGTACGCGCCAAATTGCAATTTATACTCTTGTCACCAAATGTCAGATAAGTATGACGGACATACTCAGAAAATAATATCATGACTCAACGAAAACCAAAAGGAACCCCCCAAACAAAAAAGAGCTCCTTTATTAATCATAATCTACACCAACATTATTGGTTCAAATCAAAGATACATTTTGGAGATACACCATTCCCACCAGGAAAGCGCTAACTCTCGGTTAGAAAATCTACGTGTTATCATAGCAAAATTTACTAAAAGTTATCAATAATAAGCATCATTAAGAGGTATGAATATTGCAAACATCCACCCTTGTATTCACGTATATACCGTGTATAATCAACTCTACGTACACATGCATACCTTGGCTTCTACACAAATCGAGAAAGATGTGAACATTACCTAAATAACATAATCCGACCACTCATTAACATCTTGAACATATATGATCCATAGTAAAACTAGGAATCTTATCAACCTTACTAGAATTCCTTTTCCCACCAACTAATCTAGCAGGATTCCAATAACCGTACTTCTAGCCGGCACATTTTTCAACACAACCGAGCCTGCCCTAATAAGCCTCCCCCAAACACAGCCAAAGTTTTACTATGTTAGATAAATTGGTAACAACCCAAATCAGGAGCTCCATAAGCTTTGTGAATTTGGAATCTTTGTGGACCTGAAATACCTTGCAATGCTTTAAAACCTTCTAATGGAACCTAAGAAAAAACATATACAAGTCAAACATGCATTAGACAGAAATAGAGCATATCTTTTTGAAAATATACTAATCACGACAAGTCGACAAGGGTTTTCTACATAAAATACTAACTACTTGTTCGTATGTCCCGTTTTAGTCATTAAACTATTTTTGTACGCGTGAGTCATTTTGAGATGTTTTTGTGTCCTGTTTGGGTCGATCAGTAAATAACTGAGTTTCAAAATTGATTTATTCTAAAAATGATAAATTTATATACAGAAATGTTAAACTTGTACATAAAAATGCTAAATTCATATATGATGATACCTTTTTACATAATTAACAAGATTATTGGTCACAAAATTACCCAACTGGGACACAAAAGCATCTTTTAAATTTTAATGACTCAAATGTACTATAAAGAGAAGTACACAGGTTAAAACAAGACAAATGAGAAAGAATGGCAAAATAATTATGTCGAAATTTACTACACCTTTGATGTACCCGTCACAAACTGAAGCAATCTAGCCCTATCTTCCTTGTTAAATGCTTTGACAACCTCCCAAAAAGATATAACTCCCAAAAAGATATAACTACATTTGTGCCTACAGTGTATCCTGTGTATTCGGTGTTGGCCTTCAGATCACCCACTACAATAACAAAAGGTTACAAAATTTCAATAAAGATCTTGAAATACAACAGCATATATTTCAAATTGCATATTAAGCTTGACTCACAATCAATTTCTGGAAGTCCACTGATCAGCAACTAAAGATCTTTATCGTTAAAGATAGAAATGAGGTCACGAGGTATCAACTCATTAAAACCCTCCAAAAAAGAATTAATTTGAGGACGTATCGTGTTTGTAAGTATATGTTCTGCAACAAGATCCACATACTCGTGCTTTGTTTCCTCTGTTACCCTTATATTCCGTCCACCCGGTTTTAGCTCATGATCAGTAACCTTTTTACCAATAAAAAGATAAACCATCAATTAGCGCAAACAATATCTAATAATTTTATTTAATGACAATTTTGTCTCCAAATACACACCTCAGATTTCTCAGAGGATTTGCTTTTCTTCATCTGCGTCCATGCTAAACGTCAAGTCAAGTATGTCATTAACATCATTCTGATACAAAGGAAAACAGTAGTATTAGAAAACCATAATAAAATAATAAATGTATAAATCACAATGTTGAACATACTTACCTCCAGCAACCACTTCAAGTTCTTGTAATAATCAGGATCAACAGCCTCGATATCATGATATGTTACCTTCACACCAAGAATATGCTAGTAGAAGGATCGGGTAAAGTAAACATCCAAGAGTTGCCCATCAAATAGAGCTTTAGCAACCTATAACAACAACATAAATCCTCGTTGACACAACTACTGAACTGATATAAATAAAATTTAATAAAAGAAAAGATTTATGGAAAGTGATAAGCTGGAATTGTGATAAGAGCTTATTCGTGACATGTGAGGTGCACATGTATGAGTATAACTCAGCCATGTGAGGTACACGTGTACATTACCACTTTTAAGCCTTAACAACTTTTCCCGCCAAAATCACCCTTTTAAATATCTGTTGTCATTTCATTTGTTAGTTAGCTTTGATTGTCATTTTCTCTCTTCTCTCTTTCATAACAATTGTAATCATTCAGTTACAATAATACAAGAACTACTTTTCTCTTGATTCTAAATTCGATAGATCCTGAATTGTTCTTAGCAACTTCGAGTTAAATCCTGGTTGTTTACTATCTTTGTGGTTTTGGTACTTATCAAGTGGTATCAAGAGCCATTCCTCCTGGCAATTCTGTTATTTTTCCGGTACAGTTGTTCATTCTCCGGCGATTTAGTTTAAATTCCAGCAAAAACAGTTATTTTCAGGCGACAATTTTAATCAAGAATCAGGATACTACACTGGTATTCTGGTTGGTATTCTGAATACTACACTGGTATTCAGATTCCGTGTATGCTATTCCGTCAGAAATATGACCAAGTGTCAAGTACTCATCGCGATTACAGTTTTGATTGACTTGATTTGGCCAAGAACGGGTAATTGTTGTCCAATTGTTACTCATTAGACGACGAAGGAGTATCAATTGGTAACAAGAAAAACAATCAAGATCTTTGATCAAGAAAATAGCATACTGATATAATAATGGCACCTGCTACTAGAGTTACAAACGGTTCTACTGGTTCTGGAGTCAAGAACAACAAGAGGCAATATGTGGATGCAACAATGGCTGAACTCAGGGATTTGATTACATCAATCAGCATGCAAAACACTATGATGAATCAGAACATGGGACGGCAGGCTAATCAGTTTGGGAGATTGACAAAGGTAGAATTCCCAAAGTTTCTTGGTGATGATGTCAGGGGATGGGTCTTTAAGTGTGATCAGTTCTTTCTCATTGATGAGACTCCTGAGAACGAGAAGGTAAAAATTGTTTCAGTCCATCTCTTTGATAAGGCACTTTTATGGCATAGACAATTTGTTAAGAATCATGGTCATGAAGTAGGTTGGAATGTGTATAAAGAAGCTATTATTGAGAGGTTTGGCACTGTGTTTGATGATCCATTGTCTGCCTAAAGAATGTTAAGTATGAGAAAAGTGCAAAAGAATACCAAGATTTGTTCGACAATTTGATGTGTAGGGTAGACATTAGTGAAACACTTGCTATTAGCTTTTATCTTGGGGGATTGCCACCTGAACTTGAAATGAGTGTTAGGATGTTTAAACCCAAGACACTAGCAGAGGCTTATTCTTTAACTAAACAGAAGCTACCCTAGAAGCTATGAGGAAAAAGAACAGACCATTCTTGAAATGAGTGAGGAAACAATTGACACAGAAGGAGTACCAAGAGAAGAGGGCTCAAAATTTGTATTTCTATTGTGATGAGAAGTACACACCAAGTCATAAGTGCACTGGTCAAATGTTTTCACTAGTGTTCTTAGCAGAGGATGAGTTAGAATATGATGATGAAGAAGAAGATGGGGAGGAATTTTGTATGCAAGATGAAGTGCCTCAAATCTCACTGAATGCTTTGAATGGTGCCAATTCATATTAGACCATGAGGGTGACTGGTAAAGTGGGTAAGAATGAGTTGCACATGTTGATTGACTGTGGATCCACCCATAACTTTTTGGATGCTGGTATAGCCAAACAGCTAGGTTGCAAATTGACTAGCACTTTTGGGGGTGGGAGGAAATTGATAAGCAATTACATGTGTAAGAACTTTGAGTGGCAGTTGCAAGGGGAAGTATTCCAAGCTGACATGATGAGCCTGTGAGATGATTTTGGGTATATAGTGGTTGGCAACATTGGGGACAATTAACTGCAATTTCAAACAATTGAGGATGGAATTCAAGTACATTAAAAAAAGGATGACACTCAGGGGTACTCCTAAACCTGCTGCAATGCATTGGATGGATGGTAGGAATCAGTGTAAAGCAGTTGAAATGGGTGCAGAGTTGTTGATGTTATGTGTGTATCCAAGTTAGATTTGAGGTCTGGTTACCATCAAATCAGGATGCATAAACTCACCAAGGACACTATGAATTCCTGGTCATGCCATTTGGATTGACCAATGGTCCTTCTACATTTCAAGCATTGATGAATGAGGTATTCCAACCCTATCTAGGAAATTTACTTTAATATTTTTTGATGATATACTAATCTATAGTAAGAATTGGGAAGATCATGTGCAACACTTGAATGTTGTGTTAATGACCATGAGGCAGAACAAACTCTTTGCTAAGAAAAGCAAATGTGTGTTTGGCACAAGCCAAGTAGAGTACCTACGCCATGTTATTTCTGCTAAAGGTGTAGCTACAGACCCTCACAAGGTTAAAGCAATGCAAGAATGGCCAGTTCCCAAAAATGTCAGACAGTTAAGGGGATTCTTGGGGCTCACAGGTTATTATAGGAGATTTATTAAGAACTTTGCCACTATAAGCAGACCTTTGACCCTGCTACTTAAGAAAGGTGGGTATAATTGGGATGAGGCAGCTCAATTAGCCTTTGAAACACTCAAGGAAGCCATGATGAGAGCACTTGTGTTGGCCTTGCTAGATTTTTCAAAACCATTTGTTGTAGAAACAATGCCTTAGGTGTGGGTATAGGGGCAATTTTACAACAAAATGGACACCCCATTGCTTACATGAGTAAAACACTATCTGTCAAACATCAAAGCCTATCTACATATGAGAAGGAATTCTTAGCTGTCTTGTTGGCACTAGACAAGTGGAGAGGTTACATATTAGATAGGCATTTCATCATCAAGACATACCATTTTAGCCTAAAATACCTGTTGGATCAAAGGATCACTACACCTACTCAAATGAAGTGGCTACCTAAACTCATGGGGTTTGATTATGAAGTGGTGTATAAGAAAGGAAGTGAGAATGGGGCTGATACACTGTCTAGAGTCCAAAGTACAGAGTTATTCAGTTTAGTAGCAAGTTGCTAGCAACCTTGATCACAACTGACTTAGCTCAAAGAGTAGAAACCAGTTGGTTAGAAGATGAGAAGTTGCAGGCCATAATTGAAAAGTTGAAAGCAGGAGAGGTAGCTAAGAAGCATTATGTGTGGTCTAACAATCAACTATTGAGAAAAGGCAAAATTGTGGTGGGCAACAATAGTCAATTGAAGCAAGATTTGCTGCAGCACTTTCATGGTGGTTCTGTTGGGGGCCACTTTGGAGTAAAGGTCACAAGTCATAAGATTTGCTCAATGTTGTATTGGAAAGGACTCAGGAAACAAGTGAAACAGTTTGTAAGAGTGTTTGGTGTGCCAAAAGAACAAGCCTGATTTGGCAGCCTATCCGGTCTTTTACAACCTTTGCCCATTCCAAACAACATTTGGACCAGTGTTTCTATGGATTTCATTGAAGGCCTTCCTAAATCTCAAGGCAAAAATGTGATTCTAGTGGTGGTGGACAGAGTAAGCAAATATGCACATTTCATTGCCTTATCTCATCCTTTTACAGCTACCACAAGCTTTATTGGACAATGTCTATAAGTTACATGGAATGCCAGAGTCTATTGTGTCCGATAGGGACAAGGTCTTCTTGAGTACCTTCTGGAAAGAACTCTTTAAACTGTTGCAAGTGAAGTTGTTGATGTCCACTTCTTACCATCTACAAACTGCTGGACAAACAGAAGTGGTCCATAGATGTTTGGAAGGATACTTAAGGTGCATGACTGATGAGAATCCCAAGGAATGGAGTAAATGGTTGTCATTGGCAGAGCTGTGGTACAATTCCAACTTTCATACCTCAACTCAATCCACTCCTTTTGAGATTGTGTATGGCATACCTCCACCAATACATGTTCCTTACTTGGGGGGTTTAAGCAAGGTGGAAGGTGTAGACAGGACACTGAAAGCGTAAATTGCTTTGAATGGGTAAATCAATCATTTGCCCTTGGGGATCCGACATTAATCCTCTCATACCTACTAATTGATGTACCTGAGATGCATTTCCTCTGGCTCCCGAAAAAGACATTATATGGACTGGATTAAAAGGATCGGTCATCCGAAAATTAGGATTCATTTCTTGTCGCAAATATTCACTCAGAGAAGATGCCATCCAAATAGTTAAGTTCCACTTACTGAGAGCTCAAAACAGAATGAAACAACAAGCTGATAAAGGGAGGTCATAAAGGAGCTTTGAAATTGGTGAGTGGGTACTTTTGAAACTTCAGCCACACAGGCAAGTCAATGCAAGATTGGGCAAACAACATAAGTTTTCTCCTAAATACTATGGCCCATTCAAGGTTACAGCTAAAGTTGGGCAAGTAGCTTATCAGTTGGAGTTGAATCCACAAGCACAAATCCACAATGTTTTTCATGTGTCTCAGCTTAAAAAGCATAGAGGTGAGATACCAGATGCTCAACAAGTGCAAATTCCCATTTGTGATCAAAATGGTCTCTTGACAGCCCAACCACTAGCACTCTTAGACAGGAAAATGGTCAAGAAAAACAATGTTGTGGCAGTTTATGGTTTAATTCAGTGGACCAATGGGAGTGCTAAAGATGCAACTTGGGAGCCTTTGGATAAGCTGCTCAAGGACTACCCAGAGTTTCAAATCAATTCTTGAGGACAAGAATTGTTTAAGAGGGATGGATTGATAAGCTGGAATTGTGATAAGAGCTTATTAGTGACACGTGAGGTGCACATGTATGAGTATAACTCAGCCATGTGAGGTATACATGTACATTACCACTTTTAAGCCTTAACATCTTTTCCCGCTAAAATCACCCTTTTAAATATCTGTTGTCATTTCATTTGTTAGTTAGCTTTGATTGTCATTTTCTCTCTTCTCTCTTTCATAACAATTGTAATCATTCAGTTACAATAATACAAGAACTACTTTTCGATCTTGATTCTAAATTCGATAGATCCTGAATTGCTCTTAGCAACTTCGAGTTAAATCCTGGTTGTTTACTATCTTTGTGGTTTTGGTACTTATCAAAATCCCCTCATGGTAAGCAGATAAACTTTATCCGATAGCCTAATGAGAAGAATATTAAAGTATTAAGCTTTAAGTTATGCAACACGTAAATGATATCACTGCGAACTAAATATTACCCCTCGTGGCCAAGAAGGCTGCATAGATTATGAAGATCAGTTTGGGGTAGCTTCATAAAAATGTCATTCATGTTGACTTTTTTTGGATAGCTGATGTGGATAATCCATCACTGACACTTTTATCATCGTGATTTGGTTCTGCTACTGCTGAAGAAGAATCTTCCTGAGGTTGAGGAACGGCTTCTTGAACTTGGGAGTTGGCCACTGGTTTTTCGGTATGAGACTGGGACTCTAACTTTGAAGCAGCAGTGTATACAACCACTTGAAGTAGACCCATCACCTGCACGGTAAGTATATATACAGTGAATGTTAAACCTACACATTCCAATTCAATGACTCCGGAACTAATAAGACATTAAGCAAGTTTACCACTTAAAACTAAAAGAATGAAAAAGATGTAAGCTTGAAATATTGCAACATTAAAGAAAACTAAAATACCTGTTCTAGATGGGCAATGCTGCGAAGGAAGAGAGGCTGCTTCAAGAGTTTGACAAATAATAGTATAGGAATATCACCTTCCGATCCAACAGGATCAGTGATTTCTCCTCCTTCAACAACCTTCTCTTTTCCCTTATCATTCTTCTTATGATGGTGATTGAAATTCAATGAATCCGGAACAAGAATGATTCGTAGCCAAGTCAAAATCTCAAGGACCCGACGCAGTACTAAAGGCGGGAGACCTGTACATGGGAAATTAATTCTATATCATGGGCACCAACAGAAAATAAATATCAAACGCATAATTAAGTGCATATTTTGAAAACCAGTACCATTTAAGAGCTGTGATCGACCATATACAACTTTAGACTGACACCCATAAAGCCTCTGAGAATTTACTGTCATCAATCCACCTGCAGAGCCCTCAGTCTCCATCTTGATCATGCCAAGTAGTATGCAAACAAGGGCTGCCCTTGTAGAACTATGAGCACTTAAGTTCAAGAAGAGTCTCTGCGGAAGGCCTTTCCCAAGGGGCTGACAGCAAGAGATCAAAATGGTCACATAATTTATAGCAAGTAATTGAGAATTGAGTTGTTAGTATCTTAGTTATTACCTGTGCTAGTCGAAGAAGCCTGATCAACGATTTCAAAGCATCAGGATCTAAAAGTGGATCCCCTTCACTTTGAAGCTTTCTAGAAGAGCAGAAGATGTATTGTAACACCAACACCCCTATATATCTATTACTGTCTGCCTATCAAATCCCAACCCATTCCTCCTATTATTAAGTCCATGCTGTTTCCAAATAAGTTACGAGCCTGGTAGTGATTCATAGCTCTATCTATGAGCATTTGTTGAAAGCACTGCCTTTGAGGATTGAGGCTGGTTTGGGGATGATTTTTGTAATCGGATTTGGAGATGGGGATGACTGCCCAGCTCCAAACCCGCCCCATTGCCATTCCTAAATAAACCACATTCAAATGATTTTAAACAAGTAACCTAAACACCCCTTAATGCAACTTAAAAGGCATTCAGCATTACGACAACAACAGAAGGCACGAGGCCTTTGCCTTGACCATATGAACAAACAGTTTTCAACGGCTACTATTTACGCAAAGTACACGTGTCACCCTCAACAACCGTTGGTTTGTTACCAGTTACCACCATATCTATAAAATGTACCCCACTTACAGTTTAACCTCACATGCATCACTATGATTATTAGTACAATCTTATGTGATAACCAAATACTACTTTTATGACTAATTGAAGCATTACCATATCCACGGGTTGACCTTCAGCTTAATTGATGTGCAACCCTTTGTGGTGGGGCCCGCAACGAATCCAAACCAACAGAAAAAACAGACAGTGGTAGTGGTGGTGGTGGTGCACCACCAACTCTGTCACCAAATGCATGATCGAATAGTCAATAAGTCCACAAATTTAGTTTATATAGATTTGTGGGAAACATGTTTGATGAAATGCGTGACTGAAAAGACGAGTGAAAGAAGGCGAGTGAGTGAGTGAGATAGATAATGAAGGATACTGAACCGGGTTTTTGAGATTTTGGTGTTTCGGTTTATGGGCTAGTTTTTTTTTTGGTTGTGTCAACAGGATTTCTGGGCCTATTATATTGTGTCTAGTGGCCCAATAGGATTCATGACTTTTGGGCTCTTTTGCCAACCGTACCATTACAAAGGAAACACATGTAGAATGTTTACAAATCGGGTAATATTTACAGGAACGGAAAATAGAAATCGAACTGAACTGAATTCATCAAAATTGAACCGAATTAAATATTCGGTTTTCGTTTGAATATTCTTGTGGCAAAACAAACCGAAAACCGAATTGACATAATTACATACATATTTCTTTTATGTATTTATATAAAAGAAAATACTAAAACTCTTTTCTATTGTAAAATAATATAAAATGATAAAAATAAAATAAAAAATAAACTATATTGTATTGCTAGCAAAAAAAACAAACAGGAGGTGATGAGGGTTAAATGTGTGATGTAAGAGAGTATTAGTAATTTTTTTTTTTTTTTTTTTTTTTTTTTTTTTTTTTTTTTTTTTTTTTGCGGAAGTACCCTTATTTTTTTTTTAATATAACTATGTATATTAAAATACGTGTGGATATCTAAAATTAATAAACTACTAAATACGTACACATAAAACGTTACAATTCACAACTCATGTCACCAAATACCAATTGTTAGTTTGTTACTTACATATCGTAAAAGATTAAAAGTAGTAGCTAAAACATCCACCTCCTAATGTCGAACTTTTGTACACTTCAGCTTTAAGTCATTACAAAATATTATATAAACACACGAAATCTTCAAGCAATGTTTTATACGTTAACATTTCTTTAAGTAACTTATACACAATATTACATAAATCTTTGTCAAGTTTTTTTTTTTTTTTTTTTTTTTTTTTTTTTTTTTAGTTTGCAACCCGCCGCGAAGAGCGGGTCCTTGTTTGTTCTCGCACATAACATGGAAAGAAGAGAAATGGAAAGGTTAAAAACGAGAGAAAGGAGATAAAAAAATATTGATTTTTTGCTTGTGTTCCCAAGTTAGAAAGAAGAGAAGAGAAATTTAATAAAATGAGAAATGTTAACAAAAGCCCTTAAGGGCTGTTGATAACAACAAATTTTTCAAAAATTCTTCATATATTCAGAGACATGCTCCACATTTTTCGCTAATATGACCAATGAGAAGAGTGAATTAAATTTTTATGTGCGAAATAATAAGAATTTGTTAGTAATTTTGGATGATTTTTAATAATTTTATTTGGACATTTTGAAATGTCTTTACAAAATTAAGTGTTAACAACAACTATAAAGGCTGCTGTTAGCAAAACCCAAATAAAATTATGCACAAAAATCATCTTGTCTCAAAATCATCTCAATTTGAGAAGAAGATTAAAAGGAAAAATTTAGCATAATTTACTTTCCTCTTTTCTTCTCTTAACAAAAAACTCAGTAACATTAATATTTTGTCATTTCCCTTCTCATCTTCTCTTCTTTTCCCTCCAAATAAAAACTCGGGAAAAGATAAGTCGATACATTTTCTATCTCTTGAAAATATTTGCCGCAAGAAGCGGCCCAAAATATTGGGGAAAGTGTTGGAAAGTGGGTCTTTAGGTTTGGTTGTAGTTCAAAAGAGGGTCAAGAGGTTCAAATAGTTATAAAAAGGTCCACAAAAGGTTAAAAATTGGGGTTTTCATGGGGTTCGAAGAGGAGTCGACAATTTCATCATCATCACAATCTCAACCTCAAAAGTCAAAACCCTGTTAATCAGCACAATCTCAATCTCATCGTTATTTCTCCACTGGAAACAATGATAACAACAACAAATCATCTTCATGGAACATTTCATCATTAGGAGCATTCTGGGATGTTGGTATGTAGAATGATTAACTGCGGACCATGTTTAACAAAACAAACAATTATCCGTGGACCTTACTACTATGTTTAACTTTTTGTTAGCCTAAGATGAATATCATAGATATGTACTAGGAGTGATTTTCCATAACTCAGTTTAGCTTTAATTTGTGCGATTTTCCTTGGTTGTCAACACAAAAGATTATCTGTCCCATATTGGTATAGGATAAGAAATTTGAGCGTTTTAAGTTGTAAGCCTAACATTACCGTCATAGACTAGTACTAGGCTTGCCTTAGTGTAGTTTAGGTTTAATTTGTGTGATGTTGGTATGTAGAATGATTGGCTGTGGACCTTGTTTAAAAGCACAAAACAAATTATTATCCGTTCTACATTGGTATGTTGGGTGGAACACTGACACAGATCGACTAGGTGCACCGGGTTCATATAGGAAAATAGAGGTTTTTTACAAAAATTAACACCACGCTGCAAAAATCCATGGGTGTCCTCTGACGTGGGACCCACCCTAGTTCTGTCCCTATTGAATGGCATGGGATACGGGATATGGAATTTGAGCATTTTAAGTTGAAACCTCAAGGATTTGGCTAGTCCATTGCTTTCAGCTTTTCAAACAACATCATCTAATCATTTGTATCATAGTTTGTAAAAAATAAAAAATTTGAAGTAAGTTTAAAAATGAATAACACAGGTGTGCACTTGAAAGAGTGATGGTTCTGTTTAACCTATTTGCTAAGAGACGGTTTTACCTGAGGAGGTTTACACGTCATTGATGCTTGTAAGTGCAACATGATTGTTACTTGTCTAGTTTTACACGATTGATGTTCATTGAAATGTTTAAATATTGACTGAATATTGTTAGTTCGATGTCTGTTTCCCACAAACAAAACATGAATAAAACATCAAATATGACGTTTAGGTACCGGTTTGGTTTTGTTTGTGTGCTGATTTAAAATTGGTTTGATCCCACCCGTGCCATAAGCCGATTTTTTGGTCTCCTGTGCGGCTGTATGCTCCACCAAATTGTTGCTGGGCAGCTCACTAACTAGGCTTCTGCAACATGTAAATTATATATATGTATGCTCCTGTTAGATTCATATCTCTTAGTTTATAATGACTCTAAAAGTCAAGAGTTCTAACTTTGTCAGCTTTCCATAATTAAGATTTGGAATGCAAAATACTAGACAAGTAAGTTTTTTCTTTTGGGTAAAGTAAACAAGTAAGTTTTAGGTAACATCACGTGTTTCTTTATGGTTGGTCAGGTTCTGGGTTGACTTACTAGGTTCAATAGCTCAAACCGAGTTATACATATTCCTAGCTGCTACAGCTAAAATATAAGCACAAACATGATGTTTGAAACATCTAATAGTTTCCATCTCGGACACATGTCCGCTCACCTCAAAAGTCTTACTTAGTGAGAGGCCAAAGCTTATTACTGTTTACTAAAATTTTCTGTTCAATATCTTAGTTTGTCAACTAATTTTTGGTTGCAAATTGGCATAAATCATATGACACATGACAATACCTTTACCTAATATGTTAATATAAATGTAGTCTTTGCACATAGACGCTAACAAAGCTGTATGGTAACTCCTCTTTCGTCAATTTGGTTTTGCAACTGAGTGAAAACATTATTTGTTTTAGATAGATCATTATTACGGGTGAGCCACTATATCAGATATATAGTATGTGGCAAGATATTGTTCATAATGCCTCTCTTTTCGGACATTGCTTTTGGGTTTATGTTAAACGTTTGGGCAATAGGGTAAAATTATATTTGGAGGACAGCTCTAGAGTTGCCTTTGCTGTTACAATATAATGCTCTTTAATTATTGTCTATATATGGGTGCATATTCTTATGAAAGGTTTATAATCATAATGCTTGACCACAGGCCCAGATCATGCATTTGGGGACTTAATTGCTGCCTCGGGAATCACAGATGACATGCTTGACAGTTTAATGGCCCTCAAGGACTTGGATGATGTTCCAGGATTGCCCCCACTAAGCACAATTGAGGATATGCGTTATGAAAAGAACACCCGTAAGTCCACAAGAGCTGACATAGAGCGGCAGAAGCAAGAAGAAATTGCCAATGCACGCGTTAGACAAGTTGATAGTCAGGGTAGGGCTTATGGTACCGGAAAAAGGAAATGTAGTATTGCCCGTGTCTGGATTGAACCTGGTGAGGGTAAATTTCTTATAAATGACAACCAGTTCGATGTCTATTTCCCGATGCTTGATCAACGAGCTGCTCTTCTTCGTCCTCTCACTGAGACAAAAACATTGGGTCTTCTGGATGTTAATTGTACTGTCAAAGGCGGTGGTGTATCAGGTTTGAAGCATTAAATTTACATTGTTTATGATGTTAGTTGTTGCTCGATTTTAATGTTCTCTGCAAACCTTCTGTCTCAATAATCTCATATCGGCAAATATTGTATCTTATGTCACCTTTTTTTCTTTTTGCAAATCCCACTAATATTATCTCCAACTTGACTACAGTTCGGTTGATTATGCATGGAATTATTATTTTTGGTTCTTAAATTTGTTTGGGAACACCAATCTAAACTTCATAATTGCATGAAACAGGTCAAATAGGCGCAATTTGTCTTGGTATGAGTAGGGCACTGCAAAACTGGGCACCAGATCAGTTCCGTCCTCCTCTGAAAGAGGGTAACTATAGCTTTTATTTACCCTTCATTCTTTTTCATATGCTTGAAACTCTCAGTTATTGATAAAAGTCACACAGGCCCTTTAGTTTGTTTTTATAGTTGCTTAACAAATGAGTCACTTGTGCTTTCAAAAGTTGATCATTACAGTTTCTATGAGATGGAAGGATCACTTGGTATGATATTAGTTAGTCACCTCTTTAAAACAACATGGATATTTTGATATATGAGATTATTTGGGCCCAGTCTAGTGCTAGTCAATTTCTTTATGTCTTATAGGTGGTCGTTTGTTTGTTTGTGTGGGGGACGCCGGGTGATTTCATCTTTCTTCATCTTTTCATATAATTATATTTGAAGGGGGATTCTGTAGAGGTGGCAAATGGACAGTTTAGGTGGGTTGTGTAACAGGTCAAAATGTGTCATTTTTAACTGTTCCAGACAGAGCTGGATCGACCAGTCAACGGTTATTTTGTCGTTTCCAGTTTCATAGATAATCAATGTATTAGGTAAGATTGTAGCTACTATCATTATGTTAAAATAATAGTCCAAATCTTTTAATAAAGCAATTTAGGAGGTTTTAGCAGTTGAAAACGCGTCTGACCTGTTTTCATTCTAACCAACTCTAGAAAATGTGCTGCTGAAGCCTAAAGCCTTTGGAGATAAATTGAAACCCGAATTGACCCCCATATAAGTCAAAAGGGCTTAATTTGCCACCTCCAGACTCAAAACAGGGATCATGCATGTTACAAAGAATTAGGGGTATTTGTCAAAAAGTTGACATGGTGTACTTTATAGGGTAAAAATCATGACAGTTGCACATGTCATATTTGTCACATGGTACTAACAAATGGAGTTTACAGAAACAATAATGCATCTCTATGGAAAGAATCTAGATATACGCCGATTTTTTATTACACCTGGCCAAAAGCATTGTTACAGTAACGTGTGATTGGATTGTATGAGGATCTTACATGTATTGTATATTTCTTTTCACTATATTGTTCCATGCCAGAGGCACCACCCCATCTCATTTGGACCCGCAACTGATTATGTAAATAAAGATTGATTTAGTAGGTTTTATGACTTTTATCCAATAAAAGTTGCACTTTGGCGACTTTTGACCCGTTCAACCATCTGACCTGTTTGCTTTTTTCTTTTCGATGTTTTCATTTTATCCGTAGTCCTACTCGTTAGGTCACATTTGGAGGTTATTCATTCTATGGCCAAAGTTCCAGTTGGAGAAGTTATGTAGCTCATTGATATCTGAACTTGTATCATAACATGTAATTTGTGTTTTTGGCAGCTGGTTTCTTGACAAGAGACTCGAGAATTGTGGAGCGGAAGAAACCTGGTAAGGCGAAAGCAAAAAAGAGCTTCCAATGGGTCAAGCGTTAGACGGTTTTTGATTTGCCAGATCACTATTTATGGAAACAAGCGGTTTTAAGTTACAACGGAAGTCATGTAACCATGAAATTAATAATTTTGTTGGATTTTTATAGTGATTCGTGAGTAGAAGTGACCAAGAAGTCTGTTAATAATTAGTAATAACTTGTTTGTTATATGTGCGGAATAGTTCATAAATTGATTAGTTCTAGCTGGTTCGACCTTTTGAAAAGGTATGCTTGACGGAATGTTTGTGAATGCAATGACTACTCATCCTCTTCAGAGTGATAAAAAAGTACTGTACAATGCAAACCTTTTATCTTTTGCTATAAGAACATGGTTGTTATGAACAAAAAGTAGTTTTATGTGCTAGTAGTTGGCTGAGATGTTATACTGAAAGGTGCGTGGATTGTTAAATGTACAAGTAAAAATAATGCATATCTCAGTATCTTGATGGCCGTGAGGGCCGTTGTTACCATTTTTCTTAAATAAAATCATACTTTTTGTTTGTTGACTTTAGTTTACATATAATGTAGTGGTCTATAAGAATATAATGCAAAGGCATGATCATGTTTCAATTGCAAACAATAATCAGAATCATTTGTGACTAGCAGAACCATGATTTCAAGCATTGACATTACAAAATATTTTACTGAACACCATTCCTTTAATCAACAATGATACAAGCAACAAAACAAGGACTTGAAATACATTTCTAAAGCTTAACATCGACATCCATCAAAACTGGCAGGTAGATCAAGCTGCATCAAAGAGTCAATGGTTTGTGCTGTTGGGTGTATAGGATATCAATGAGCCTTTGATGCGTCCTGATCTCAAAATGGAATCTCGTGTCTTTGTGAACATGAGGGGATTTCAACACACAATAAATTCTCTTCTTGGTGGGTAATGGAACTAACCAGTATGACCTCAACTTGATCTTGAGTTTATGTTCACCACCTGGAAAACCAAGAAACTACTTTAGCTTATATGGAATTGTGTCATTAGTATGAAAATAAAATGCAAGCGACAGAATGGATAATTTATGAAAACATGTACAATAGTTACACAGTTAAGAAATTCCATGTTTATCTTATCTATGTACCGTCTAGCATCGTTTTGAAACTCTTACATCTTTAACACAATAAGGGACCAAAAGTGTAACAAGTTTTAAAATAGAGACCACTCATGTAAATATTGATATTTTCATAAACCAAATCTGTAATTTTGTATAAACTATAAGGAACATTCGTGTAATTTACTTTATTTTTTCTTTTTGAAAATTTATTATTTTGTTCATATACGAGTATAATTTATGTCGGCACGGCCAATATCAAATTCGATATTAAAACAAGAGAAATGAATTTAGAAAACAAAGAAAGTGCCTGTTATTTACTCACCTAAAGCGATGAGTTGTGGTTTCTATCTCGGAGGGAAAATCATACAACTCCAGAAGCTCTCGACGTGCGGCGATAAGTAGACCTTTCAACCCAAATATGCTTTGCGGAAGATGACTTATGCCTGTCTCTGTTATATCTAGCTCTTTTAAACACTCAAACCGGCCAATATCTTCAGGTAGCTTCTCAAGAAGAGCACAACCATTTAAGTTTAAGTAGCCAACTTTTTTCAGACATCCAACGGGAGTGTTAGTATCTACCAACTTATCAGAATATTGAAGATCTAACCTCTCAAGATTTGGAATCAGCTCAAGGTCAAGGCTCCTCAACCTTGATTCACGAAGGTTGAGGAATTTGAGATTTGGACATGCAGAAGACACGTGAAGTTCTACAAGATGAGCACAAAATTGAAGAGATAACGTCTCGAGATTCGGAGTCAACCCAAGGTTGAAGGTTCTTAACTTTGAGAAACTGATAGAGAGAGAGTTGAGCTTTTGACAGCTAACAGGCATGTAAAGTTCTTTTAAATTAAAAGAACCTTCAAGAGATAATGTCTCGAGATTCGGAGTTATCCTAAAGTCAAAGGTTGTCAATTTTGACTCACAGAGAGAAAGGAATTTGAGATTTGTAAGAACCTGACAATGAAAACAAGAAAATAGATTTATATTAGCCAATTAACAAACCAATAAATTAATAGAATTATTACAAATTATGCAAAACAACCATTCAACAATTATTCTACCTTCTTTTTTCTCCCTTTCAGAAGTTTTACCATTCTATCGCCCCGCTCTATTTCAAGTCCAACAAGATTGTTTGCTTCAAATGTTTTGGGTAAATACAAGAAAGGGTACCTCTCACATTTTAGATATTTTAAAGAATTTGGAAAGTATTGCCTGGTATCATTAAGATGTCTTGACTTGTTAAGTTTTAGACATCTTGTTGCAACATCATAGTCATCCCAACGTTTAAAAGTCACATCAAGATATCGAAGATTCTTCATTTTTCCAAGACCTTTCATAACAATTCTCGCATTTACACTTAAATTATTAAGTTTTAGACATCTTGTTTTATCAGTACCCTGCAATCCAAAAACAAAAACAGTTTCAGAAGTTAGAACATATGAGAATGTATTAGTTTTCTCCACCTTACAAGTAAACTGATCTTTACCTTGTCATTAGCCAATATATCTTCAATTTCATCATTAATCCACAGTCGTCTATGTTTGCTAGGCTCATCGGGGTGCTCACGACGAACAATGTTCTTTCCCATTTCTTCTATATGGTCATGCATGCCCAAGACCTCATCATATTTTTCATAAATTCTATCATATTTAGAAGAAATAGTTATGAGAGATCTCTGCTCAAGAACTTTTAAACCATTTCTAGCATGAAATCCACAGCTTTCAAGAATTCTGATTGCATCTTCTTTCTCCTCGCCTTTCAATATGCATGCAATGTCTAGAAATATTTCCTTATAATCATCCTCTAGGCCGATATAGCTTAATTCTAGCTTTTCTAGAGTCTCCTTCAAGGGAATATTTTTTAGTCTTTCTATGGCATCTACCCATTCATCCTTATCTTTACCACAGAAAAATGATCCCAAGACTTTGACGGTTAAGGGAAGACCAGCAGCATACAATACAATTTTTCGTGATAGCTCTTCGTATCCTTGAGATGGAATCTCCCTTCCAAATGCATATCTACTGAGGAGACAAATTGCTTCCTTATCTGATAAAAGATTGTTATCACGAATTAAATGCACTTTGTGTGCTACCAACACTTGCTCATCTCTTGTTGTAATGATAATTCTACTTCCCGGTTTAAACCAGTTAGGTCCACCGGCTAACGCCTCAAGTTGTTCTATGTGATCCACATCATCTAGAACAAGAAGAACCTTTTTACCGCACATCCTCTCTTTCATCATGTTTTTCCCATCACTAACACCATTCACAGTGACCTCTTCTTTCAGCACATCTGAAAGGACTTGTTCTTGTAATTTCTTCAAACCCAAAATTGTGGAAACTTCCCTCACATTCTCAACAAAGCTTTTGGCTTCAAAATCATTAGATAGATGATCAAAAACAGCTCTCGCTGTAGTTGTCTTCCCAACCCCTCCCATGCCCTTGATCCCTATCATGCGAACTTCATCAATACCAACTTCTAAAGATGAAATAACATCCCTTACTCGGGTCTCCATTCCTACTAACTTTTCATCAAAGCCGAAATTGATGGCGCGTAACTCTAGTGATATCTCTTGAACAACTTTTTTGATAAATTTAGCTTCATGCCTGTGTATGTAAAAGCAAGACCTGTTTAGCATACATTCACATATGCAAGTAGAAACATAATACTATAATAATAATCTTTCAGCCATGATCCTTTTTAAACACATATTAGCAACAAACAAAAGTATTGAACATGGCACGCATAGATACGATGAAAGAAATTACCCATCAAGAGTGTTCTTTAGCTCCCAACCAGCCAGATCGGCAGCTTCTTTTAGAGCCCCTTTCCATTTCTCAGCAGCCTCTTCATTTTCATGTTTAGCAAAAGCTTCACCAACAGGCCCACTTTGTTTGCGGACTTCGGTGGGTTCCACGTCATAGAATATAGGGTAAGCAGTGCGGCCAGTCATCTTGTGACACTCCATAATCTTGACAAGCTCATCCAAGCACCATGATGAAGAAGTGTAGTTTTTGGAAAAAACAATGATGTAAAATTTGGAGTCTTCAATGGATTTGAAGAGATCATCACTGATCCTTTTTCCTTTCTGGATTTTCTCATCGTCTTTGTAAGTGTAAATGCCTTTGTCCTTAAGAGCATGATAAAGATGATCAACAATGTTTTTATGGGTGTCTTCACCCCTGAAGCTTAAAAAAACATCATACTTAAACTTTTTTTGAACGGATGAGTTTGAAGAAGATGCCATTCAATGATCCTGTTAAATTGAAATTTCTGTTAAATTGAAATTCTAGTCCTTATGACAGTGATTCACGCATTAGCAATCATGTTTGAAATTTAGATACAGAAAAATTATTTAGATGACAAGAAGACGGGTCAAAATGAGTTAGCATGATTGGTACTGGTGGAGTAAAGTAGAAATGTTTCGAATTTTTGTCAAATATTTTCTCAAATACTAAATCGGTTATTCACATTCATAACCTTAATAAGACAAAACATTGTAAAAACGGGCCGAAATTAAATTCTAATAAATTAACGTCGGACAGACTTCCTATATCATAAATTAGTTAATCCCAAATTTTATTAGTTTCGAACTACCAAATAAGTCACTAAAATCCTAAAGTATCTACGACAGTCTAACAAACTGAAAAAATTAATAATACGCACGTAGACATGAATTGGATACCACAATTATAGACAAAACAAAATACATAAACTATAAATAACTGAATAAAAATGAACAAACCAAACTTGATAAAAGTGGTGGTGGTGGCTGCAAGAGATGGTAGTGGTGATCGTGTGTTTTGAGAAATAATAAATGAAAGCTTGTGAGATGGAATATTAAAATAGACAAGATATGAACATCTTTTTTTACTCGGACATATTATTGCAACGACATTTTGAACTTTTGTGAGTCGTCGCACAGGCCACCTTCATATAAAAATTATTTAATTTAATCATGCAAAATTGAACTACTACCTCGGTTCAAGATGGAGACTATTTTTTAATATTTATTATACACCAATAATTCGCTACATGAATTTCCTTGTCTTTTACAATAAAGAAATATTGTAACAACTCCTAGTCATACTTAAGTGAAAATATTATAATGACAATCATTTTATATAACAAAGAAATTACATCATTTTGAATTGATTTTGACAAAACAACTTTATTAAAAAAAAAAGGGGCATGTTGACCACACCCTCCTCTATATTTTAGCCGAACCCTCCTTAAATGGGAGGGTTTACTTTTTTTTTTTTTTTTTTTTTTTTTTTTTTGTCTTGTAGTTGTAATTGTTGTTTTTGTTTTGTTTTTTTAAGTTTGTAATATTTTTGTATTGTATTTTAATATTTTTTGTTTTGTATAGTTTTTTGTAATTTTTGTAATGTTAATTAGTAATTGCCTATATGACATTATAAAAAAATATGACGTTGACTTATTTGCATTGATAAACTAATGTTTGTAATGTTTTTGTGTTGTGTATACTTAATTAATAATTGTGTATATAACGTTATAAAAAAAGATGACGTTGACTCATTTGCATTTATAAACTACTACAAGATCAGTGTTTACACATAAACTTAAATTATTTAAAAACAACAACTATTATTATAAAATTAAACGTCAACGTTAACATATTATTTAAAAACAACAATATCTACGACATATGAAGATTATTCATTTCGGTTAAAAGATCATGAAGCCTTGCACCCGACTGACAAGCGTGATCCTCAGGATTCCTTACCAATTCTAACTCCATCTCCAACATCTTTATTCTTGCCTTCAACAACTTATTCTCATTATCTTTAGCAACGCAGTTTGAGCACTGCGTTGAAGAAGAGGCTGTTGAAGAAGATGCTTGATTAAAATACTCTTCTTCAAATTCATCTTTCCACTTGAAGTATCGGCACCCATAGTCTTTTGTACCTGGCTGTTACATGTTAAGAAAATAATAAGAAATGTATTTTTAACAAACAAATTATTTACATAACTAAGCAAACGTATGATTATTTACCACTGAAAGAGGACATGCATAAAACAGTTGCCCACGACTACCATCTTGCCAGGATTTCCGTTCTATAATAAATCCTCTATCACATCGACACCAGAAAAGATTTCTTCGGCCCACCTGACAAAAGAATTTGCATAATCAATCAATAATGTTATTTACTAATTTAAATAAATATTTAATCATTTACTATACAATACAAACAGTTATTTACAACATAAATCAATAATTATTTACAATGTTTTGTCGGTAAAATTATTCACAACATAAATCAATAATTATTTACAATGTTTTGTCGATATAATTATTTACAACATAAATCAATAATTATTTACAATGTTTTGTCTGTATAATTATTTACAACATAAATCAATAATCATTTACAATATTTTGTCTGTATAATATTTACTGCATTAGTCGATGTTGATATAAAGTTATCCATTCGTCTGCAATTGGCTCTCGGAAAAACCTCCATTGTGGGTGGTTACGCGGAAGTGGAAAAGTTGGGTCTAGCGTCGGTAAAATGTAGTGAGCACATGAGCTCTCCCCCACATGGGCAATCACAAGGGGGTCGATTCCTTGTATGTTGTTTGGCCCGGAAAACATGTGTTCCAACCACGCTCGGATATAAATACAATCGGTCGGTTTATCATTGAAGCGATAACCAGACCCGTCATTGGCATCACCATCCAGTGACCGTCAGGTGCACCTCCATTGAACCAGTCTATTGTATGCCAAAGAAAGCCAAAGTCTTGTTGCCCCCACATATTTATGTAAGTTTGCCTATGATAATCTAACTCTTGCAACAACATATGTCTGGCTTCGGCCCACCTATTTTCGTTTTGAAAAATAATGTGAGCAACGCACCGAAACCCGCAATTCCCATCACCCCCGACATTACGTATACTTATTACGTATGGACGGTAACTCCGTGGAATTGCCTCAATAAAACCATTGCTCACAGTATCTCCAACATATAATCTGTGGCGTAGACTATCACCCGTGTAAGAACTATGTCTTGGAGGCTCTTGCCGCAAGTTCGGGACTTTCGTAGATCTTGAATTTGTACTTCTTCGGTGATCTACGATTGGTACTTCATTCAAGTCCGGAACTTTTGTAGCCTTGGACTTTTTGTTCTTTGCGCTCGGACGCCACGGGTATTTTCCTGAACAACAGGTTGACGTGTGTCCACATATTCAGGTTGGTATATCCCTCTTAACTTGTGCAACATATTCTTCTTGACAAACGACGTCGCTTTGCCAAAAACACTCTTGAATTGTCGCACGTCATTTTCAAACTCTCTTGTATCATCATCATCAAGCACAAGATTACTGACAACGGGCCACGGTACAGACAGGGTTCTCCAAAATATATCAAGGCTTTCCAATGGAATGGGCACACCTGCATTTATTAAAAGTGACTTATGTAAAACCATTTCGTGAAAGCATTCCATGAAAGCATTCATTAAAATTGACTTTAATATACTTACCATTAATTCGATACCACATCATTTGACAAAAGCACGGTAGTCCAAAAATTGATCACAACTGATGGCTACAATCTTCTGCGGCAAACTTCGTTTGATGGAGTTCTTTGTGCATGAGTGTAAAAGCATATTTGGAAATGTTATACCACAACTCTGAAAATATTGGTATATCACATTTATTTATTTTCTCATTTATGCTTCTATTAAAACTCTCTTGTATCGCGCTCTTTTGAGAAGTAAGAATATTATCAATCGAAATCAACAACGTGTTTAAGTTGGACTGTGTGCCGCCCAAATATAATTTCAATAACACGTGCTGAGCCTCTACTCTACACGTTGTTGTCTGGACGTAGCTGCGATATTCATCGGTAACACACGAGACAAACATGTTCCCGTAATCTCGCAACCAGTTATCCAGATACCGAGCAATATCTGAAAAAATGATGAATTAATACAAGGTCAATCGGGTGCATATTTGTTAAATAATAAAAACACTGAATTAATAATTAAGTACCCGGTTTGTTGACCAATTTTTGTTGTAGGCGTCGATAATGTTGCTCGAATAATTCGCGTGTTTGAGCTTTAACCATCCAATCCCATGTGTGTTTGATGGACTCGTACTCCTCTAACGACCCACATTTACCTCTGCAATGCTGAAGTATATTTTGGAAAATATGCCATCGACATAGTACTTTGTGAGCATGCGGGAATTCTGCTCTGCATGCCCCAACCAAGGCTAAATCCCTGTCGGTGACGATAACACGTGGATAGTATCTTTCGTCTATCACCATCTTTACACGTTGCAATACCCATTCAAAATTAGGCCCTTTTTCACTGTTTAAAAAACTAAACGCCATCGAAAATGTTTTATTTGTTGATGTTACTCCGACAATTTCCAAAAATGGCAATTTAAACAGCGTGGTATTGTACGTGGAGTCTATTAGCATGATTTCAGGGAACGTACACCATAAAGCGTACGACGTAGGGTGAACAAAAAATAGTTCCTCAAGCTCATTATTAGGACTTACCCTATCGTAATATGTGTACCCTGATTGCTGCAGGTGTGAGTAAAGGACTTGAATTGGAGTTAGATTACCCATTTTGGCTCTCCGGATCTTAACTTGTGCATTATATATAGTTCTAACGCTCGACACGTTATCCGGATTACGACCCTGTATTGTCGACAATATTTTACGTGGTTTTACGGTATACTCTGTCAATTCTTTAACCAACTCGAACTCATCATCATTTAAGCGCATTGCATATGGCACACCATGCAGCGACTCTAACATAGGATGATTATGACTATCATCCTTCACTTTCAAAATCCAACATGATCTAAGATATTTCGCCACCAATTTGAATGGGCAATCGGTTTTAGAGGTACTGGTATTCCGTTTTCTAGTACCTTCGGGTGAATAAATCCCACCCTTTGTACACCCATAATTGATTTCGTTCATAATACCGTTTTCTGATTTAGTTCTTCTTTTAGCAATCACAAAACCGAGTTCCCGAGCTATGTTTTGCACCCAATCCGTTAATTGCTCATGAGAACCGAACCCCTGAAAAAACATTACGAATTTACCTTTTTTTAATACTAACAATTTTTTTTACAAAACTACTACAATACTTTTATTTTTTACAAATAACTTTTTTTTTACAAATAACTTTTTTTTTACAATACTTTTTTTTACAATACTTTTATAAACAATACTTTTTTTTTACAAATAACTTTTTTTTACAATACTTTTTTTTATATACAAGTTAAAAAAAAACTTTTTATTACAAAACTTTTTTTTTATATACAAATTAAAAAAAAAAAACTTTTTATTACAATTTTTTTATATATATACAAGTTAAAACAAAAAACCTTTTTATTACAAAACTTTTTTTTTATATACAAATTAAAAAAAAAAAAAAAAAAAAAAAAAAAAAAACTTTTATTACAAATAACTTTTTTTTTGTATACAAACTTTTTTTTTTATAAAAACTTTCGTATAATTTAAAAAAAAATAAATAAATAAAAAATAATAAAAACCCAAAACCGCCCATAGTATTCCCACCCACCCCGTGCTTATCTGTCTACCCCATCCCATCCCTCTCTGCCATAACTCTTTCTCTCTCACCTCTTTCTCTCACTAAACAGATCTAAAGTTTGTTAGATCTGTGATGATTTTAGTGATGGTTTGAAGGTGGGAAAGTGTTGGTGATGTTTGCTAATTGTGATGTTTATGTGATCTATTTTTTTTTAGATCTAAAACATCTCGATGGTGTTTCAGTGATGGTTTACGGTGATGTTTTTGTGTAGTTATGGTGGGTAAGTGATTATACGTGATGATAAAAATTTTAGATCTATAAAAAGTTTTATGTGATTATGTGATAAAAAGTTTAGATCTATCTTTTATGTGATTATGTGATGGTTTTAGTGATGGTTTGAAGGTGGGTAAGTGTTGGTGATGTTTGATAATGGTGATGTTTATGTGATCTATTTTTTTTTTAGATCTAAAACATGGTGATGGTGTTTCAGTGATGTTTCTGTGATGGTTTATGGTGATGTTTTTGTGTAGTTATGGTGGGTAAGTGATCATACGTGATGATAAAATTTTTAGATCTATAAAAAGTTTGTGATTATATGATAAAAAGTTTAGATCTATAAAAAGTTTGTGATTATGTGATGGTTTTAGTGATGGTTTGAAGGTGGGTAAGTGTTGGTGATGTTTGGTAAGGGTGTGGTCAACATGCCCCCTTTTTTTTAGATCTAAAACATGGTGATAGTGTTTCGGTGATGTTTCTGTGATGGTTTATGGTGATGTTTCTGTGATGGTTTAGATCTATAAAAAGTTTTATGTGATTATGTGATGAAAGTTTTGACTGTTGGTATTATACATGCGGGGTTGTGATGAAATTTATTTGTGATGAAACCTGGGTATAACCCCGTATGTATAACACAACCCATTTTGGTCCCAACCCACCCCTATATTTTAAGCAGTTAGTGATGAAACTGCTTGTTTAAGCAGTTTCTGATGATACTTCTTAAGCAGATTGTTGTTTTCAGCATATTTGAAACTTGTTTTTTTTTTAGAAAAAACCAAGATACGGCGATGATGATTTAAAAAAAATAAAAGCTTGATTTTGGCGTGGCATTTCCAAATGGATAGGCAATAAAAAATTTAATTTGCAACCTTTGATGTTGCAGCCAATATGATAAAATGTAATCTGAGCCTTACCTCTTGTATGTTAAATGGTGAATTCGACATTTTCGCTTGCGGCTTTCTTGTGTTTCACTTGTTGTGATTCTGCTTCTTTGAGAGTTGCTTTGTGGTTGCTTCGTTGTTGTTTGTGATTCAGACTTGTGGTTGCTTCTTTGAGAGTTTCTTTGTGTTTCACTTGTTGTGATACTGCTTCTTGTGTTTCACTTGTTGTGATACTGCTTCTTTCAGACTTGCTTTGTGGTTGCTTCGTTGTTGTTTGTGATTCAGACTTGTGGTTAGTAACTTATGATGGTGCCTTGCTTTGTGGTTAGCAACTTGAGAGTTGCTTTGTTGTTTGTGATTCAGACTTGCTTTGTGGTTGCTTCGTTGTTGTTTGTGATTCAGACTTGTGGTTAGTTACTTGTGATGGTGCCTTGCTTTGTGGTTAGCAACTTGAGAGTTGCTTTGTTGTTTGTTTTTCAGACTTGCTTTGTGGTTGCTTCGTTGTTGTTTGTGATTCACACTTGTGGTTAGTAACTTGTGATGGTGCCTATGTTTATAGTCCAGGATTGAATCCTGGGAATCCTTACTATTTGGCTTGTGATGTACCTTGAGAATCCTGCATTTTGTGGGAATCCTTACTATTTGACTTGTGATGTACCTTGAGGTTGAGAATCCTGCAGTTTGGCATGTGAGAACTTTTGAGAACTTGAGAATCCTGCAGTTTGGCTGTGTAACTTGTAAATTTTGTAGGGTTTAGGCAATGATGATTGGTTTACAAAAACGAATCTGAGCCGAGGCGATGACGAATGGTTTTTAAAACCGAATGGTATGGCGGAGTGATATTTTTATCACTTTCGCAACCTTCAAATCCGAGCCTTCTAAAAATCTGAGCCTATAAGGCAATGACGAATTTAACATTTTCATCCGAGCCTGCAGTTGTGTTTTGTGTTGTCTTTGTGTGATGTTTGTTTGTGTTTGCAGTTTGGACTTTGTTGTGGTTACTGCACTTGTGCTTTGACAAAAAAAATAGGACTTGGCGATGACGAATTTAACCATTATCCGAGCCTGCAGTTGTGTTTGTGTGGTGTTTGTTTGTGTTTGCAGTTTGGACTTTGGACTTTGGAATGGGACTGCACTTTTGTGCTTAGACAAAAAAAAAAAAAAAAAAAAAAAAAAAAAAAAAAAGACAAAACCTATACTAGGTGGGCCCCACTAGGGAGGTTTTGCAGCCTAGTGGCACTAGACCCCATCCGGTCAACACAACCCAAAAAAAAATGGACTAATCAAATTCCTTGATTTTGACACGTGATAAAATCGTGAGATGTGATTGGTCAACAAAAAATCAAAATTGTATTGATTTTGATCAAACTTTAATAATTTTGGTTAAGAAAAAAATAATAAAAGGGTAAAGTGCAAAAATGGTCCTTCACGTTCCACAAAATTGCAAAAATGGGACCGAGACAAAAAGTAGCGCAAAAAAGCCACCCACGTTCCACATTTTCGCAAAATCGCCACTGAGAGCCATTTTCCGTTAATTTCAGCGTTAAGTGCCACGTATTTGAGGGTAGTATCGTCATTTTAACCCTTTCCCGCCAATAACTTAAGTTTCCAGTGTTTTGTTTTACAAATTTAGTCCTTCAGAGCAATACTTTATATACGGGTATCAATTTCTTCCAAGGAGAACATTAATTTCACAGGTAAAGATCTTGAGAATGGTTAAGCTTTGGCAAAATCGTGCGCGCAGTACCCCGATACCTGATTTAGGAATCCTTTATAGTAAGAATACTCTATTCCATTTTAATGTTTTCCATTTAAACTTGTTATTGTTGTCGGAAGTAATTGATGTTTTATGTGTTCCACAGATTTGAATGAAAAGGTGTTTTCTTTGCAAATCCATCACAATGGTGAATTCACCTCAAAACCAGGAAGAAGATATCTCTTTGGAGATACAGATTGGTTTGACGGAATTCACTCTGACGTTTTCTCCATGGAATTATTGGGCGAAATGTTAGAGGATTTAGGTTACTCGGATAGTACCCTTATGTTTACTCACTTTAGGATACCTGGGGAGTCACTTGATGATGGTTTGCTACCACTAAAGTCTGACGAAGATGTGAAGACACTTCTGGAGTATGTTCCTATATTTACACAATTGGATTTGTATATTGAAACCGGTGTTTCAATTGTTGAGTGTGAGATGATGGATCGAATGATGACTAAGGGCAAGGGTGTGGTGATAGAAGAAATAGTGGATGATGATATGAATGAGGCTGCTGGAAAGAGTGTTGATGGTGAGACTGGAAACAGTGGGAAATTACTATTGTTAGAGTGGCATAAAGAGTGGCATAAGACAAGACAACCTGAGAAGGCTGGACCTGTTTTCGATACGGATTCTGACAGTGACTTTCCACCAACATTTTGTGCCCAAAAAATGATTGCAGGTCATACAAAAAGGATGAGTGATGAGTTTCAATTCAGAAGGTTATTGGGAGAGATTGACCAAGACTTGACTGTGGAGGATTCAAGTGAGGAGTCTACAGGTTTTCTCGATTTTTATGATCTCGATTTTGATGATGCGTATTATGCTGACGCAAGTGATGAAGAGGTTGAACAAGAATGGCATGGTGATCCATACCATTTAGTTGATGTACCTGAACCTGAAGAGTTGCATGCGATTGAAGAGCCTCAAGAGCCTGAAGAGATTAGTGACATGTTTGCTGAAATAGATCAAGCATTGGATGAACTTGATGACGTTGTTGCAGCTGGAGAAGGAATAGAGGTGTATGCTCTTTATGCTGAACCAATTAGTTTCAGTTTGCTTCCACTTGTGGATGTTGATGGTGATGATGGTGAACAAAGAGTTCGTGATGAGGATGTGATTCTAGATGAGCATTTTGATGCAGTAGTTGGAGATGGTGAACAAAGAGTTTGTGATGTGGCTGTGATACCAGATGATCAGTGTGTTGTAGTAATTGGAAATGGTGAACAAAGAGTTTCTGATGTGGCTGTGATACCACATGGAAAAAATGGAGTTGGTCAAGATGGAGTGATCACAGAGGACAAGTTTGAAGACCAAGGAAGATCAATCAAGAGGCGAAGACTGATGGCTGACAAAAAACCCAAGGACGATGCTGACAAGAATCCCAAGGATGATGCTAAATAATGGTTATGCTTTTATGTTTAGGTCAATAAGTTGTTGTGATTCTGCTATGGTCTTTTAGTAGATCATTTATAACAATTTTACTTTATTTATGTTTATGTATCGGTTATGTAATCTTAACTAGGTTCAATGGTTGCATAACATGTTATCAAATCTAATGGAAGCCAAAAAAACTAGGCAATTTTGGGATGTGTATGTTGGTAACCCAAACGTTTATCATTTATTACCCAAAACACGCCTAAAACACATTTTCACATGTACTTACCACGCCTATTTATAGCCTATACCCGGAGTAACTTCCTCATTCATCCAGTAAACAAACACAGTAAAACTTATTTGAATCAAATTTGCAAAAGAATGTCTCAATTTGTCCTTCTTGAGGAGCTTGCTAGGGCTGCTAACTCAACCGAGTTACCATACCAGATGACGGTCTTTTTTGCTAGGGAGACGGAGCGTGATATCAAGTATGCCAAAGATCTGTTTGTGGCATATCAAGAGTTGCTTGATATTGTCGTTCAAAGGAACAAGATGATGGCTGAAATGGAACTGGTGCGTCCCTCGGTGCAGATGTTCAAATGCTTGGAGTTCTTGAAGAAGCTTCAAAAGTCAGATGTTATCGAGCTTTTGGAGTTGAAGAAGAAGATGGCAGAAGCGAAGCTCAAGCTCTTCAACAAGCACGCATTTGTCAAGTGACTTTAGAGTTTCTTTCATGCTCATCTATGTTTTGAATGTTCCTTTAATGTTTCCCTCCTTTTAATGATATATTATGTTTTGTTTTGTTATGTTTCTGTTATCAATTTGAATGAATGTTAATGTCATGTTATGTGTTTGTTGTGTTGATTTATTATGGTTTGCTTGTCAACCATTGGCCATTTTTGCAAAAGTCAACCATAATGTTATTTGCAAAAGTCAAACTTGATTGCCAATTTGGGTAATTTTGGGTATTTTTGTGCCTGCGAATTACCTTGAATGTGGTTACACGAATAGTCAAACATGATTGTCAAAATGGGCAATTCTGGGTCTTTTGGTGCATGTACAATCATGTGCAAAAGTCAAACATGATTGTCAAAATGGGCAAGTGTGGGTGTAAATATAACTACTGAATTACCATTCATTTACCATTCACAAGCATACCATTTACCATCAAAAGATCGGGGTACATACACAACTAAAACTAACAAACCAACAAACAAACAAACTAATTGCCAAAAAATGGCCAGACACCTTCATCAAAAGAAACATCCTCCAACAACGACGACACAAACCCATTCGCATCACCGGCATCATCCACAGGCGGCGGCAGGCCCTGGGTAGGCGGCAGCAGGCTCTGAGGAGGCGGCATCACACTCTGGTAGTCCTGGTACTCCGGCTGATCAAACGTTGTAAGATATGCCGAGGTGATGGTGGGGTTCATGGGGTTTTTTCTTTTTCTGTTTTTCTGGCTTCCACCTCCAACAGGGATGTCCCGGAGCACGCCGCCATGGGTCCAGTGTCTGCGGCAGCTACGGCAAAAGTGACGCGGCTGCGATGTGTTGTAGTTGTTGTAGTAGCAGAACTTTGTGTCTTCTGAATGACAACGTGGACATTGGAGTTGTTGTGGGGGATGTGTCACAGTTGTTGTGGTCACAAACGATGACGTTTGTTGGTGTACGTTGGTGCTGGTGGTGGTCGTTGTCGTTATGGTGGTGGTTATCATGGTTGTGTTTTATGATATTTGAGTTGATTGCATTCTTGTTGTGATTCTGCTACGGTCAATGCGAGTCGTGGTGGAGAAGATATGGGTTGTAGGGGGGTTTATGGGGGTAGATGTTTGAAAATAACTTTGCAAATTTAGCCATTGAGGTCTAATCACATTGATACCAAGCACAGAGGTGATTATGGCGGCAAATTTAATAAGTATGAACAGTGAAATGACGATACTACCCTCAAATACGTGGCACTTAACGCTGAAATTAACGGAAACTGGCTCTCAGTGGCGATTTTGTGAAAATGTGGAACGTGGGTGGCTTTTTTGCGCTACTTTTTGTCTCGGTCCCATTTTTGCAATTTCGTGGAACGTGAAGGACCATTTTTGCACTTTACCCATAATAAAAATATAGGTGTCAAATTTATGAAAATAAAAACTTAAGAAAAGAGAAAGTTAATTAATAAAACTTTAGTAGTTGATTTTTTAAATAAATTATATAGAGTTAAGTGTAAAGTTATAAGTTTTCATATTTTTTTAATAACTTTATAAAATAAACAAATAACCACTTACACTTTATAACCCCTAAATTTTATAATATGAAATTTGTTTAAAATTAATGAGTACTAGTATTGGTTTTAAACTTTCATCAATTAATATATATATATATATATATATATATATATATATATATATATATATATATATATATATATATATATATATATATATATATATATATATATATATATATATATATATATTACTATGTACGTTAGATAAGGACTAATGTTACTATATTTTAAATTTTAATCTATGCGTACACGGGTTTGAAAAGTAAATACGGCTAAATTATTATTAACGAGAATATACATATCAAGTGGTAAGTACGGGTTACTGTGATTTAAAAATAAATATTCGCGATTGTACTTATAACAACGACTCATATAATTTTTATTTAAAGTTATGCACGGATATCCGGGAATTTTTTTTAAAAAAACTTTATGAAATATATTTTAACTTCATCAACACTTCCTACCAAACTGACATATTTTGTACAACATGATATCCATAATTAAAGGTAAACAACAACATCAACATCAACCTCAACATCTATGTCACATAAACAAAGTTAAAGATTTCATCCAATTTAGATTTTTTTCACTATATATTAATACATAATGGAAACTAATGCATAAGTATTAGTTGTACTTATATCATAATTTTTACAGGTGAATTCTTATATGTCTATACTAAACTAAAATTTTAAAATGCATTTGATTTATTTGTAAATCTCGTGCGTGCACGGGACTTAACTTATAAGAATATAATGGAAACTCCCATATCAACATATTTGTGAGTAGTGACGATAAAAGAAATATTTTAACATATTTAACTAAATTATTCTCTCTCTGTCCCAATTTTATTGTCCACGTTTCTTTTGTGTGATGTCTTAATTTAATTGTCCACTACTATAAATAGATAGGGAAGTTTAACCAAGTTTACTATATTACCCTTGTTTAAAATTATTATTACATACCTTAAAGAAGACTTTAATTAATTACCTAAATGCAAAATTGTCATTATATTAAAAAGTAAGAAAAAGAAAGCTGTAATAAATGTACTTTTATTAAACTGTGTGTTTTTTTTGTCTGTGGACAATAATTTTGAGACGAAAAGAGTATCTCGAGCTCAAAGAAATAAATAATAATAATAAAAAAAATAACTATATATTATCTTAATATTAACATAAATATCCTTCTTTAAATACGATTACCATATAAAATTTTTATAGGTTTAACTATTTGTATATCGTGGGATGGTAACTTCTGATGAGTTTAGGAATTTTTTTAATCGTTAAACTTAAGAAGATTTTTATAGATTTTTTTTTTTTTTTTTTTTTTTTTTTTTTTTTTTTTTTTTTTTTTTTTTAGTAAAGTATGCTTAAGGGTGTTTTTATTTTAATTTCAAAAAAGACCAAAAGCTTATTATAGTAATTTGCAAATTGACAAATGTTGATAATAATTCCCAAGTTGGCAAATGTTTTTCTAGAATGTTGTTAATATCTATATCATAAAACCAATTGCAACCCTATCGCAAGTTGGCAAATGTTAATGGATTTTCTTATAGATTTCTTTCTTGTTGACCATTAGATTTAAATATGGGTTAATTGCTTGAAAATGTATTAGACTTGTCATTTTTTGTTATTGTGTGTACCGAACTTTTTTTTTTCTCTTATTGTGTACTGAACTTTCAAATTTCAATTATAGTGTGTATTTTGTGACCATTTTACCCTTTCTTTTTTTCAAATTTTGAAAGGTAAAATGGTCATTTTACATGGCTAAATAGTCACAAAATACATACAATAATCGAAATTTGAAAGTTCAGTACACACAATAAGAAAAAAAAAATAGTTCAGTACATACAATAATAAAAAGTGACAAGTATGATACATTTTCAAGCAATTAACTCTTTAAATATATAGAAATGCTAAATGCACATAAGAATTCCACAAAAAAAATCCAAACGCTGATGTGTCACGTTGGTATATTTTGTTATATTTTCTCTCTTCACTTTGATTAGACCAATTATTGCCTGACGCTAACACATCAGCGTGTGGATTTGTTTTGTTAAATTCTTATGTGAGTCTAGCATTTCACTTAAATATAAGCATGTGAGTGCTTGTAACTTTAACTGATATTATTATTTTGGCCAATATGTATTATCATTCTACAGGACGCATGTAGAATGTTTACAAATCGGGTAATATTTGCGGGAACGGAAAATCAAAATTGAACCGAACCGAATTTGTCAAAATTGAACCGAATTAAATATTCGGTTTTCGTTTGAATATGGTTGTGGCAAATGAAAACTGAATCAAAAGTACCCCTTGTTTTTTATATTTTTTATAATATCTATATTAAATATGTGTGGATATCTAAAATTCCTAAACTACAAAATACATACTCATAAATATATACATATTTCTTTTATGTATTTATATAAAAGAAAATACTAAAATCTCTTTTCTATTGTAAAATAACATAAACTGATAAAAAAAATACTCGTATATTGTATTGCTAGCAGAATTGCGGAAAAATAAACACGATTCACAACTATCTATATTAAAATATGTGTGGATATCTAAAATTACTAAACTACAAAATGCGTACTCTAAAACGTTACAATTCACAACTCATGTTACCAATTATTACTTATATATCGTAAAAGACTAAAAAGTAGTAGTTAAAACATCCACCTCCTAATGTCGAACTTTTGTACACTTGAGCTTTTAAATCATTACAAAATATTATATAAACACTCACGAAAGCTTAAGGCAATGTTTTATACGTTAACATTTCTTTAAGATTTGTTTAAAAAATTTATATAGTTTGCAACCCGCCGCGAAGAGCGGGTCCTCGTTCTCGCACTAAAAACACTTAAAAATACATTTTCTATCTCTCGAAAATATTTGCCGGCCCAAAATATCGGGGAAAGTGTTGGAAAGATGGACGGTCCTTGATATGTGTTGACATGTTGAGGGGTCAACATTACAATTTCTTTTATTGTTGCATAGTGGTCATCATGTGTCCACACTTTTAGGCTAGTAAAAATGCACGTCTTATTCCATGCATGTTTTCTATTTAGTAGGCTAGTGGGTAGTTATTTAGAACCGACAGTGTGCATGTCCATTGTATTATAAATTGTGATGAATTGTAGCAGTAGCAAGTATGAATGAAATGAATGAAAAAGAAACTTAGTTTCAAGTCTTTTCTCTCTATATTTCTTGGAGTCTTGCCCGCTCTAAGGGCCTTATCAATCCGTCTCTTTAATCTATTTCTTGGAGATTGACTGCCTCAAGTAGTCCCTATCATAACAATGGTGCTTTCATTGACTTACTCGATTCCTCCGGACGGATATCCACCATCCCTATTGGAATCTTGGGCTGCCACGGCCGACAACCTCTCAAAACTTGTCACCACCATGACCGTCAACAAGAAAAAGATAGCCGCAACAATATCCAAACTCAACGTTAAACCAGAACACACCATGCCTCCAAAGCATTACCCACCACCACTAAATTCCAAGAAACTTGAAATCAGCTCGACAAACGTTATTAAAACTGACACAAAGGTCACCGCCCAAACTTCCCATTCACCATCAAACACCACTAGCGAATTGTCAAAAATGATAACAAAGAATTTCAGCCTCCATCCATCAGCACTTGCACAAACATACAACGATGTCATGCTCATCATGGACAAGTTAGCAGTCAAAGGAGTTTCGTTGTCCCTCTCACTCTTTATTAAGCTTTGTTTTTGTTGGACGAAGACATTTCCTCCCGATCACCAATGTCCTCCGCCAAAGTTTGTTTTTCTTGAATCTCAACACGAGCCACCTTGGGATTCACCGTGGACTATAGCAACTTCGGCCTTGAGGACAAGGCCTGTTTTGAGGCGGGAAGAATTGATATGTGTTGACATGTTGAAGGGGTCAACATTACAGTTTCTTTTATTGTTGCATAGTGGTCAACGTGTGCCACATTTTAGGCTAGTAAAAGTTTCTATCCATGCAAGTTTCTATTTTATAGCACTACAACAAATGGTGTAATTATTCACACTCATTGGGGTAGATTTCCACGGTTTTTAGTGTGTTAAAACTAGAAGTACACGCTTAGGATAGCGTGTCAAAAGTTGGCGTCACAAAATGCATGACACCTTTATGCGTGGAGAAAGGTTGGAAAAGACCACGCTTTATAGGGTGTAAAATTTAATCAAGAAGTACACACTTAATGGAGTGGAGAATTTCATCAAAAGTACACGCTTTTTTGGGTGCAGATTTTTAAAACTACACGCTTTAACTTGTGTCCTTTATTTATCAACCCAATGCAAACTTTTACACGCTTTTTATTGTCACCATTTTGATCATTTTCCATTAAAAAAAAAAAAAAAAAAAAAAAAAAAAAAAAAAAAAAAAACTGTATCAATTTCATAGCAACATCATAATTCATGAACCTCAAATGATCAAATTTGTAGCAATTTCATAGCAACATCAAATCTGTAGCAATTTTATACCTCACCTCAGATACTCAAATAACAATTTCATAGCAATTTCTAAGTATGTTTACAATAAATCATTGAAAGCTAGCTTCTTCGATCTTTCGTCTTCAAGTATTCAAAAATTACTAAAATCCATTGCAAGCTTTGATCTTTTGTCTTCAACAGGCTCCTAAATAATGAGAATGAAAACCAAAAATTACAGGATTAATGATTTAGGAATTGGTAACATAAACAGATTAGAATCAAAATGGGTTACTTCATACAACGGGTCAGACAAGTTGGCTGACTACGGGGTTGGTTTGAGTCGAGCGGCTTTTATAGCGGTGCATAGTGATTTAATAACATCACATTGAATGAGTGTCGTTTAGAACACTTTCCTTCACATTTAACACATGGTGGTCAAAATATTGGTTAACTACGCTATGCAACCAAACACTCGAAATCAACTAGTAAAACAGATAGTCATGTGATTGCTCCATAAATGACTAGTAGTACACGACAATATGCATTGCAAATAATAAGCAAAGTAAGCTACCTTGTATTTGGTTGAAATAAGAAGAATCTCTTGTTTATTAATCTTGCCAACACGAACCGACTTCCGACAGATCAAAATGCTGCCATGTCAACAAATATAGTAATAAGTTATTACTATATGCTTCATGCTGGTAATGCGATACATTGACATCTTGTTCAACTTACAGTTTAAGGACTTGGTGAGTTATGCTTCATGCTGGTAATGCGCACATCTCTATATGGTAACACATTTTTAACAATATTTATTGTTTTCAACAGGCGAAAACCCAAACAGCTGTTACAGTGAATCATATATGTTACAGTGAATCATATATGAGGTTAACTTGACTTGACCCATTCAGCTATACCCCTCTTTGCTATCACTAACTTATGAACACTATCTGCCTTTCAAAAAAAAAAAAAAAAAACTTATGAACACTATCTAGTCAGTCAACCATGTTTTACCTTTGACTTTCAAAGTCAAACCCATCGCTCCACAATCCAAACATCTAATAGCAGAACATAAATTAAATAATAAAACATACTGGTGACCGGAACTTATAGCAGTACATCTAATAGAGAATTTACTTACAGTTCCGATTGTGTGCACGTGAGGTTCAGCCTATTTTTCAGCTTGTGCCTTTTTCTCCAATGCCTGCCACAATAAAATGATAACTTGCATGTGCTCTCATCTTAGACTAAAAACAGAACACTTATACTAAATAGAGAATAAATGGCGCATGTAACAATGCCTAAAAACAAGGATATACAAGTATTACAGTTTGTTTAAGTGACAGAAAAGCATGAATGCTTTAAAGAAGAGCTACCTGATAACCAACTAACCGAGTTGCAAGCCAAGGTTGTAGCAAAGCACCATGAACCTTGATACATTTTACAGAGCACATAATAAGGTTACTCAAATTCAGCAAATGAGAACAAAATCTGACTACCATTAACTTTAGTTCAAATAATGTATTCTATCATTGCTATCATTGTAATAATGTATGCTATCATTGTCATCTCTAAAATACCTCATCATGAAACTTGGTCGCATATTCAATAAACTTCTAATTAGCCACGACCGCCTCTTTCATGCAAGACCAATGTTTTGCGTGCTTTATCAAAATGAGGCTTTGTTGCAGACGGTTTTCAGACCTTCTTGACACTCTGCCACCAGTTATTTTTCCAATTAGGACATATGATAATTATGAATGATAAATGAAGGCCGATTATTACCTGATAAAGAGGGTCTACAACTACCTTAAGTTTGATCAATTTTAGAGAATTCACAACCCTTTTTTGATTGTGTGCACATGAGGTTCAACCCATTTGTCACCTAGCGTCCTTTTCTCCAATTTCTGCCACAACAAAATGATAACTTACATGTCTTCTCACAATGACTAAAACAATGTATTTATCCTGGATACAATTTCCAAATCACATATTAAGGTTACGTGACTATCGGTAAGTAATAGACTACAAATTAGTACAAAGAAAGTAGTGAGCTTTAACTTAAAACACGTAATCATAAAGCTAGTCCGCAAGCGTTAACTTAAGACACGTAGGCATATTCGCATTTAACAACTAAAGGAACTCATATATTCTATCCCAAAAAAATGCTTAAGGTAAACACAGCGTTATGAACTAGAGCTATTCTAATTCTATTGAAAACACAAATTAAACTAATAACCAAAGAGCTTTTCCCATATTTTCCGCCATCTTACAGTCATCTCAATCTATATCACAATGTACAAGCACGCCTTTTTAAAACATAACCAAAATAACAAATACAACAACTACTCTACACGCTTTTGCTTATAGAAAACGGTAAAAAAACGAGATAATCGCCAAAGCTTAATTAAAATGCACACCTTCGTAAATTATCAGTTCACATAAGCATAGCCTAAATTATGACTAAACTTTCAAATTGAATAACATTTTACACATACATCATAAATCGATCATATAAGTAAAATAACATAAAAATGGAACAAATTAGATCAGATCGGACTCACTGTGGTAATGAACGAACGAATATAAAGCCGTGAACGGAGACTGTAACAACGTCGCCTCAATCGGAAAACGTCATCGGAAAAGATGACCGGAACACGTCACCAAAGACGATGAATAGAGCACGTCACCGAAGACGATGATCGGAGCACGTCACCAGAGACGGAGATCGGAGAACGTCACATGAGGCGGAGACGGTGATCGAAGCACGTCGCCGGAGATCGGAGCACACCATCGGAGAAGATGATCGAAACCCTAAAATCTTGTGATTTTTGAGAGAACATTTTGAAACCCTATCTAATTAGAATTTGGGGAAAATGCAATTAAATTTTTTGTTGAGATATATATCTGTTAGAGTGACACGTATTCAAGAAAAGTTCACGCTTTCTTTTGTGAAAATCATTTGCTATTTTTGTCCACTTTTTTGCCGTAACGCATATAATATCAACTAATTTATAAAACTAACATTTATCAGGCTATGTTTAAGCCCAACTCTTTTGTTTAGTCTCTTGGGTCTAGCCCGTTGGGCATTTAATTGCAAATACACGACCCGGTCCCTATTCATCCTCACTCACATTATCACGTTGTCTTTTAGATCCACACGGGTCTTTCTCCGGTGGATGCTCCGGCACTTTTAGGATCTTCCCCGATCCGAAATAAATGGGTTTGTGGGAACCTACAGTAGTTTGTGAGTGCCTCTACAGGGAAATGTACAGTAATTTAATTTTTTATTGTATTTGTGGACATGCATTGGCCATTTGTTACCATGTACAGTTAAATCCTTTTTCTTGGCCACATGATTTTTTGGGGGTGGGTGTATGTTATCTTAATAAGATGGTTGGGTCAATTATTTGTGATAACAGCTGCCTATTAGCAATATTGATGCACACAGATTTCTCGAAGATTTTATGCTAGGTGTGGATTCTTTTTTTTTTTTTTTTTTAGGTGTTTGTATCTTTTTTTTTTGTTTTATTTATTTGCTTTTTTTTTTTTTTTTTTTTTTTTTTTTAATGTTGTTAGCCTATGGGTGATGCTGGATGTACCTTATTTAATGTGGTTTTTGCAATAACTGTTCTTTGGTTTTTTTGTTGAAGTCCGAGTCTAATTAAATGAGGTGTATCGATTCATTTAAGGCTTGGTAGTTTACCCCTGTAGTTGTAGTTGTTTAGTGTGTCTTACCCTAAGTAAATGAGACATCTATGTTGGTTTAATGGTTACTTTAGGCCTGTGGTTATTTAATGTGTATTAGGTTAGTTAAATGAGACATGCATGCTGAATTTTGTCACCTCATTAGTTTCTTAGGCCTACCCCTTATGACTCTTAGTTGCGTTGTTGGTGTTATTTTTATATGCGCTTTTGTAACACCATCTTTGTTATCTGTTATACCTGCTGACTTTTTCGATGTCTACCTTTCTTTTATTTGCTCTCTTCTCTCTTTGCAAAATAACATTTCATGATACTATTTTTTGTCCATAATAACTCATTAAAAAATGACGATAGTTCTACTTTGGTTTTATTTTTCCCTGTTGTTAAACGGTCTCTGTGTTCTTGCTTATAATTATGAAACGAAAACCAAGACCTCCTAAAAACACTGAAAAAAATTTGCACAATATTTTGGTCATTCTACTTATTTCGACAGTTGCGACCTATTTAGGATAGATAATTAGCTATATGTCATTATACTTCTCTGAAAAAAATTTGCACAATATTTTAGTCATTCTCATTCTATGTTATGCTATCACAGCTACATATTACTGTCTTTTGCTTTTCTACAAATATCATAAAACTCATAACCAACAGGTAACTTGAGTACCACTGAATTTTAGTTGCTAGGCGTCGTAATGCTAATATTCAGTTGCCTATGATTTATATGCTACTTAGTTTTCAAATCTTTTTTTAACCTTATTCTTATTTTTTATCTCTGCTCCAGCACAATGGAACAAAATACGCAGCCTCTGTTGCAACAAGTGCGTGAAGATAAAATTGTTGAGGCTAGCAGCACACCACAAATTACAACAATCCATGAATTGCGCCCAACATCTCACAGCAAAGTACTTGAAGCTAGAGTGTATAGAAAATGGACTTCAGTGACTTATGCCAAAAAAAATCAGACTGGCATCTCCGGAAAAAAGAAAGAAACAGCGTATTGTTGTATCTTGATAGATCGTGAGGTACGTTTCAGTTCCTGTGTCATGCAAAAAAACACGAATACTCAGATTTACATAACTCCATATAACCATGAACAGGGAAACGCTATACAAGCCAACATGAATGTTAACGAAATCGATTACTTTAGCCCAAAAATCAAACTTGGGTTGGTCTACAGATTTTCTGATTTCGTGATTTCGGCTGTGAACCAACCAACCCTTACCAGCAGACAATTAGCAACAGAACAAGCCTTAGGTTTGGCAGAGCCACAAAATTTGATCCTATAGAAGCACCAGAAATCCCGCACCACTACTTTGAATTTGCTTCGTATAACCAGCTTCAGCACAGAGTCCCTAGAGAAGATGCAACAGGCAGAATGCAGTATCCAATTCTCACAGGTAGCCTTTTCACTCTCAAATTTTTTAGATTCACACAGATATTAAAATCATAACAATTATCTGCCTACAGATTACATGGGATGTTTGAGGTCGCCAGGAGAAGTTGCTCAAAAAACAGATGCAAACCAAAATGAAAGTGTCTTTAGAAAAGTGGACATTGAAAATTTAAGGTGCATTAGCTTACACTTTAATCTTTTCTTAACAAAAAATAATCACTGAAGTTTTCCCGTTCGCCTAACAACTTCTTTATCTTACCAGTGGTAATGTTGTCGAGTTCACAATGTGGGATGACATGGCTAAAACATTTGAAGACGCTGACTTTGAGACAATGCAGAAGCCAATTATAATTGCTGTCAGCTCTTGCAGAGTCACAAAATTTAGAGGTATTGCATTAATGATTTATAAAATCTAAAATGTTGAGTTCTTATGACATTCTAAAACAAAATCGTGCCAGATTACCAGCTAACAGCAACTTCCGCAACGCAATATTACTTAAACCCACAGATACAAGAAGCTGATGAAGCAAGAGCAAGGTAATAGCTTTAAACCAAAAAGTTTAGAATAACAGCAGGACATGCATTATTGCCATAACATATTCATTGTAATTTTTAAACACTAAACAGATACAAAGAGAAGCACCAGAAAACTCCACCACTTAATATCATAAAGACTCCATATCAAGATATTGAAAAAGAAAAGTTCCGGAACAGATTCCCTTTGAAGACACTTTTAAAACAAGAACCAGATAGCTACACGGTAACTTTGATATAACACTAAACAAATAGCTTTGTCACAAAGTTTGCTGGAAAAAAACTTACACACCTAATCACTTTTCAAAAATATCTCTAGGGCGTCATGTTCACATCTGAAGCAACAATCACCTCCATCAACATAAAGAGAGATTGGTATTACATCTGCTGCAACCAGTGTGCTTCCAAAGTGAAAGAAGAAGATGGGATGTACCGTTGTCTTAATCATGGAAAACAAGAAAAACCATCATATAGGTACATGGCCCTCTAACTTAGGTTCATCTGATATTGAACAAATACATAAAATACCAGCAAAGCAATAGTTACTTAGATTGGTGAAAAAATGCAGGTATATTTTCAAAGGCTTCATCACAGATGGGTCTGCAACAGTTCCGATCACTTTCTTTAGCCCTGCAGCAGATGATATCACAGGGTATTCATGCCCAGAGTTGCTAGCAAACCACACAGCAAAAGACCCACAAGAAATACCGCTAGAAATTTTTGCAATTGAAGGTGAAAAAAACATTTTCCAATTCCATTTCAACACATCAACCCGAACAACAGACTTCAATCTCGATCGGGTTTTTAACAAAAAGAACACACAACAAGGGACAAGCCAACTCCTAGAGACAGCCTCAGGTAATTCATTTAAGTCAACATTTTACCGTTATAACAATTATATTCACACCTACAAATACTGTTTTTTTTCTTATGAATGGCTAGGAGTATTGCCAGCAACTCTAGCATTGGCAAACCAAGAAAGAATTGAAGAAAAAGAAGATGAACAAGATGGCTCAAAAACAACAAACAACGCATTCTTTCAGCATCAACAAATATCAGGTAATGCAGTTACTCCAAGAATTTACGACATTTAGAATAGCAGTTGCACCTGCAAATGCTCATTTTTTTTTTTTTTTTTTTGCCAAATAACTAGAAACACCACCAAGTCCTCTTGCATTAACAACCGACGTAAGTGCTGAAGAAAAAAAAAAAGGCAAAGGTTGGCTCAGAAACACCAGAAAATCCATTCCTTCAGGATCAAGCAACCTCAGGTAATGCCATTTAAGTCAACAATTGATGTTGTTAAAATTAATAGTTATAGATGCATAGACTAATTTCGGATTTACGAATAAGCAGCAACACCACCTCCAGCTCTGACATTCATACACCAAGAAGCTTCAAAAACAGCTATGCAAGCAGTTATGCAAGACAATCCAAGCCAAGAGAGTAAGGCCAAAACAGTGAAAAGAGCATTGTTTCAAGAAGAGCTGCCAGGGTCAAAGAAGCAAAAAGGTACATGCCACATATTTACTTAACATCAGCACTCTTTTATTCGATGAAATATCTTACAAGCAACTGAGATATACCTCTCATAGACATTACACAGACACTCATCTCACAATCAAACACACATACATAGTTGCAAACACAAACAAAAACGTAGATGACATATGATAGATACCCACACACTTTTTCCATTGCAGTTCCAAATTTAGAAATCTATAAGACCTTTAAGCTTCTGAATAAACACATCATGATTCCGAGCATTTAGCTCCAATTCAGCCGCCATGATCCTCATTTGCAGGACCTTTTGGTCATCTTTTCGTTGGACCTCTCTAAAATACTCTGCTGTTTTTTGCGCATAAATATTTCCAATACTTTCCAGCTCATGTATAAATTCGGCCCTTTCACGAGTAACACCGACCGATCTCCCACAAAGAGCATTCATTTGTTGAGCCATTTGAAGATCCTCAATTCCAGCTTTGCGACAATAAAGAACAAACATCTCTCACCAATTGTTAGAATTAGCCTCAGCTCTAAGCTGATCGCACTTAGGACGCCTTGACATTCTCTTTTGTTAGTTCTAATTTAGAATTTACCAGCTCAGTGGTCAAAATAAATTTGCATCTATGCCGTCTTAAATAGCAAAACCAAAAGTAATTGAAAACTGTAGTGCTCATCTTTTACATGCATAAAAACAAAGTTACCACATGTGTACAGTAAAAAAAATCATGAAAGTAGCTATGCACAGAGCATAACCCACTCATCAATAAAAAACTTGACTCATTTCCAGAAAAACAAAACAACCATATACACTACTATTTTGTGGGTTCACTTGAGATTTACTTAGAGTACAATATTTTACAAATAATGCAGAATTTATACAACATCTTTACATTGCATCCACATACCAGCAATCACTTGCCTGTTTACACTTACACAAACTCATGAGATCTGCTATTGACAGTGGCACAATAATACACTATCCACATGTTATGAGTAGTTTGGCTCCTTCTCCTTACAAAATCTCACATAATCTACTATTTTCTAACCATCCTTTGTTATTCATGAACCATAATTTCTTTTTACTCATACACCAATTCAAAATAATCTTTTTTATCCATCTAATTACTCTTTTAAACAAAATGATTATGATTTTCACTCTTTTCATTTTATCTGCTGTTCCTAACATTGTTATTTTCATTATGTTTATGCAGCAGCAGCCGAGGCTACAACTGCAGAAAAAGCACCAACCAGAACCGCCGAAAAGAAGAAACAAAACTGAATAATAACTTACCTATGTAAATATTTAAACGGTGTCCTGCCGTTATCAGAAACTAATATGTTTTGTGACATATTTGTGCACAGCATGCAGAAATATGTGGCAAAACATCACTGATCTTTTGTATAACGCTTCGACTGAAGCTGTAGTGTCTTTAGGTAACAACCTACTAATCTTTTGTATGACACTTGCACTGCACAAACAACTTAGCTATGGAACCTGCATACTTCATCTTTTGTATGCCATTGCATCAGTAGATGCAAATGACACTTATCTATGCAATACAGTTCCAGCTTTCAAGATATGAACCTTATATTGTTATCCTGGAAAACAGATTATGTTTTGTTTGATTCTATGTAGCATTACAGCATCAAATGCATGCTACCATCCTTATTTTTCCAGCACTTGCTAAAACTTTTTGGGAAAACGTCCCGCGGCAACGCGCGGGTTATCATCCTCGTAATCTAATATTACATGGGCCACTATCACTTTTACACACTTATAAGTGTGTCATGTTTCTACACGCTTATGAGCGTGGCATATACTAGTTTTACACACACATTAATGTGTATTATTTCGAGTATTTTGAACACACATTCCACCGTGTAGAAAACAAATTAAAACTCCACGTTTTTAAATCCGTGGAAAAATAACCGTGTAGATTTTAACAATTTCTTATAGTGTAGGTTAGTGGGTTAAGTTGTTAGTTATGAGTTTGCATCTTTCATCTATATATATATGTCAGCTTTGCATTAGTAGCAATTAGGAAATGAATGAAAAAGAAACTTAGTTTCAAGTCTTGTCTCTTTATATTTCTTGGAGTCTTGCCCGCTCTAAGGGCCTTATCAATCCATCTCTTAAATCTAATTCTTGGAGATTGACTGCCTCAAGTAGTCCCTATCATATCAAATGGTGCTTTCATTGAGAAGACCATTGATAGAAGACCATCGACTTACTCGCCACCTCCAACACGTTACTTACGAGATGTCTTAGAAAAAGTGGCTGATCTAGTGGATCAACTAGCTACGAAGGTTCATGCCTTTTGCTCGTCCACTGCCGTACTCGAAACCATCTCACAAGAACTCACTTTCCAAACCACCACTACAACCTGTCATGCCACAAACTTCACTAACATCGACACCACCTTGAAACAACATCCCGCCCAAAACGAACAACTATCATCCCTCGTTACTGGCATGCCAGAAACTGAACTAAAGAACACCAAGGTTCTACCCTCATTGCCACCACCACCAACCCACAGCCTCCAAATCCTGCCCTCCAATATCATCCTTTACACTTTTCGTTTGGCGAAACTTACTGAGAAAAAAAGCAGTGACGAACTTTCACCACTGAAAAGTTCACCCTTGACAATGTATCTTGCCACTTTCACTGATGCAAGTTAGCCACATTTCGTTGCACGGAGACATTTCAGCATGGTCATCATTGTCCGCCACCCAAGTTTGTTTTTCTTGAATCCGAACAAGAGCCACCTTGGAAGCCATTCACCGTGCACTATGGCAACCTCGGCCTTGAGGGCAAGGCCGTTTTTCAGGATGGGAGTATTGATACATGTTGAAGGGGTCAAAATTACAGTTTATTTTAGTGTTGCATAGTGGGCATCATGTGTTAAATGTTACGTATAAACATTAATAAGTGAATGTCTAGGATCGAACCCGAGACCTCGGGATTGCACACTTTACAAACAAGAATAATGTAAATAAATTTATATATTTATTAAATGTATGAAATATATATATTTATAACACTTAATGGACTAAACGGTCGTTAGTTGTTAACCGTATGGACTAACTATCGTTAAATAAGAAAGATAAGGACTAGAGTGTAATTTGGGAGTCAAGGAGGTTCTAGAAACCCCCTTGGGGTTCTATGGCCGGTCGAAGCCCACACCATGGGTCGACCCATGCCTTCCTTGTGCTCCAAGAAATCACCTAGTATAAATACAAGGCCAAGGGTTAAACCTACACATCTTTTGTGCACACACACTAACCCTAAAAATCTTGTTTTCTTTCTTCTTTGCTTGGCCGATCGTCCCCCCCCTCCAAGGGATCTTTGGGTCGATTTTCTAAGTACAAAATATTAAGTGTTTTGTTTACTTGCAACAACCTTTATTCGTTGGTAGTTTGTGTGTACAAGAACGAGGTAATTACTTACTTTAGTAATTATCAAGAGATCGATAAACAAAACGGTAAGGGGTTTATCATTGATCTAATTGTCCAAGAACAAGGTTGATTTGAAGTGCATCGGGTACGTTTACTATTTACGTTTTGGTTAATATTTATATGTTATACTTGATCCTAGCTTCCGCAATACGTGTATCTGATTGTCAAACTCTAACAGTGGCATCACGAGCCATGTATAACATGTAATTGATTACTAAAACGTAATAAAAACCGGATCTTTAATTGTTTTAGATACATGTTTTTTTGATCTAGGGTTTTTCTCCTATTTTTTTCTAAAAATTTCGAAACCCTAACCCTAATTTTTGGGGGGGGGGGGTCGATTTTCCCATGAAACCCTAATTAGGGTTTTGTGGTTTTCTTGATTATGTGTAATCACTAGAAACCCTAGGTCATTAACCGGTTAATTGAACGTATCTTGTGACCTAATTGCTAATTGTTAGGTTTAATCCGTGACTTACATGCATGTTAGTCATGGATCTTGTTTTTCACATGTTTATTATAGATCTTAAATTGGGGAAGACTCCAATATATATTAAAATCAATTTATATGCTATGTGGTGTGTTTTTAGCTTTGGCCTACGCAATTGATTCGTCAATGTATGTGACTCACCTCCATTAAGAGGGGAAGGCCTTAGTTGATTACATGCGTTATTATACCTAGAATTGATTTTATTAGGATCCTTTCTAATACGGTTTGCATGTGGCTAATTGTTTCACTTATTTATTATTGTTTGTTTGATTTTCTTTGCTACTTGTTTTATTGTTTTTTAGTTGGACTTGATGTAAGCAATAAAAGGGTTGTTTTTCATAAAGAAAATTAAAACGGACTAATAATTGTGAAACCCTAAAGTGATAAAGTAAGAATCTTGCAAAGGTCTTATGACAATCGTGGTCCGATTCGCACGGTAATCAGCTCCCAGTCGAGACTAGCAAAATTCAAACTTTATTACTAATTTGAGATTGAATCCATAAACTTTTGCTTGAATGATGTTTTGTGCAAATATGGTTTTAAAATTAAGTCTTTTAAGATGATATTCATAACCGTGATTTGAAGGCTTAGAAAAGAGCCTTAGAGTCTGCCTTGGTTATCACAATCTTGAATATATCTTAAACGAATTACTTTTAAAATTATATGTTGTAGAAAGTCATCTTAGGGTTTTGGCATAAACCTCAAGTAAAACTTTGTGTATTAATTTCACGAATTGAATATAAAAAGGTTTTATGAAAATTTATGCTATAAAGATGAGTGCATGCATCTTTGTACATAATTTTGATTGACATATCAAAAATTAATACCCTTAAAAATTTAAGTTACGTGCCATCTACCTATAAGAAACACTTGGAATTTTAATTTAGTAAACGTGAGACCTAGGCTAAATTACTATAACAAGGTAAAATTCTTTTAACGCGTGAGACCATAATTGTAATTTTACTGTTTCTAAGGTAGACGACTTAATTAAGTTGTGCGTGAGACCTAGAACTTAAGGCATGAGATGGGATGAAACATGCTTACAAGGCAAATTGATGAATCAATTTGTAGTAAATCCCATAATGATCTAGGAATTGGAAATCTTGTTTGCCAATTATTGTTCGACAGATTACTATCTTTTGTACTTTTACCACTAGCAGATCAACTGGTGTGGTGAAACTATGTAAAGTTAGATCCTAGATTTTCAAGAAAATTAGTTGGTTATATGAATATAGCCTTGGGTATTTTATTTTTCTTGAAGATATTGATTATCGAAAAAACTAATATTTGAACTTTATCTGTAGATATGGCTCAACCCGATAACCAAACTGTGATTAATGCTTTCAAGAGTCATCTTGAAAGAGAGAAACTCACTGGAAAGAATTTCAATGACTGGTACTGTTCGCTCAGAATTGTCTTGAGGGCGTCTGGTAAGATGGATTATGTGACCAAGGAATGTCCTGCAGAACCAGCTGCTACTGCTACACCAGAAGCAAAGGCAGAATGGCAGGCGACTAGTGCTAAGTTTAATGAGGTTGCTTGTTTAATGCTCACTAGCATGAGTGGTCAGTTACAAAAGAAGTACGAGTACGCGTTCCCAAAAGACATGCTTGAGATGCTTAGGCAGTCTTATGAGAAGCCACTTGCAGTTGAATTGTATGATGAACTTGACAAGCTACACAATTGCAAGCATGGTGATGGTAAACCAGTAGCTGATTATGTGGATGAGATGAAGGACTCCTTTGATCAACTTCACAGAATTGGTTTTGGTTACCCCGAGAATGTGCAAGTGCACTTGATCAACAGATCCCTTAACAAGGATTTTGCTGGTTTTGTGCAGAACTTCAACATGCATTGCTCGGGGAAGACAGTCTCAGAATTACTCGCATTGCTTGTTGATTATGAGAAAAGTCTACCAGCCAAGGTCAAGAATCCCACCCCACAAGTGTTGGCAATTCATGGGGGGAGAATCCAGAAGAAATCGCATGTGAACAAAGGCAAAGGTAAAGGTGATAAAGGCAAGCAGGTCATGGCCTATCAACCTCAACCCAAGATGAAGCAACATCAGCCTAAGCAGAACAAGGTGAATCCGCCAAACAAGAAGGATCAGGCTTGTCACCATTGTCATGAAAAGGGTCATTGGAAGCGCAATTGCCCTCTCTACATTCATGACTTGCGACTCAAGAAGCAGGGGAATGATGCTGGTAACCCCAGCACATCAGGTGCGTTCTTTATGATTGAATTATTCACTCTTACTCCTAAATTGAATTCATGGGTATATGATACGGGATGTGGCATTCATATTTGCAATACCTTGCAGGGGTTTAGAGTTGAGAGAAAGCTGGCCTATGGACAACAATTCTTGCACGTTGGTAATGGAGCGCATGCAGGAGTTGAAGCTATAGGAGTTTTTAATTTAGTGTTGCCTTCGGGCTTAGTACTATCTTTAAATAATTGTCATTATGCACCGTCAATTGTTAGAGGTGTAATTTCATTTTCATGTTTGTTGAACCTTGGTTTTGAGCATACTATTTCAAGCAATGGAATTTCAGTTTCTTTAAATAATGTTTTTTATTTTAATGCTATTGCTGTGAATGGTGTATTTGAAATTGATATGAATGATAATGATAATGCTTTTGTTAAAAATAATTCAATGTATAGCATCAACAATAAGAGAATCAAGAAAGGTCTGGATTCGTCTTATCTTTGGCATTGTCGACTTGCTCACATTGGCAAAGATCGCATGAAAAAGCTGCAACATGATGGGCTTTTAGATAAGATCAATGATGAATCATTTGATAAATGCGAATCTTGCATTGCTGGGAAGATGACTAAGAAACCCTTTAAAAATAGGATTGAAAGGGCGAATGATCTACTTGGTCTTATTCACACAGATGTGTGTGGACCACTTAGACATGTGTCAAGGAGGGGTGCTAGCTACTTCTTAACATTTACGGATGATTACAGCCGTTATGGTTATGTTTATTTACTTAAACATAAACATGAGGTATTTGAAACATTCAAAGTGTTTAAAGCAGAAGTAGAGTTGCAACTTGGAAAGAAGATTAAAGCTCTTCGATCCGATAGAGGTGGTGAATACCTGAGTCAGGAGTTCATAGATTATCTAGCAAAGGAGGGAATTGTCCAGCACCTTACTTCTCCATATACTCCACAACAAAATGGTGTATCTGAAAGAAGGAATCGTACATTGCAAGACATGATACGATCTATGTTTAATCTAACAACTCTTCCTTTCTCATTTTGGGATTATGCCTTAGAATCTGCGGTTCGCATTCTAAATATGGTTCCAACAAAGAAGGTTGATAAGACACCATATGAGGTATGGACTGGAAAAGCTCCTAACCTGTCTTATCTAAAGGTCTGGGGTTGTGAGGCGTATGTTAAACGTGACTCAGCAGACAAACTCCAACAAAGATCTGTGAAGTGCATCTTCGTAGGATACCCTAAGGAAACTATGGGATACTACTTTTATTACCCACCTGAAAACAAAGTATTTGTTGCAAGGTATGGAGACTTCCTTGAAAGGGAGCTCATATCTCAAGAATTCAGTGGGAGAGTATATGATCTGGAAGACGGTCAAGAAGATGTAGAACCTTCTGAAAACACTAACCAACTTCCGGTAGAACCTGAAAGTTTAGGTCCTCCACCTGAAGTTGAAGTGATTCCCATTCGTAGGTCAACAAGACCAGTAAAAGCTCCTACTCGTCTATGTCTTAACGTAGAGAGTGATGAGAATATACTGGGTGATCTTGATGAGCCTACAAGTTATAAAGCTGCCATGAATGGACCTGAAAAGGCCAAATGGAAAGAAGCTATGGATGGGGAAATGCAATCCATGGAAGACAATGATGTCTGGGAAGAAGTAGACCTACCTCCGGGTGCCAAACTAGTTGGGAGTAAATGGCTCTACAAGAAAAAGACTGACATGGATGGCGTTGTACACACCTATAAGGCCCGTTGTGTAGCTAAAGGCTATACACAAACTTTTGGTGTTGACTATGAGGAGACCTTTTCTCCTGTAGCTGACATAAGGGCAATTAGGATTCTTATAGCCATAGCCGCTTACTATGACTATGAGATTTGGCAAATGGATGTAAAAACCGCCTTCTTAAATGGTCGCCTAGATGAAGACATCTATATGGCGCAGCCTGAGGGGTATGTAAATCCAGAATTCCCAAATCGTGTATGCAAGCTTAAAAGATCCATTTATGGATTAAAGCAAGCATCACGACAATGGAATAAGAGATTTGATGGTGAGATTAAAAAGTATGGATTCACTCAAAATCTTGATGAGCCATGTGTATATCACAAAGTTAGTGGGAGTAATGTAATTTTCCTTATATTATATGTTGATGACATATTAATCATGGGAAATGACATTCCAAGTTTGCAAAAGGTTAAGACATATCTTGGAAAGTGTTTTTCTATGAAAGATTTAGGGGAAGCTGCATTTATTCTGGGAATCAAGATATATAGAGATAGATCTCAGCGATTAATTGGATTAAGCCAAAGTGCTTACATTGATAAAATATTGAAGAGATTCAATATGCAAAATTCCAAGAAAGGATATTTGCCGATGCAAAAGCAACATGGCTTGAGCAACAAGGTTTGTGCTTCAACACCTGCAGAGGTGCAACGCATGAAAAGAGTCCCTTATGCTTCGGCTGTGGGATCTATAATGTATGCGGTGAAAAGTACAAGACCTGATGTAGCGTTTGCTCAGAATTTAACCAGTCGATATCAGCAAAATCCAGGTGTAGCTCACTGGACTGCTGTTAAGAATATTCTTAAGTACCTTAGGGCAACTAAGGATATGTTTTTGGTTTATGGGGGAAATCCATCGGCAGAACTTGATGTTACAGGTTACTGCGATGCTTCTTGGAAAGGTGATAAGGATGATACGAAGTCTCAGACGGGTTATGTCTTTGTCATTAATGGAGGAGCAGTGGATTGGAGAAGCAGAAAGCAGAGTGTACTAGCGATGTCTGCTACAGAAAGTAAGTATATAGCTGCTTCAGAAGCTGCAATGGAAGCTGTTTGGATTAGGAAGTTTGTTTCAGGGCTTGGAGTCATGCCTTTGATTCAAAGACCTATTAAAATGTATTGTGACAATTCTGCTGCAATCACATTTGCCAATGAGCCTGGAATCATGAAAGGCACCAGACATTTCCCGATTAAGCATCACTATGTTCGAGAACAAGTCGAAATAGGCGAAATCGAAATGCTCAAAGTTCACACAGATGATAACTTGGCAGATCAATTAACAAAGCCTCTACCTGGCACTAAGCTTTACAAGCATGCTGAAGGTGTAGGACTTAGATTAGCTGAAAGTTTCATGCCCATTTGTGATTAGTGTTTGGATAAAGGATGTAATGTACAATTATTATTTTAATGGAATAAAATATGTTTTATGTTTATTTATCATTGTCTTAATAATATATCCTATATTTGCATGTTTAAGATCCATGAATAATTTATTATTCTGAATGTCCATTGTCGATTAATGATATGGGAATATCATTGAACTAAGACAAATTTGAGTATTGGTTTAGGATATACTTGAAAGTATATTGATGCGTAGTCATACCAATTTCACATAATATTCGATGAATTGAATATTGGACTTATCCCAACAATATGATTTAATGTTTATGTGAGAATCATATTTAAAGTTATCCTCAGACTTGAGATACCAGATAAGTGTCATGGATGTAGTGCATTTTTGTGAAGCAATCTACCGCTCACCGTAACAGGGAGTTATAAGGATTGTTTTCAGAAGTGTTGCAAAGTTCATGGGTTATTCTTGTAGTCAAGAAAGAATTTATTCCTTCTGATTTGTTTGGAAGTTTAATACTGCTGGGCCCCTCGTAGGGTTGACAAAATGTTTGCATGGCCATGCCCAAAGTCTATCTGGAATACGTTCAGATGTTTTGGTAATTTTGTTCAATCATAAAGAAACGAGAAACAGAATTTTAATAAAGGAACTCACATCTTTATTAATGCGGTATTAGTAATGAAAGGATAATTATAATGATGAATCATTAAAGGTTTTTCCAGGAAACCTAGCTCGGATTGGACTAGGGGCATTGGAGTGTTGCAAGACGCTAACCAATGTCATTTTACTATTAATGAATATACGAGTGGGAGCTGTTAAATGTTACGTATAAACATTAATAAGTGAATGTCTAGGATCGAACCCGAGACCTCGGGATTGCACACTTTACAAACAAGAATAATGTAAATAAATTTATATATTTATTAAATGTATGAAATATATATATTTATAACACTTAATGGACTAAACGGTCGTTAGTTGTTAACCGTATGGACTAACTATCGTTAAATAAGAAAGATAAGGACTAGAGTGTAATTTGGGAGTCAAGGAGGTTCTAGAAACCCCCTTGGGGTTCTATGGCCGGTCGAAGCCCACACCATGGGTCGACCCATGCCTTCCTTGTGCTCCAAGAAATCACCTAGTATAAATACAAGGCCAAGGGTTAAACCTACACATCTTTTGTGCACACACACTAACCCTAAAAATCTTGTTTTCTTTCTTCTTTGCTTGGCCGATCGTCCCCCCCCCCCCCCCCCTCCAAGGGATCTTTGGGTCGATTTTCTAAGTACAAAATATTAAGTGTTTTGTTTACTTGCAACAACCTTTATTCGTTGGTAGTTTGTGTGTACAAGAACGAGGTAATTACTTACTTTAGTAATTATCAAGAGATCGATAAACAAAACGGTAAGGGGTTTATCATTGATCTAATTGTCCAAGAACAAGGTTGATTTGAAGTGCATCGGGTACGTTTACTATTTACGTTTTGGTTAATATTTATATGTTATACTTGATCCTAGCTTCCGCAATACGTGTATTTGATTGTCAAACTCTAACATCATGTGTCCACACTTTTAGGCTAGTAAAAATGCACGTCTTATTCCATGCATGTTTTCTATTTAGTAGGCTAGTGGGTAGTTATTTAGGAACCGACAGTGTGCATGTCCATTGTATTATAAATTGTGATGAATTGTAGCAGTAGCAAGTATGAATGAGTGAAGAAAAGTAAAGTCTAGTTTCTCTTATTTTCTTGTAGTCTTGCCCGCTCTAAGGGCTTTATCAAATCACTTTCTTATCTACTTCTTGGGAGATTGACCATCTATAATCGGTCTTCTATCAGTCCTTTTAGGTTTGGCTATAGGTTCAAAAGAGGGTAAGAGGTTCAAATAGTTTTAAAAAAGTCCACAAAAGGTTAAAAAATTGGGGTTTTCATGGGGTTCGAAGAGAGGTGTCCCCAAATTTCATCATCATCTAAATCTGAATTTCAAAAGTTAAAACCAAAACCCTGTTAATTAGCAGAATCATCATCAAGGGTCATGGTTATTTCTCAAATTGTGAAAACAACAAATCATGATTGGAATATTTCTTAATCATTAGGAGGAGGACGAGAACAAAGTACTGATGACGTCAGCAAGTCTTAGGATTTTTTAATTTGGCTAAAGGTGGAAATTAATGCTGATAATAATAAGAATAATCATGGGGTTTTCGCCATGTCTTCGGTACGAGATGAGAAAAAGTAGTAAGTAACCTTGGAGGAAGAAGAAAATGGCGTATTGGATGGAGAAGCCAAATCTTTATCTCATCTACTTAATTAATGGTATACCAATTTGTCTTCTTTTTTAAAACTTGTTAGCCTAATTAGATTAATGTCATTGACTAGTACTAGGTTAATTTCTGCGATGTTGGTATGTAGAGTGGTTTGCTGCGGACCGACCATGTTTAACAAAACAAAACATTATCGGTGGACCTTACTACTATGTTCAAAACAAAAGATTAATGTCATAGACGTGTACTAGGACCCCCATACCCCGCCCAGGCGGGATTGGATATGTTGTTGTTGACTTGTACTAGGACCGATTTTCCATAATTTAGTTTAGCTTTAATTTGTCTGTGGACATTGGTTAACAAAACAAAACATTATTTGTCCCACATTGGTATAGGTGAGAAATTTGAGCGTTTAAAGATGTTAGCCTAATATTACTGTCGTAGACTAGTACTATGGGTGTGTTTGGCGACACGTAGCAATAGCAGTAAGCAGTAGCAATAAGAAGCGGTAGCAGTTAGTAGTTAGCAGTAGCTGTTTGCCAAAAAAAATGTTTGGTAACGTAGCTGTAGTAGTAATTATAAAGTGTAAACTTATGAACAAGGGCATATATACATTATAATAAGAACTAATTAAGGAAATGAGAAACTAATTGAGGGTATATGAGTAAATTAAAGCAAAACGCGCATTTGCTTGAAATGCTTCTTTAGCAAGCATTACAAATAGGAGCAGTTGAATAAATTTCAAACACTAATTTCTTCGTTGCAAAACAAGCTTTTCAACCAAAGTGCTAACCGCTCCAAAATGCTTCAAAACGATTGTTATGAGCGATTTGCCTTAATGTAGTTTAGATTTAATTTGTGCGATGTAGAATGATTGGCCGTGGACCTTGTTTAACGAAACAAAAGATTATCCAACCCACATTGGTAACACTAGGGACGGAACTATGACACCAGGTGCATTTAAGAGAGAGAAAAAAAAAAGACAAAAAAAAAAAAAAAAAGAAAAAAAAGAAAAAAAAAACAAAGAATTATGGGTATGAGTATGATAGTAGTGGTGGGCCCCTCAGTTATGAAAGATCCATACCTTGCCCTTTTGAGGTATATGGAGTATGGAACATATCTATCATTCATTCCTATATTTGAAATATTACATCTTAAACAAACACATGATTGGAATGAAAATTCATTCCCTGATTCCCATTCCGGAATACCAAACGCACCCAAAAACACAATTTCTTTGGACCATGTGCATTTAGGGAAAATATAGGGCTTTTACAAAAATTAACGCTACGCTGCAAATATCCATGGAGGTTCCGTCCTTGTAATGGTATGGGATAAGAAATTTCAGCGTTTTTAGTTGAAACCTCATGGAATTAAGTCCATTGCTTTCGGCTTTGGGGAACGGTGCTATTTCAAACAACATCGCTATTTGCAATCATTTGGATCATAGTTTTTTGGAACTCCAAACTAGTCTTGACAATCTAATAGCTTTAAGTAAGGTCAAAAATGAATAACAAGTGTGCATGGGTGAACTTGATGGTGCTGTTTAACCTATTTGCTATGAGACGATTTTATCTGGTAAGGTTTATGGCTCATTGAATTGCTTTCAAGTGAAACATGATTGATGATAACTTGTCTAGTTTTACACGATTGATGTTAATTGAAATGTTTAAATATTGATTGTATATCATTAATTACTACTAATATAGAGGACCACTTAATGGTGTTTAGTGCCGTTTGTTGATTATTTGGTTTTAATGTCAAATGAAATGGTGGGCGTAGTCTAACGATCCTTAAGATGTATACATTCAGTATAAAAGAGTCTTGTAATGTAATGCATAATAGGGCATGGCTGTCACTCTCTAGACTGTTGTACCCGCTGCTTTTGGGGTCTTTGACCTTGTCTGCGTGGTTTTGTCTAGGGGGAAAATTCTTGAATCAAACAAGGAACACAGTCAGCACGTGCATGTATATATGTATGTAGAGATGGCAATTTGAGATCTATTGGTTAAACTTCGGTCTAGTTGGGTAAATATGTAGTAGCGGTTGGGTCTCCTTAAATATTATAGTTGGGTCTAATTGGGTATTTGATAGAAAGTGCAATTATATTAATTACCCAACGGGTCTAGGCCGGTCAAAAAAATTTTTACTTTTTTTTTTTTTTTTTTTTTCACTATTTCATCTTTTGGTCAAAAATAAATAAATCTTGTCGACCCGGCCGAAACCCATCTAAACCCGGATCCAAGCCATCTAGACCCGGACCTATTTAGACTCATGTTTCTAGAAGACCCATACCCGGACCCGTCTAGACCCCAAAACCATCTAGACCCGTGACCCAAACCCGACCCGACCCATCTATTTTGCCACCTCTATATGTAAGTATGAAGCTATACATATGCCGTAATGAAGACCTTATATGAAAGGGTGTCAAGTTTTGGTTACACCGTCATAACCTTTTTTTAAATATATATATTTCTGATATTCTAAAGTCTCGTTTCGTCCGACTATTTATGTTAATCTGAATACTTTACCTTCAAAATTGACCAGAATCAACTGTCATCACATTAAGTAGTAAAGTAATAAGCTTGTCAGTACAAAGCATGTGGATTTGTTTTGAACTGGAACCAAACCACGAACACAAAATGAATTAACACTTAAAATTTGACATTTAGGATCCGGTTTGGTTTTATTTCTGTGCTGATTTAAAATTGGTTTGATCCCACCCGTGCCATAAGCCGATTTTTTGTCTCCTGTGCGGCTGTATGCTCCACCAAATTGTTGCTGGGCAGCTCACTAACTAGGCTTCTGCAACATGTAAATTATATATATGTACACTCCTGTTAGATTCATATTCGTGTGACTTTATCATTTAAGGTTCTCACTTCTTTGCTTCTTTGACCATCACTCGTATCACTTTGTTTATAATGACTCTAAAAGTTGAGAGTTCTATCTATGCCAGCTTTCTATAATTAGGATTCGGAACGCAAAATACTAAACCAGTAGTTTTAGGTAACATCCAAATGGATAATGCCTAAAACTATTAGGTATTGTCAGTCTTGTGATGTTAGTGCAACAACATACAACCAAGGATTTTTTTTTTTTTTTTTTTTTTTTTTTATTTTTTATTTTTTATTTTTTTATTTTTTTTTTTAGAATTGAAAGAAAAATAAGTGAACCATACATCACGTGTTTCTGTATGGTAGGTCAGGTTCTGGGTTGGCTTACTAGGTTCAACAGCTCAAACCGAGCTATACATATTCCTAGTATCCATCTCGGAAACATGTCCCCTCACCTCAAAAGTCTTACTTAGTGAGAGGCCAAAGTTCATTCCTGCTAGCTAGCTCTAGTGTTTGTTTATGCTGTTGCAGTATAATGCTCTTTAACTATTGTCTATATATGGTGGACACTCTCATGAAAGATGTTTAATCATAATGCTTGACCACAGGCCAGATCATGCATTTGGCGACTTAATTGCTGCCTCGGGAATTACAGATGACATGCTTGACAGTTTAATGGCCCTCAAGGACTTAGACGATGTTCTAGGATTGCCCCCACTAAGCACAATTGAGGATATGCGCTATGAAAAGAACACCCGTAAGTCCACAAGAGCTGACATAGAGCGACAGAAGCAAGAGGAAATTGCCAATGCACGCGTTAGACAAGTTGATAGTCAGGGTAGGGCTTATGGGACTGGAAAAAGGAAATGCAGTATTGCCCGTGTCTGGATTGAACCTGGTGAGGGTAAATTTCTCATAAATGACAACCAGTTCGATGTCTATTTCCCGATGCTTGATCAACGAGCTGCTCTTCTTCGTCCTCTCACTGAGACAAAAACATTGGGTCTTCTGGATGTTAATTGTACTGTCAAAGGGGGTGGTTTATCAGGTTTGAAGCATTAAATTTACATTGTTTTTAGATTAAATATGATTAATAGATTACTATACGTTACATATATTATCTATATAGTTTGAATAAATCGACTTAAGCTGAATACATTAGTTGACAAATATTGGTTCTCAACAATTCTTATTCCTCGTATTGGCAAATATTGGTTCTTTCATTTTGTTTGGGGACACCAATCTAAACTTCATAAGTGCATGAAACAGGTCAAATAGGCGCAATTCGTCTTGGTATGAGTAGGGCACTGCAAAACTCGGCACCAGATCAGTTCCGTCGTCCACTAAAAGAAGGTAATTATGGATTTTATTTACCCTTCATTCTTTTGCATATGCTTGAAACTTTGAGTTATTGATAAAAGTCCACACTGTTGCTTGTTTTTATAGTTGCTTAACAAATGAGTCACTTGTGCTTCCGAAAGCTGATCATTACAGTTCAAAATGACTCGTTTTTGGACAGTTGCAGACAGAGCTGGGTCGACCAGTCGATGATTATTTTGTTGTAGTAGGTAAGATTGTAGCTACTACCACAATGTCAGATAAATAGTCCAATTCTTTTAATAAAGCAGTTTAGGAGGTTTTAGCACTTGAAAACGCGTCTGACCTGTTTTCATTCAAACCAACTCTAGAAAATGTGCTGCTAAAGCCTTTCGAGATAAATAAAACGGGCATAACCTGCCACCTCTAGACTCAAAACAGGGATCATGCATGTTATAGTTTTTGGCCCTTCCTGTTCTAGAGGAACCTTAATCTAAAATTTCTTAGTCTAATATTATAGTTACAATGAATTTAGCTGCACCTGTGTGTGGGATTGACAGAGTATTTGTCAATTACCAAAAAAGCCATTCATGTGAACAGACAACTAGAGATTGCAAAATGAGTGGGTCGTGGTAGCTGCATAATGGGATTTTTAGCTTTCAAAATTTTATTGTTTGTTTAAATCTGATATGTGGATAAAGATTGATTTAGTAGGTTTTACTCAATAAATGTTGCACTTCGGCGACTTTTGACTCGTTCAACCATCTGACTTGTTTGCTTTTTATCTATGTTTTCGTTTTATTCGTGTGGCTTGTTAGAGATGAAACGTAGCCCATATTGACTATTCATAAGTATATTGGGTCAAAATTGCCACTTCTAGGACCAACTTTATGCCTTCTAGCAAGAGTTGATAATTCTATGAGATTCAAATATTACACCTCTAAAATGACCAAAGTTCCAGCTGTAGAAGTTATGTAGCTCATTGATATTTGAACTTGTATTGTGACATTGAATTTGTGTTTTTGGCAGCTGGTTTCTTGACAAGAGACTCAAGAATTGCGGAGCGAAAGAAACCTGGTAAGGCGAAAGCAAGAAAGAGCTTCCAATGGGTTAAGCGTTAGACGGTTTTTGATTTGCAAGATATGGAAACAACTCGAATGTGTCGGGGAAAATATTTTGTTTCACGTTTGGGATCTTACTTGAAATATTTAAATCATCACCATTCTGGTCTTCTGGACTTGGACTTGCAAAGCTTAGTTTGTTGTCTTTGGTTACTTTTAGAGCCTGGTCATGTTAGAGCAGAAATAATATAGTGGTTGCTGGACTTTTTGCGGTTTTAAGTTACAATGGAAGTCGTGTAACCATGAAATTAATAATTTTGTTAGATTTTTATTAAAATCTCTTGCCACGAACCATCTCAGGACTGCAACACCCTTAGCATAATGCTGCCCAACGCGAACCACACGAACAGAACTGCTAGATATATTGAAAAACAAGCAGCACCCGAGACAGCAGCTAACCCAAACAGCCCCAGGACATGAAAACTGAAATGTTAAAAACATGAGAGCAGGTAGTTAACTCGAGAAGGACGAACCTTTACACCAATCGTACCAAATGATGTTAATCTTTTTCGATTTGCGTAAAATCCAAAAGGAGGATATCAACTGAATCTTAAAGAAGATATCATCAGCCACCATATGTTTAGACTGAAAAATCTTTGCATTAAGCGTTTTCCAAATCAGTTACAATTTAGATGGTGCCGAACTCTCCGTGGACAAGATGTCACTTATAGATGAAACCATTAAAGCAGCCCAAATTCCACCACAGGAAAATCTTAGACCAAACAGCAGACGTAATCACACATCAAACAAAATGTAATCAATTATTTCAATCGCATCCTCACACCACGGGCACAAAGTTGAACGGAGGTCCACTCCAATATGATCAAGAAGGGACCTCACTGGGATTCGACCACATTCTAATCTCCATATAAAAACGTTTACCTTGCGAGGCATGATCTTACAACACGATGCTTCTTCAGCATGAGCACCCGGATCAAGAACTTTATCACCGATTATCTCTTTGAGACCTTTAACCGAAAATACTCCATCATCGACAAGCAACCACCTCCAAGAATCCACTTGGTCACGAACCAGAAGCAGCACCCGAGACAGCAGCTAACCCAAACAGCCCCAGGACATGAAAACTGAAATGTTAAAAACATGAGAACAGGTAGTTAACTCGAGAAGGACGAACCTTTACACCAATCGTACCAAATGATGTTAATCTTTTTCGATTTGCGTAAAATCCAAAAGGACACCTGCCCAATCCCTTCCCATCTCCACAATGCAAAGGCATGATCAAGTTTCAATTGCAAACAATAACTAGAACCATTTGTGACTTGCAGAACCATCATTTCAAGGTTATGACATTACAAAATATTTTACTAAACACCATACCTTTAATCAACAATGATACAAGTAACAACTCTACTACCAAAAGTTTAAATAACGACATTTAATACAGAAAAGAGGACTTGAAATAAACTTCTAAAGCTTAACCTCGACATCGACACCAACAGGTAGATCAAGTTGCATCAAAGAGTCAATGGTTTGAGCAATTGGGTGTAGGATATCAATGAGCCTTTGACGCGACCTATCTCAAAATGGAATCTCGCGTCCTTGGTGAGTGATGGAACTGGCCCATTGTCTTTGCATTTATACCCGGTGTGACTTCAACTTGATCTTGAGTTTATGTTTTAGAACCACCTGGAAAACCAAGAAACTACTTTAGCTTATACGGAATTGCGCCATTAGCATGAAAAATGCAATCGACAAAATGGAGAATTTATGAAAACAGGTACTAGAGTTGCACAGTTAAGAAAATCCATATTTTTCTTATCTATGTTCCACCGTCTAGCATCCTTTTGAATTTTGATACTATTACATCTTTAACACAGTAAGGGACCAAAAGTGTAACAAGTTTTAAATTGACAACCATTCATGTAAATTTTGATATTCAGAAAGTTTGTATAAACTATAAGGACCATTCGTGTAATTTACTTTATTTTTTCTTTGTGAAAAACTATTATTTTGTTCAAATAATTTTTGTTGGCCAATATCAAATTCAATAGTAAAATAAGAGAAGAATGAATTTAGAGAGAAAAAAAAAAAAAAAAGAAAGTTCATGTTATCTACTCACCGAAAGTGACGTGCTGTAATCTTTATCTCTGAAGGAAAATCATACAACTGAAGAAGAAGCTCTGGAGATGCAGCGATATCTTTTAACCCAAATATGCTCTGTGGAAGATGACTTATATCTTCTAAACATTTTAATCGGCCAAGATCTACAGGTAACTTCTCAAGATTAGCAAAAATATGAAGGTTGAGATACTCCAGATGTTTTAACATACAAATGCTTTCCGGAGAATGTTTAATCGTTGTAGCTGACAAATCCAGTACTCTCTCCAGAGATTCTAACTGACCAATGTCCTCATTAAACTTCCCACGACGACAACACCCTGTAACATAGAGCCACTTCTGACGTTTAAGCAGATCTGCAGGATATTCAATTTTCTGTAAAGTTGCTGAATAACAATTAACCTCTGGCTCACGTCCACTGCCAAACACAAATTTGGGAAACCTCCAACAACCACTTAAGTAGAATTCAACAACTTTTTTCAGACATCCAATAGGAGCGTTAATTTTTACCAACTCATCACAACCTTCAAGATCTAACCTCTCAAGATTTGGAATCAGCTCAAGGTCAAGGCTCCTCAACCTTGATTTACGAAGGATGAGGAATTTGAGATTTGGACATGCAACAGGCACCTGGAGTTGTACAAAATCAGTACAAACGAAAAGAGATAAAGTCTCGAGATTTGGAGTCAACCCAAGGTCAAAGGTTATTAACTTTGAGTGACTGATATGGAGGTATTTGAGCTTTTGACAAGTAACTGGCATGTAAAGTTCTTCTAACTCATAAGAATTGTCAAGAGATAACTCCTCGATATTCGGAGTAATCCTAAAGTCAAAGATCGTCAATTTTGACTCAGAGAGAGAAAGGAATTTGAGTTTTTGAAGATCCTACCAACAAAAACAAGGTAAAATTAGCATTAACAACCCAACATAAAGAATTTGCAAAACAAAAAATTAACAAGTATTCTACCTTTTTTCCCCCTCTTCCCAAAGTTGTACCATTCTGTTATTATGCATTTCAAGTCCAACAAGATTGTTTGCTTGAAATGTTCTCGGTAAATACAAGAAAGGGTAATTCGTACATTTTAGGTATTTTAAAGAGTTTGTAAAGTGTTGGCTTGTATGATCAAATTGAGAATCAGAATCTGCATAATTCACTTCAAGGTATCTAAGTTTCTTCATTTTTCCAAGACCTTTCATAACAAATCTCGAATTTCCTCTCGACATATCAAGTTTTAGACATCTTGTTTCTTCAGTACCCTGCAATCCAAAAACAAAGTCCAAAAACCTCATGTCAGAAATCAGGACAAATTTTCATGTATTAGTTTTCTTCACTTTACAAGTAAACTGATCTTTACCATGTCATTAGCCAATATATCTTCAATCTCCTCAGTAATCCATAATCGACTATGTCGGTTAGGCTCATCAGGGTGTGAACGACGAACAATGTTCTTTCCCATTTCTTCTATATGGTCATGCATGCCCAAGACCTGATCATACTTGGAAGAAATAATAGTTATGAGAGATCTCTGCTCAAGAACTTTTAAACCAATTCTAGCATGAAATCCACAGCTTTCAAGAATTCTGATTGCATCTTTTTTGCTTTGGCCTTTCAATATGCATGCAATGTCTAGAAATATTTCCTTATATTCATCTTCGAGACTGATATAGCTTAATTCTAGCTTTTCCAGAGTTTCCTTTAAGGGAATTCTTTTTAATCTGTCTATGGCATCTACCCATTCAAGCTTATCTTTACCACAGAGAAATGAACCCAGTACTTCGAGTGTTAAGGGAAGACCAGCAGCATAACGTACAACTTTTCCTGACAGTTCTTCATATCCTTGAAGTGGATTCTCTCTTCCAAATGCATACCTACTAAAGAGGGAAATTGCTTCCTGCTTTGACAAGAGAACGATATCACAAATCACGTTCACTCTGTGTGCTACCAATACTTGCTCATCTCTTGTTGTAATGAGAATTCTACTTCCTGGCTTAAACCACTTAGGCTCACCGGCTAACGCCTTAAGTTGTTCTATGTGATCCACATCATCTAGAACAAGAAGAACCTTTTTACCGCACATCCTCTTTTTCATCATGTTTTTCCCATCATCAAGACTATCTAGAGTGACTTGTTCATTTAGCACATTTGAAAGGATTTGTTCTTGTAAATTCTTCAAACCAAACATAGAGGCTTTTGAAACTTCCCTCACATTCCCAACAAAGATTTTAGCTTCGAAATCAGCAGATAGATGATCAAAAACAGCTCTCGCTGTAGTTGTCTTCCCAGCCCCTCCCATGCCCTTGATCCCTATCATGCGAACTTCATCAATACCAATTTCTAAAGATGAAATAACATCCTTTACTCGAGTCTCCATGCCTACTAACTTTTCATCAAAGCCAGAATTGATGGAGCGTAACTCTAGTGAAATCTCCTGAACAATTATTTTGATGAATTTAGCTTCGTGCCTGTTTATATGTAAAAAAACAAGATCTGTTTAGCATACACTATAGAAAATGAACAGTGTTTTAGATCTATAACATACAATCATATATGAAGCAAAAACATAGTACTATAATAATAATCTTTCATCCATGATGTTTTTTAAACACATATTAGCAACAAACAAAACTAATGAATATGACACACATATATATGATGAAGGAATTACCCATCAAGAGTGTTCTTCAACTCCCATCCAGCCAAATCGGCTGCTTCTTTCAAAGCCTCTCTCCATTTCCAGGCAGCCTCTTTCTTTTCATGTTTAGAAAAAGCTTCACCAACAGCCCCACTTTGTTTTCGGACTTCGGTGGGTTCCACATCATAGAATACAGGGTATGCAGTGTGCCCATTCATCTTCTCACACTCCATAATCTTAATAAGCTCATCCAAACACCATCAGGAAGATGCATAGTTCTTAGAAAAAACAATGATGTAAAATTTGGAGTCTTCAATTGATTTGATGAGATCATCGCTGATCCTTTTCCCTTTTTGGATTTTTTCATCATCTTTGTATGTGTAAATGCCTTTATCCTTAAGAGCTTCATAAAGATGATCGACAAAGTTTTTACGGGTGTCTTCACCTCTGAAACTTAAAAAAACATCATACTTAAAGGTATTTTGAATGGATGAAGTTGAAATGGACACCATTATTTTTGGTGCAGATGAGTTAGAATAAAAGTTATAGATAAAGACCATTAGTATTAGCATAATTCCTAATGAAGTTATGGATAAAGGATCGAAGGAGAAACGTAACCTCTTGTTGGAGGACATTTCTATAAACTGATTGCAAAGAAAAGTGAATGAAATGGTGTGATAAAAAAGAAAACTGTAACTGGAAATTAACGCCGGCGCGTGAAGGCGCGTGGCCGGGCTTAAAAAGACTCGGTTTGAGGTGTTTTGGTCGAGAGAAAAGTAGCTATCCTGTGGTGGTGTTTAAACTCGCCGGAAAAATGCAAGGTCGCCGGCGGCTGTAACAGTCACGTGACAGGTCCGGTGGTGGTCTTATATCCGTTTTTTGGTACCGGAAAATGAAATAATTAGTGGGAGCATATACACATTTTAATTTGAATAAAAATGAACAAACCAAACTTGAGGAAAGTGCTGGTGATTGTTTGTTTCGAGAGATGAGAAATGAGAGGTTCTTATTATTTTATTTGACATGTATTATTGCAACGACATTTTGAACTTTCATGAGTCGTCCCATGCGTTAATTACCCGGGAAAATGAATTATCGTGTCGTTATACGAAATTTTCTTATCTTTTACAATAAAGAAATATCATCATTACTTCTAGCGGCCATAGTCAAGTCAAAATTTTGTAGGGACAATAGAAATATAATGGAAACTGCTATATCAAAATATATGTGACGATCAAATAAATATCTTAGCATAGTTAACTAAATTATATCTCGAGCTCAAAGAAAAAGAGAGAAATAAAAAGCTATTGTATCGTGGATGTTAACTTTTGATGAGTTTAGAAACTTATTTTTAATCGTTAAGAAGTTTTTTATTAGTGTTTTTTCTTCTATTTAGTAAACTATGAAAATTTAAGAGGCTTTTTTTTTTTGTTTTGTTTTGTTTTTTTTTTAATTTATTATAGTATAATTTGCAAATTGGCAAATGTTGATAATAATTCGCAACAAATGAATTTTTAGAATGTTGTTAAATATATATCTATCTATATCATAAACTAATTGCAAGTCGGCAATTGTTAATAAATTTCATTCTTGTTTATCATTAGATTTAAATATAAGCATTTGGGTGCATTGTGCCTTTACGTGATATTATTATTTTGATCAATTTGAGAGATGAGAAACGAGAGGTTCTTATTTTACTTGGACATATTATTATTGCAACGACATTTTGAACTTTCATAAGTCGTCCCACGCATTAATTACCTGGGAAAATGAAATATGTCGTTATACCAAATTTCCTTATCTTTTACAATAAAGAAATATCATCATAACTCCTAGCCGCCATAGTCAAGTCAAAATTTTGTAGTGGCAATAGAAATGTAATGGAAACTGCTATATCAAAATATATGTGACGATCAAATAAATATCTTAGCATAGTTAACTAAATTATATCTCGAGCTCAAAGAAAAAGAGAGAAATAAAAAGCTATTGTATCGTGGATGTTAACTTTTGATGAGTTTAGAAACTTATTTTTAATCGTTAAGAAGTTTTTTATTAGTGTTTTTTCTTCTATTTAGTAAACTATGAAAATTTAAGAGGCTTTTTTTTGTTTTTTTTGTTTTTTTTTTATTATAGTATAATTTGCAAATTGGCAAATGTTGATAATAATTCGCAACAAATGATTTTTTAGAATGTTGTTAAATATATATCTATCTATATCATAAACTAATTGCAAGTCGGCAATTATTAATAAATTTCATTATTGTTTATCATTATATTTAAATATAAGCATTTGGGTGCATTGTGCCTTTACGTGATATTATTATTTTGATCAATTTGAGAGATGAGAAATGAGAGGTTCTTATTTTACTTGGACATCTTATTATTTGGACATATTATTATTGCAACGAGATTTTGAACTTTCATAAGTCGTCCCACACATTAATTACCTGGGAAAATGAAATATGTCGTTATACGAAATTTCCTTATCTTTTACAATAAAGAAATATCATCATAACTCCTAGCCGCCATAGCAAGTCAAAATTTTGTAGTGGCAATAGAAATGTAATGGAAAATGCTATATCAAAATATATGTGGCGATCAAATAAATATCTTAGCATAGTTAACTAAATTATATCTCGGGCTCAAAGAAAAAGAGAGAAATAAAAAGCTATTGTATCGTGGATGTTAACTTTTGATGAGTTTAGAAACTTATTTTTAATCGTTAAGAAGTTTTTTATTAGTGTTTTTTCTTCTATTTAGTAAACTATGAAAATTTAAGAGGCTTTTTTTTTTTTTTTTTTTTTTTTTTTGTTTTTTTTTGTTTTTTTTTTTTAGTATAGTATAATTTGCAAATTGGCAAATGTTGATAATAATTCACAACAAATGATTTTTTAGAATGTTGTTAAATATATATATCTATCTATATCATTAACTAATTGCAAGTCGGCAATTATTAATAAATTTCATTCTTGTTTATCATTAGATTTAAATATAAGCATTTGGGTGCATGTGCCTTTACCTGATATTATTATTTTGATCAATTTGAGAGATGAGAAATGAGAGGTTCTTATTTTACTTGGTCATATTATTATTGCAACGACATTTTGAACTTTCATAAGTCGTCCCACGCGTTAATTACCTGGGAAAATGAAATATGTCATTATACGAAATTTCCTTATCTTTTACAATAAAGAAATATCATCATAACTCCTAGCCGCCATAGTCAAGTCAAAATTTTGTAGTGACAATAGAAATGTAATGGAAACTGCTATATCAAAATATATGTGACGATCAAATAAATATCTTAGCATAGTTAACTAAATTATATCTCGAACTCAAAAAAATAAATAAATAAATAAAATAATGTTACATCTCTTATCTTAATATCAACCATAAATATCCTTTTTTAGGCATTATTACTATATAAATTCTTATAATGTTGATAAACGAGTAAACAAGAATCGCGCTTCACCTCAGGTATGAGAAGTATTAAAATATAAAATTTAATAGGTTTAAGAATCATTTTCATATTGTTAGCAAATTTAAGGGGTGTTTCTGTATATTGTGATTTTCAATTATAAAAGTTATGAAGATTTTTATTAGTATTTTTTTCTTCTATTTAGTAAAGTGTGAAAACTTAAGAGGCATAAGCCTTTTTTTTTTTTTTTTTTTTAATTTCAGAAAAAGGTTTATTATAGTAATTTAGTGGCAAATGTTGATAATAATTTGCAAGTTGGCAAATGCATTTTTAGAATGTTGTTAAATCTATAGCTATCTATATCATAAACTAATTGCAAGTTGGCAATTGTTAATAAAATTCCTTATAAAATTCTTTCTTGTTGATCATTAGATTTAAAATAAGCATTTGGGTGCATGTACCTTTACCTGATATTATTATTTTTGTCAATTTGTATTATTATCATATTGTTTATGAAAATATTATTTTTGTCAATTTGTATTATTATCATATTGTTTATGAAAATACACCTCCGTATACAGGGCTATAGGGTTTACCATAATAAACCACGAATTGAATTGAACCGAGCAATATCTCGGTCCAACCTCGATCCACTCTTTTCTTCATATTCGGTCTTCGATACGATCTTACGCAACCTCTTACGTGTTTCTCAAAAAGGAAAAGAGAAATGATTGTCATGCCTAAATGACATCACTAATTTTACGCTTAATCCACTTAACATATGACAAGGGAAGTATGAGATTTCTCTCTCTTCATTATAGCATTTGATTATTTCAAGTATTGTGATTTAATTGTTAGGCATGAAATTATGCATGCCAATCACTTCTCGATATACAAGTAAACGCAAATATACTTCCCATTTTTTGCCAACTAATCACCCAAACAACCACTAACACTTCTCTAGCTATATATTTAGAGGTAGCTAGAATCAGTCCACGGGATATCTCGGTTCGGCAACGTACTACATATGAGTCAAAGACTTGACCTATGTGGATAACCTCAACAAATAAAACCTCAACTATTATAACATAATCACGTCAACACTCAATACTTAACTCTCAACACACATCCGACCCCCCCCCCCCCCCCCCCCCCCCCCCCCCCCCTTTTTCCATGGCATCAAATAAATTTGACCACATTCGCATCTCATTTCACGAAACAAGGAAATAACAAACTAAAGCCTACAATTTATATTATCTTAAAAGTAATTTGCAAAAAAATATCTTTGTGGTTTGGTCATATTGCAAGTAGAGCTGGCAAATCGTGTCTTAACAGGTCTTAACAGGTTTTGAGCGCGCGAATAACATAAGTTTCAAACATGAAAACGACTCGTTTAACACTTGGTTTTGGTGGTTTGAGTATGACAGATATACGTTTTATGTATCAAAAAAGTTAAATATTGAACCCTAAAATACTAAAAACAATTATTTTAAAAAATAAAAAAATTGCATAGTACATTTTTTCCCTTAACAGGTCTTAATAGGTTCTAACAGGTACCCAATTTGCCAGCTCTAATTGCAAGTGCATTCCTTACAACTTTGAAAGTACACGCGCAATCAGTCCGTTCTAACGGGGAACTACTTAGGTATGCAGTTTATCTTTCATACCTAACTGGTCCCCGCATTTTCTTGTAGGGAATGTGCTTGCACTTTCATTTTCTTGTAGGGAATGTGCTTGCACTTTCAAAGTTATAAAGACTGGATATACAATCTAGCCAAACTACAAAAAACAATTTTTCGCAGACTCTTACTCAAACCAAACAGTACACCAAAACTCACCTTTTCATAATCAACACACACAATCCCAATAGCCTAAAGTTGTTAAAATACTGTTGGACCGTAACTGTAATGGATTATGGGAACTCGGGCATCCAAAAATAACAGAGATAATTGTTTTGAGTTCCTGGTCATGAACGTGACCAATTTATTATCCATTTTCAGATTTTTACTACTTTCTCAGTTTAGGCATATTTTGACATGAGATGACTGAAATTTACTTTGCATTGCCTGTATTTATTTCTATTCGCAAAGAATTGTTGGAGCTTATAGAATACAGAAATGAAATAAAGATGGTTTCACAAAGCTTCAAATACTTAGTAATATGAATCATAAAACCGAATTCGCCAAAAGCTACAAACCAACCAAAAAGAGCTAGGATTTACATGAAGCCTATGGATATTTTGTGCTTTCAAGTTTCATCAATTTATTCTAGTCTGCAAGAGGCGAAAGCAACCCGTAAGACCGCATTCCCATGTTACAAAATAGGGCCAGCCAAAAACCACTTGCTCTTCGTCTTTCTAGTACATGCATGACTCCTTTCTTCACAGGGACTCTCGCTCTTCAAATGGCATCCCTCAATGCATAATCAATGTTCATTCTGTATCTGAAAAGGCATCACCAAATTAATCATTGTGTATCTGAAAAGGCATCACCAAATTATTCATTGTGTTACCCAAATATAATAAAACTGAGTCAAAGATGGACCCAAAATTTGAAAAATAGGAGGAGAGACTAACATCTACATAGCATAGCAATGGCTGAAACAATTGCTGGCATTGCTCGCACAACAACATTAGGTAGAATATGACTACCCAAACCCAAAACCATCACTAGCTTCATGGATCGCAAGTAGCAACCGTTCTTGCAGCTGTTCCTTTGATGTGTATTCAGGAAGATCTAATTGATTGAAGCTGAGAATAAAATGGTAAACAAACTGTGAGTTAAGAATGTAAGATCCAGATGACAAAACAACTAAAAAGCACTAACCATATATGAGCTGATGGCAGCCTCTCAGGCGCTCCATATGCTTTGTGAATTTGGAATCTTTGTGGACCCGATATACCTTGCAATGCTTTAAAACCTTCCAAGGGAACCTAAGAAAAACACATACAAGTCAAACATGCATTAGACGAAATTATTAAAATATCTTCTTAATAATATACTATCACGACAAGGGTTTTCTGCATAAAATACTAACGTACTTGTTCATATGTCCCGTTTTAGTCATTGAACTTATTTTATATGGGTGAGTCATTTTAAGATGTTTTTGTCACCTATTTGGGTCATTCAGTAAATAACTGAGTTTCAAAATTGATTTATTTTATAAATGATAAATTTATATACAGAAATGTTATACATGTACATAAAAATGCTAAATTCATATATGATGATACCTTTTTACATAATTAACAAGATTATTGGTCACAAAATTACCCAACTGGGACACAAAACCATCTTTTAATGACTCAAATGTACTAGAAGTACACTGGTTAAAACAAGACAAATGAGAAAGAATGGCAAAATAATTATGCCGATATTTACTATACCTTTGATGTACCCGTCACAAATTGAAGCAATCTAGCCCTATCTTCCTTGTTAAATGCTTTGACAACCTCCCAAAACCATATAACTACATTAGTGCCTACAGTGTATCCTGTGTATTCCGTGTTGGCCTTCAGATCATCCACTGCAATAACCAAAGGTTACAAAATTTCAATAATGATCTGGAAATACAACAAGCATATATTTCAAATTTCATATTAAGCTTGCTTGACTCACAATCAATTTCTGGAAGTCCACTGATCAGCAACTCAAGCTCTTTATCGTTAAAGGATAGAAATGAGGTCACGAGGTATCAACTCATTAAAACCCTCCAAAAAAGAATTAATTTGAGGACGTATCGCGTTTGTAAGTATATGTTCTGCAACAAGATCCACATACTCGTGCTTTGTTTCCTTTGTTACCCTTATATTCCGTCCACCCGGTTTTAGCTCATGATCAGTAACCTTTTTACCATTAAAAAAATAAACCATCAATTAGCGCAAACAATATCTAATAATTTTATTTAATGACAATTTTGTCTCCAAATACACACCTCAGATTTCTCATAAAGGATTTGCTTTTCTTCATCAGCGTCCATGCTAAACATCAAGTCAAGTATGTCATTAACATCATTCTGATACAAAGGAAAACAGTAGTATTAGAAAACCATATAAAATAATAAATGTATAAATCACAAACTTGAACATACTTACCTCCAGCAACCACTTCAAGTTCTTGTAATAATCAGGAGCAACAGCCTCGATATCATGATATGTTACCTTCACACCAAGAATATGCTTGTAGAAGGATCGGGTAAAGTAAACATCCAAGAGTTGCCCATCAAACAGAGCTTTAGCAACCTATAACAACATCATAAAGCTTCATTGACACAACTATTGAACCGTTATAAATTATATATATTAAAAGAAAAGATTCATAGAAACGTACCACGCGGCCCACGAATTTGAAGTATGAGAGATGTTCTGTCTGATATACAGAATTAGGGTTTGGCTGGAAGGTTGCATTCTCTGGGTTCCAGGGGGTAGAGGAGAAGAAGCACCGGTACCCTGCACATGCTCACTCGTATTCGCATTTGACATAACAGAAGACAACGAGCCTTGTGCCAGCTGTGACTCGGTCACACTTATACACTCGCTCAGTTCTTGCCATAATGGCTCAAGTGAAAGATTTAATTTCCACATAGTGGCATGCTCTTGATTGTCATCGTTTTTTGCAATCTTGTCATCTATATCGGGTACAGTGAGTGAGCTAAGTGTTTGCAGGATTCTAAGAACAGCAGCCCCAGCCATGGAACCCGAGCTCAAACCTAGCATTTGTGTGTTTCTAAGTGTGATGAGTTCACTAATGGCGGGCCCACTTAAACTATTAGCTAAATTTGAAAGCTCTACAATAAAGAATTTTCTATGTGATGAATCAACTGAGGCCAACATTTTTAGAACTTCCCCGGTAAGCAGATAAACTTTATCGAATAGCCTAATGAAAAGATATTCAAGTATTAAGCTTTAAATATGCAACACGTAAATGTTATCACTGCAAACTAAATATTACCCCTCGTGGCCAACAAGGCTGCATTCTTCTTATCATGGTGATTGAAATTCAATGAATCCGGAACAAGAATGATTCGTAGCCAAGTCAAAATCTCAAGGACCCGACGCAGTACTAAAGGCGGGAGACCTCTACATGGGAAAATTAATTCTATATCATGGGCACCAACAGATAATAAATATCAAACGCATAATTAAGTGCATATTTTGAAAACCAGTACCATTTAAGAGCTGTGATCGGCCATATACAACTTTAGACTGACACCCATAAAGCCTCTGAGAATTTACTGTCATCAATCCACTTGCAGAGCCCTCAGTCTCCATCTTGATCATGCCAAGTAGTAGGTAAACAAGGACTGCCCTTGTAGAACTATGAGCACTTAAGTTCAAGAAGAGTCTCTGCGGAAGGCCTTTCCCAAGGGGCTGTCAGGAAGACATGAAAATGGTCAAATAATTTATAGCGCAAGTAATTAAGAATTCAGTTGTTAGTATCTTAGTTATTAGTTATTACCTGTGCTAGTCGAAGAAGCCTGATCAACGATTTCAAAGCATCAGGATCTAAAAGTGGATCCCCTTCAACTTCCTTCACTTTCAAGCTTTCTAGAAGAGCAGAAGATGTTCTCCGTCCTATTGTAACACCAACACCCCTATCTATTACTGCCTATCAAATCCCAACCCATTCCTCCTATTATTAAGTCTATGGCTGTTTCAAAATAAGTTACTAGCCTGGTAGTGATTCATAGCTCTATCTATGAGCATTTGTTGAAAGCACTGCCTTTGAGGATGTCAATAAAACAAAGTTTAGTGGAGCATTGCGTTGAATGAAGACAACCCGATAAGATCCCAAACGTGGAATGTGGCGGGTTTGGGGGAGCATCTCCCTCCAACGGGGCACCCCGATAAGTTCCCCGATGAGGATTGAGGCTGGTTTGGGGATGATTTTTGTAATCGGATTTGGAGATGGGATGACCGCCCAGCTCCAAACCCGCCCCATTGCCATTCCTAATAGAAACCACATTCAAACCCGATTTTAAATAAGTAACTTAAACACCCCTTAATGCAACTTAAAAAGCATTCAGCATTACGACAACAACAGAAGGCACGAGCCTTTGCCTTGACCATATGAACAAACAGTTTTCAACGGCTACTATTTTCGCAAAGTACACGTGTCACCATCATCAACCGTTGATTTCTTACCAGTTACCACCATATCTATAACATGTACCCCCACTTACAGTTTAACCTCACATGCATCACTATGATTATAAGTACAATCTTATGTGATAACCAAATACTTTTATGACTAATTGAAGCATTACCATATCCACGGGTTCACCTTCAGCTTTATTGATGTGCAACCCTTTCTGGTGGGGCCCGCAACGACTCCAAACCAACAGAAAAATCAGACACTGGTGGTGGTGGTGCACCACCAACTCTGTCACCAAATGCATGATCGAATTGTCAATAAGTCCACAAATTTAGTTTATATAGATTTGTGGGAAACATGTTTGATGAAATGCGTGACTGAAAAGACGAGTGAAAGAAGGCGAGTGAGTGAGTGAGATAGATAATGAAGGATACTGAACCGGGTTTTTGAGATTTTGGTGTTTCGGTTTATGGGCTAGTTTTTTTTTTGGTTGTGTCAACAGGATTTCTGGGCCTATTATATTGTGTCTAGTGGCCCAATAGGATTCATGACTTTTGGGCTCTTTTGCCAACCGTACCATTACAAAGGAAACACATGTAGAATGTTTACAAATCGGGTAATATTTACAGGAACGGAAAATAGAAATCGAACTGAACTGAATTCATCAAAATTGAACCGAATTAAATATTCGGTTTTCGTTTGAATATTCTTGTGGCAAAACAAACCGAAAACCGAATTGACATAATTACATACATATTTCTTTTATGTATTTATATAAAAGAAAATACTAAAACTCTTTTCTATTGTAAAATAATATAAAATGATAAAAATAAAATAAAAAATAAACTATATTGTATTGCTAGCAAAAAAAACAAACAGGAGGTGATGAGGGTTTAAATGTGTGATGTAAGAGAGTATTAGTAATTTTTTATTTTATTATTATTTTTTATTATTATTATTTTTTTTTGTGGAAGTACCCTTATTTTTTTTTTAATATAACTATGTATATTAAAATACATGTGGATATCTAAAATTAATAAACTACTAAATACGTACACATAAAACGTTACAATTCACAACTCATGTCACCAAATACCAATTGTTAGTTTGTTACTTACATATCGTAAAAGATTAAAAGTAGTAGCTAAAATATCCACCTCCTAATGTCGAACTTTTGTACACTTCAGCTTTAAGTCATTACAAAATATTATATAAACACACGAAATCTTCAAGCAATGTTTTATACGTTAACATTTCTTTAAGTAACTTATACACAATATTACATAAATCTTTGTCAAGATTTTTTTTTTTTTTTTTTTTTTTTTTTTTTTTTTTTTTTTTTTTTTAATTTATATAGTTTGCAACCCGCCGCGAAGAG